>JBBGZY010000955.1:1765000-2479804 GCA_037952925.1 Lithobates clamitans | reverse complement strand
TGGAACTCCAGGATTCCTCCAGAGATGGCTCATTACTCCTTAAACAGTGGCTGGGTGACCTACCATCTAATGGTGCCTACATAGTTCTTGGGAGGGGGCCAAAGCCACATTGCAGAGTCAGAGGCATGACTCTAATGACCTTTTTTAGCTATCTGTAAGGTTGGCATTGTGACCATCATTGTAAGGGAGGCTTTCTTACCACGGACCACCACTGTAAGTGCCGGTTCCCGCTGCTGCGATGTCCGAGATCGGATGTGATTCGCACCGCACGGCAAATCACATGCGATCTCTGTGCGATGCGATTTCAACCATACAGATAGTATGGCTGAAATCGCATTCTGACCAAACTCACACAGGACCCTTTTTTTGGTCCGCTGCAAAACCAGATCACATGGGTGTTCACACCCATGCGATCTGATTCCTGTCCGAATTTGCAGAACGCACTGCGATATGCAAACTGATTTGGAAGTGTCATTAACTTTTCAATCACACTCAAAGCAGTTCGCATAGGGCAGTGTGAATTGCCCCCGGGAGACATGCAATGCGGGAACCCGCAGTGGATTTGCAGGGTTCCCGCATCGCAGCAGTGTGAACTGGCACTAAGGGGCCTTTTCTTTTCCATTGGCCCCCTATGAATTGGCTTTACCAAACCAGAAAATGATTTCAAGGTTCCTCTGGGGTAAAAAGGCCTGCTCTAATCTATCCATCCTATGTGTCTCGCCTATTGCATATGTACTTTGTAATGCAGAACTCTTGCCAGTAGATGGCAGTGTTGCAGCAATTCCATGAAATAATAACATAGGAGGTGAAAAGTGAAAACATCCTCTAAAAAAAAAAAGATTACATTGTATCAGGTAGTTTCCTGTTGTAGGCTGAAGGAGTGTAGGGGGGAGGGGAGGGGATGAGAACAAAACTTAAAGAAACGGATACACTTTTTTTACCCCATCATTTGCTTGCTGGGATTTATAGTACTACTGGACAGCAAACAAGCAGAGTTAAAGTGGAAGAAAAGCCCAACACCTATCCTGAATACCCTGTAAAAAAAAAAAAAAAAAATCTGTGTAGTGTACTCCCTTTTTTTTTTTTTTTACCTGATCCTGCAGCTCTGGCTCCCCTGTGTAACACCCGACTTTGAAATCGCACTACTTCCGATGCCAGTCAGTGCAATTTCATATGCAGCTTCATGCACAGATGTCAATGCAAGTCGCACAAGAAATCGCCAAAAATAGAGCAGGAACCTTTTCAAAATCAGTGCAAGTCGGAGTCGCACCGATATGAACAGTTCTATAGCAAGAAATAGGGTGCGACTTGTCATGCGACTTTGATCTATCAGATTGCATGGCAAGTCACACTGCTGTGAACGGGGGCCTAGGGAGTGCTCAACCACTTCTATGAATTCCAGAACCTGTGACATCACCCATGGCCCCTCATCTCATGCCCCACGTAGGGTGACCACGTGTCCCGGATTGCCCGGGACAGTCCCGCATTTTGCAGGTCTGTCCTGGGTCCTGGGTACCTTCATTCCGGGACAATACAGTGTCCCAGAATGAAGGTACCCGGGACCTGGTATGGACTGCTTTTTTCTTTATTTTTTTTCAATAGCCGGGTGCCGGCAATTGCAGCCGTGAGTCAATTTACAGGTGATTTTTTTTCATATTTGCTGCAGTGGGTTCTACACATGCTACAGATGCGCCACTTTACAGGCAGACTAAGGGGACCCCCCGTGATGTACAAAGTATGCCGCTGTCACTAAGGCTACTTTCACACTGGGCGGGGGGATGTTAGCGGTAAAGCGCGGCTAATTTTAGCGCCGTTAATGTAATGTAACTTTTTGTCCGCTAGCGGGACTCTTTTAACCCCAGGTGCAGGTGCTTCGGCAGCGGTGCCCATTGATTTCAATGGCAGGGGCGGTGGAGGAATGGTGTATTCACCACTTCCACACCGCCCTGTTAGATGCTGCTTGCTAGACTTTTTCTAACGTCCTTCACTCGGGCTTTCACACTGGGGCTGCAGGAGAGGCGTTTTTCAGGCACTTTACAGGCACTATTTTTAGCCCAAGAGCGCCTGAAAAACGCCTCCAGTGTGAAAGGGGTCTTAGTGACTTAGTTAAAGCAAGTGCACATTGTATACCACCTGTATAAACTGGTGACCGCTGTTTGCTTTTGTTTTTCCAAAAATTGGCAACAAAAAGGTATCAAAAATCTTTTGTTGGGAGGGGGGGAAGGGGGTGTCCCTGAATGATAGTTTGGAAATGTGGTCACCCTATGGCCCAGCCATTGTCGGCGCCCTCTCCTCTCCCCTGCAGCAGCCTCTCAATGCCACAGGGGAATCAGAGCTACAGGATCACATCACTGGACCAGAGGGAATAAAAAGTGGTAAGTACACAGGTCTTTTTTTTTTTACACATGGTATGCAGGATAGGTAGGAAAAGGAGGGAGGGAACATTTTTTAAGGGGTTCTAAAGGCAAAAGGTTTTAATGTATTCCCTTCGTTAAGGGAAAAAACCTTCCAGTACCAGCCCCCCCCGCCCTTAAAATTTCACCGGCCTCCTCTCTTGATCCAGCGCTGTGCCTATCTGCAGCAATGCTGCACCCTCTTCCTGTATTCACATTGGCTCCTGCTGCTGTCAGTCAAATCCTCTGAGGATATAGTGGAGGGGGGGGGGGGGGCCGAGCCGGGCTGTGTGTGTGTCTATAGATTTACAAACAGTCTGGCTGGGGAGCGTGCCCGCATTTGTGCCCCCTCAGCACATGGTTTGCTGTGGGGACACGCTCAGGAAAGAAGGAGCGGAGAGCAATGGAGGGGAAGTCCAGAAGAAGAGGATCGGGACTGCTCTGTGTAAAACTATTGCACAGGACAGGTAAGTATAACATGCCTCTTCTGCCTACCCCTTACCCCTGGCCTTGCTTGGCAGTGGTTTTTGCTAAATCTGTGATTTTTATGAAGAACAGGATAGAGTCAAGTAATCTATAGGAGAACTTATTCTCAGTTTACAGTAGATAATTTTATAATATACACTATATTACCAAAAGTATTGGGACACCTGCCTTTACACACACATGCACTTTGATGGCATCCCAGTCTTAGTCCGTAGTGTTCAATATTGAGTTGGCCCACCCTTTACAGCTATAACAGCTTTAACTCTTCTGGAAAGGCTGAAAAGGCTGTCCGCAAGGTTTAGGAGTGTGTCTATGGAAATATTTGACCATTCTTCCAGAAGTGCATTTGTGACGTCAGGCACTGATGTTGGACGGGAAGGCCTGGCTCGCAGTCTCTGCTCTAATTCATCCCAAAGGTGTTCTTTTGGGTTGGGGTCAGGACTCTGTGCAGGCCAGTCAAGTTCCTCCACCCCAGACTCGCTCATCCATATCTTTATGGACCTTGCTTTGTGCACTCATCCAAATCATTTGGTGGAGGGGGGATTCTGGTGTGGGGTTGTTTTTCAGGGGTTGGGCTTGGCCCGTTAGTTAAAGTGAAGGGAACTCTTAAAGCGTCAGCATACCAAGACATTTTGGACGATTTCATGATCCCAACTTTGTGGGAACAGTTTGGGGATGGCTCCTTCCTGTTCCAACATGATTGCATACCAGTGCACAAAGCGCGTGGCCGCTTTCCTCCCTGATCTAAGGGCTATAGATGGAGGGGCTGAGTGGACAGCACAGCAGTCATGTTACCTCCCGGCTGACATCAGAGGGGGATCTCCGGCCCCTCCCACTGTAGCCCTTAGATCGGGGGAGGAGAGAAGAGAGCGGCCGTAGGTCATGTAACCAGCCAGTCATGAACTGAAATAAGGTATTTAAAGGCATCATTTTATACAAACATGTACACAGTGTAGTATGGCTTGGTAGAATAGAGGAGCTGGCACAAATCTTTCTTTGAGTTTACAACCACTTTAAATATACTGAACTCTTAAAGCGGGACAACACTGAAGAGTCATTTTGTGAGCTTAAAGTGGAGTTCCACACAAAAATGGAACTTCCGCTTTTCGGAACCCTCCCCCCCCTCTGGTGTCACATTTGGTGTCACAGGTATTTGCACCCACCCCAAGGCCGCTGTCTGCTGGGAAACACATGGGTCCCAGAGACAGCAGGGACCATCCAGATTGCTCAGCGCGACTCGCGCATGCGCAGTAGGGAACTGGTAAGTGAAGCCGCAAAGCTTCACTTCCTGATTCCCTCACCGAGGATGGCAGCGGCAGCAGCCGAGAGCTGAGCAATTGATCGACTTCGACTGCCGACATCGCTGGACCCTGGGACAAGTAAGTGTCAATTTATTAAAAGTCAGCAGCTGCAGTATTTGTAGCTGCTGGCTTTTAATTTTTTTTTTTTTAGATTTACCCTCTCTTTAATCCAGAAAGAGACAGTTTACTACTAAAGACATGGCCAGAAGTGAGAATCACACAACTTCATAAATCTAAAGCCTCATACAAGCGATAGGATTTTGTACAAACTTTCCCTTGGATTTTTGTACAAAGGGCGTTGGCCATAAGTTTGTATTGCATACACACGGCAGAACTTTTTCAGCCAACTTCACCAGATCACATGGTTTTTCAGCTCTTTACCACCACCCTTTGGTCAACTTCTGTATTGTTGTCTGATATTGTGTCAATCTCGCCGCTTTTATTGGCGAGATTGACACCTTGCGAGCCGGGTTCACACTGGTGCGGGGATCCGACTTCGATCCCCGCCAATGCCAGGCACTGTGTTTAGTATGAATCTTGAGGAGGAACTCCACGCCCAATTTTAAATCAAAAAACGGCATGGGTTCCCCTGCAGGGGCATACCAGGCCCTTAGGTCTGGTATGGATTTTAAGGGGAACGGGTCCCCCCAAAATCCATACCAGGCCCTTATCCGAGCACGCAGCCCGGCCGGTCAGGAAAGGGGGTGGGGACGAGCGAGCGCCCCCCCCCCCCTCCTGAGCCGTACCAGGCCGCTTTCCCTCAACATGGGGGGGTGGGTGCTTTGGGGGAGGGGGGCGCCCAGCAACCCCCCCCACCCCAAAGCACCTTGTCCCCATGTTTATGAGGACAAGGGCCTCTTCCCGACCACCCTGGTCGTTGGTTGCTGGGGTCTGTGGGCGGGGGCTGGGAGCCCCCTTTAATAAGGGGGCCCCCAGAACCGGCCCCCCACCCAATGTGAATGAGTATAGGTAGGGGTGCGATGTACCCCATACTTATTCACATAGGGTGGGGGGCCGGGATCAGGGGGCTCCCGGATTCCAATAAGCCCCTCACCCGCAGACCCCGACAACCAACAGCCAGGGTTGTCGGGAAGAGGCCCTTGTCCTCATCAACATGGAAACAAGGTGCTTTGGGATGGGGGGGCAGGGCGCCCCCTCCCCTAAAGCACCCATGTTGAGGACATGCGGCCTGGTACGGTTCAGGGGGGGGCTCGCTCGTTCCCACCCCCTTTCCTGACCGGCCGGGCTGCGTGCTCGGATAAGGGCCTGGTATGGATTTGGGGGGGGCCCCCACGCCGTTTTTTCGGCATAGGGGTTCCCCTTAAAATCCATACCAGACCGAAGGGCCTGGTATTCCCCCAGAGGGAAATTCCCTCTCGCGCCCCCCCGCAGTAGTAAAATGTGTTTTTCCTATTGCAGCCAGCGCGAGATGTACAGTACCCTGTCGCCGAGAACCAGATTCTTGCGGCTGCGTACTGTAGTTTGTACAAAAGTCCGATGGTTTTGTGTACACACGATCGGACTTTGCTCCATCGCACTTTTGTTGCCGGAGAGTTTGTGCGTTCGCACAGCCAACAAAAGTCCGATGGAAACAGAAAAAGTTTGTCCGATGGAGCGTACACACAGGCGGATGTTGCCCCAAAACAGCTAATTTGCATGTTTGTTGTCAAAAAGTCAGATCGTGTGTAGGGCCCTTAAATCTTATTGCTCTGCATCTACCAGACACTCCTCAAGATCCACTAAGTCTCTACAATCAAGTTCTTCCATTCTCAGCCAACAACTTATTAAAACTTCCAAAATTCAGCCAGCCTTTGCCCAAAAGAAAGCACAGATGGAAGCAGAAGCTGCACGCAAGAGATCAGAATTGGAAACTTTGGAGAAACAATGTGAGCAAGCCATAGCCATGGCCAGTAGTGCATTTAGGTTTTGTGCTGCCCTAGGCCTGACTAAACTTGTGCACCCTCTAATTTAAATATGACCCACCCCTTCCTGTCAAGGTCACACCCGACCTGAAATTTTTGAGTTGGGACACTAGTTCTGAGGGCTGGGGGCAATGGATTCCCTTAATTTGCATAGATTTCCTCTCACTTCCTGTTTGGCTATGGGGCAGGAAGTGAAGGGAAATTTCTGCAATGGGACAGGGATGGTAAAAAACAAAACAAAAAAAAAACAAAAAACAAAAACCCACTGACAGGGGCTATAACCCTCCCTTATTCGTTCCAAAATGAAAAAAAAAAAAAGTGTTGCCTATAGTTCTACTTTAAGCACACATTTCTGGTAATTTTATGGAGAGGACTAAGAAGATATAACCATGCCAATGGTGCAGCAGAAAACATATAGCACAGTGAGGAAGGTTTGTGGTCCAGGATAATAGGACAGTCAAAATTAGAAGCAGCAACCCCCCCCCCCCCCCAGTTGTTGAATGCCGGCCAGGCCGCTTTATGGGGGCGCTAGACTAATTTGCCACTCAGCCCAGTCCACCCCATAAGACTGCCGCTAAACTAACAGTAAGCCAGTGGGGACTCTTTCCGTGCTGCCCCCCTGCAAAGTGCTGCCCTAGGCCTGGGCCTTGTCGGCCTAGGCCAGAATACAGCGTTGGCCATGGCAAGATGAAAGTCTTTAGAGCAAGCTGCTGGCCAAAGTGAATGCCATAACAAAGGCAGACACTCAGTTGCACAGTATATATCATATTCCTCACACTTCCTCCCAGAACTTCAACTCCCAATCACAGCAGCTGTATCCCTCAACCAAGGTCAGTACACTGTGCCTACCACCTCTTGAGAAAATCTGACTACTCGTCCCTCAGTACACAAGGCTTTCACACCTCTGCGAACTGTGGACTCCAGCATGCAGACAATACACCTTACCATGGGGCTATGCAATAACCTCTAACCAGGTACCTCGCTCCACAGTCGGAACCCAAAGTGGCAATTCTAAGCCAGTGTCAGGCATGAATGCCTTTGCACCACCATACCTCCCAAGGTCACTCAATTTCAGCTCATCAGCCAATGTAACTAACTTTGTTCCACATGCAGCTGTGCATCCTGAAAACTTAGACATGTCACAGTTTGTAAATACATGCTTTGCAAAGAGCTCACCAAGAGATGTCTGACTAAATTTTATGACAGCCCTGAAAAGTAGTCTGGAAATCAACCGTCAAAGCCACAATCAGTGAACTGCAGAAGAACTAGACCTTCTTATCAGGTGGCTGGTCCTCAATCTGCAGAATGTATTAAAAGATTCAAAGCTGTTCTCATTCACAACCCTGTCGCAGGTCTTAATGCTGCTTGGGACCAACCTGAGCATAACTACGGCAGCCCAGAAGTATTTTAGGATACTTTATTTAAAAGGTTGCAAAGTTTTCCAAAAATATCTGGCAGAGACAATATAAAGTTTCAAGAGCTCGGTGACCTTTTCTTGGAGCTTCAGTTTACCAAAGCGCATACCCACCTATCTTGCGTCAGTTACCTAAATAATATGGGGTCAACCCAATAGTCATCAAGTTATCTTATGGTATAAAGGAAAAATGGGCAGCACTTGGATCAAGGAAAAAATAATTGTATAAGGAAAAAATAATTGTATTTCTTCCCCTTTTCCTGCTTCTGGGAGTTCATTAGGAAAATTGCAGATACTAATGCCGCGTACACACGACCGGACTTTCCGGCATACTTGGTCCTGCGGACCAGACTCCGTCGGACAATTCAATCCTGTGTGGGCTCCAGCTGCCTTTTTTCCCCAAAAGTTCGACGGACCTAGAAATGAAACATGTTTAAAATCTTTTCGACGGACTCGAGTCGAAAAGTCTGCTCGTCTGTATGCTAGTCCGAGTGACAAAAACCGCCGCTAGGGCAGCTATTGGCTACTGGCTATGAACTTCCTTATTTTAGTCCAGTCGTACGTCATCACGTATGAATCCGTTGGACTTTGGTTTATCGTGTGTAGGCAAGTCCGTTCATTCTGAACGTCCGGCGAAATGTCCGCCGGACAAAGTCTGCCTTAAAGTCCGGTCGTGTGTACGCGGCATAAGAATGATCAATGTTTCTCCTATGGTAAATCCAACCCTCTCGGTCCACCTTCCCCAAGCCTGCGAGCTCATGCATTTCACATACAGACCGCATACGTCCGATGTTTTTGGAAAGGTCTGACATTCGACCTGCACCTACTACAGTCCCTGAAAAGACTAATCAGCTAATTAGCTAACCCGCTTAGGAAATGTATTGGCTTCAGAAAATAAGGATGCAATGCGCTTGTGAAGAAATTTGTGGTTTTCTTCAAATGCTGTGCTTCCACAGAACACCCTGTTAAAAACTGTAATGCCCCGTACGCACGATCGGACTTTCCAACAACAAAACCGTGGATTCTTGTTCGAAGGATGTTGACTCCAACTTGTCTTGCATACCCACGGTCACACAAATGTTGGCCAACAATTACGAACGTACTGACGTACAAGACGTACGTGATATCTCCGTTATGAACGCTTCCGGCACATACTTGAACCCGACAGACTTGTGTACACACGATCGGAAAGTCCGACAACAAACATTTGTTGGCGGAAAATTTGAAAACCTACTAGCCAACATTTGTTGGCGGAAAGTCTGACATAAATGTCTGATGGAGCATACATACGGTCGGACTTACCGCCAACAAGCTCACATCCAACATTTCCCGTCGGAAAATCTGATCGTGTGTATCCGGCATAAGACTTCTATTAAGTGCACAGAACAACAGCAACAGTGATGATCACATACAAGCGCTTCATCCATTTCAAGACAGTCCCACTCTGTCCACAGGTCATCCCCCCCAAGGCAAAGCTTGGTGGGGAGAGTATAGTTTTCACTAGATGTACAGAAGTTTATGGAGAAAGTCTCTGTGACAAATCTTATGCTTTGTTCATGTATACCTCAAGGGTCAACCTGAAAAGGCTGTAAAATTGTATAATATTCTAGATGATCAAAGTAACCAATCTTTTGCATGATCAAAGCTTTTTAAACTGTTAAATATACAGTAACAGGAGATGCCTTGCCATACACCTGGGGCACTTGTGCTGGCATCACAAAAGTTTCAGGCAGGGGAGTCCAACCAACAGAGAGGAGATCCCTACTCCTGCAGCTAGTTCTCAGCACTCTCACTTGAGAAGTATAGCTGACCACATACCAGCTCTTGCTGATCTTCTCCTGCTTCTGGGTAGTGACATCCCAAGGGTACATAATATTCACCAACAAATGAATGGGCGGATGCTGATATTTAGAAATCGCGGCGGCCGATGGCCGATATACGATGCCTTTTTTTTGGGCCGATATGTTAGGCCAATTTTTTTTTTATTTTTAATTTTTTTTCCCTTCATCTCATAAAATCTAATGCCGCTTACACACGAGCGGACTTTATGGCAGACTTTGCCCGGCGGACTTTTCGACGGACTTTATGACGGACTTTCTGAATGAACGGACTTGCCTACACACAATCATCCACCAAAGTCCGTCGAATTCGTACGTGATGACGTACGACCGGACTAAAACAAGGAAGTTCATAGCTGCCCTAGCGTGGCTTTTTGTCCGTCGAACTAGAATACAGACGAGCGGACTTTTCGACCGGACTCGAGTTCGACGGAAAGATTTAAAACATGTTTCAAATCTAAGTCCGTCCAACTTTTGAGAAAACAAAGTCCGCTGGAGCCCACACACGATCGGATTGTCCAAAGAAATCCTGTCCGCCGGGCAAAGCCTGCTGTAAAGTCCGCTCGTGTGTACGCAGCATAACAGTTAGACCCCTTTCACACTTTTTGCCTAAAAATAGCGCCTGTAAAGTGCCTGTAAAACGGCTCCCCTGCAGTCTCAATGTGAAAGCCCGAGTGCTTTCACACTGAGGCGATGCGCTGGCAGGATGTTAAAAAAAAAGTCCTGCAAGCAGCATCTTTGAAGCGGTGTATACCGCTCCTCCACCACTCCTGCCCATTGAAATGAATGGGTACCGCTGCCAAAGCACCTGCAAAGCACTTCGGCAGCGGCGCTACGCGGGCGCATTTAACCCCCTCATCGGCCGGTAGCTGGGTTATAAGCACCGCGCTAGCAACCAAATAGCGCCGCTAAAATGACGGTAAAGCGCCGCTGAAACTAGCAGTGTTTTACCATCAACGCCTGCCCGCTCCAAAATTTCTTACATTTAAACATTTATTAAACAAAACAAACCTCAAATCAGTTCACTTGTATGTATAATTTAGATTTAAAAAAACTATATCTTAAATATTAAATACACAAAAACAGGTAATCAAAACTTTTAGACGAAAAAAAATGGGCTAACTTTACTGTTTTAGTTTTTTTTTTTTTTTTAATTCATTAGTGTATTTTTTCGTTTATTTGCGTTTGAAAGACCGCTGCGCAAATGCCGTGTGACGTAAAATATTGCAACAACTGCTATTTTATTCCCTAGGGTCTCTGCTAAATATATATATATATATATATATATATATATATATATATATATATATATATATATATATATAATGTTTGGGGGTTCTAAGTGATTTTCTAGCAGAAAATACAGGATTTTAACTTGTAAGCAACAAGTGTCAGAAAAGATTTAGTCCCCTTTCACACTTATATGACTTGTCCCACGTTTTTGTACTGTAAAATCGTATGACAAGTCATTCTCCATGATTTTCAATGACTACCATTCATATTGGCACAACTTTAAGTCGTGCCGACTTCAAAGTAGTCCCTGCACTACTTTGGTCCAACTTCCATGCGAGTTGATGTCCATAGACCTCAATGTTAAACCCTCAAGTAGCATGCAAATCGTACCTGAATAATATAGACACGATTTCAATACGACTTTGTAGGCACAAGCTGAGAATGGTTAATTCCAAAGTTGTGGCAAAGTCGTACAAAGTAGTACTGCTCCCAAAACGCGGAAAAATCATGGTAAAATCGCAGCAAAATTGCGGCCGTCAAATCGCGTGACCTTGAAATCGCACAAGTGTGAAAGGGGCCTTAGACTTTAAATGGTTAAACTGAGAACTCCTACACACAGAGGTCAGTCCATTGATTAGTTTAACCCTTTCATGACTAAGCCTATTTTTGACATTTGGTGTTTACAAGTTAAAATCCGTATTTTTTGCTAGAAAATTACTTAGAGCCCCCAAACATTATATATATATATATATATTAGGGCTGAAACGATTAATCGATATTATCGATAATAATCGATAATGAAAATCGTTGTCAACGATTTTCATTATCGATTAGTTGGTCCGCACCTTCCTTCTGTCTGTCCGTCCGTTTAAATCCTCCCTCCTGTGTCCTCGGCGCCGCCATTTGTGACCAGGCACGTCTGCGCCGCCGCACGTCCACGGCGCGCCTCTCCTCCTCCTTGCTGACGTCACCCCCCCTGATCTTCTCAGCCCCGCCCGCTGCCTCGAGGGAACAGAGAATAAATCCTCCCTCCTGTGTCCTCGGCGCCGCCGTTTGTGACCAGGCACGTCGGCGGCGCCGCACGTCCGCGGCGCGCCTCTCCTCCTCCTCTTTGCAGACGTCATCCCCACTGATCTTCTCAGCCCTGCCCGCTGCCTCGAGGGAACTGAGAGGCGAGGGCAAGAAGCGAGGAGAGCCGAGCTGCACATTGATAGTGAAAGGTAGCAGCTAAAAATAACACAGTAAAAACAGCACATTTTTATGACCGGCACCATCCTAACAGTATTACTGGGGAGGGAGGGGGGGGAGTGCCCCATCATTGGTGTTCCGGGGGGTGGCTGCCTGGAATAGCAGTGCCCCATCATTGGTTTTCCTGGGAGGGAGGGGAATAGACATAGTGCCCCACTGGTGTTCCTGGGAGGGGGGGGATAGTGCCCCACTGGTGTTCCTGGGAGGGGGGGGATAGTGCCCCATTGGTGTTCCTGGAAAGGGGGGGGGAATAGTGCCCCATTGGTGTTCCTGGGAAGGGGGGGAATAGTGCCCCATTGGTGTTCCCGGGAAGGGGGGGGAATAGTGCCCCATTGGTGTTCCTGGGAAGGGGTGGGAATAGTGCCTCATTGGTGTTCCTGGGAAGGGGGGGGGGGAATAGTGCCTCATTGGTGTTCCTGGGAGGGGCGGGGGGATAATGCCCCATAATTGGTGTTCCTGGGAGGGGCGGGGGGATAATGCCCCATCATTGGTGTTCCGGGGGGTGGCTGCCTGGAATAGTAGTGCTCCATCATTGGTTTTCCTGGGTGGGAGGAGAACAGACATAGTGCCCCATTGGTGTTCCTGGGAGGGGGGGGATAGTGCCCCATTGGTGTTCCTGGGAGGGGGGGGATAGTGCCCCATTGGTGTTCCTGGGAGGGGTGGGGGGATAGTGCCCCATCATTGGTGTTCCTGGGAGGAATAGTGCCCCGTCATTGGTGTCCCCGGAAGGAATAGCACCCCGTCACTGGTGTCCCCGGGAGGAATAGCGCCCCGTCATTGGTGTCCCCGGGAGGAATAGTGCCCAGTCATTGGTGTCCCCGGGAGGAATAGTGCCCAGTCATTGGTGTCCCCGGGAGGAATAGTGCCCAGTCATTGGTGTCCCCGGGAGGAATAGCGCCCCGTCATTGGTGTCCCCGGGAGGAATAGCACTCCATCATTGATGTTCCCGGGAGGAATAGAAAAAATGGCACTTTACGATTTTTTTAATGATTTTATCCGATTAATCGATTAATCGAAAAAATAATCGGCCGATTAATCGATTATGAAAATAATCGTTAGTTGCAGCCCTAATATATATATATATATATATATATATATATATATATATATTTTTTTAGCAGAGAATCTAGAGAATAAAATGGCGATTGTTGCAATATTTTATGTCACATGGTATTTGTGCGGCGGTGTTTTAAACACAACTTTTTGGGAAAAGGGACACTTTCATGAATTTAAAAAAAAAAGAACAGTAAAGTTAGCCCAATTTTTTTGTATAATGTGAAAGATGATGTTACGCCGAGTAAATAGATACCAAACATGTCACGCTTTATAATTGCACGCACTCGTGGAATGGCGACAAACTACGGTACCTAAAAATCTCCATAGGCGACGCTATAAAATTTTTTTACGGTTACCAGGTTAGAGTTACAGAGGAGGTCTAGTGCTAGAATTATTGCTCTCGCTCTGACGATCGCGGCGACACCTCACATGTGTGATTTGAACACTGTTTACATATGTGGGCGCAACTTCCGTATGCGTTTTCTTTGCTGCGCGGGATGGGGCGCTTTAAAAAAAACTTTTCTTATTTATTTTATTTATTTTTATATCAATAAATTGTGTTAAAAAAAAATGTGATCACTTTTATTGCTGTCTCAAGGAATGTAAACATCCCTTGTGACAGTAATAGGTGGTGACTGGTACTCTTTATGGAGGGATCCGGGGTCCAAAGGACCCCCAAACCCTCCTTTGCACTTCAAAGTATTCAGATCGCCGTTTTCGGCGATTCTGAATACGGTATATTTTTTAAAAACCGGCGCCATTGGCAGCCGAGTAAACGGGAAGTGACGTCACGACGTCGCTTCCGTGTTTACAATCAGGAGACTGGAACTAAGCTATTTCCGGCTTCGTGCCAGTCTGGCCCTAGCCGCCGGAGGTCCGTTGAGGGGGGGACGTCTGCTCCCGCTCCTCCGGTATAACAGCCGAACGACTTTTAGCCGCATTGTTATCGCTGGAAAGCCGATCGCCGGCTCTAAAAAAACAGTACCGTGATGATAACCCCCGTACGCTCGGCGGAAAGGGGATAAACATTGTATCTCTTTGCTTCTTTTCTCAGACTTGGCAGGCTGCCCAGATAGGGGAGACAAGTCTCCAGGGGAAGACTTCAGGCAACTTGCATTGACTTCTATTACAGAAGTCATTTGCAAGTCGCGCTGAATTTTTAAATCGTCCTTTTTTATCAGCATTATCGACCAATGCCGATTAATTTAAAAAATGCCAAATATCGGGCGATATATCGGTCGACCTCTACACCATATGACCAACACCTGGACCTAGGCTGGGTCATCATTGGTAACGACTGTCTTGGTAAAGTCAGAAGGTCTTCCTCAGTTTCTTCTTTCTAGAAACGTGTCCTGCCAAATGGTCGCATTACCTGTTTTTAGTTTCCACCTCACTACCATGTCAAAGAAAGACTTTGCAATAAGAGCATGCAACAGTTTTTCACACAAGGCAATAAGACCCTTCATTTCTGGGATGATTATGTCGGCACCACAGTGTTCTATGTAACAACTAAGGACAATGAGTATGAGTAAGGAGTTGTATCAGGACAATTTCAACATCTGGGTAGCACTACTACCATTTCATACCTCAAGATAGAAACTACCAAATACTAGTCAGCATGCAGAAGCATCATTTTTTTATTTCCAACGCAGAAAGAAACGAAAACTTGAGATGAAAAAACACTTTGTTGACATTTATGCAGAAGGTGTTTGCAAGAGATTGTGTTAAGCCTGTACCAACTCTTAGGAAAGTAGAGGAGTGTTGGTACTTCCCATGTTTTGGTGTGTACCATCCTTGCGAGTCAGATCAGGATGGCCTTTGTTTTTCCCTCAATGACACCATTCTTACTTAGCCAAATCTATAGAAGTTTTGCTCCACTTCAGACAAGAAGCAGTTGCCTTTATAGGCGTTCCACTGTTTCATTGTTTGAGAAGACAGCAGAAATTTCCTCAGGTTCCAGTGGTTTTGCAACAGTGATGTCAACAATGAAGTCATAGACGATCCAAATGAAAGTATCTGTTTTCGGTACCAGTCCTTTTGATGTAACAATTTATGGGCTGTGAAGGACAGCTCAAGAAAGTGAAAAAGAATTTGGATCGGAAAATAATTTCCTCATAGACAATGGGTTCAAATCTTTGCCTACAGGAAAAGAAGCAATTGATCTTCTCAAGAGAACTCTTGAGAAGAGAAGGACATGCTTTCCACTGCCAGCATCAGGCTTCTCAAAGTTGCCTCTAATCGTGGCAAGGTAATGTAATCCTTTCCCTCTGGTGACTTGCTGTTAGTGTAAAGGGATTTAAGCTAAGAACAGATCTTCCTTTTACACAACATGTAAAAGCAGCCTCTGACTGCTTTGGGGTGTTAAACAAGACAGGTTCACATTTCAAGTATCAACTTGTGATAAGACCTTCATGAAATGAGTTTTGTCTGCTGTGAACAGCATTTATGATCCTCTGGGTTTCATAGCACCCTTTACCATTCAGGGTAAAGATTCTTTTAAATCTGCTTAGAAGAAAGAAACAACAAAGATAGAATATATGGAAAGCTCTCGAAAAACTTTGCATACCATGCTCTTACATCCTAACAGATGTCACCGGAAAAGAGATCCTTGTTTTCTCTGATTCTTCCATTAAAACAATAGCTATGGTAGTCTACCTCAAGGTGTAGATCAAGGAAACAAAGTAAGTGTGGGTTTTGTCCTCGGCAAGGCCAAGCTGACTGCAAAAACCAGCACATACCATTACAGGGCTTGAATTCTGTGCAGATGTGTTAGCTGCTGAAATTGCTGAGCTTATAAAACCTCTACGACTAAGACCATGATTGGGTGAAATGCATTAGAGGGGCATGGTTAGGGAGGGGATAAGCTGAAGCCGATCTGTCACTCTATAGACCAGATGGTCTCCTGGTGTCTGCTTCCAGTTTTGTTGAGTTCACAGCTACAATGGGCAGGACAGGCTCCTCGGAGGCTTACACCCCGCGGTGTTGCAGAGTCACTAGTCTGTATAGATGTACACTTGGAGTGGCTCTTTTGCTGCCTTCCACTCTTAAAGATAGACTCATAAGCTGTCTTCTGTTCTATTTTAAAGTCGTGAGTAATGGCTTTACAAGTTTAGGTTAATGTTTGCATTATTCTTCCTTGTTCTTCCCTTTCCTCTTTGTCATATGTTCCTGGAATAGAAGTCTTCTCTTGAAAATATTTGGACTCAGTTCTTTTCAATTTTCTTTATTAAAAGGTTTTACAAATTAAACAAAATGACATGGACAATAAGTAAGTAATCATATGTTCAGTCAAATAACACAAAAGTGTTGTACAAAACAAGAAAAAAAAGGGGAGGGGGGAGGTAACATGTGAGTGTCAGCACGCTCTGTGAACATAAGGACACAAATTTAGACCTACCCTTAAAGGGTCTAGAATAACATATCATATGAGTTCCATAATATCAATAGTGTTTATCAAAATGAAAAATAAAAATAAATTTGCCCTGTGAGCGGAGTACTCATAACTTCTTGGTAATACTAAATCAAGTTGTAGCTCCTTTAGTATATCTCGATATCAGGGCCCTTGGCACCAAAGGAGGTTAGGCATTTAAAGTTAGTTTACCTTGTTCCTCCATCGGAGCCAAGAAGAGAGAGGCTCCATAGCTCTCCACTTGTATCCATAAGTTGGATCTTTAAACATAAAAAGAAAAAAAGGAGGGGCAGAAGAGAAGTGATTTAAAGTAAGGTTAAGAAGAAGGAGGAGGATGGGAAGGAGAGGAAGAGGAAAAAAGTAAAGGTCAAGAATCCAAAGTAGGAGTCGTTTCCCTCGGCCTAGGTCCCCCACCATCCAGTTCTAGAGACTATGGGGCTTGGAGGTATTTAATCCAGGGGGACCACACCCTGTCAAATCTGCCTTTAAAGCAGTTGTATACCTTTTTTTTAAGCTTTTACCTACAGGTAAGCCTATAATAAGGCTTACCTGTAGGTAAAAAAAATATCTCCTAAACCTGTACAGATTAGGAGATATTCCCCTTGCAATGAGCCGCTGACTGCAGCGGCGCATGCGCACAGGGGAGTCTCGGCTGAAAGCCCGGCAGCCGCTGGACTTTGCCGGAAAAAAAGTCTCCCGCGCGCACGCGTGGGAGTGACGACATCGCGGCTTCGGCCACTCACAGCACCGGAGCCGCGATACCCGGAAGGCACGCCGAGGGGAAATGTCAGCTCCCTCGGCGTGGACAGGGTGAGATGCGGGCGCCTCATTCTAAGGTAAGTATCTCATAATGAGCTAGTATGCGGTGCATACTAGCTCATTATGCCTTTTCCCTTACAGGTCAGCGGGTTTACTACCGCTTTAAGGATACTGGCCAATTTTTCATTGAACATGATCCAAGATAGTTTATTCTTTACCAGTGCAAGGTTGACCACTGGAGTTTTCCATGCTCGTGCTATTGTAATTTTAGCTGCTGAAAAAAATAAAGAAGATGAGAGTTCGGAGATGTTTAGGGGTCCCGTCCGGCAAATCTGCAAATAGCGCCGTCTTGGGATTTTAGGTAGATTTTGTCCTGTCACTGAATAGGCCAGGGTGAATACTCTGATCCAGAAGCGCTGGACCTTGGAACAGGACCACCGAACATGTAACATGGTACCCTCCTGCCCGCATCCTCTAAAGCAAAGGGGTAAAGTTCCGGGGTACAGCCTCGCCGGGACAAGGTACCACCTGGACTTGGACTCAATTCTTAAAGAGGAGTTCCGCCTGGGTAAAAAGAAAATAAAAGTCAGCAGCTACAAATAAAGTAGCTGCTGACTTTTAATATATGGACACTTTCCTATCCAGCGAGCCCGCAATGTCGGTACGCCAGCCGATTTTCAAATTATTTCCCGGGTGCTGACGCCACCATTCCTGGTAAGGGAAACGGACAGTGAAGCCTTTCTGCTTCACAGCCGGTTTCCTACTGCTCATGTGCGAAGCTCGCTGCGCTTTATAACTGGCCCAGTGGTGGAGGAAGGAGGCGGAGTGCCGAACTTCCACAGCGCAGTCTCCCGGAAGAGGGGATCCCTTCTCCGCCTCCCCCCCGAAAGGTGCCAAATGTGGCACCTCTTTTGGATGAAACTCCCCTTTAATTGTTTGATATTTGAAATACAGGCTTTGGATAAGGAGTATCATGTTACACATGCAATGTCTATTTCTCGTCAAATTTGTTTATTATTTTTTAAATATAACAAAGATTGACAAATTGAGTACATATAAGGACGGTGGCCATAGAGCTGAACATATCGATTTATGAACAGGATGAGTATATAGCAATGTAAAAATGTAACGAGTAGAGCAACAAATAAACCAATAAAGTATTACATCAAAAGCATTATAAAATTCTATTCTATTGGTTCATTTTGCAAGCGCAGTAATAAGGAGATCAATCTAATAGGTATATATTAAAAACAGAAGAGATAATCTGTTTATACGTACCACACACTATGAAAATAAAGGTAGAAAGCAAAAAATAGGAGTAGATAGAGAGAAAAGGGTAGCAAAAGGGAGGGGGGGGGGGGGTTACAAGTGGTGATGTGATCCCAAATGAATAGAAAGTATAGTCAAGGCAAATAGAATTACCAAGGAAACAATAGTGTGTCATCAAAGTCTGGAGGTAGACAATGCTTAACCCAAGGAAGCCAGAGTTTCTCAAATTGACTGATTCGATCTCTTTCAATTGCTTCCTTTTTAGCATGAATAAGAGCTTTATTCGTTCTGTGTATGGTTTCAGCTAGAATTAAATATTTAGTTTTCCGTGCCTTAGCAATGGTTTGTTTTGCGGCTTAGGAGCTGTAGAAGAAGGTGAAATTGATTCTGTGTGATCCCATTAGGTTTCAGTTTTAGTAGGGCTGTAGCAGGATAGGGCTGTATAGGTGTATCAAAGATTTTGGAGGCTAAGCCAAAAAATGCCTTTCAGAATTTTTGGGCAATCCCACCAAATATGAAGTTGAGTGTCAGACTCTGAACAGCCAGGAAAACAAGCTCCAGGGTAATCAGAAGCATATTTCGATATTCTAGAGGGGACCAAATACCAACGGGTTAGCACCTTAATGTTAGTTTCCACAGCAACAACATTAGAAGAAGCTGACTTAGTGGCGGACCATATGCTAGACAATTCATAAGCATTAAATGAGCGATTAAGGTCTAGTTCCCATTTGGAGACATATGAGGGGGGACCAGTGTTAGTACCAGTGGCGGAACTACCATTATAGCGACCCACGTTGGCGCTATGGGGCCCGCAGCCGAGTGGGGCCCGGTAAGTCTGCGTGCAAGTGACTGCGGCTAGGTGGGTGAGCCGCCGAGGTGCCCGTCCGCTCAGCGCTCGCACAGTCACACTGACTGTGCGAGCGGATGCAGCTGGGCGGCTCAGTAGGCAGGTGAGAGAGCGGACGGGAAGCTGCCAGCTGGGAGGCTCGGTGGGTGGACTGGCCAATCAGCGGGTGGCGCTCAGGGCTCTCACTGATTCTGCATTATGGTGAGTTGAACTATTTCATTTTCTATACCAATGTAATAATAGAAATAATGCGCTACAATCATCCTGACACATAACAACCATGGTGCCGGGATGATTGAAGCGTTAACACCAGCCATTTCCCAAATAAATTGCCACCAAAAAAAAATTATTTTCTGACAGTGCCCCTCCCGAGACTAGACTCTGGATCCGCCCCTGCGGTGAGGATGAGGAATGTAAGTTTACTGTTAGGCCTCCCGGGCCCCGCGAGTCCGGCCCTGTCCCTACACACACAGCCACATACAGCAGGAGGCAGGAGCAGAGTGGGCGGGGCAGAACGCTTGAGCGCGCCTGTGAAGGGACATCGTTTTCGGCACTGGGTCACTGTTCATCATTGCTGTTTCATTTCTCCCCTATTTGTCTTGTATTTACACATAAGTTTAATCAGAACAGAAATTGGTTAGAAGGCTGGAGGTCAGCAATGTGTGTCCTTCAGGGGCTGCATACAGTATACCGCATACTTTATTGTTCTAAATTAATATAAGCTGTTGCCTGGGTACTGTGCCACATGGGTGTGGTAATCTGTTGTTCAGTGGCATTAGTTCATTTTTTTTGTGGGGGGGGGTTCTGTTTGCAGGGGGGCCCCATACAACATTTAGCTATGGAGCCCTGTGATTTCTAGTTACGCCCCTGGTTAGTACTAGCTAAATTTTTCTTATAGAGAAATGAAACAAGTCTTCTAGCATGAGTCAGAAATACATATGCATTCAAAACGTGACATCTGGGGTAGTCGGGAGTTGGAATTAAGATAAGGTTCTGATTGAGGAATCCAAATGTATCACACAAAGTAGGAAAAGAATGTATGGAGGAGGTTGATACCAAATCATATAAACGGGATAAATTAGCTGTATTCCATGCTTTGAAAGAATTAGGAGCAATCCAGGCAGGGTAATAAGCGCAATTTTTAACAAAAGAAAGGAGCGGTAAATGGGGAGATTGAAGGCCAAGAGAAGTTTTGAATCTGTCCCAGATGGATAAAGAATGTTTTGTGATAGGATTGCGAATAAGAGTACCATCAGTTGGTCTTAAAGCGGGGTTCCACCCAAATTTTGAACAATATCTGTATGTATTCTCTTCCTTGCCTAGATGCTGACATGCCGTTTAAAAAAATTTAAATCGCCGTAATTACCTTTTATTTTTCTATTCTTCTTTGCACTTCCTGGTTCTCCTCCCGTGGAAGTAGGCGTGTTTCTAGCCTCTCCCAGACTCCTGGGAGCTAGTCTCAGGCTTCCCAGGATGCCACTGAGCATGTGCGGGAACGAGCGGTGAATGCTGGGAGCACAGCATTCACCACATCCAGGAAATAAATGCTTGTGGGCTTCAAATGCCCACAATGAAGATGGAAACCACCTGCAGTGAATAATATAAGTTATTCTTTCCGACGAAATCTGACACAGGCGGACATATTACACACAATATGTGAGTATGTAATGCTGAGAAGAAAAGTTTGTGAATGAACTAAAAAAAAAAAAAACGATAGATAGGTGGACCCCCGCTTTAACCATAATACTGAAATAGGGTCACTGGTAGTAGACTCAATTGTTACCCATAAAGGAGTTTCTTTGCATGGTATTTTTGCAAATGTGCAAGGTGTGCAGCATGATAGTAAGCAGAAATATTTGGGAGACCTAAACCTCCGCAGCATTGTGGAAGACAGAGAGTGGATTTAGAGGTTCGAGGTTTCATTTTACCCCAGATAAAGGAGATAATTCTGCGCTGTATAAGCCGTAAAAAATGAGATGAAACTGGGATGGGCAAGACTCTATAAAGATACAAACACTTGGGCAATATAGCCATCTCAATTACATTAGTTTTGCCTAACCAGGATAGAGGACCATTGTGATAATAATTCAGTAACCTGTTTTAATAATGGAGGGAAGTTAGCTGAGTATAAGTCAGTTATCTTAGGAGTGAGTTGTATTCCTAGGTATGGAAGTCTATGAGATGTCCAAGAGAAGGGAAGTGAATCTTTAGCAAGCTGAAGGTCTGAAGGAAGCAAGGAAATGTTGAGTGCAGTCGATTTTCGATAGTTAACTGTTAAGCCTGAAATGTGTGCAAAATGGTTTAGGACAGAGAGGAGATTAGGTGCTGTGATATGGGGAGATGACATGAAGAGTAAGATGTCATCTCAAAAAGACATACTTTATGATGACATCCAGCTAATTCAATACCTTTTATGTTTGGATCAGATCTAATTAAATGGGCTAAGGGGGTACAATGAGGAGTGCAAATAGGAGGGGGGGGGGGGGTGACAGGTGCCTCTTCCAATAGGGAAAGGGTCTGATTTAAAACCAGCGTATTTGATAAATGCATTTGGCTTGTCGTAGAAGCAAGAAATCCACTTCAAAGAACCCCCCATTTTTGAAGAATATATTGTAAGTATGGCCATGAGACAGTGTCAAATGCTTTTCTTATATCAAGCATAAAAAAACACGCAGGTAGACGTCTGGATTTAGCGTCATGGGCGAATAAAGAAGCTCTACGTATATTATCACTTGCTTGGCGTGAGAGGATAAACCCAACTTGATCTCGATGAACAAGTTCGCTTATTACTTGATTCAAGCGGGTCGCAAGTATTTTAGCTAAAGGATTAATATCAATATTAAAGTGATTGTAAAGTCTCCTTTTTTGTTTTTTGTTTTTTATTAAATAACAAACATGTTATACTTACCTCCTCTGTGCAGTTGGTTTTGCACAGAGCAGCCCAGATCCTCCTCTTCTCTGGTCCCTCTTTGCTGCTCCTGGCCCCTCCCTCCTGTCGAGTGCCCCCTCAGCCAGCAGCTCTCTATTGGGGCACCCAAGCCAAGTCAGAGCTTTGTGTATCCATTCAGACACGGAGCCCCGACAAGGTTCCACCCCCTCTCTCCCCTGATTGGCTGACTGACTTTGATTGACAGTCAATGACGCTGCTGCTATGTCTCAGCCAATCAGGGAGAGCGTTCCGGAAGGCTCAGACATTCATGGACATCACTGGAGAGAGAGGGAGCTCAGGTAAGTAATTGGGGGTGCTGGGGAGGCTGCTACACACAAAAGGTTTTTTATCTTAATGCATAGAATGCATTAGGATAAAAAAAAACCTTCTGCCTTTACAACTCCTTTAACCGCTTCCCGACCGCCTCACGCAGAAATACTGCGGCAGAAGGGCACATACAGGCAAAATCACGTACCTGTACGTTGCCCTTTAAGAGGCAGCTTGCGGGCGCGCCCGCTGGGAGCTCCTTGAGCGTGATTGCGGGTCCCGTGGACTTGATGTCTGCAGGGATACCCGCGATCGTCTAACGGAGAGGAAGAACGGGGAGATGCTAATGTAAACAAGCATTTCCCCGTTCTGCCTAGTGACACTGTCACTGATCACAGCTCCCTGTAATCGGGAGCGGTGATCAGTGTTGTGTCACACACAGCCCCTAACCCCCACAGTTAGAATCACTCCCTAGGACACACTTAACCCCTACAGCGCCACCTAGTGGTTAACCCCTTCACTGCCAGTCACCTTTACACAGTAATCAATGCATTTTTAATTGCACTGATCGCTGTATAAATGTGAATGGTACTAAAATCGTGCCAAAAGTGTCCAATCTGTCCGCTATAATGTCGCAGTTATGATAAAAATTGCTGATCGCCGCCATTACTAATAAAAAAAATATTAATAAAAATGCCATAAAACTATCCCATATTTTGTAAACGCTATAACTTTTGCGCAATTGATTAATAAACGCTTATTGTGTTTTTTTTAACCAAAAATATGTAGAAGAATACGTATCGGCCTAAACTGAGGGAAAAAAATAGTTTTTTGTATATTTTTTGGGGATATTTATTATAGCAAAAAGTAAAAAATAATGCGTTTTTTTCAAAATTGTCGCTATTTTTTTGTTTATAACACAAAAAATAAAAACCGCAGAGGTGATCAAATACCACAAAAAGAAAGCTCTATTTGTGGAAAAAAAAAGGACATATATTTTGTTTGGGAGCCACGTCGCACAACCACGCAATTGTCAATTAAAGCGACACAGTGCCGAATCGCAAAAAAGTGCTCCAGTCTTTGGCCAGCCAAATGGTTCGGGGCTTAAGTGGTTAAAGGGGTTGTAAAGGTAAAAATTTTTTCACCTTAATGCATTCTATGCATTAAGGTGAAAAAACTTTTGACAGTACCGCCGCCCCCAGGCCCCCCGTTTTACTTACCTGACGCCTCGAATCTTCGCTGCTCGTCCTCGTCATCTTCATTGCAGCTCAGCCTGGTCGCTGATTGGCTGCAGTGGATGGGTTGAAAGCAGCGCAGCCATTGGCTCGCGCTGCTGTCAATCACATCCGATGACGCGGCGCGCCGGGGGGCGGGGCCGAGTGATACAGCGAGCGGCTATAGCCGCCGGCTGTATCACGGGAGCGCGCCCGCAAGCACTCACCACCATGCGAGGGAGCTCGCATTAAGGTGGTAAATGCTTGTGGGAAGGAGCTGAAACAGCCGCCGAGGGACCCCAGAGGACCAGGTTCGGGGCCACTCTGTGCAGAACGAGCTGCACAGTGAAGGTAAGTATAACATGTTTGTTATTTAAAAAAAAAAAAAAAAATTAACTTTACAACCCCTTTAAGAACCAAAATAGGACGGTAATTTGTCCAAGAGGTTGAATCAGTTTTAGATTTGGGAAGCATGGAAATTATGGCCATTAAGGATTCTGAATGAAAAGAGTGTCCCCTCAACAATGTATTGAAGGCCTCAGTTAGGATTGGAGATACTATATTAGAAAATTTCTTGTAGTAGGAAGCAGAAAATCCATCTGGGCCGGGATGTTTATTAAGTTTTAAAGCCTTAATAACAGGGATGACTTCTGTTGCAGAGATGGGACACTCAAGTCGTTCACGGTGGGTTTGTGAGAGTGTTGGAAGGGTAATTTGTGAAAAAAAGCAATCAGCAGCAGCATGGTCAAAATTATGGTTGGGCGAATATAATTTAGCAGGATTTGAGTGGAATGTGCGTAAAATTTTGACAGGGTTACTTGTGTATGAATCACGGTTTAGTTTGGGTCGCACGGATGTCATAGATTTTTGCAGTGAGCGTAAGGTTCGAGCTAATAGGGTAAGGTAATAAAGGTGTTGTTATTTACATATTAAAGCGGAGTTCCACCCATATAAAAATCAGCAGCTACAAAAAGTGTAGCTGCTGACTTTTAATAATCGGACACTCACCTGTCCCACAGTCCAGCGATGCAGGTGGACGAAGCCCCGCTCATCTCTCCCTCCTCTCTGTGGCGCCGGCATTGTCACTGTGGGTGCCCGGCTGTGGCTTCACAGCCGGGCACGCACTGCGCATGCGCGAGCCGCGCTGCACACTGTGACTGGCAGGGCAATCATCTGGGACCTGTGACGTGTCCCAGATGATTGCCGAGAGGGAGGGTATCCCCCTAAAAAAAAATGACATGTCAAATGTGGCATGTCAGGGGGTCACTTGCACTTAAAGCAGAAGTTCCATTTTTGGGTGGAACTCCACTTTAATTTATCTGCAGAGTCAGTGTGAGAAACAGGTCAAATTCTAAGCGGGCTCTATCAAGCTTAGCTTTAGTAGAAGGGGAGGGAGAATTTTGGAATGCATCGTTACACACATTGAAGTAATTTTCAAATTTTTGGCGAAGGAGCTTATGCTCGCGTTTGAGAAATGTTGCTTGCCGAATAAGCTTACCTCAAATTACAGGTTTATGGGCTTCCCAAAGAGTGAGAGGGGAAATATCTGCAGAAGTGTTATTAATGAGACAGTCATTGAGAGCATGTTTAATATCTAGACAATGGGACGGGTGAGTTAGAATGGAATCATTAATGCACCCAGATGAATCCTGGGATCTCAGGATAGGGGAGGAGATGGTAGTACAAACTGCACTATGATCGGACCAAGTAAAGGATGTAATAACTGATGATAGGATCTCTGGGGCCATGTCAACACTTAGGAAGATATGATCAATCCTAGAAAACGATTTGTGTGGATGGGAGTAATATGTAAAGTGTTTACGAGCTGGATTGAGCGCACGCCAAGAGTCTAACATGCTATGCTTAGAGATAAGCTGCTGAAATGAAAGCTTAGGGGAACAGGAGGGGGGAGAAGGGGGAGATTTATCCAAGAAGGGAAAAAAGAACTTGGTTCAAGTCTCCACATAATATCACTGCCCCTAATAATGTTCAATTACATGAAAGAGATGGGAAAGAAATGATAATGGATGTTTATTAGCAGCATAATATGATACAATGGTTACAGCAACATCAGAAATGTGCCCAATAAGAATGAGGTAGCGGCCTTCAGGATCTTTAATTTTAGATGAAATTACAAATGGGGTTGTACGGTGAATAGCTATAAGAACACCTTGTTGTTTAGTAGCTGCCGAGGCTGTATATACCTGTGGATAAGAGGAGCTGAAAAACGTAGGAGTAGAAAGTTCAGTAAAATGGGTCTCCTGTAGGCAAAGAAATGTGGATTTTAGCTGCGACAAATGAACAGAATGCTTTAGTGCGTTTTTGTGGTATATTAAGATATTGGACATTTAGGGTCAGCATTGTCTATTTCTTTGCCTTTTTTATTTTATCCCTACCTTACACTGTAGCTAGGGGGTGCATTGTATAGTTAGCTCCACCTTCCTTCGGTATGCTTAAAGCTGGCCATAGATGGTTTGAACCATCTTTGGGCAGGCTGATTATACCCAACTCAATCCATCAGTCGATTTGCGTACAACCAGCATGTCAAATTTTTAGGATGCGATTATTGCCAGGGGCTATAGCTGTTAGCCTAGCAGGGTTGTCCTAGCAGGGACGGCTCCCTGTGCAACACCCCGCCAGGAGAACACAGTAGTTCCGCAGGAGGGATTCCCCCATCAGTGCTAAATGTAAAATTGCATCATCTATGGCCTGCCTTAGTCTTCATCTTGACCACATGTATACTGCTGGAGCTGGTCATACTATGATCTTTTAACCAGTGGTGGTGCATCCATAAAGGTGCATGGCTGTCACCCCCTCTCTCCAGCCACCTCCCTCTGTGTAGAATGTATAGATAGGCTCTAATAGGCTTCCAAAAAGGTGAACTGTGAGCGCAAAGCATTGCACTCGCAGTTCACCCAGGTAGGTTAGCAAAGCAAATGAATATTTGCTTTGCTAACACTGAGCCACCTCTCAGCCAACTAGGAGGTGCAGATCTAATACCTGTCACCTGATTGGCTGAAGGCACAGGCGTCCTGATTGGATGCCTAACGGAACGGAAGACTGGGAGGACAGAGAGCCATGGAGGATACAGGAGCACGTCGCCGTCACCAGCTGCATGTCCCACAGCTCCAGGATGGGGTAAGCGTTTGCCGGTCAGATGGTGAGCGTGGGGGGGGGGTGTCACAGAGGCTACATATGATGGGGACACAGACTACATATGATGGGCACACAGGCTACATATGATGGGCACACAGGCAGGGCCGGACTGGGAATAACATCCAGCCCTGGAAAAAATTTCATACCAGCCCCACAGCATTATTATACCACCGCAACAGCATAACGTCATTGATTTCTTGTTCATGAAAGGGAAAACCATAAAATGCACATTTGAAGAGTGTATTATATATAGATAAGACAGATATGAAATCACATAGGGCTTTATATAAGCAAATTCCAGTTAAAAGTGGTAAGTGATCAATCATCAAGGGGGACCCCAGGAACTCAGAACGTGGGAGGGGGGGGAAACCACCTTCCGCAGAAAGAATACACTAAGGTAAGGGGGGGAGGGTTACTGATATAAGGCTGTGCTTTATATCGGTGCCCCCTTACATTATCGTAATCACTCCCCCCTTACATCAGTGACCCCCCCTTCAGACTGGCCTAGCGGTGCTGTCACTGACCTCCTCTCAGGTGCACCGTGTAGGGCTCAGTCAGTCGGCTCCAGCTCGGTGGCTCTGGTTTTATCCTATAGTCTCCTCTCCACAGTCCACACTTGTCTGACTTCTCCCATGACCCCCATCCCGGCGGTGCTCCCACTCTTGACTCCTCTGCAGACTCCCTCAGAGACTGCAGACATGATACAAGAGATGGTCAGAGACTGCAGACATGATACAAGAGATTGTCAGAGACTGCAGACATGATACAGGAGATGGTCAGAGACTGCAGACATGATACAGGAGATGGTCAGAGACTGCAGACATGATTCAGGAGCTCAATTCAGCCTCACCAGTGCCCATCAAATTCAGCCTCACCAGAGCCCATCAAATGCAGCCTCATCAGTACCAATCAAATGCAGTCTCACTGTGCCCATGAATGCGGCCTCACTGTGACCACCATTGCAGCCTCACTGTGCCCACCATTGCAGTCTCACTGTGCCCATCAATGCAGCCTCACTGTGCCCATCAATGCAGCCTCACTGTGCCCATCAATGCAGCCTCACTGTGCCCATCAATGCAGCCTCACTGTGCCCATCAAATGCAGTCTCACTGTGCCAGTGAATGCAGTCTCACTGTGCCCGTGAATGCAGTCTCACTGTGCCCAGGAATGCAGCTTCACTGTGCCCATCATTGCAGCCCCTCCTGTGCCCCATGGCCCAGTCAGCAGTCCCTGTCTGTGGGAAGGTGTGTTGTTGATGCTCGGTACGGTACCTTGCATGCCAGCAGGATATCCATGATGGCCAACAGCAGGCAGGGTCTGTTCTCGTTTTGGATGGGGACAGTGCTCCTTCCAGAGGATCTGTTTGCTGTGAGATAGAGTGGTACCTGGCCACCTGCACCTTCAGCCATCCTCATTTTCCGGCCCCAGTCAGCCTGTCCTCTGGTCCTGGGGAAGTGGAGAGCACTGGGTGGGAGCTGGAAAGAAGGGGGAGCAGAGAGTACTGGCGGAGTTGGAGAGCACATGGGTGGGGGCAAAGAGCAGGGGGGAGTGGAAATCACAGGGATGGGGAGCGGAGAGCGCTGGGGGGGGGGGGACTTGAGAGCACTGGGGGTCCAAAAAGAACAGAGGTGGAGAGCACTGTGGGGGCTAAGAGTGTGGGGTGGCGAAGAGTACTGGGGGAGGGGCAGAAAAACAGGGGTGGAGAGCACTGGGGGGTACAAAGAGCAGGGGGGAGTGGAGAGCAATGGGGGGAGCTTGAAAGCACCAGTGGGGGCAAGAAAGAACAGGGGTGGAAAGCACGGGGGACTGGAGAGCACTGGCGGGGGTTGGAGAGCACATGGGTGGGGGCAAAATGCAGGGGGGAGTGGAAAGTACAGGGGTGGGGAGCGGAGAGTGCTGGGGGGGAAGTTTGAGAGCACTGGAGGGGAAGCCAAAAAAAACAGGGGTGGAGAGCACGGGGGGCAAAGAGCACGGGGGGGCTAAGAGTGTGGGGTGGCGAAGAGCACTGGGGGAGGGGCAGAAAAACAGGGGTGGAGAGCACTGGGGGGTACAAAGAGCAGGGGGGAGTGGAGAGCAATGGGGGGAGCTTGAAAGCACCAGTGGGGGCCAGAAAGAACAGGGGTGGAAATCACGGGGGACTGGAGAGCACTGGCGGGGGAGTGGAGAGTACAGGGGTGGGGAGCGGAGAGTGCTGGGGGGGAAGCTTGAGAGCACTGGAGGGGGAGCCAAAAAAAAACAGGGGTGGAGAGCACGGGGGGCAAAGAGCACGGGGGGCTGGAGAGCGATGGGTGGAGCTTGAGGGCACCGGGGGGACCGAAAACAGGGGTGCGGAGAATGGGGGGCTGGAGAGCACTGTGGGGGCGGAGAGCACTGGGGTGGGGGCTGGAGAGTGATGGGCAGAGCTGGAGAGCACTGGGGGGGGGAGAAAGAACATGGGTGGAGAGTACTGGGGGAGTGAAGAGCACTGGGATGGTGGCTAGAGTAGGATGGGGAGAGCTGGAGAGCAGGGGGGGGGGCAGAAAAAACAGGGGTGGAGAGAACTGTGGGGGGGGGGGGCTGGAGAGTGTGGTGAGGGGAGGAGAGCATGGGGGGGAGCACAAGAGGAACTGGGGGGGCCAGTAAAAGAAGTTGGATAGGAGGATCGGCTGGGGGGCGCATATAGAGGAAATGAGCTTTCTATATTCCTCCATGCAGCCGCTGAATACTTGATTCTCCTCCTCTCCCTCCTGCAAGTATTCAGCGGCTGCATGGAGGAATATAGAAAGCTCATTTCCTCTATATGCGGCCCCCAGCCGATCCTCCTATACAGGCTGAGGTACACAGGGCGGACTGTATGGGCGGGCATGTATAGTGTCCCTCTCTCCTGCTCCGTCCCTCTCTCCTGCTCCTGTGTGTCACGGAGCTGGTTGTGTCTGTGTTCGGCGGCCGCGCTGTAACATGGTCCCGCCCCCCTAGACCGGCTCGTGTGATAGGCGGAACACTGATTCTATCCACTATCACACGAGCCGGTCTAGGGGGGCGGGACCATGTTACAGCGCGGCCGCCGAACACAGACACAACCAGCTCCGTGACACACAGGAGCAGGAGGGGAGCACTGCAGCCGCAGCAACTCAGGCGGCCTACCGGGAAATCTCCCGGTATCCCGGCAAGCCAGTCCGGCCCTGCACACAGGTTACATATGATGGGCACATGGTAGAACACCTTTGGGATAAATTAGAGAGCAGACTGCGAGCCAGGCCTTTTCGTCCAACATCAGTGCCTGACCTCACAAATGCACTTCTGGAAGAATAGTCAAACATTCCCATAGACACACTCCTAAACTTTGAGGACAGCCTTCCCAGAAGAGTTGAAGCTGTTATAGCTGCAAAGGGTGGGCCAACTCAATATTGAACCCTATGGACTAAGATGGGGATGCCATTAAGGTTCATGTGCGTGTAAAGGCAGGCGTCCCAATACTTTTGGCAATATAGTGTAATTTGTGTGCTTGCAAGACTACACGGGGAAGCACAGCGTTCCTGTTTCATTGTGGATTCTCTGCACAAACCAAGTACTATGGATTTCCCACAGTCATGTGACCTGTAATGCGCTGCAGTAGATCTCCATAGTCTGCTCTGACTGGGGAAAAAACAGGTCTCTTCCCTGCACAGCTCTGCAGGTCAGTGAAGATGACATTATTGCTTTGGACAGAGGTGTTACCACCCAGTTATATAATCACTTCCTGGAACTTCCCAGGTGTGTGCCAAAGGTGCCCAGGCCTGGCAAGGCTGTTACAGCCGCCCTAAAATAAACCTGTGCTTTGCCTTGAATGGGAAATGAGAGAATCTCTTTAATAATCCTTCTCAATTTCTTGCATAATCCCAATTATGTCTGGTTTCCTTTCAATGTCAAATAATCCTCTTGTTTATTTTATCGGTGTTGGTAGTGACAACACGTAAATCCTGTTTTAGAAAGGTGTCACAATAACACAATAACACAATAACAGAGCAACACCAGTAATAATAAATGTAATCATGTAATCATATAACCATGTCAACAGGTACAACTGACACTCCCCTTATTCAAATCTGCTACTACAGACGAAGTTGCTAAACTCCTTTCTATCGCCCATCTAACCACCTGCCCCCTGGACCCTATTCCCTCTCAAATGCTACGGTTGCCCTCTGACTCCATCCTACACTCTCTAACCCACATCTTCAATCTCTCCCTCATCTCTGGCATCTTCCCCAATGCTCTAAAACATGCACTGGTCATCCCCATACTTAAAAAGCCATCCTTGGACCCTACCAATCTTAACAACCTACGCCCTATCTTCTTGCTCCCCTTTTCTTCTAAAGTCCTTGAACGCCTGGTTTACAACCGAGTGACCACCTCATTAAGAACAACCTTCTTGATCCCCTTCAATCTGGATTTCACCCTCAACACTCCACAGAAACTGCTCTTTTAAAACTCACAAATTACCTACTAACTGCTAAAACCAACGGACACTATTCTGTACTCCTACTTCTGGATCTTTCAGCTGCCTTTCACACGGTTGACCACCCCCTCCTCCTCAAAAAACGTTATTCCCTCGGTCTCCGTGACTGTGCTCTTCAGTGGCTCTCAACGCACCTTTAGTGTCACTTACAATTCTACTTCCTCCACTCCTCTTCCCTTCTCCATTGGGGTCCCCCAGGGTTCTGTTCTTGGACCTCTTTTATTTTCAATCTACACCTCTTCCCTGGGTCAGCTGATAGCCTCTCATGGCTTTCAATATCATTTCTACGCTGATGACACACAAATCTACCACTCCACCCCTCAACTCACTCCATCAGTCTCCTCACACATCACTAACTTACTAACTGACATATCTGTATGGATGTCACACCATTTCCTCAAGCTCAACTTGTCCAAAACCGAGCTTATAATATTTCCTCCCCCACATGCCTCTTCCCCTGATTTATCTGTCAAGAGCAATGGCACAACTATCCACCCCTCCCCACATGTCAGGGTGCTAGGAGTTATCCAGGATTCTGAACTCTCCTTTTGGCCCCACATCCAATCACTTTCCAAAGCTTGCCGCCTCAACCTCTGCAACATCTCCAAAACTACGTCCCTTTCAAACCAATGAAACCACAAAGCTCCTGATTCACTCCCTGGTCATCTCTCGAATCGACTACTGCAACTCCCTCCTCATTGGCTTACCTTTAAATAGACTATCCCCCCTTCAGTCCATCATGAATGCTGCTGCCAGACTCATCCACCTTACAAACCGCTCAGTGTCTGCTACCCCCCTCTGCCAATCCCTCCATTGGCTGCCACTCGCCCAACTAATTCAATTCAAAATACTAACAATAAGTTACAAAGCCATCCACAACTCTGCCCCCAGCTACATCACTAGCCTAGTCTCAAAATACCAACCTAATCGCCCTCTCCGTTCCTCCCAAGACCACCTGCTCTCTAGCTCCCTCATCACCTCCTCCCATATCCGCCTCCAGGACTTCTCCCGAGCCTCGCCCATCCTCTGGAATTCCCTACCCCAATCTGTCAGACTGTCTCCAAATGTATCCACTTTTACGCGATCCCTGAAAACTTTCCTCTTCAGAGAAGCCTATCCTGCCTCTATCTAACAACTGCACTACTTTCTCCATTTGCTCATCCCCCACAGCTATTACCCTTTTGTATAACTTGACCCTCCCTCCTAGATTGTAAACTCTAACGAGCAGGGCTCTCTGATTCCTCCTGTATTAAATTGTATTGTAATTGTACTGTCTGCCCTAATGTTGTAAAGCGCTGCTTAAACTGTCGGCGCTATATAAATCCTGTATAATAATAATAATAGTCAGCCTGTTAACTGTTTAGCTTATCTAAAGACAGGAGATAGGATTGGTTGAGGTTTATGGTTAGGGGTTAGGTAGAAATGTATATTTAGAAATTATGAGGTTTATGGGTTAGGTTGAGGTTTATAGTTAGGTTGAGCTTTAGGGGTCAGGTGAGGTTTAGGGTTATGATTAGGTTTAGGGTTAAAACATAACAAAAGGGTAGAGAGGAGAGGAACCAGGAACACTTATATGATTTCTATTGCTGTCTGTGTCCCTTTTAGGGAAATTCACCCTCACGTTTGTCCTGGTGACAGTTATCACTGAAAGTGAAGGTAAAAGAAAATCACAAATTTTGAGTTGTCACCAGAAGGAGAGAAGGGGGGGGGGGGGTGTCTTCCAACTGGAACACTAGTTCTGCTGACAACCAGGATTCCTTCATTTTGAAATTCTTGTTAATTTCTGTTTTATCTATGGGACAGAAAGTCAGGGGAAATGTCCCCAATGGACAAAGTTGGCAAAAAAAAAATAAAAAATAGGCAGGCGTTAATAACCCTTCCTTAACTTATCCAAAATGAAAAATGTTTTTTTTTGCATTCAATTCTATTTTAAGAGTACTCATGCCCAGAAAATGGTCATTACAGTTTTTTTTATATATTAAAGAGGAACTGCAGTCTGCTCACATAATTTGTAATAAAAAAATCTTTGCCATTATGAAGCTTCCCTCCAACCACTTTGCATAGTATTGTAGCACCCTCTAGTTAGGTAGGTGCTAGAGTGCAGAGTTTTCTAACAGAGTAGGAAATTTTAGACAGGCCTAGCTGGTGGCAAGGCCTGTTTGTTTTCATTCTGGACTCGGAGTGGCTCCGGGTAGCAGCTGGTGACTCACAGGCAGCATCACTGAGACCTCCCTCTTCTTTATAGAAGATTCTAGAAAGAGAGGAGGAGAGGAGAGGTGGAGCTGCCTGGGGTATTCTAAGGAGCCCTGACCAATCCGCAACCTGGATTGGAGGCGGCAGGCCTCCTTAAATACCCGGGGTCAGCCCAGCTGCGGAGGAGTTGGAGTTGTTCAGGGCTTGGAGATGGAATGCTAGGCTGTCGGGTCCTTTGAGGGAGCCCCCCCAGTCTGGGGGAGGGTGAACTTTGGCCTGGGCTTGGGTGCAGATGGAGCCCTTCAAGAAATCGTGAAGGTGTTCTGGACAGGAGGCGCAAGAGAGGACAGCAGGAGAGAGCATTGCCGGGCCGGGCAAGTCTCCAGAGAGAGGAACAACTGGTCGCAGCCAGGAGAGGGCTGGTGAGTGAGGCACAGTCAGGAGGACTGGGGAGGCACGCCTGAGAGCACTGGGAACATGCAGTCTGGGATGGGTGCAGAGCCAGTGGAGTAGACTGTGGTGTCATGGGCAGTGGAGATGAGCAGCTGCAGCCAGGAGGGCTGGCAGGGCCTGAAGATGGGTTACTGTGCTCAATAGCCACATGTAGGACAGCTAGCACCAACTTTACACTTCTGCAACACTAAAGAGGCCTGTGTTCCCTGCCTGCAAAAGGCAATTGCTAAGGCTTGGCTTCCCAGTTTCAGGCCTAACCACTTTGTGCTAGCTGTACTTGGAACGTTAGAGAGGAAGCGATGTGCAGGAGGAGAAACGGAGGGAATATACCAGCTTGTATATAGTTTGTCCCAGCAAGTTCTGCAAAATTCCATTGGGCATCCCATACTTCTTCTACCCCATCCAAGTTTAAATCTCCCAATAATATATAAAAACAAGCACATTGACTGTTTTCTGTCTTGGAGTGTCTGAGAGGTGAGAGATTGGAGGGTCTGATCAGGCCCGCCTGAAAAACTGACAGGCAGGCTGATAATAAATAATAAATATCTTATTATTTGCAGCCGCTGTTTGTCCCAAGATTTTCCAGCAGACTCTTTAATCAAAAGTCAATCGAATGATCATATTTTTGTCTGACATGGTAGTTTCACTGAGTGAATTTTGGCCAGTTCATCAAGAACCAGCTGAAATTTGCTCAGTGTATTTTGGATAAATAAAGTAGGGTTAGAACCTCCACCAGGTTTTATATTGCTGTGTCCATGTTGGGGGAATTTCCCCTCGAATCCTGTCATTTGACAGGGGATAGGGACTGAGCAATCACACCAAATAATGTTGGTAAAGCCTAAGTTTTAAGCTTCACTTCTAGCAGTACTTAGCCGATATGTGTTGTAGTGATCTGGACAGATGATCCCATGCTAAAACCAGAGTAGAAGACACAAAGTAAACTGCACTCCAATAAAACACCAATGATATTTTATTGTGAAGACAACATCATATAAGCAGGGGCATATCCACCGCGAGGCAAACAAGGTGTTTGCCTTAGGAGGCACTTTTCAGGGGTACGGCTCCCCCCCCCCCCCAGGAAGAATTACAGAGGTGGCTATTTAACTACTTCCCTTCCGACAACCTACCCATACACACCGCTGGACTTTCAGTGGTTGTACCGGGATGATGTCTGCAGCTACAGGCATCACCCCAGTATCCTTTTTTAGAGCCAGCGGTCGGCTCTCTTGTAATAGCAGTCGGAGAGGCTTACCAGACGCTCGATTGCTATTACAAGCTGCAGGAGGGGACGTTCCCTCCGCAGCCCTCTCGGGCTCTCCCGTCCCACCGAGCTACCGGGAGACCTGAGCCATCAGCGGGCGCATTCCACCAGCTGGCCAGACAGCCAAGCAAAGCCGGGATCTGCTATTTGTAACAGTACACCGGAAGCGATGACATGACATTACTCCCGGTTTACTCAGAAACCATCGGCGCCAGTTTTTAAAAATCTAAAGCATTCAAAAACACAGATCTTAGTGTTTTGAATGCTTTTAAATGCGGACAAGGGATTTGAGGTCTTATAGACCCCCAGATCTCTCCATAAACAGTATCTGTCGCATGCCTATTGCTGTCACAGGGATGTTTACATTCCTTGTGACAGCAATAAAAGTGATAAAAAAAAGCAACAGTGTAAAAATAAGTTAATAATTTAAAAAAAATTTAAAGTGCCCCCCCACGTCCTCCCACGCAAAGGCAAACGCTCACGTCGGTCCCACACGCACGCACGCAAACAACGATCGTCCCTCACGTGAGGTATTACCGCGAACCTCAGGTCATGGGCAATAATTCTATATATGGCACTTGGACGAATCATGTCTCAGGGTCTGATGAGGAAGCCGCAGTTGTCCACTGTGAATAGCTGCAGCTTCCTCATCAGACCCTGAGGCAAGAATGGTATACCGCCGCTGGGGTGGGACAAATTTAGATGGGGGGCGGAGCGCCCGATTTTAGTCTTGCCTAGGGCAGCACAAAACCAAAATACATTTCAGGGTCCGGCAGGGTTCCTTCCTCAAGACAACATGGAATCCATGGTGACTTGAAGAAGGGATGGTGTGGGCCCAGAAACATCAGAATTCTTGGACAGCTGTGATACGGTCTTCACAATAAAATGTGACACATATTTGATTGGAGTGCTGATGACTACCTATCTTCTTATCACACCAAATAAAACAAAAAAAAAAAAATCGGACCCAGTCTATACCAAACTAAAATAAAAAATGTGTGGAAACCATTACTTCCTAAATACACCTTCCACACTCAATTGGGGTATTCGTAAATCAGACTCTATCAACAGGTTGGCAAGAGTTTATTGAATACGGGGGATTGTCTTCTTATCTCCAAGGACTTCTTCAGAAAAATCGTAACCTGGATGAATAGCCCTATCATTCTTGGCAAAGAGCCTTTGCCGTGTTGAACCTTACTCGTGTTGATTTTATGCCTTCATTGCCCACCTTGCCTGTCGGTTGCCTTTGATAAACCCTGTAAAGTTATACACGTTTCTAGTTCTTAGGAAAAAAAGTTTTCAGAAAGCAGTAAAAGAATGCCTGAGAAACAGTGGAGTCATTGTAAAAAAGCTTGTATAACACAGCTTGTATAACACACTTTCACTGCGTATTACAAAATCATAGTGACATAAAGATACCGGTACAACAAGAAATGAGTCTCCGCTCACTGACACCACTGGAGGTGAAGTATTTAGTGCTATAAGTGACAAAATAGCAGATTTTCAGTTAACCACTCGATCGCTGCCCTTAATGACCAGGCCATTTTTTGCTAATCTGAAGTGCGCTAATTTAACTGGCAAATGCTCGGTCATGCAACACTGTATGAAAATGAAATTTATATCATTTTGTTCACACAAATAGAGTTTTTTTGGTGGTATTTGATCAAAAATATAAATATTTGGATATAAAATGTCTACGCACCCCTGTTAAAATGTCAGGTTTCTGTGATGGAAAAAAATGAGACAAAGATAAATCATTTCAGAACTTTTTCCACCTTTAATGTAACCTATAAACTGTAAACTGTAAAGCTCTTTTTTTTTTTGGGGGGGGGAGTAAAAATTAAAAACTAAAATAATGTGGTTGTAGAAGTGTGAACACCCTCTTAAAACCTGGGGATGTAGCTGTGTTCAGAATGAAACAATTACATTCAATCTCACGTTAAATAGGAGTCAGGACACACCTGCCATCATTTAAAGTGCCTCTGATTAACCCCAGATAAAGTTCAGCTGTTCTAGTAGGTCTTTCCTGACATTTTCTTAGTCGCATCCTACAGCAAAAGCCATGGTCCGCAGAGAGCTTCCAAAGCATCAGAGGGATCTCATTGTTAAAAGGTATCAGTCAAAAGAAGGGTACAAAAGAATTTCCAAGACATAAGATATACCATGGAACATAGTAAAGACAGTCATCTTCAAGTGAAGAAAATATGGCAGAACAGTGACATTACCAAGAACTGGACGTCCCTCCAAAATTGATGAAAAGATGAGAAGAAAACTGGTCAGGGAGGCTGCCATGAGGCCTACAGCAACATTGAAGGCATAGCTCCCAACTGTCCCTGATTTCAAGGGACTGTCCCTGATTTGGAGCAATGTCCCTCTGTCCCCCTCATTTGTCCCTCATTGTGGTCTGATCTATATAGTTGTATATAAAATGCACTTTTTATCTTTCAAAAAGTGTTTCCCAGTGCTAAACCTTTCATCCAATTTCTAAATGGCGGCATTTGTACATTTTAAAATCCAATATAAAAGAATAGTAGTGGTAAAAAAAGTCATTATGGATTTAATTAACCTTTTTTCTTGGGTTAATTCTCCTTTAAGGGTGTGTGTAAGGGGGCGTGTCCTATGTTTACATACATTTGTTAGTAGGTGTCCCTCATTCCCATCTCAAAATGTTGGGAGGTATGTAAAGGAGCTGCAGGAATATCTGGCAAGTACTTGCTGTGTGGTACATTTGACAACAATCTCAAGTATTCTTCATATGTCTGGGCTATGGGGTAGAGTGGCAAGACAGAAGCCTGTTCTTATGAAGAAAAACATCCAAACCCAGCTAAATTTTGCAAAAACACATCTGAAGTCTTCCAAAAGCATGTGGGAAAATGTGTTATGGTCTGATGAAACCAAGGTTGAACTTTTTGTCCGTAATTACAAAAGATATGTTTGGCGCAAAAACAACACTGCACATCAACAAAAAAACACCATACCCAAGGTGAAGCATGGTGGTGGAAGCATCATGCTTTGGGACTGTTTTTCTTTAGCTGCAACAGGGACCTTAGTCAAGGTAGAAGGAATTATGGACAGTTCCAAATACCAGTCAATATTGGCACAAAACCATCAGGCTTTTGCTAGAAAGCTAAACATGAACAGGAACTTCATCTTTCAGCATGACAACGACCCAAAGCAATACATCCAAATCAACAAAGGAATGGCTTTAACCGAAGGAGATTCAATTTTTGAAATGACCCAGCCAGAGCCCAGACCCGAATCCCATTGAAAATCTGTGGGGTGATCTGAAGAGGGCTGTGCACAGGAGATGCCCTCGCAATCTGACAGATTTGGAGTGTTTTTGCAAAGAAGAGTGGGCAGATATTCCAGCTTTGGTCCGGTCATGTGATCCAGCTCCCCTGTGTCAGCCGGTTCAGCTGCAGGGGAGAGCAGGGAGTGCCGACAATGGATGGGATATAGGAGCCTATGGGTGATGTCACCACTCTAGGCTTTACTAGCTGCTGTTGAGAGCTTACTCCTCTCCTCTGCAGCCACTGCTGGCTGACACAGGGGATCGGGTGACTGGACCAAAGCGGCCTGAAAATGGGTAGGTATATACATCTTTCTTACACAGGTTAAAAAAGCATAGGTGTTAGGAGGGGTGAGGGTAAAGTTTCAAAGCTTGTTCGGTATAAGCTGGAATTCCACTTTAAATTTGATTTTTGACAGTATATAGTTAAAGGTAAATCTAAAGGAAATTGAATAAGAAAATTGTATAATGTATGGCCAACTGAAGGCTGTCTGTTGAAAAGCTGGTGAGGTTAAAGTATATCTAAAGCCAAAACTGTTTCTTTTATCAGTTTTGTGAAATGGTGAACCCTTGATCATTTTTTTCATGTCTGTGTCTCATTATTTCGTTTCACTTCCTGTTCAAGAGACACAAGAAGAAATGGGAAAATGTGAGCGTAAATCCCCCCTCCCCCTTAGGATTTGTTCACACCAGCGGTTGGGTGGTGGTAAAACCCCACAGTTGAGCTGTGTTTTTACTGCCTCCCAACCACTTAAGGCCAGAAGATCGCTAAGTGGTCTTCAGCTCCTATTACCTGTGACCTGATCCCATTCTTTATTCTGTGTTCTGACCCGGGTTTGTTCGACTCTGTTTTCTCTTGAAACCCTGTTGCTGACTCCAGCTTGTGACCTGACCTTGTCTTCTGCCTGCAGTTCCAGGACCTTCTCTGTCCGCCAGATACTGACCTTGGCCCAGCCCTGACTCTGCTTTGGTTTTCTGATTCAGAACTTCAACTGCCTGGTTGCTGCCGACTCCTGCCTGCCTGACCACTCCTGCCCGGCCCGCCACCGCTAAATGTCCAGCCCGTCAATGCACCTGATTTCACGTGCACCCGACACATGGACATTTTAACACCCTCAAAGCCGGCAGTTGGCTTTCTTGGGATAGCAACCGATGTGGCTAAGAAACTGATCAGCTGTTTTCTCAAGCAAAGGGAGGGGACGACCCCCCCCCCCTCCTGCCACCTTCCGCAGCCTGCCCAGACCCTCCCGTCCCACCGGGAGGCCCAAGCGACCAGCCGACACATCCGCCGGCTGGCCTGGAGACCCGAACAAAGCCGGAAAAGACTTCAATTTGGGTTCGGATCTAGTAACCCGGACACAATGTCATGACATCACTTCTGGTTTACTGAAGACTTAAAGGCCCCCCCAAAAAAAAAAAATGACAGTAGTCAAAACAGCCAAACTTGGCGTTTTAAATGCTTTTAAGTGCAAGGAGGGATTTGCCTATTACTGTCACAAGGGATGTTTACATTCCTTCTGACAGCAATAAAAGTGATCAGAATTTTTTTTTTCAAATGGACAGTGTAAAAAAAAACAAAAACTTTTTTTAAAGAGCTCCATCCCTCTGTGCTTACACAGCTGGGGGGGGGGGGGGGCTGCTGTGTGATGTGCAGGGGGCTGTGTAATTTAAAGGGTTAAAGAGGTACGGGGGCTGTGTAATGTAAAGGAGTCCAGAGGTGTGGGGGGCTGTGTAATGTAAAAGGGTCCAGAGGTGCAGAGCTGTGTAATGTAAAGGGGTCCAGAGGTGCAAGGGCTGTGTAATGTAAAGGGGTCCAGAGGTGGAGGGCTGTGTAATGTAAAGGTAATGTAAAGAGGTCCAGAGGTGCAGGGGCTGTGTAATGTAAAGGGTCCAGAGGTGCAGGGGGCTGTGTAATGTAAAGGGGGCCAGAGGTAAGGGGCTGTGTAATGTTATCTTCATTTATTAGCAGGTGAATGCAGCCCTCAATGCATTCACATACATTGAATCCGGCCTTTAAGTGGAAAAAAGTTGCTGACCCCTGTCCTCCAGGCACCCATACAACTCTAGGCCCTGTTATTTCCTGTCATCAACTGCAGGGGAAACAAGACAGGAGGTGTAAGGAAAGCATTCTCTTCAATTCTGCCTCCACCGTGTATGGGACATGCAGTCTTGGTCCACACTTTGGGAGAGCTCCTCTAACTTTCTGTTCCAGTGACAAGGAATCAGAAGGACAAAAAGTAAAGAGAAATCTATAAGAGGCAGTGACAAAAAAGCACTTAGTACACCAAATGCCGCGTACACACGATCGGACTTTTCGACCGGACTTGTCTGACGGACGCCGACGGACCAAATCCGACGAACAATCCGATCGTGTGTGGGCTTCACCGGACCTTCAGCTTTTCCAGTCGCAAATCTGACAGACTTTAGATTTGGAACTTGCTTCAAATCTTTACGTCGTAACTCCGCCGGACCCAGAAATCCGCTCGTCTGTATGCTAGTCCGACGGACAAAAACCCACGCTAGGGCAGCTATTGGCTACTGGCTGTCAACTTCCTTATTTTAGTCCGGTGTACGTCATCACGTACGAATCCGTTGGACTTTGGTGTGATCGTGTGTAGGCAAGTACGGTCATTAGAAAGTCCGCCAAAAGTCCGTCTAAAGTCTGTCGAAAGTCTGTCGGACGGGCTGTCGGACTTTTGTAGCTGAAAAGTCCGACCGTGTGTATGTGGCATAAGAGGTGCCACAAAAGAAATACAACATACACTATAAAACCACGGTCAGGTTTTTATTAATGTGTGTGCCTCCCTGTCCCGGTGACCCTCAGACCCGTATTTTTTGTCCTAGCGCCTCAGCGGTGTCTCCAAGACAGAGTACTCTGAGAAATCTCCCCAAGGGTGTCACAGACAACAATAAACGTTAACAAGGTTTCTAACCCTTCCTTGCTCTGTCCAAATTTACAAAGAATTCTCTCTGGAGTTGTCTGACTCAAGATGTGTTTACTGAAATATTTTCTGTTTAACTCTATTCTTTTTTACAATAAACACAGTCAGATCTGGGCAGTCTGACCATTTGGCAGCTCCATTAAACTTCCCAATCATGTGGGAGACAAAAATTTGCACGCCTAGGCAGAAGCGGTTATCTTGTGACCGGATGTTCAAGATCAGTGGAAAGAAAAATGATGTGACCCACTGACATATCTGAGATCTTTCTGCACTTAAATATACCACATTCTACTTGATTTCTATTTACTATGCTCACCGGTGTTCCCTTTGGGGAGATTTATTCTCATTTCCTGTTCTGTCCTAAAGCCGTCAAACAGACAGGAAGTGGAAAGATTGTCCCTTACCAACTGTTCTATTTGATGCTCACCAAATAGACAGGAGACAAATCCCCAACACTTTCCTTAGATATCCAAACTTATGTTGGGCTTCGAGTTTACATATTCTGACATTTGCATCATGCTGGAAAATCTGTCAGCAATTCCTAATGAACTTTTATTGCCAGTAGGTTGCTACACTTGTCATTGTCCAACTATGAATTAAAATAATACTTCCAGGCATTGGTACGTTATATGTACACTATATTGTCAAAAGTATTGGGACACCTGCCTTTACACGCACATGAAATTTAATGGCATCCCAGTCTTAGTCCGTAGGGTTCAATATTGAGTTGGCTCACCCTTTGCAGCTATAACAGCTTTAACTCTTCTGAGAAGGCTGTCCACAAGGTTTAGGAGTGTATCCATGGAAATGTCTGACCATTCATCCAGAAGCTCATTCGTGAGGTTGGGCACTGATGTGGATGAGAAGGCCTGGCTCACAGTCTCCACTCCAATTCATCGGGTTGACATCAGGACTCTGTGTAGGTCAGTCAAGTTCTTCCACTCCAAACTCGCTCATACATGTCTTTACGGACCTTGCTTTGTCCACTGGTGTGCAGTCAGGTTGGAACAGGAAGGGGCCATCCCCAAACTATTCCCACAAAGTTGGGAGCATAAAATTGTCCAAAATGTCTTGGTATGCTGACCCCTTCACTGGAACTAAGGAGCCAAGCCCAACCTCTGAAAAACAACCCCACACCATAATCCCCCCCTCCACCAAATGATTTGGACCGGTGCAAAAAGCAAGGTCCATAAAAGACACGGATGAGCGTGTTAGGGGTGGAGGAACTTGACTGTCCTGCACAGAGTCCTGACTTCATAACATGACAACATAATAGTTAATGTGTGTGTAAAGGCAGGCGTCTCAATACTTGTGGTAATATAGTATAGTTACATTAGTCCAGCTTGGACCAATGTAACTATGTACTTTATATACAATGAACCCAGAAAGAAGAAAGCACGACTCAGTACTTCTGTGTATATCCCCGGCTGGTTCAGACACTGCTACTGGGTGTTGGTCTCTCAGTTAGAGCTTGTCTAGCTAAACCATGTAAGTACAAATCCCCTGCAGGACCACACACCATTGCCGTAAACCACTACCAACAAAAATTTACAATCTGGCTTCAGTTGTCTTTATGCCTGTGCCAAGTTGCTGCACGTCTGTTTACTGAACACAGGAAGTCAGCTTCTTGGCAAGGCCACCATTTAGACAATACTTTCCATTTTTTGAACGAATGCAAAGCGATCTCTAATTGGACAAGGTGGAGAGTGTGACAGCACCATCTGGCCTCTCAAACACTTCCAATCAGAGAATGTTTTGCATCCATTTGGAAAATACAAAGCATTATCTGAATGGCGGCCATGCCGAAAAGCCAACAATCCTATGTTCTGAATGGATTTGAATGCTGAGTGGCTACCCTCTTGCATTGTGAACACAGGAGGTTGGCCGCTCTGCATTGACCCAGAAGCAAATGGAGATCACTGGAGTAGCTGTGTCTACTTCAGTGATTTCTGGGGGGATCAGCCAGGCAAGGTACAGTTGTGCTCATAAGTTTACATCATAAGTTTACATACCCTGCCAGAATTTATGATTTCTTTGCCATTTTTCAGAGAATATGAAAGATAACGCAAAAACATTTCTTTCACTCATGGTTAGTGTTTGGCTGAAGCCTTTTATTATCAATCAACTGTGTTTACTCTTTTTAAATCATAATGGCAACAGAAACTACCCAAATGACCCTGATCAAAAGTTTACATACCCTAGTGATTTTGGCCTGATAGCATGCACACAAGTTGACACAAAGGGGTTTGAATAGCTGTAAAAGGTAACTATCCTCTCCTGTGATCTGTTTTCTTGTAATTAGTGTGTGTGTATAAAAGGTCAATGAGTTTCTGGACTCCCGACAGACCCTTGCATCTTTCATCCAGTGCTGCACTGATGTTTCTGGATTCTGAGTCATGGGGAAAGCAAAAGAATTGTCCAAGGATCTGCTGGAAAAGGTTGTTGAACTGTATAAAAGAGGAAAGGCATATAAAAAGATATCCAAGGAATTGAGAATGCCAATCAGCAGTGTTCAAGCTCTAATCAAGAAGTGGAAAATGAGGGGTTCTGTTGAAACCAAACCACGGTCAGGTAGACCAACTAAAATTTCAGCCACAACTGTCAGGAAAATTTTTCGGGATGCAAAGAAAAACCCACAAATAACTTCAGGTGAAATACAGGACTCTCTGAAAACATGTGTTGTGGCTGTTTCAAGATGCACAATAAGGAGGCACTTGAAGAAAGATGGGCTGCATGGTCGAGTCGCCAGAAGAAAGCCATTACTACGCAAATGCCACAAAGCATCCCGCTTACAATACGCTAAACAGCACAGAGACAAGCCTCAAACCTTCTGGCACAAAGTCATTTGGAGTGATGAAACCAAAATTTAGCTTTTTGGCCACAACCATAAACGCTTCATTTGGAGAGGAGTCAACAAGGCCTATGATGAAAGGTACACCATTCCCACTGTGAAACACGGAGGTGGATCACTGATATTTTGGGGATATGTGAGCTACAAAGGGACTGGAAATATATATATTTTTTTAAAAGCTTTTTTTATTTTCTTAACAAACACATAGACAATACAGACGTACAACAGCACAGCCACCAACTGGCTATTAACAGGGACCAGACCCACGCAGGGGTCACAAGGTATCCTTACATTATCAAAAACCATTCGAGTATTTACGACTACCGTAGTATAGCAACATCAGTAGGCTGTCATGGCTCTTGCTCCAAGGGTGGACTGACAATGAGCTAGCTCACCTAAATTATTGTGCTATCAAGGATTGGTCTATTAGGATGTCAAGGAGAGTCATCATATATCAGAGAGGTCACCTAATCTGTTGCAGCAGTAGAAGGTTCTACTAACCACTTACTCCAGACTCTGTCGTGTTTTTTCGGACAGCCTCTATGTATATAGGTGTCCCTGTAAAGGGGTATCACATTGTTAACGAGTGTTTTCCATAGACCTATAGAGGGAGGAGTCTTTCGCTTCCAGCATAGGACAGTGGATTTCCTGGCGTAAAACAGCAGGTGACCCAGCAAGGTTCTCTCAGCCACTCTGGGCACCAAGTCCTCCACCAGCCCCAGCAGGCATATTCTTGGGGATGGAGCGATAGAGATACATAGTAGATCATTCACCTCCGTAAGAATTTGTGACCAGAAACCTGTAATTACCGGGCAGGACCAAAAGATGTGGATAAAGTCCCCGGGGGCATGATCACAACACCAGCATTCCGGGAAGAGAGACAACCTCATCCTGTGCACCCGAGCAGGAGTAAGATATGCCATATGGACAATCTTGTATTGAATGAGGAAACCAGTATTTTAAATGGGAAGTCCCACACATCTCCCCAATCCTCGGAGTCCATCTCCGGAACAACCCGGCCCCATTGCTGATGTTTGGATCACCATCCTCCCCTAATGTAGGGCCTCGTCCCTCTCTAGCCTGCCTGATAACAAACGTCATCAAGTGTAATTTTCTGTATAGCAAAACTCCATGTTCCCCCTTTTTCTCCGCTGGATTATGATCAGACAACTTTTTGATATGCCAGATATCTGGAAATTTGAAGCTTTATAATTTACCTACATGACTCCTTTTTTAGGTATCAGAAAGCCTCACCTGGTTTAGTTTTATCAGTGTAACTGTAGTTCTAATTGTTAACCACAAGATGGCGATATATAACCTTATGTGCGATTTGGATTGTGATTGGCCAGGTTGCCTTATTTAAGCAAAATGAAGATATAGGCACATTGTCCAGATGAAGTGCTTATTTAAAAGCACGAAACGCGTCGACCTAGCAATGCCTAGATGCTGGCAGCCCCCCCATGCTCCTGAGTGACTCTATACTTGTTTGCTGCATGATTTCCTGTATGGTAATACCGACGACAGGAGCTGTGGTATGGATTTGATACAGAGTGCCCTCTGCTGGTTGAGTGTATGTGATTGATCTGCTCAGTGAACTTTATGAACCAGATGCTATCAGACCTACGGCTTTCCATGCAGACCAGTGATCATCCTGCCGGACATACAAAATACATCCCGCTTGTAGCCTGTCTATGCCTGCTGGACTCATTCACAAGTGGCGGAGGACGGACCTCCATGTGGACTGGTATGTAGTTGTTACACTAGTTGCCACGTTAACCTCCCTGGCGGTATTCCCGAGTGTGACTCGGGGTGGATTTTCAGTACCAAAAGCGGTAACCCCGAGCCAGACTCGGGATCGCATCGCAGGATTCATGTAGAGGTTACTTACCTTGTCCCCTGGATCCTGCAATGTCTCCCCACTGTGATCTGTGAGCCGCCATGTCTCGCTCGATTCACAGTGCTGAACTCCGTTCCTTGCGAGCGTTGCAACGCACGGGGACGGAGTTCGGCGCCAAATTCAAAAAGTAAAAAACACAGTATAGATACAGCATACTGTAATCTTACAGATTACAGTACTGTATCAAATAATTACACATTCCCTTTGTCCCTAGTGGTCTGTCCAGTGCCCTGCATGCAGTTTTATATTATAAATACTATTTTTTCTGCCAGGAAACTGGAGATTGTCCATAGCAACCAAAAAATGTCCGTTTACGTCAGAAGTGTTTTTAGACCAGCTAGAAAACAGCGATAATAAATTAGAATCACTTGCAGAATTGAGCGATAGCGATTCGTGGGGAAATTCATCATCAAACACTAAAAGTAATGACAGAGACAATTCTGCAACTGAGCAAATTTCAGTGTTTTTGATTTGATTACATTATTGAATAATTTTTATTATTATTATATTATTATTTGTTATAATTATTTATAGTTATTTATTATATTATAATTTTTTATTTCATTTTTCAAACTTTATCATACCCGGAATGTCTATTAGACTCTTGTTTGGACAGATTTAAGTGAGTTATTCCTAAGAATTACAGGACTACAATATAAAACGCCAAATTTCCATGCAAAATAATGGTACCGCTTTCAGTATTAAAAATCTGAAATAATCATACCGCCAGGGAGGTTAAATGTCATGCCATAGACTGCACGGCTGATATGTGCATTATTTGACAAGAGATGGCTTGTGGGTCCCTATAATTGGAAGCAGACTGCGGCTGTGTCCTGCACTCGTTTAATATCAACAGTATTCGTTTATGAGTGCTTTGCTTTATATTTGCAATTAATGGAAAATCCTTTGGTCTGATGAAAAGGTCTCTGTTACACTCACGTCAATAGGATCATCACCACCATCTTCATATAGTCATCACCTTAAGAATATAGAGATACTGGGCTACTTGGAGTGTCCTCTATTGGAATTTTTTTCCCCCTCTTCAGATTTCCTTCTATTCCCTCCTCAGGTGATTTAGGACATTCAGAGTTAACTACTATACCCTGGGACTCTCACTCTTTTACTCCACGCTCCTGGTTTCCATTGTTTCAAGGGAGTCTCTGACTCGGGAAGGGTGGGGTGGGGGGGTCTTATGATCAGCATCCATTTTTAATCATACAACGTTGTTTTTCACTTTTGTCTACAGTTTATATGTCTTTTATTCTTAGGTGTTGTGGAGGAATGGGTCCCACCTGTGCAGCCGTGGGCAGCACATGTGGGATGCCTTTATAGATTTATGTGCAATTTTTTCAATAAAGTTTACCCTATAAATTGATCATATTACGTTGTTGACTCCCCCTTTGAGAGCTTTCCTGGGACCGCTGTGGTCTCATCCCTCTTTTTGTACATTTTTCCCCATTGCTGATGGAGCCTGGACAGTCCAGGAGACGAGACCCGGAGGAGATGTGCATATAGCATGGAGGTGGGTTTCTCTGTACAATTAAAGCGCAAAATACGCTCTAGGTCAGACTGCACCATCTGCCTTTCACCTGATGGGAACTGAGCCCTGAAAGCCTGGGACAACTGTAGATACCTGAATTTGTGTGAGGGCGGGCATTGTGATGTGACATTAAGTGATCAAAAGGAGAATATCGTTAGGTCTGAGATGATGTCTGAGAGAGCCTTAAAATGTTACCTGGCTCATATCACAGGGTCTGGAATCTCGAGAAAGTACGGTCGGTTGGGATTGTTCCAAAGCAGGGCGTTTGGGGATACAGCAGTCAGAGGGTACTTTTCACAGGCCAGGCCTTCCCTCCAGGCCCTAAGGGTGGTATGCATGAAAGAGGTTAGGTTGTATGGAGCCTTTGGACCCCACAAAAGGAGATTCGACAACGCCTCCACAGATCGCAACACCGTAGCCTTAATGGCCTAAGCTGAGTTGGATCTATCTGGAACAAGCCACCAAAATACAGTGACAAATTGAGCCGCAATGAAGTATTTGTGACAGTCTGGGAATGCTAGGCCCCCCTGCGAACAAGGGCGCATTAGGGTAGTTAACTTAAAGCGGGGAGGACGTGGGCCCCAAAGAATGTAGGAGAAAATTTTGTTTAGTTGGGGGAAGAATGATTTGGGGATCCATTGAGGGGAATTATGAAACAAATATGTAAACTTGGGAAGGATTTTCATTTTGAGATTAATAGGATCCAGTAGGGACAGAGGGAGGTTCTCCAATGCTTTTAGCTTGGTTCTGATTGAGTTGACTACTGGGGACAAGTTCATTGGAATGAAGTCAGTCACGTTCCCTGAATTACACACTCCCAAGTAGGTAAACCCGTCCACCCATTGTAGTTGAAGAGAAGCCAAGGCCTCTTTTTTAGCATCAGCATCAATAGCAAGCAGCTGCGACTTTGACCAATTAACCCTGAGCTCCGTCACTACAGAGAATTCTTCTAGGACTGACAATGCCCCTTGCAAGGAGAACCCAGAATCATTCAGGAAGAGGAGGAGGTCGCCTTCATACAAGGCCACCCTCTCCTCCAGCCAGCCCATCCATAGTCCTTTAATGTGGCAAGACACGTAATGCCTCTGCCACTGGTTCCATAGCAAGGGCAAAAAGTGCCGGAGAGTGAGGGCAGCCCTGCCGTGTACCCCTAGAGAGTTTAAAAACAGGAGACAGACGACCCCCTAAACGAATGGCAGCCATAGGCGACCGATATATAGTCTGTAACCAGTGAATGAACACAAGAGGAAATCCCATTCTCAGCAGAATCTCCCACAGGAAAGGCCACTTAATCGAGTCGAAAGCCTTCTCAATATCGAGAGAGACAACCACTCTTGTACCCTGCTTGTCGTGTCTTGCATGGAGGTTAGTAAACAATCTACAAAAATTGATATCCGTAGACTTGTGATCATTAATCCGGTCTGATCTGAGTCATTGAGAGAGGGGAGTAATGAGTTAAGTCTAGTGGTGAGGAGTTTAGTTAGGATTTTGAGGTCCTTATTAAGGTCTATAAGAGGCACATAATTTGGGATCTTTACCCGTTTTGGGGATGAGGATAACATGTGTGTGTGTCATCGAGGGTGGGAGAGAGCTCCGCTCCAGACAATGTGTAAATAGGGCGGCCAGCCGAGGGGCAAGCATGTTACCATGTGCTACATAGAAATCAATTGGAAGACCATCTGGGCCAGGAGCTTTGCCAGTTGATAGGAAGTTAATTACAGTAAGAACCTCCTCCGCGGTAACTGGAGCAACTAGTTGAGGCCTTTTGGAGTCAGAGAGCCAGCCAAGGGCTATCGGATCCAGAAGCGATGCCAACCCCTCAGGGTCTAAACCCGAGGGTAGAGTGGTGGTATATAAGGATTGATAAAAATCATGGAAAGCTTGCAAAATAGCCTCTGGGGAGAAGATGGCCTCACCTGTTGGAGAGGTAAGTTCAGGAATCACGGTATTAGGGGTGTCATGGTGAGACATCATCGCCAACAGCCTGCCATTCCTGTCCCCCTGTTTGAAGAACTTTTGCTTAATATTATACATTTCAAGTCTAGTAACCTCTGTTAAGTGAAGGTGAAGACTGTGTTTAGATGCCTGCAACGCATCAAAACTTAAGGTGGAGGGATCCAATCCATATTGGTCAGATGCCAACCCCACCTCGCTTTCCAATGCTATTGTGGCAGCAGTTTGTTGCAACCTGAACGCTTTAATGGCTGAGATGTAATGGCCCCTTGTAAATGCCTTGAAGGCATCCCATTCTATCTCAGGAGAGGGTGACCCTTCATTAGAATCCCAGTAATTGCGTAGAGCCAGTGGGGTTTGATCGGCTATATCGGGTTGGGAAATCCATTGAGCACCGAGACGCCACATAGTGCCACTACGAGAGGGTGCGCAGGGTGATCTCTAGGGGGCTGTTGTCAGACAGGCCGCTGGGTAAATAAGTAGCTTCTAGAATGTCTGTCAGCATAGAGGGGTTGGCAAATGCATAGTCAATTCTGGAGGCGGTTTTGTAGGAGGTAGAAAAACACGAAAAGGTTTTGGTGGATGGGAATTTCCTCCTCCAGAGTTCTGTGACCCCTGCAGATAACTCCCAGTTTGACAACTCCCTGGTGAAAGACTTAGGTGGTAAGGGTCTATCTAGGTCTGGGGAAAGGATGGCATTAAAATCACCCAGTAGTAAAATTTTTGCAGTAGAATAGGGGGCGATACTCTCCAGTATAGTATATAGAATTTCAGACTTAAAGGGCGGCGGCACATATAAGCCAGCAAAGACATACCTGTGTTGCCATAGCGTGAGTACCAGTATCACATACCTACCCAGCGGATCTGTGTGAAACGCTTCTATGACACACAGAGGAGACTTATGCACTAAGATGGAACCCCCCCTCGCGTATGTCGAGTAAGAGCCATGAAAAGCCTTTTGTACCCAGGGCCTGTTCAGAGCCCTTAGCTTACTGCCCACCAGGTGTGTCTCTTGCAGAACTAGAACAGCTGGACTATATTGTTTGATATATTGAAAAAGAAGTGCCCTCTTAAATTTAGAGTTGAGCTCACGCACATTTACCACAGAAAAAGTATCCCGATCACGTGATGTCATGTTCACTCTGAGCAGCAGTGGAGCAAGAGCCATTGTACGTGAGACACAAAATAAACATATATAAAAACAATTCAACCAAACTAAAACCTCCCAAGCACCAGGTGCCTATCCTACCATTTCCCAGTGCCCCCCAGAACATCATGGGGGAGGCCAGGAAGTGGTCTATAACCAAAAACAATGCCTGTGATACTAAACCTAATCAGGTCACAGTAAAGTCTTCGGTAGCACTGAGCTGAACTTTCAAGATTAACTTTTGCGAAGTTCCTCCAAGAAAGCAGAGAGTAACAGTTCGGGGAACTTTTGTTGCTCCTACAGAGTCAAACCGTGAGGGGTAAGTGTGTATCCAGCGTAGAGGTGCACTTGCCGTAGCTCCGGTACTTGTGAAAGGAAGGACAGTAGAATAGGAGAGTTCAGGATGTGGAAGATCCGTGCATCAGATAACCTTAAGGGGCAGGAAACCTTTATCTCAAAGTGACCAGCCAGCCGTTAGCCTCAGGGGGGGTGTCAAAAAGCCGAGCATGACCGTCATGTTGAACCCTGAGTCGGCTGGGGTATAGCATTAATGTTTTTAGCCCTGAGCCTTTTGCAGACATCATTGAAGGTCTTCCTCTGTAGCTCAGCCGAGAAGACAGGGAAGAGGAGGATGGAGGTGTTGCCGTATGGTAATGTGGGATGTTTACGAGCTTCCGCCAGGATCCTGTCCCTGTCTCGGTAAAAAAGAAAGCGGACGAGGAAGGGTCTGGGAAAGTTCCCCGTGATGGATCGGCCTGTGGGTACTCGATGGGCTCTCTCAACCACATAGGTAGGGGTAACGGCTGTAAGACTCAGCAGGCCTTTCAAGAATTCCTCTGTAAATTCCGCCGGATATTCCCCCTCCTCTCCCTCAGGCAGGCCAAGGACTCTTATATTGTTCCGCTGGAGTCGGTTTTCAGCATCATCAGATTTTGCGACAAGGGCCTGTACTGTGCGCTGTAGCTCAGTGATGGATGCGCAGTGGATGGCAGTAAGATCTTCGGTCGCAAAGATTCTGGACTCGGACTCTGTCATTCGCCCCCTGATCTTATCTAGGTAGTTCCTCATCAGGTTATTTTCTTCAGCGAGGTGGTCTATGCGCATCAGCAGTGAGGTCCTGCTCTGTTCAATAGCTGCTAGGATTGTGGCTGTACTATCCTGGGGTAAGGGGACTGATGCCACAGCCACCGGGGCATCCCCGGGATCCATATCTAGTTCGGCCAATAGGGCCGGGAGCCTCCCGACCAAAATGGCCTCCGGTCGTGGTGAAGGGGATGGCGGCGGTTTCTGCTGTGGAGTGGACTTAGTAGACTTGGGGTAACTCTTTTTTGAGGGCATCTGCACTGGGAGGACACAGGAAGGGATCCACAGAACCCACGTCCAGAGCAGCGGTTATGAGGAAGGCAGGGGATACCCCAATGGAAGCCACCACCAGGCCCTAGGTAACTCAGTCAGGGTGGGTATGCAGGGGCGGCTCAGCAGCTCTCCCTCTCCTGGTAGTAGGATGAGCAGGAGGATAGGGACGTGATGGTCGTGCGGCAGTGTTTAGGATGGGGGACGAGAGGATGACGGCCGCCACCAGGCCCCAGTAAGCTGTGGCCAGCTCCAGCAGGCAGTGTCAGCCCAGCAGTTGCCCAAACCATAGCAGGGGGGGTAGGGAGACGACAAGGTGGATGGGGCTATCAGATAAGTGCTCTGGAGCCCGGAATGGGGGGTGCACCACCACGAACCTCAGGCTGGCAAGATGGCCGCCATCACTAGGCCCCAATAGGCCCCAACACTAGCCTCCACAAGCAGCTCCGGTTCGACGGCCTGCTGATTCGCAGCCGGGGTATGAGGGGGCGAGAGGGTGGCCGAGGATGATGGTTCCGCGTTCCAACCGTGGATGTATAGGGCACAGCCGCGGGGCTACGGCCGGGCAAGATGGCGGCGGCTGCAGGTGCAGGCCAACCACGGCCGGCCAATTGTGCCTTCTCTTGGGCGGCAACACTGCTCGATTCTTGGCCAGGACAAAGCAGGGGATGGAGAAGATCGGTCTGCTGGCAGTGGCAGTACTCACCAGACCTGTGGATGCACGGATGGCAGCAAGGATACCCAGAGGTCTCTTAGAACACGTCCGCCACGGCTCATATCAGGATACGCCCCCAAGGCACAGGAAAATTGGTTAAGATTGATGGCAAGATGAATGCAGTATGTTATCAAAAAATACTGGAGGAACATTTGCATTCATCAGCCAGAAAGCTGCGCATGGGACGTACTTGGACAATCCAACATGACAATGATCCAAAACACGAGGCCAAGTCGTCCTGTCATTGGCTACAGCAGAATAAAGTGAAAGTTCTGGAGTGGCCATCTCAGTCTCCTGACCTCAATATCATTGAGCCACTCTGGAGAGATCTCAAACGTGCAGTTCATGCAAGACAGCCCAAGAATTTACAGGAACTGGAGGAATGGGCAGCTTTACCATCTGAGAAGATAAAGAGCCTCTTCCACAAATAACACAAAAGACTTCAAGCTGTCATTGATGTTAAAGGGGGCAATACATGGTATTAAGAACCGGGGTATGTAAACTTTTGATCAGGGTCATTTGGGTAGTTTCTGTTGTTGTTAAGGTTTAAAAATAGTAAACACAGTTGATTAATAATAAATGGCTTCAGCCAAATACTAACCATGAGTGAAAGAAAAGTTTTTGTGTTATCATTCATATTCTCTAAAAAATGGCCAAGAAATCCTAAATTCTGCCAGGGTGTGTAAACTTTTGAGCACAACTGCATATACAGAGTTACATTGGACCAAGCTGGAACAACGTAACCAGGGCTTAGAATGCAGGTACCTCCAGCACTGAATGTACTGTATGTAATGGCAAGGGGTGCTAAGGTGTGCTGGAGAGTCTATTGATGCTGGCTGCTTGGGGGTCTATTGTTGCTGGAGGGGATCTATTATTGCATGGTTGTCTATTGTTGCAGGGAGGGTGGGGGGTGTCAATTGTTGCTGGAAAGTACCTACTATTAAAGGAGGGGTTGATTTGTGGCTGCTGGGAAATCTGTTGCTGCTGAGGGATATTTTGTTGCAGGGGTCCATGCACCTATTCTTTGAGGAAAAAAAGCCCTCAACGTAACCATGTATAAAATATCCAAACGGGGTCTATTTCAGTGATTTTCAGCTTCCAGGGGCATCAGCCGGGTACAGTATATACATAGTTACATTGGTCCAAGCTGGAACAATATAACTATGTGGAACCTAACAATGCCTGGAATTAATCTTTGACACTTGTGAGTGAATGATCATTGTTCATAATGAGGTGTGTCTCTCCCCTCGTGTTCAGATCTGTAAAGTGACACAAGTAAGCTGAACTGGTATGAATTGGAATGCAGAGTGTTAAGTTCCTCCAGGAACAAGTGATATCATTAGTTAGTGATGCACTTAGTTCCTCATCCTTCGCTGATGTCATTCATTCCTAACGAATTGATAAAAATTACCTAAGGCTTTGGTCTCTTGTTCTGTGTTTTTTTTTTCTGATTCTAGTGTTATGGGCAAGACCTGCCTAGGCCTGTTCTTGCAGACTGGTACCTGACCGCACCAACATCCAGCAGAGTGCAACACTACCCACAAGGTTTGTACCAGCAACCCTTCCTGAAACTCTTTTACAGACTACCTTGCTAAAAACAAGAGTTAAACCGGTCATAGATGGATCGAATCCCAGCCAGTTCAGCCAGTTTAGCAGGGACAGGCCGAGATTTGATCCAGCGATCAACTTAAGTACAATCAGCTTGTTGGAATTGCATGCATTTACTGACTATAGCCACTAGCAATGATCATTGTGTTTTGCCGACCAGGAGGGCTCCCCGTCGACAGAACACAATAGCTCCACGGGAGGGATTCCCCCCATCAACATTGACTGTGTTGATGGGGGAATCAAGCAATTTTCTTTCCTTCCACACTTGTGGTGGAAGGAAAGAAAATTTGTATCATCTACGGCCTGCCTTACACCATAAGAAGAGATTGTGGTAACCAACCTTAGTCTTCACCGCCTGCCAGTTGTTACTTAGCACTGAACACAGGTCATGCTGCACTGCACACCAGGCCCAATTAGGAATGCTTAAATAGATTGCTGGACAATCCGTCCATGCTGGATTAAAGCGGAGTTCCACCCACTTTTACAAGGTGGTCTTAAACCAAAGACCACCCCTCCACCCCTTGTTTTTGGATATCTATTTTTTTTTTCTTTCATACCTTTTTAGAAGTAGTAAGTTTACTTCCGACCTAGCTCGGCCGCGGCGCAGGACGTCATGTCCTCTTCTGCCGCAAGCCCTCCTCCTTCACACCCACTGCCTTCTGTGTGTGTCCCAGAAGATGAGCTGGCCATTCACAAAGAGCCACGCGACTCGTGCATGCGCAGTCGGAAACTGGCTGTGAAACCTGAAGGCTCCAATGCCGGTTCCTCTTAGTTGGAATGGCGGCGCCTGCACCCGAGCCAGTGGACAAATCGGCCTCGGGGGGGCCGACATCACGGGCTCCCTGGACAGGCAAGTATCCTTAAAAGAAAAACTTTTTTTGTGGCTGGAACTCCGCTTTAACTTGCCGACCAGTCACGTTCCTGGTATGTCACCGGTCTTCAAGTGGTTGTACCGGGATGATGTTTGCAGCTGCAGGAATCACCCCAGTACTGTTTTTTAGAGCTGGCAGTCATCTCTCTTGTAATAGCAATCAGAGCAGCTAACTAGTCCCCCCCTCCCACAGCTTTCCGTGGCTTGATCGGGCTCTTCCGTTCCACTGGGAGACCCGAGCGACCAGCCGGCGCGCTCACCGGCTGGCTGGACAGCCGAACGTGGCCAGGATTACCTTTGATTGGGTGTCCACTATAGTAACCCAGCAATGACATCACATCCTACTATGTAACTATATAACTTCCAGTTTACCTGGATGTCAATGGTGCAATTTTAAAAAAATCAAAAACATTCAAAATCACATCTTGAATGCTTTGAAGGGCATTTGCGGTCTTAAACGATCTCTCCATAAAGAGTACCTGTCACATGCCTATTGCTGTCATAAGGATGTTTACATTCCTTGTGATAGCAATAAAAGTGATAAAAAAAAAATTAAAGCAACAGTGTAAAAATGTTTTTTTTTAAAAAAGTAAAAAATAAAAAATAAAATATTAAAATAAATAATAAAATAAAAATTTAAACTGACCCCGCCCCCCCGCGCAAAAAAAGGCAAATGCGTGTGTCGGTCCTGCATGCACGCAGTAATGGTCCCGCACTTGTGAGAAAACACAACCAATGGCAGATCATGGGCTGTAATTCTATCTCCAGACCGCCTGGATGTAAAGGTTTTTTAAAGAGTGACATGTTTGGTATCTATTTACTTGGCGTGACATCATCTTTTATATTCCTTAAAAACATTGGGTTATGTATTGTGTTTTTGTGCATAAAGATTTAAAAAGTGTATTTTTTCCCCAAAAATTGCATTTGAAAAACCACTGCACAAATATTGCAAAATCCACCAATTTCTTCAGAAGTTTGAGGAGTCTAAGTCATTTTTTTAGCAAAAAATAAATAAAAATTATTGTTACATGTGAACAAAAAGTCCCAAAAACGGCCGGGTCCTTAAGTGGTTAACAAGTTCTGTTTGACTTTTTGTTTGCAGTACTCAGGACCTCTGCTGTGATTTGGACTGTATTGGAACTGACTGATTGACTTGAATCTGTTTACTGTCTGCTCACTGTTCAACTTTAGCGTTTGTTCAACCTGATAGTCAGCTGTCATCCTTGATGATGCAGGGGGTCCTCCATACTCTGACAATTGTCACGCTACAGACAGGTGCATGTGGCCCTCTTTCTATCAGTACAGCTGAGTAGGTAATTACAGTGGAACCTTGGTTAACGAGTAATGCGGTTAATGAGCGTTTTGAAAGATGAGCAACTTTTTTTAAAAATTCTGACTCGGTTTGCGAGTGTTGTCTTGCAAAACTAGCAGGATTCAAGATAATGGGTGTGCAGTACAGTATTTGGCCAGATGTGCGGGGGCACCGGTGACACTCGGAACGGTTCGAAGCCGTTCGGAATAACTCGGAAATACTCAGTTTCCGAGTGTTTCCGAGGCTTTTCGAGTTCAACCGAGCTGTCCCCGAGTATTTCCGAAGCTCTCCGGTGCCCCCCCGCCTCTGGCCACATGTGGTATTGCATGCAATAGAAGTCAATGCGGAACAAATTATCTTCGTTTCCATTTGACTTCTATGGGGAAACTCACTTTGATATGCGTGTGCTTTGGATTACGAGCATTCTCCTGGAACGGATTGTGCTCGTAATCCAAGGTTCCACTGTACAAGAGGCTGGCACGAAGGCTAGGTTAACATTTGTTTGTTGTGGGAATGCACTGAAAATCATGCCCATTCCTACAAATCGCAAAAACATGCATCCTTTTTGCTGTCATGTGGCAGTGCCATCTATTCTTAATAGCCCTCCTGTGCGCTTTGCTAGTGTGCATGCTTTCACATGTGTTTGCGTGCACCAAAATACACTGTAACAAAGTATCATGTGTTTTGGTGCGGTGTGATTTTTAATGTAGCGCTGGTCCCCCGTAGGAGCCGCTGGTGAATATGGTTAATCTCCCACCCTGCACGCCAGGCACATGAATTTTCCATTCACACTGGAAACAAGAAGCAGTTCTCACAGCTTTGTTTTGTTTTTGTTTTTTTTTATTTAGCGGGATTAAACTTGGATATGGGGTAAGGGTTCTTATGGGATGCCCTCCTGAACAGCAAAGAAATCTTCAGAGACATAAACTATATACATCCAGTATATACACACACGTCTCCTCTTCTACCTCCAGCACAGACATGCTTGTAGAACTACAACTACCAGGACCAGCTAGCACTGACTGTTAATCCAACACAATACTCAGATCCAAGCGAATGCCCTTTGCAGGCGGGGACCGCGGGCCCCTTTAGTGGTGTAGCAAAAAAAGAGTTCTTTGGTGCTAGCTGTCCTATCCTGTGGCTACTGCTCCCATTATCACCTCTTGAGGCACTGCCAGCCTGCCTGGCTGCAACTGCCCCTTTCACTAGCCCTCCTGGCTACTTCTCCACAGTCCTCCCAGACTGGTTCTGCATCCATCCCGGACTGCTTGCACCCAGCCCTTCAGGCATGCCTCTCAGTCCTCTGACTGTAACACTCACCAGACCTCTTGGCTGTCTTCCTCCCTGGAGATTTGCCCGGCAGCGTCCTCCTGCTGTCCTCTCTTTGCTCCCGTGCCTCCTGGCAGGGGCGGACTGACCACTCGGGCACTGCCCGAGGGCCCCATACCACTAAGGGGCCCCATCAGGGTTGCCAGCCTCAATAAAACCAGGGACAGTGTGTAAAAATCTGTGTTTTTTCAAAAATCCCAAGATTATAGCTGCCCCGTGTCTCCAGTACCTTTTCAGTGTGTGTAAGTGTATTATGTGTGTGTATACTGTGTGTGTATATTGTGTGTCTTTGTGTGTATACTGTATGTGTGTGTGTATACTGTGTGGCCCCATAATCTATTGCCCGGGGGCCCCATAGTCTACTGTCTGGGGACCCCATAATCTCTTATTGCCCAGGGGCCCCATAATCTTCTCCCATTGCCCGGGTGCCCCATAATCTCCTATTGCCCGGGGGCCCCATGAGTTGTCAGTCCGCCCTTGCCTCCTGGCCAGGATCCCTCCGGGTGTCAGGAGAAGGGTCCATTCCGCACCCGTGCCCAGGCCTGAGTCCCCCCCCTCCAGACTAGGGGGCTGCTGTCAAAGACCCAACAGCCTAACATTCCATCTCCATCTTCCTCCCAGAACTCCACACTGCCCCAGCCTTCTCGAGTCACTCACCTGACCCAGATTAACACACAGGCTTGGCTGCCAGCAAAGCCTGACAGTTTACCTACACTAACAAAAAACCTTAACTACAGCAATGCTAACGGGTGCTACATTAAAAAGGGTCATGACTTATTTTGATCGATTGTCATGCATAGGGCAGCCCAATAAAATTAATTGGCTCTGCTAAGTGCAACGCACAAAAACACGCATGCACCACTGCATGTGCATAGCCGTAAATGGAGCCTAAGACAATTTAGGGTACTTATATTTGTTGTATTCTCTTGCTTCTGGATAGTCCCTAAGACAGCCTAGCAGCCAGATGTCCCCGGGATAGGCCTCAAGCTCTGGTCTAGCAGCCCGGGGCAATACAACACACGTCCACCCAGACAGCCGTCCAGGTGGCACAAAACCCCGATCACCTGACCTCACCCAAATAAATAGGTTCTCCCAGCAGGCCAAAGGACCCAAGAAGGTCCCTGCCCATTGGCTGAGATACCCTATCTATTACTAATCTGTCCTTGCAATGCCCTTGTCTTATCTAATGTCACCAGATACCCGGCCATCTAGTGACAGAAGAGAGAAGTGCAGCAAATCCAGAATTAGGGTGGAATCAATTGATCCCCTATCAATTGGCCAAGGCAACTATACCAGGCAGGTAAATTTACTGGCAACCCTGCCTAACCATCAGGGTGCTACATATAGGATTTTCCTGGCAATTTTTTTTTTATGAGGTATGTTGGCAGGTCTTTCCCCAACCCTCCACTTATGCAGAGGCTTGGGACTGGCATGAAGAATGTGCTAACATATGTGTATGGTCAATGTGTACCCATATACCAAGACCAGTTTAGACACAAATCAATTAACCAGTGTAGGTAGTAACCAGGGTACCTAGAACAGGTGTCAAACTCACTTTCATCACGGGTCGCATCAGCAGTATCGTTGCCCTCAAAGGGCCAGTTGTATCTGGGGTGTGCTACATACAGAGTGCAGGGTTTAGGAGTGCTCTACGTACAGAGTTCAGGAGTGGTCTACATTCAGAGTGCAGGGTTCATGAGTGCGTTATGTACAGATCCCAGAGTGCAGCAGTGGCTGCTGGTGGTCCCGCTTCCGCTGTGTGGCTCCTCCCCTCCTCCTAGGCGTCCAATAGGATCGCCTGTTCTTTCAGCCAATTGGATGACAGGTATCAGACTCCCTTCCCGATTGACCGTGAGGCGGATCAGTGTTGCAACAGTGAATATTAATTCGCTGTTGCAACACACCTGGATGGGCTCTGGATGCATCCTCTGCGACCCAAGCCCACCCTATTTTGAAGCCTATTAGAGCCTCCGGCTCTATTCAGATGCTTAAAAAAAAACAAACCCTGGCCGCTGTAATTCATGCGCCCAGTGCCCTGAAAGGGGCCGGACGCATAAATAGGGGGTGGCTGTGGTGGCCATGGATAGATTCATGGTATGCATGAATCTATCCATTGCATATAGGGGGTGGCCTGGAGTGCGGGGGCGGTGCCTGGGCGCCCCTAATGGATGGGTCGCCCCTGGAGTGCAGGGGTGTGCTGTGTAAAGAGTGCAGGGTTTAGGGGTGGGCTATGTACAGAGTGCAGGGTTCATGAGTGGGTTATGTACAGATCGCAGAGTGCAGGGGTGTGCTGTGTAAAGAGTGCAGGGTTTAGGGGTGGGCTATGTACAGAGTGCAGGGTTCATGAGTGGGTTATGTACAGATCGCAGAGTGTAGGGGTGTGCTGTGTAAAGAGCGCAGGGTTTAGGTGTGGGCTATGTACAGAGTGCAGGGTTCATGAGTGCGTTATGTACAGATCGCAGGGTGCAGGGGTGTGCTGTGTAAAGAGTGCAGGGTTTAGGTGTGGGCTATGTACAGAGTGCAGGGTTCATGAGTGCATTATGTACAGATCGCAGAGTGCAGGGGTGTGCTATGTAAAAAGTGCAGGCTTTAGGGGTGTGCTATGCACAGTGTGCAACCCCCCCCCAAAAAAAAGCTACCTTGCATTTCTCTCTTCTACTTGGCTCGGCTCTACTACCTTCCTGTGTAGGCGGCTCTGACTCAACTTGTATGGAGATCATTCTCGCTCTCAGATTCTGGAGATCTGTCTCCGCTATGCCCCGCTGTGAGTGCATGCAGGAATCTGTTAGTTCTGGGATCCGCTGAGAGCAAACCTGTCCCTTCTGAACACAAAAGGCTTCTGTGTTTCCAAGTGACAGCGGGGAATGGGAGCGGAGGGTGAGAGCCTGAGGTAGCAGAATGGAGTTGTGAAAACTGGGTACAAGAGCCACATGACAAGGCCTGGCGGCCCAGATTCGGCCTGTGGGCCATGTGTTTGACTTGTGACTTAGAGGAAACCCACAAAGGCACCGAAAAAACATGCAAACTCCATGCAGATTGTGTCCTGGCTTTGATTTGAAGCAAGGACCCCAGTGCTGCAAGGCGTAAGTGCATTGTGCTGCCCCTCAGATAACGAAATGAAAGATACATTCTGATTGGTTGGTCTGTGTAACTGCACCTCACACTTGGTTCTCTGTTTTACTGGCTAAGGGGTTGATTTACGAAAGGCACTACAAGTGCACTTGGAAGTGCAGTCGCTGTAGATCTGAGGGGAAGATCTGAAATGAGGGGAAGCTCTGCTGATTTTATCATCCAATCATGTGCAAGCTAAAATGCTGTTTTTTATTTTCCTTGCATGTCCCCCTCGGATCTACAGCGACTGCACTTCCAAGTGCACTTGTAGTGCAAAGTGGATTTGCCTTTAGTAAATAACCCCCTAAGCCTGATCGTTTGTGATGGCGTTTGTTCCCGTCTCACATTTTCGTTGCCTTCTCAATGAAAGAAAAGGAAGTTAAAATGCAATCAGATATATGTCGTGATTTTATCTCGTTCTTTCATGACATTTGTGTTCCAATTAGAAGCGAGTTCCTCTTTAATTTAAGAGGACGGATTTAGGCAAAGATCACAAAAGTGTGAGTTTTATTCTGAGCATGCTGCGCCTGTGTCAGCGAGTGGGATGGGGGGGGGGGGGGGGGGCGGGAAGGGGTGCATCTCCACCCGACTGTGAGTCATCGAATGCCACATATCTCAGCCATGAGTCACTCGCCGGTCTGCCAACGTACAGCCCTTTGCCTGCCCAGAACAGTCTGCTGGGTCAAAAGAAAAAACTGGCACAAGTAAGAAAATACCCTGTATATATATATATATATATACACACTATGCTTGTTAGAGGTGCGGGGGGACTGGGGGGGCTGCCTGAACATGCACAGTCTGGCTGTTTCGTAACTTCCATCCAACGCCGACAGTTTGACAAGTTTAAAGTCTGATCTGGCTACTTTGCTACCTTGAAAAACTGTCGCCTATTTCCGTTTTATTTTTAAAATAATTGACTTATTTCTGAAGTCTTATCCCAGCCTTTCAAAACGTTGAAGTTCATTCTCAAAAATGCTTCTGCTCGGCGTGTAGAAGCTTGTTAAAGGCAGAGGGAAAAAAAATTGTGGTTTCAATTTTATACATTTTTTTTATAAAATTGCATTTTTTTTTTATTGCTTTTTAGAGCTTTTGCCATGTGCATTTTAATACATTTCAAAGTGTTTTTAATTGCCTTTTTTATGCATTTGGTACATAACAAAGGAAGTGCAATTGAACAGAGTTGTCTCTGTGCCAAGTATAGATAAACCCCTTAGAGCATAGATGTGTAAAGATAGGTAATGTCCCATTTCTTAAGGCTGCCCATACATTATACAATTCTCTTGTACAATTTTCCTTTAGCTTTACCAAAACCATATAATATGAGGTCAAACCTAAAAACTTTCAAGTTGTGTGCCATCAGGCAGGCCCTTGTACTACATAGTTGAAGGAAAATTGAATAAGAAAATTGTAGTGGTGTTGTGTGCGCGGGGGGCCACAGGGGCCGTTGCCCAGGGTGCAAAATTCAGAGGATTGAAAAATGATTAAGGTATTTGTGTTGGGAAGAGGCAGGTTTGTGCGCACTCCCTTTCCGGTCCTTTCAGTCACGCACTCCCTCCTCTCTCTCAATCTTAGACTATGTGGGCGGGTCCGGCTAGGTGATTCTTGGTCACAGTGGGCGGAGTTAAGAAGAGCAAGCAGCATGCTCCCGCTGAGTGTGTAGCAGCACAATACTTGCCTTGCCCTGGGTACTGGCAACCCATGCTATGCCACTGGTACCCTGTGCTAGTACTGATTTACTTTCATAATCTTAGATAGTAAGCTCTAAGGGGCAGGGCCCTCTGATTCCTTCTGTATTAAAGTGTATTGTATCTGTACTGTCTGCCCTCAAATTGTAAAGCGATACATAAACTGTTGGCGCTATATAAATCCTGTATAATAATAATAATAATAACGGGCAAGTAGGGTAAAATTCCCCAGCACCAATACAGACAGCAATAAAAACACACAGGGATGCAAATCCTTCCCTGTACTGTCCAAAACTATATTAGGGTTTGACTATATACATAGACATTAAGACCCCTTTCACACTGCGGCGCTTTGCAGGCGCTACAGCGCTAAAAATAGCGACTGCAAAGCGCCCTGAAAGAGCCGCTGCTGTCTCTCCAGTGTGAAAGCCCCGAGGGCTTTCACACTGGAGCGGTGCGCTGGCAGAATGGGAAAAAAAGTCCTGCAAGCAGCATCTTTGGAGCGGTGTATACCCCGCTCCTTCACCACTCCTGCCCATTGAAATCAATGGGGCAGCGCGGCTATACCACCGGCATAGCGCTGCTGCAGCAGCGCTTTGCGGTGGCTTTAACCCTTTCTCGGCCGCTAGCGGGGGGGGGGGGAGTAAAAGCGTCCCACTAGCGTCCGAATAGCGCCGCGAAATTATGGTAAAGCACCGCTTTACTGCCGATGCACCCACTGCCCCAGTGTGAAAGGGGCCTTAAAGCTAAGTTCACCTTTACAGAAAAAATAAACGCACATATTTTTTGCAAAAAAAAGTGCATTTATTACTTTTTCTTGCAGGCATGCCCACGACTTTCAGCCTGTACCTCAGTATTTCTGTTTGAAAGCTGAAGGACATGTCAGTGGACTACCAGAAAGCTCATCAATGCCTCTGCAGCTCATTAAAACGACAAAGTCCATCTGCCGTGGTGGCAGACGGTAATTGTAGTTTATTCATTCACGGGGAATTTTCGGTTGGAAAAAGTTCCGATCTCAAATTCCGATCGTCTGTACCAATTCCGATGCGCACAATTCCTATGCATGCTCGGAAACAATTCGACGCATGCTCAGAAGCATTGAACTTCATTTTCTCGGCTCGTCGTAGTGTTGTACGTCACCGCGTTCTTGACGGTCGAAGGTTCAGCAAACTTTTGTGTGACCGTGTGTATGCAAGGCAAGCTTGAGCGGAATTCCCGTCGGAGAAATCCTGGATGGTTTTTCCGACGAAAATTCCGATCATGTGTACGGGGCATAAGAGCGATTTTGGCCACTTTCCTTGGCCGTTTTTGGAAATCCTATGTAGTATCTTTGCTCGTGCCTCTCCCTCTCTTTTTGGGTTCAACTCGATCTGTCTCTTTTTTCTCCAAAACTGTTCTGCTTTTAGGTCTGAGGCAACAATTGAATTCTAGTAATAAAGACAACTAAAAGTCCTTTATTAAAATAAAATTAATAATCCCTAACAAATGTCCAACAAAAATCCATCATCACGATGCTCACCTACTCGTCAGGAAAAAAAAAAACCTGACCACCCTATGCGCATGACCGATCCTGATGATACTGCTGGCCAAATGATAGCTGTAAGCAGCTATATAAGGGAAGGGGCGGGGTTAGTGGTGACATCAGTGGCTATATTAGCACCGTCATGTCACTGCAATCCCTGACCCTTTGCTTACCAAGTGGGGATTCCCAGTGACATCGGTAGATCCTAAGGACCTGGCGGGTACAAACACTTGCTGCTTCCTTAGGAACCAATGACAGCAGGAAGCTGTCATATATAGAAGCGGTAGAAATACTGTTTCTAAACATGATGCTTGGCTCCCACTGAGCAGGGGGCCCAACGGGAAAATATTTGTGTTTATACGAATTCCTAAAAAGTGTGGTCTGAACCGTCAGCTCATTCCTACTGACAACCATTGTAAGCAGCATTTTTGCAACTGACCACTAATTTAAGATGTGTTCTTTCTATTGACCACCAATGTCAGGCATGTTCTTTCCACTGCCAACCAATGTAAGGAGCATTCTTCCCACTGACAACCAATGTAAGGAGCATTCTTCCCACTGACAACCAATGTAAGGAGCATTCTTCCCACTGACCACCAATGTAAGGAGCATTCTTCCCACTGACCAGCAATGTAAGGAGCATTCTTCCCACTGACAACCAATGTAAGGAGCATTCTTCCCACTGACAACCAATGTAAGGGGCGTTCTTCCCACTGACAACCAATGTAAGGAGCATTCTTCCCACTGACAACCAATGTAGGGAGCATTCTTCTCACTAACAACCAATGTAGGGAGCATTCTTCCCACTGACAACCAATGTAAGGAGCATTCTTCCCACTGACAACCAATGTAAGGAGCATTCTTCCCACTGACAACAAATGTAAGGAGCATTCTTCCCAGCAACAACCAATTTAAGGAGTATTCTTCCCACTAGCCACCAATATAAGGAGCGTTCTTCCCACTGACTACCAATGTAAGGGGCGTTCTTCCCACTGGTCACCAATATAAGGGGCGTTCTTCCCACTGACTACCAATGTAAGGGGCATTCTTCCCACTGATCACCAATGTAAGGGGCATTCTTCCCACTGATCACCAATGTAAGGGGCATTCTTCCCACTGATCACCAATGTAAGGAGCGTACTTCCCACTGAAAACCAATGTTAGGGGCATTCTTCCCACTGACTACCAATGTAAGGAACATTCTTCCCACTGACTACCAATGTAAGGGGCATTCTTCCCACTGACTACCAATGTAAGGGGCATTCTTCCCACTGACTACCAATGTAAGGGGCATTCTTCCCACTGACTACCAATGTAAGGGGCATTCTTCCCACTAACTACCAATGTAAGGGGCATTCTTCCCACTGACTACCAATGTAAGGGGCATTCTTCCCACTGACTACCAATGTAAGGGGCATTCTTCCCACTGACTACCAATGTAAGGGGCATTCTTCCCACTAACTACCAATGTAAGGGGCATTCTTCCCACTGACTACCAATGTAAGGGGCATTCCTCCCACTGACTACCAATGTAAGGGGCATTCCTCCCACTGACTACCAATGTAAGGGGCATTCTTTCCACTGACCACCAATGTAAGGGGCATTCCTCCCACTGACTACCAATGTAAGGGGCATTCTTTCCACTGACCACCAATGTAAGGGGCATTCCTCCCACTGACTACCAATGTAAGGGGCATTCTTCCAGCTGACCAGCTATTGTACTGTGAGCTGTAGATATAGAAATTTCAAGGGTTCCTCAGTGTTAAAAAGGTCGAGAGGCTCCTACAAACTAAGAAACAAGATGGGATTTGGAAACAAGGTGTGGTACAACTATTTAAGAAAGCACAGATTTGTTGCAATGCTTTAAAAGGAGTTTGTGGTGACGATTGCAGATGTTTGAACACACACTTCACTGTGTCAGCTGTATGTGAATTGTTGATAGTCGGCTTTTGCCCGTCTGAGTATTCTTGGCGGGACCAGGAGCAGTTTTGTCGCCAAAAGGTATCCTTCATTCTGGTCTTAAGCCGGCCCTGCTCAACAGGCCGAATTTCGATCCACATATGGGCACTGTGGTTGTACAGAGGTCTATCTACTAATTCATTTGGATTGTACAACTGCCCTGCCAAATTTTCCCTGCGTGATCAGCACTGCGGGCTAAAGCCTGCAATGCTGATCAGTGTATTCTAACAGCAGGGAAGTCTCCCTTCTGCCAGAATACAGTGTTGCAATGAGGAGGATTCCCCGCCGTGAGAATACACCTTGAATGTGTTGATGGGGGATAGGGGTCAGTTTTTTTTTTTTGGTCAACCTGCTGATTGAACGAAAAAACACAAATGGATCCATCTATGGACAGCCTTACAGAATTTGAAGGTATATTGCAATGTATCTGTGAATTTACCTATACATGATATTTGTATAGCTCTCTTTATTATTGTGTTGCTGTTTTAGTTTGTATTTACGGTAATATCACCTATGTATTAGATTTCAAGCACTAGTATATATATATAAAAAAAAAAAAAAAAAAGAAGTGAGACATCCTCCGTGTTGTCATTGCAGTGTTTATTGCTTGTGGTGTGGTCGATGATAATCGCATATAAATGCAGATTAATCCAAAAACGCACATAAATACTCTTGTGATGACTAACAAATGCACTGTGGGAACAGGTTTTTTTTTTTTTTTTTTTTTGCGCTGCAAGCAAAACCGTGTTCTTTAATTTCTAATACACGTGGCCAAACCATATGGGAACATGTTCACACACTGCCAACCAGCACTTCTTTGCACATTTATTAGTACATTGGCATGATTTATACTTTATTTATTGGATGCGATTGGTGTCATGGCTATGGTGCCCATGACAACTAGATGGGGGTGGCACTTTGGGCTCAGCGCGTCCCATTTCGGTAATTGAAGTGGTTCTGAAGTCTGTTTTTTACCTTAATGAATCCCCTGAATGAAGGTGAAAACTACCTTACTAGCTGTCCCCCCAACACTTACCTGGCCCCTCTCATTACTCCAGTGTGGTTCTGGCTGCAGCACAGCTCTGCTCTCTTCCTGGTCTCACAGGAGACACTGGCAGCAGCAGGAGCCATAGATCAGTCAAACTTCTGTGAGGAGGGAGCACTATATATGTCTATGGATGCACACAGCCTGCACTGGTGCCCCCATAGCACACGGCTTGCTGAGGGGGCACTTGGAGGAAGAAGGAGCAGACAACGCCAACAGGGGACCGCCTAAGAGGCAAGCAACTATTTTCTGCAATATTGTTGCACAGAGCAGGTTAGTAGAACCTCTGTTTTATTTTAATTAAAAAACAAAAACAAAAAAAAAAACATTTGCCTTTAATTTCACTTTAACGTTTCTCACTAGCTAATTAATCAATAACTATGGAGTTGGCTTACTTGTCAGTGACTGTCAAACTTTTTAAAAATGCATGACGATTGGCTACAGCTACTGATCGACAGAAGTTTTACAGGTAATAGGAGAATATTGTAAGCAGGATGGGATTTTTTTTTTAAGGTGCAATTGATTCGTTACACAAATTGCTGTTGAAACTCAATACATTTTATTTACAGAATACAATTAAAAAAACACGGATACATTGGTTTTGAACCATGTGTTGGCATGTGACCTAAAGACATGTCCATCGCGCTTGTAGTTCAACATGTTTCGCCATCTTGGCTTCTTCAGGAAAATATTGATAATAATACTGATAAAGCAACAACGAAAAAAATCATTACAATATCAAAATCAGCACAATAGCAATCTGAACAAACGTTAAACCCTATTTTAGGCAAGGCTGTACCTGCCAAACACACACACACACACAGAGCACCCAATCTTGGGTGTTCTGTGTGTGTTTGGTAGGTACAGCCTTGCTTAAATAGTGTTTTTCTTTTCTTCACATTGCTATTGTGTTAATTTTTATATTGTAATGAATTTTTTTTTTGTTGCTTTATCAGTATTATTATCACGCTTTTCCTGAAGAAGCCAAGATGGCAAAACATGTTGAACTACAAGCGCAATGGACATTTCTTCATGCTTGGTTTTGAACCATGTGTTGGCATGTGACATGAAGAAATGTCCATCACACTTGTAGTTCAACATGTTTCGCCATCTTAGCTTCTTCAGGAAAAGCGTGATGATAATACTGATAAAGCAACAACAAAAAAAAAAAAAATCATTCATTACAATATCAAAATTAACACAATAGAAATGTGAAGAAAGGAAAAACACTTTTTAAGCAAGGCTGTATCTACCAAACACACACACACACACACACACAGAGCACCCAAGATTGGGTGCTCTGTATGTGTTTGGTAGGTACAGCCTTGCCTAAATCGTGTTTAATGTTTGTTCACATTTCTATTGTGCGGATTTTGATATTGTAATTTTTTTTGTTGTTGTTGCTTTATCAGTATTATTATCACGCTTTCCTGAAGAAGCCAAGATAGCGAAACATGTTGAACTACAAGCGCCATGGATATTTCTTTAGGTCACATGCTGTCAGAAACCATGAACCAGGCCGAGACAGAAGTACAGTAAATTCACACTTGTTTATTAATAAAAATGTAAACAGAGTAAGCGTAGTCAAAGCATAGCCAGAGTCCAGTAACCGGATCGGGTAGTCAGCCAAGCCAGAGTTCAGTAACCAGATTGGGTAATCAGTCAAGCTAGAGTTTAGTTACCAGATCGGGTAATCAGCCAGGCCAGAAGTCAGGGATCCAAGTAGAGGAACAGCAAGCAGGATGAGCCAGAAAGGATGTCAGTAAAGCCAGTCTTTAAACAGGAACGCAGGAGATGGTTTTTTGTGATGTGACTAAGGAGAAGGCAGGAATGAAGTGAGCTGGAGATCTTTAAGTAGGCAGGACTGACGAGCAGATCTACAACAGCTGGTTGACAGTGGAGAGATATGAGAGTTGGCAATTAGCTGACAGCTGAGCGGCCAGCTCAGAGAAGGAAGGGCTGAGCCAGCCCTGACACATGCCAACACATGGTTCAAAACCAGTGTATTCATGTTTTTTAACTGTATTTTGTAAATAAAATGTATTTAGTTTTAACAGCAAATTGTATAAGGAATCCTAAAACACCTAAAAAATCCCATCCTGATTACCCTATTATCAGGATGATGGTGCTAAATAGCCATACTTTTGGTCCTACCCACTAAACTTTACACGGTAAGAAGTTTTACAGACTTGTCCTTTCAACAGAAGTCAAAAGGAATGACTTTGGTCGAGCAGGGATGGCCATGCACTTATTAAAATTTGGCCAGTCTGAACTGCCCAAATTTCAATTTATCTGCCTCTGGCCAGATTAAGATCAGCCTTTTTTAAACTGGGGTGCCCTCTGGGTTCTTCAGGGGTGCCATGGCAAAATACCTAAAAATTGCCCCAAAACTTTCAACAAGCTGGTAGGTGGATCAAGACTGCCCATTTTGTTACACAAGCCTCAGTTTTTTATTGCGTATCCGTACAACCTTCGGCACCATCCTAACAAGTGATGACGTCATCGGTTAATAAGGAGCATGTCGGGCGCCTGCACAGCGTCCTTGTTTGCCCCTCTCTGGCAGCACTGGGTTCACGGTAGTTACACGAGCTATAAATGCTGGAATACTAGTCAAGACCAGTGTGCAAATATACTGTATGTTTGCATTGTATAAATAAATAAATCACCCCTAGTGTTAGGTGCCCTACGTGTGTGGATGCTGCAGAGATACTGTATGTAAAACTAAAAGTTTTGATTTTAAAATTTCAGACTGGGGCCCTGAGATTGCTCATGATTTAAAAAGGGAGTCACAACTGCAAAACATTACGAAACACTGACTTACACCATTCACTTGTTGTCTATGAGGTATAATGTTGCATGCTGCTTTTAGTGGCAAAACTTTCTACTTCTAGTGATACACCTTTCACGAAATTGAAGATGCAATAAATCATTATTACGTTAGGGCAGTTGTTGCGATGGCGACATTTGTAAAGTTTGCTTAAACCACACAGCGGATGGATGAAAATCTCATTAAAAAAAAAAATCCAAAGATTTGACTTTATGTGCTTCCTGAAAATTCATAGGTGTCCAAACTCTGAGTGCAACCTTGTATGTATATGCATGTACAAGTAAGAACTTGTGCTCTTTTATACATTGTATAAAAGCCGTTAAGTTGTATTTTATGGGTATTTTAGTGCGTTCCACAGCAAAACAGTAAATTTCGGTGCCGGGATACCGACACTGGTATTTTTCAGTGAAGGGTTGCTCGTCAGCACACAGGATCCTGGGGGAAAATTTAAGTTAAAAGAGGAACAATGTGAAGGTTACGGGGGTGGGGTTTTTGTTGGGGTTACACAGGGGGTTATTTACGAAAGGCAAATCCACTTTGCACTGAAAGTGCACTTGGAAGTGCAGTTGCTCTAAATCTAAGGGGTAGATCTGAAATGAGGGGAAGCTCTACTGATTTTATCATCCAATCACATGCAAGCTAAAATGCTGTTTTTTATTTTCCTTGCATGTCCCCCTCGGATCTACAGCGACTTTACTTCCGAGTGCACTTGCAGTGCAAAGTGGATTGTCCTTTAGTAAATGAACCCCGGTGAGTGTTATAGTCTGAGAATTAGTGTTAGGATTAAAGGGTGGATCAGTGTTAGGGTTGCAGGGAAAGGGTTAATGTTAAAGTTATTGGGAGCTTTAGTAAAGAGTTACAGGGATCATTAGCATTGGCCTTACAAGGTAAGTTACTGTTGAAGTTATAGGTGTTATGCCCCGTACACACGGTCGGACTTTGTTCGGACATTCCGACAACAAAATCCTAGGATTTTTTCTGACGGATGTTGGCTCAAACTTGTCTTGCATACACACGGTCACACAAAGTTGTCGGAAAATCTGATCGTTCTGAACGCGGTGACGTAAAACACGTACGTTGGGACTATAAACGGGGCAGTGGCCAATAGCTTTCATCCCTTTATTTATTCTGAGCATGCGTGGCACTTTGTCCGTCGGATTTGTGTACACACGATCAGAATTTCCGACAACGGATTTTGTGGTCGGAAAATTTTATATCCTGCTCTCAAACTTTGTGTGTCGGAAAATCCGATGGAAAATGTGTGATGGAGCCTACACACGGTCAGAATTTCCGACAACAAGGTCCTATCACACATTTTCCGTCGGAAAATCCGACCGTGTGTACGGAGCATTAGTGTAATGCCACGTACACACGGTCGGACTTTGACCGGACTTGTCCGACGGACCAAATCCGGTGGACAATCCGATCGTGTGTGGGCTTCACCGGACCTTCAGCGGACTTTTCCAGTCGCAAATCTGATGGACTTTAGATTTGGAACATGCTTCAAATCTTTACGTCGTAACTCCACCGGACCCAGAAATCCGCTCGTCTGTATGCTAGTCCGATGGACAAAACCCGACGCTAGGGCAGCTATTGGCTCCTGGCTATCAACTTCCTTATTTTAGTCCGGTGTACGTCATCACGTACGAATCCGTCGGACTTTGGTGTGATCGTGTGTAGGCAAGTCCGGTCGTTAGAAAGTCCGTTGAAATTCCGACAAAAGTCCGTTGAAAGTCTGTCGAAAATCCGTCGGACTTTTGTAGCTGAAAAGTCTGACCGTGTGTACGCGGCATTAATGTTAAGGTTGCAGGGAGGGTTACTGTTATAGGGCGTACACACGGTCGGACTTTGTTCGGACATTCCGACAACAAAATCCTAGGATTTTTTCCGACGGATGTTGGCTCAAACTTGTTTTGTCTACACACGGTCGCACAAAGTTGTCGGAAAATCCGATCGTTCTAAACGCGGTGACGTAAAACACGTACGTCGGGACTATAAACGGGGCAGTAGCCAATAGCTTTCATCTCTTTATTTATTCTGAGCATGCGTGGCACTTTGTCCGTCAGATTTGTGTACACACGATCGGAATTTCCGACAACGGATTTTGTTGTCGGAAAATTTTATCTCCTGCTCTCCAACTTTGTGTGTCGAAAAATCCGATGGAAAATGTCCGATGGAGCCTACACACGGTCGGAATTTCCAACAACACGCTCTGATCGGACATTTTCCATCGGAAAATCCGACCGTGTGTACGTGGCATTAGTGTTGACAAAAAGTGTTATGCTGCGTACACACGAGCAGAATTTCTGACAGAGAGTCAGATGGGAGCTTCTCATCGTATATTCCGACCATGTGTATGCCTCATAGGACTTGTTCTGTCAAAAAGTCTGGCGGACTTAGCTAGAGAACATGTTCTATATTTTTCCGACAGAACAAATTATCATCGGAAAAAAACGTTAGTCTGTATGCTGTTCAGACGGACCAAAAACGACGCATGCTCTGAAGCAGTTAGGAGACAGAAGCTATTGGCTACTGGCTATTGAACTTCCGTTTTCTAGTCCCGTCGTACGTGTTCTACGTCACTGCGTTCTGGACAGTCGGACTTTGGTGTGACTGTGTGTATGCAAGACCGCATGAGCGGAATTCCGTCAGAAAAACCTTCAGAGTTTATTCCGACGGCAAAACCGGTTGTGTATACAGGGCATTAGGGTTACAGAGAGACTTGGGGTTAAATCAACAGGAATAGTTAGACCCCATACACACTATTAGATTTTCTGCAGATTTTTGTCTTCAGATTTACCAAAACCACGTAGTGCAAGGGCCTGCCTGATTGCATACAAATTGAAACTCTTATGCCGCGTAAACACGAGCGGAAATTCCACCAGCAAAAGTCCGATGTGAGCTTTTGGTCGGAAATTTCCGACCGTGTCTATGCTCCATCAGACTTTTGCTGGCGGAATTCCAGCCAGCAAAAGATTGAGAGCATGTTCTCTATTTTACGATCGGGAAAAGTTCCGATGCGCAAAATTCCTACGCATGCTCGGAAACAATTCGACACATGCTCAGAAGCATTGAACTTCATTTTCTCGGCTTGTCGTAGTGTTTTTTTGTCACCGCGTTCTTGGCGGTCGAAAATCCAAGTTTTTTTCCAACAGAAATTCTGCTCGTGTGTACAGGGCATTAGGCTTCATGTAATCGGGACGTTTTTACAACCTCTCAAACAATTTAACTTGACAGATAGTAACCCACGTTTAAAACGTTTGTTTTGCCGCGTTTACATACCACGTTTAGCGGTGTTTTGCCACGTTTGCGTTTAGAAGCGAGTTCAGGGGCAGTTGAAGAAACTCCCAACTGCTCCTAAACGTCCGTTTACCAGCAGCAGTGTACATGAGGCCTTAAGGTTTGACCTTATAAAATATGGTTTTGGTGAATCTGAAGACAAAAATCTTCAGAAGATCTAATAGTGTGTATGGGGCTTTAAGGCTCATGTAAGCAGGGCAGTTGAAAACCTTTTCTGATTGCTGGAAAACGACATTGAAAAACGTCCCTTTTACATACCGAGTTTATGTGAGTTTAGCAGCAGTTGTAATAAGAGTTGCCACCTTTTTTTCAAGCCAAACCCGAACACTTTAACGACACACAGCAATTTTAATTTTTTTTTTTTTTTTTTTTTTTAAGCGGGAATACTGGACTGTGGTATAAAATGCAACTATAAATGGAAGGGGGTTTCTTCTCACCAAAGCTACTTCTTACATCAGAGTTTCCAGCAATTCTCCTTAACTCAGGGTTCCCAAAGTCCCCCTTATATCAGAGTCCACAGAGCACCCCTTACATCTGAGTCCCCCTTACCTTACTGTACTCACTTGCTCAGGGGCAGAACAGCAAAGAGAGGGAGCCTATGCACTTGATGGTTGTGGTACTTAATGGGGGGCATAGGTGTGTGCAACTCGGGCAGCAGGCGGAATCTGCACCGCACTGGGTGAATTGGGTGTGCCCAGGCATGCCTAAGTTGGGGGTGGGGGGGTTGCAGTCCGGTCTGAATAATGTGTCCAGGTTTCAGACAGTCTGAAACGGGGGCACATCACTCAAAACCTGGACTGTCCGGGTGAATCCCAGACAGGTGACAACACTAAGTTTTGAGCATGAGGTTAGAAGTGTTTTTTATAAAGATAACCTCAGGAGATCCTCCACAATGCATGAAAATCAAGTGAATGATTAACCATTTATTTGCTCAGCGTCTTTCAGGACAGCACCTAGAGAGAGCGTAGCTTCACCCAACTTCCCTGGTAACACTACGAATAATTCCTTTTAAAAAGGCAGCCCCCTTCCACCATGGCCTCAGTTGTAGTGTTTCCTCCGCCATGTTGCAAACGGTGCGAGGAACTGTGGGTGGGCTGCGCTTTCTCCAGGCAGAGGTCTTGTGTTTGGGTGCTTGGCTCACCTTAAATTTTTCTTTTTTCTACATATTGGACCTTGCGGTCCTCTGGGCCATCCCAGCAACCCCCCCAGACAGGTGGGGGACACTCCGGAGCTCCCCCCTTCTTCTCCGCTTGGCGAGAGCTTGGGACGGCCGGGAGAGTCTACCCCATTCCTGGAGCATGGAGCCAGGGCTACCGGGGTCCCCGTTTGTTCTGGGTCTGGATGACAGGTGACGTCATTTCCGGCCGGGAGCGCGGCTTCCAGTTTTGGCCTGTGGAACGCAGGAAGGCGGGGGCGGGCCCTGGCTGGCATAGACTTACGTCCTCGCATCGGCGAGGAGACCGGGAGTTTAAAAAAAATCAACAGTAGAGTGGCTACTCCTGCTGCAGTATGGAGTCGGCGGAACCTGCAGCGTTGGCGGGAACAGGAGCCACAAACTCCAGCCCAGCCCAGGTAAGCTGGGGCAGAGACCCCAGATCCTTTTACCTTGGGGCTTTTCTTTTTCCCTCCACCTTCCCCTGGTGACTGTAGTTTGGGGAGCCTGTTCCATGTCCCCATAGGCGTGCCCACGGGGTGTGCCGGGTGTGCCTGGGCACACCCTAATCCCCTGAGCAGTGTTTAGTTGCATGCCCTCTGTATCCTGAGATCTGCCTGGGCTGATGTGCAATGTGTACCCCGCACCACCTGTGAGGCAGTATAACATTGCCGATCGCTTAGTGTGACACTGTCCTCCTGTATAATAACTGCATGCAGAGAGAGAGAGAGGACCTGTCAGAAATCATGTATGATGTCGGGGTGGGCGGGACCGAGCAGGTACCGAATACCAGCCAATGGGATGGTCTGGCGGGGCCGCTACGTGTATGTAGCCCCGCCCCCTTTCTTAAGCTGCTCGGTCCTGCTCGGATGTCACACAGGCACAGCGAGCAGAGTGAAGCCGCCTCCCCCTCCAGTGTTTATGTGTACACAGGGGGAGGGGACCTGCTGTGCCTGTGCCACGCTGATCAGAGGTACTGGATGGGGGGAGGGGGGTCTGTCTGTGCTGAAGGAGGGTTTATGCTGAATGGGGGGCTCCATTTGTGCTGAAGGAGGGGTGTGCTTAATAGGGGGTACATCTGTTCTAAAGGGGGGGTTTGTGCTGAATGGGGGCTCCATCTGTGCTGAAGGGGGGTCTGTCTGTAATAAGGGGGGTCTGTGCTGAATGGGAGGGTATGTGCTGAAGGGGGGTCCATCTGTGCTGAAGTGGGGTATGTCTGAATGGGGGGGGGGTCTGTGCTGAATAGGGGGGGGGTCTATGCTGAAGGGGGAGGTCCGTCTGTGCTGAAGGGGGGGTCTGTGCTGAGGGGGGCTGAATAATGTAAAGGGGTCAAGTGGAGCACAGTGGGGTGTTTTTACATTTTAATGTGGGGGGTGCCAGATATATGATCCGCCCAGGCGCCAAATGCTCTAGGTACGCCCCTGGAAACCCCCCCTCTCCTCTGTCAGTGCTTCCAACTAATGCCACCTGTCTATGCCAGTCAGTGCCGCCTGTCAGTTTGTGAGTGCCAATTAGTGCTTCCAATAAGTGCCACCTGTTAGTGCCAATGAGTGCCAGCGCCAACTGTCAGTGCCAAACAGTGCCAGCGCCGCCTGTCAGTGCCACCTGTCAGTGCCAAACAGTGCCAGCACCGCCTGTCAGTGCCACCTGTCAGTGCCAAACAGTGCCAGCCCTGCCTGTCAGTGCCAATTAGTACTTCCCATCAGTGCCACCTGTCAGTGCCAATGAGTGCCAGTCAGTGCTTCTAATCAGTGCCACCTGTCAGTGCCAGCCAGTGCCGCCTGTCAGTGCCAATTAGGGCTTCCAATCAGTGCCACCTGTTAGTGCCAATGAGTGCCAGCGCCAACTGTCAGTGCCAAACAGTGCCAGCGCCGCCTGTCAGTGCCACCTGTCAGTACCAAACAGTGCCAGCGCCGCCTGTCAGTGTCACCTGTCAGTGCCAAACAGTGCCAGCTCCGCCTGTCAGTGCCAATTAGTACTTCCAATCAGTGCCACCTGTCAGTGCCAATGAGTGCCAGTCAGTGCTTCCAATCAGTGCCACCTGTCAGTGCCAGCCAGTGCCGCTTGTTAGTGCTTCCAATCAGTGCCACCTGTTAGTGCCAATGAGTGCCAAGTGCTTTCAATCAGTGCCACCTGTCAGTGTCAATGAGTGCCACCTATCAGTGCTTCCAATCAGTGCCACCTGTCAGTGCCAATCAATGTCAGTGCCAATCAGTGCTGTTAATCAGTGCCCATCAGTGCACTGAGTGCAGGGATGGGGGTGATGAACTCAGCAGCCAGGCACATTGTCCAAGGGTGTGCCGGCCTGGTGGGGCACAAATGAAATCTGTTGATGTTTATTAATGCCACATGCTGATTTTAGTATAATAGGTAATCACCACACTACTATTTACAATAAAGTACTGGAGGTAAAATAAAAAAAGTGTAATTGAAAGGCCGGCCACTAAGCACTGTTATGTGTTCCCACACCACAAAAAAAAAAAAGAAGAAAAGTGCAGCGCTAAATTACTGATCAATAACTTAACAATAATGGTGAAATCCTCTAATGTATGGAAATCTCAATAAACTTCAATATTATCACAATACCGGTCTCTGTGATACGCAACTTCACATATAATACACATCACACTGAGAATAAGACATACTGTATAAAAATAAACTTAGCAAGGATGGTGGAAACCCCTCCTATAGATATTTACCATACAGATTAATCTCAAGTGAAAAATTTTTTAGTTGGGAGGTTCCCACCATTATAGCACTTTTGAATTTTTATTTTTTAGATCACTACACTTAATTTTAGATATTTTAGTTACTATTGTAATGTGAATTTTTGCACTTGAAGGTAATTTTCCAACACCCTTGCTAAGTCCATGTCTTTATGGACCTTGCTTTGTGCACTGGTGCGCAGTCATGTTGGAACAGGAAGGGGCCGTCCCCAAACTCCTCCCACAAAGTTGGGAGCATAAAATTGTCCAAAATGTCTTGGTATGCTGATACCTTAAGAGTTCCCTTCATTGGAACTAAGGGGCCAAGCCCAACCCCTGAGAAACAACCCCACACCATAATCCGCCCCCTCCACCAAATGATTTGGACCAGTGCACAGAGCAAGGTCCATAAAGACATGGATGAGCGAGTTTGGGGTGGAGGAACTTGACTGGCCTGTACAGAGTCCTGACCTCCCGATCGCTCCCAGCGAATCAAATGCTTCCTCTCCCTCTGAACACCTTTGGGGTGAATTAGAGCGGAGACTGCGAGCCAGGCCTTCTCATCCAACATCAGTACCTGATCTCACAAATGCCCTTCTGGAAGAATGGTCAAACCTTCCCATAGACACACTTCTAAACCTTGTGGACGGCCTTCCCAGAAGAGTTGAAGCTGTTATAGCTGCAAAGGGCGGAGCCAACTCAATATTGAACCCTACGGACTAAAGCTGGCCATACACCTATAGATTATCTGCAGATTTTCTATGGTTAGATAGAAAAAGTGCAACAGATCTCTCCATGTTCGCTAAATTGTGTGGATGGAGGAATCTCCCACTTTTTCCATCTAACCATAGAAAATCTGTAGATAATCTATAGGTGTATGGCCAGCTTAAGACTGGGATGTCATTATAGTTCACGTGTGTGTAAAGGCAGGCGTCCCAATACTTTTGTCTGTTTGAGCTTTGGGGTGCACACCCTAATGCAATAGGCTGCGCACGCCTATGCATGTCCCTTCTGTTAGCTCTTGAGTGGCCTTGTTTTTTATGGTCTCTCCCCGCCTCCTCTTTTTGGGGGGGAATAATGCTTGGGTCCTAATGGGGTGCTTTTCTATTCTTAATTACAGAAGGCACGGGAAAAAAACTAAGCATACCCCTACCTCTTCTAAGAAAAGGTGCCCTTCCTGCAAAGCGTCCCTTAAAAGAGAGTTGGACCAAGACCCTGTGCAAGGACTATATAGTGGACCTAGTGAAGCACGAGCAGGGAAAAGTAAAGCAGCCACAAAGCCGATTCCCTTCTAAAAAAAAGCATGGGACTCGTCCATGGCAAATCTTAAACCGGCCATGGCTTCAACCGTGGTTGCCAGAAACTTGGAGCACTGGCTAGAGCAGTTGAAACACCACATCGAGGGAGGTACCTCCCGAGAGGATCTGTTGGATACCATCCCAGTACTGTTGAAGGCAGTGGGATATTTAGGGGATGCCGCACGGAATCAATCAGAATGTGCACTAGGACTTCTGCCCTGGTAAATTCAGCGCGAAGGGCGCTCTGGTTAAATACTTGGTCCGGGGACTCTGCTTCTAAAGTGAAGCTCTGTGGTCTTCTCTTTAATGGGGATCTACTTTTTGGCCCTGACTTAGAGGCCATTTTAGATAGGACCGCAGACAAGAAAAAGGCTTTTCTGTCAAAGAAGAAGACGCCTTTAATCAAAACAAATTTATCCTCTTCAGCATACCCAGGCCCCCAAGAAAACAGGATACAAGAAGCCCTGGGGTACACAGAGGGGAAGAGGTAGGGCGGCTGTTCTGTTCAGACGTCCCGAACAGACAGCTAAAAGCCAGTGACGGTGGTCCTGCTGTGGGAGGGAGACTTCTAGCCTTCTTCCCTCAGTGGCAGGCAGTAAGCTCCAGTCTGTTTGTCCTGAATGTCATCTCCCAGGGGTACGGGCTGGAGTTTTCAGAGAGACCTCCAAACAGCTTCTTTGTGACCCAGATCCCCAGAGCACAGGACAAGGCCCTAGCCCCGATAACCGGTTTAGAACAGCTGAGGCATCAGGGAGTAATTATTCCAGCACCTCATGAGGAGGAAGGTCTAGGGTTTTATTCTCACATTTTTCTAATAATAAAAAAATAAATAAATAATTGGGAAAATTTCGCTTCATTTTGAACCTGAAACTCCTGAATCGGTCCATTTGTTACAAAAGGTTCCACATGGATTTGATCTAATCCATAAGGAAACTTACGGGGGGGGGGGGGGGGGGTAGGGCTTCCATTGACCACAGGGAGGCTTACCTGCACATTCCAATAGCGGTAGCATCCCAGAAATTCTTGCGTCTGGCAATCAGCTCAGAGGGCAGGATAGCCCATCTGCAGTTCAGAGCTCTGCCTTTTGGTCTATCCTCAGCTCCGAGGATCTTCACAAAAGGTCATGGCGGAAGCCTTGATGCCTCTGAAATCATGATAGTTCCATACCTGGACGATCTGCTTCTATTCGCCAGCTCAAAAGATCAGCTGCTGGCGAATCTGAACAGAACAAAATACCACTTGCAAAACCTAGGTTGGATCCTGAATGAGGAAAAGTCAAACTTAGTCCCTTCCTAAGTGATAACATTTTTTGGGGTACAGCATCAACTATGTCCAACAAAGGATCTTCATGGCAGAAGAGAAGAAGGAAAAGATCCTGGGGGCAATAAAACAGATCCAGACAAGCTCGCCAGTAACAGTGCAGTCAGCAATGTCAACTCTGGGTCTTCTAACATCCTCTATTCCAGCTGTTCAATGGGCCAGTCTTCACTCAAGGGATCTGCAGCAAGTGATTCGCGGACCATTCTCCCTTTATGGAATTTTGGGACTCTCAGCCCTTTGGTTTCATAAACTCTTTGAGGTCTCTTGCTCTTTTTCACCTTCTTCAGCCCGCAGGAGCTCGTGAGTTGTTGGGCTATCTTTGCAAACCCATCCATGCACCTCTGTAATAAGAATAGAACCCCAGGAACAATTTCAGAGCCTGGGTCAGGTGGTGATTTCTTCCAACTTCTTAGGGTCAATGATCATTTTAATCCCTTCTTATAGAGACACATCAAGATTTTCTTCTCCGCGGCAAAATCATATTGTCTAAATATTACTCTTTCAGAGGACATCCAAGTTTCTCTTGCTGATAACTTTTAATTTCAATGGGCCCAGTATTTTATTAACTATTTGGGGATCCAGATACCCAGACAACTCTATAAATTGTATGAGCTCAACTACCTTCCACTTGTGAACGTCATGCAATCTCGTCTTGAGAAATGGTCACCAATGCGACACTCTTGGTTGGGACGGATGTAACTCTTTAACTGGTTCCCGACCGGCTCACGCAGATATACTGTGGCAGAATGGCTCCCCTGGGTGAAATCCCATATGGGTACGTCCTTCCCTTCCCACTGATCGCTGTATAAATGCCAGTAGTCTCAAAAAATTGTCAAAAGTTTCCGATCTGTCCGTCGCAATGTCGCAGTACCGCTAGACACTAACTTTTGTGCAAACCAATCAAGCACCTCCAGGCTGCCGCTTCCTGTTTGTGCATCCACAGTCTGTCATCAGCCAAGCCTGCCAGCCTTTCTGCTGTCTCATCTGCCATCTACCAGACAAGCCTGGCTTCCTGCCCATGGGTTCCTGGCTACTATCGGCACAGACTTCTGGACTGATCCTAGGCACTCTTACTCCGCCGTGCTCCAATGGCTGCTGTCTCACCATCAGTGGTCCACGAACCGGAGCTGTACGAGAGGCCTTACTCTACACGTCAGGCTCACCAACCAAGTACATGACAGTAGGGACCCGGCATGAAGCCGTAATGCTACACTGCCAGGCTCCCTTACCCGCAATGGCGGTGGCAGCACCCGACATTGCTTGACTCCAGGACAGGTAAGTGTCCTATTATTAAAAGTCAGTAGCTGCAATATGTGTAGCTGCTTACTTAATTTTTGCAGGGGTGGGCGGACCTCCTTTTTAAGCTGGACTGAGAGGTATTTATCATAGGAGGGAGTTTCTTAGTCCCTATTCCCCATATCTCCAAGTCTTCCAGCTTCTGTAAAGGCAAGCGCTTCAGGCGTTTGTCATAAAAGTCATGGTGGATTCAAATTATTTGAGCCCTGAAGTCCAGAAGGGCTTTTGGGTATACACCTTCCACCTGAACAGGCACTATTGAAGAAAGGCCTACCAACGTGTCTGGAAACTTGCAACTCCTCTTTTGGTCGAATGTTGATTCTGATGCTGCCTAGACCATTGGTTTGGAGTTTGGTGTGCACCGATCTCTCTCTCGATCTGGAGCCAGAGCCTGATGATAATTTGGGCAGCCTAATTGAGGCTTTATATGAGGCTTGGTGTAAGAGAGCCTCATCCGCACTCTGTTTTGGTTTTAGGAATTAAAGCAAACTGACTTAGTTGGGCACCTAATTTGCTTGTTCACTATGGTTTTCTAAATTTTTCCGCTGGCTTTAGATGTTGACTTTCCAGCTTTTTTTTTTTTTTTTTTTAAGAGCGTGTGCATCGGTGGTGTCACACTCTTCCGCAATTAAAACAGATCACTCACAGGCTTCTCAGCAGGGACAGCCTTAGGGGTTGAAAACTGGTTGGGCCCTGGAACACTCTTGTTGGGTGATACAGTGATTTTGGTTGTTAAGGTCATCATTTGTATCACTTGTGACATCTGTAAATTCAAGTTTGTTATCCCTGCCTTGACCATGATATATTACATTGTGTGAATACTTATTTTGCCACCAGAGCATTCGTATTCTGTAGCTTGTCTGCTGTTCATTGTCCCTCCCTTCTGGTCTGTGTCCCCGCTGCAGCCTAATGCCGCATACACACGGTCGGAATTTCCGACAACAAATGTTCGATGTGAGCTTGTTGTCGGAAAATCCAACCGGACATTTGCTGTCGGAATTTCCAACAACAAATGTTTGAGAGCTGTTTCTCAAAATTTCCGACAACAAAACTTGTTGTTGGAAATTCTGATCGTGTGTACACAATTCCGACACATAAAATTCCACGCATGGAATCAAGCAGAAGAGCCGCACTGGCTATTGAACTTAATTTTTTTTTCGGCTCGTCGTACGTCTTGTACGTCAGCACTTTCTTGACGTTCGGAATTTCCGACAACATTTGTGTGACCATGTGTATGCAAAACAAGTTGGAGCCAACATCCGTCGGGAAAAAAAATCCACGGTTTTGTTGTCGGAATGTCCGATCGTCTGTACACGGGATCAGACTGTGTGGAACAGCCGTTGCCACATCTTCTGAGTATGCTCCAATTTCAGTTCTCTTCTAAGCTGTTCATTTCTTCTTTTTTCTTCTCTGTGCAGACCACGTGACTATAGAGTTACACATGTGAGAGTATACACACTGCTAAATCCCTCCCTCCTCCATAACGTTCTCGTGATTCTAAACACTTGGAGGGGATATAAGACTTTGACGGATGGCGGCTTCACCTCTCCATTAGTCCCAGCACATACACACCATAGACATAAGCTGGTGGGTTGTGGCACAGTCTGATTGGCAGAACCTCCTCCAGATATCTTTACAGTGTGAACAAAGTGAAAACTACTGTCAATAAACGTATACTCCGCCTACACTGTTATTGCAAAAATATATAATTTATTAATAATACAAATAATAAAACATCCACTTTACTTGACCTCTAGAAGATTTACCCCCCTTCATGACCAGACCATTTTTTGCTCTACAGCACTGCATTACTTTAACTGACAATTGTACAGTCATGCGACGCTGTACATGAATTAAATGTATGTCCTTTTTTTTCCCCCACAGAGCTTTCTTTTTGGGGCATTTGATCACCACTATTTTTTTTTTTTTTGTTTTTTTTTGTTTATAGCACAAAAAATAACTATTTTTTACTTTCTGCTATAAGACATATCCAATATAGTTTTTAAAAGAAATCAAATTTCTTCAGGAATTTAGGCCAATATGTATTCTGATACATATTTTTGTTAAAAAAAAAAAAAAAATACAACCTATGGGATAAATACTGGAATTTTATACTTGTAATGGTGGCGATCAGCGACTTATAGCGGGACTGCGATATTGCGGTGGACATTCTGACACTTTGTGGGAACTCGTGACACCAATACAGTGATCAATGGTAAAAATATGCACGGTCACTGTACTGACACTGGCTGGGAAAGGGTTAAACAGCTAGGGCGATCAAAGGGTTAAATGTGTGCCTAGCCAGTATTTGTGTACGCTATGTGTGGTGCTTTTACTAAGGAAAGTGATGGATTTTCCATCACTTCCCTCTACCACCCCTCATCATAATGGAGCCTTGCCTTATTTACTAAACTTAAAGTTTTATAATGGCCTCTGCTGGGGCTCCCCACAAACTGAGTAATTAATAGTTTTTTCTGGGACGTCCCATTTCTCCAAAGCCTGCATAGCCTGTTCCATCCAGGTTTTGTACTCTTCTTTTACGGTAGGCACTGGCTGTGCTCCAGGGAAGAGTCGCAACTTCCTAGAGCCTGCTCTTGTATGGACAACACTTGCCTGGTTACACTTAGTCATAAAACTTTCCAGGGCGGTGAAGAATTCTGCCCCTATGGTGACTGAAGTTGCCTGGCTTGAGCTCTCAAGGTTAGCGTTCTGCACTCTCAGACGAACCAGACAAGCTTCGAGTCCCACAGCTAACTTTACTCTGTCCCCTTGAAAGCCAGTTGGGATTCCTGTCTTCCATTCTAACAAGACAGGAGACTGCCTGACCAACTCTCAGATCCACCATCTGGTGAGGTAAAACTGTTGAGACCCATTCACTTGATCTGTTGGTCTATTGAGGTTACTCCTGTAAGGCCTATAACTACAGAGCCCAGTTCTACCATTTTGTTCTTCGCACCATTGGGCAGCAGCAGCGACTGTGACGGCTCGGTTGATGGAGGCGGTCATCCCTTTTATTGTTGGTCTCAAATGTTTATCCCGGACGAGCCTTCCCCACTTGTTAAGCTCACAATTTTTTCCAATTGAAGCAGTTTTTCCTTTCTCTAAAATATAAGCAGCAGGAGGGGAGGTTATTTAATGCAGTTCAGACTCACAGGGTGTTCACAGCATACCTCATACCCTCCCAGGGAGTGGATTCTTGAAGTCCAAGTCAAGATTCTGAACAACAGTCTGTTTCTGGGATTCCTGGAAGGGCCACTCAGCAGCAGTCACCAGCAACAGAGTCCCGGTCTCACTCAGTGGTGGTCTCCAGTAGCAGGGTTCTGGATGCACTTTGTGGCAGCCACCAGTGGTGGGACTGCAGGTTCACTTGAAAGCCATCACCAACACCAGGATTCCTTACCGGTGCTCAACTGGACTCCCTGCTCACCACACATGCGTTTCTCGTCTCCCCTTCTATCCAGTTCCCCCCTTTCTTTTTCTTGTCCTCAAGTCACTTCCTTTAAAGGATAATCCAGACACCCCCAAAATAGCTACCCCCTGCGGTCTCCTTAATGATGGCTTTAACACCCCTGTTTTACAAGATGATCAGCTAGTGATCTTCTTAAAGATGGCTGCTTTGTCAGTTCCACAGTAGAATAATGTAGCAACAGCAAAAAAAGCAATAAAGTCCCACAGCAACTATAGTCCTGGTTACATGATCAGAATTTACGATCGTAAATTATCAATTGCATCTGTTTCCACCATGTAATCTCATAGTCTAAATCAATTGAAATACGATCATATTCATGAAGAAAGCATCTCAGTGCTTCAGATCAATGCAAAAATGATTGATAATTTTCCATCCTGATCCATGAAATCTGATCTAAATCGATTAGAAGGGAAGTTATGCCTTCTACATTTTTTTGTGAACTTAGTGGTTTTGATCAAATCGCACATCCAGCAGATAATAAAATTGTAGTGTTATGGTCACCACAAGGCTTCTTTCTGGCTTGCTGTACTACTTGCCACCCTTTGAAAAGTGACCTGCAATGGATCACATTTCAGAGGGTGGTATAGCAGTGGTTGACGTGTTCAGGAGACACTATTGCCACTGATCACCCGTTTTTGTTTTCTAATTTTATTTTTGAATTGCTAAAAACTGTAAATTTTACATTGTGGGACCCCGCCGCAACTGCAAATTGGGTGTTCGTCTCTTGGAAGTGGTGTGACCCCACTGTACTCAAACAGGTGAGTTTAACAGGCAGTGTCTCCTGTCAAATTCTGCAACCCAAGTCAATAATGGTGTGCGCGCGAACCAAAGGATCATGGCCACGGCATGTGTACAGCCCTGTCTGGTATTGTACTGCAGCTCAGTCGCCTGTTTTTTACAGTTGCATGTTTGAAAGAGCCTTATGGCTGGTTTCCCACCTGTGCATTTTTAGTGCATTTTGCAGATTTGCACTACAGTCCATTTAACATGGTTTCCTATGGAACACCTTCTGTAGTGCAGATCTGCAAAATGCACTAAAAATGCATAGGTGTGGATCCATCCTATGACTGGAGCAGACATAATCTGGGGAAGCTGTGCATGGCAACCAATCAGCTTCTAGCTTTCATTTTCAAAGCTTAACTGAACAAGCTATAGCTAGAAGCTGATTGGTTACTCTGCACAGCTGCTCCACATATTTTGGGAAGTTACTATCTTATCTCCTTTTATGGAATGACTTGCTCTGACCTCACAATAATTTGTTAAGATGAGCTCAGAGGCCGCAGCTCAGTGGGAAGATGTCCTTGGACAGGACTTCAGAATTTTGGTAGTTATGAGCCGTCTGCATTTCACAACTTGCTGCATTTTAGGGAAGGGTGACGGAGGGGGGAGGAAGGGTGACGGAGGGGGGAGGGAGGGGGAGAGGAAGATGATGCTGTGCGGTCTGCAGCCTACAACGACTTCCTGCCTGCCTGACCACAGTCTGCGAGCGTTGCCTGGCAACCAGACACACACACCTTAGCAACAGAGTGACATGGTTTCCGGCAGCTTCTGTTTGATGCATTTCTATGGAGATGACAAATAACACACGGCCATTTATTCAGGTGGGGAGTGTGAAGTACAATTACCGTGTGCAAAGTCCAACAATCCTGTATACTGCAGATCAGCAAAAACAGTAGAACGGCTTGGTGTGTAATACTGCAATTCCAAATTATACCTGTGGATTTGTCCTTTAAAGTAGACCCCCCCCCCCACAGTAAAACATGAATATATACAGCACACCAGGTACAGTATACAACACAAAAATATACACAAAGGACATACAGCATAGAGAGTACACAGCACAAAGTATACATAGAAGACATACAGCACACAACACAGTGTACACAGCACAAAGGATACATAGAGTGCATACGGCATAGAGAGTACACAGCACAAAGGATACATAGATAAAAAAGGGTACACAACACAAATAATACATAGAGCACACAGCACAAACAGCATACATAGCTCCCAACTGTCCCTGATTTTGAGGAACTGTCCCTGATTTGGAGCAATGTCCCTCTGTCCCTCTTTCCTCCTCATTTGTCCATTTTGGTCTGATCTATAAAGTTGTATATAAAATGCACTTTTTATCTTTCAAAAAGTGTTTCCCGGTGCTAAACCTTTCATCCAAATTCTAAATAGCTGCATTTGTCAATTTTAAAAGCCAATATAAAGAAATAGTTGTGGTTAAAAAAAAAAAGCACTTGTGGATTTAATTAACCATTTTTTATTATTTCCTGTCACGTACCTGGTCGGAGTCTGAAGTGACAAGGTCAGCCTCTCTTGCATCTCTAGCCCAGGTCCCCCTGAGAGTGGAGACAGAAGGAACCAAGGGACAGGAGGAACAAGAGTGCCTACAGATGTAGCCCTGGAAGCTTGAAGCAGAAGATGCGACTCTTGAAAGGCAGAAAGTCGCAGCAGGCTACAGGAACGTAGTTGCAGATACCCGGGAGGCAGAGTAGAGCCAAACAGGTGACAGGAGCATAGTTACAAGGATAGCCAGGTTTGGTAGCAGGTGGGCAGCAAGGTACCAAGACATCAGGCAGGAGCAGGGTCAAAATAGGAAGCCAGGATCAGGAACCAGTAATCGGAAGTGTAGGAGAGTCCAGCAGCAAGGTCAAGGAAAGCCAAGGTTCAGCAACGGGTAACAGGCAGGTAACAGGATACAGACACAGGAACAGCTGAAGATCAGTCAGCATCTGTCTGAAGTCAGTGCCCTTAAATAGGCCATCTGGCGCCAAAGGGAAGCGTGGACGCGTTCCCACGGACGCGCACACTTCTTCGTGCACGCGCATTGGCGCATCTTTGATCTGCCGAGTTCTTTATGTGCGCATGCGTGCGCCCGAAGCGCAATGCTAGTTCTCTTACATTGCCCCCTCCTTATGGGCAGCCTCCGGATGCCCCTCAGGGGCTTCTTTTCTGAATGGTGCTGAAAAAAGGCTTGTACTTTTTGTGGGGCATGCACATTAGAAGCTGGTTCCCAAGAATTCTCTTCTGGGCCGTAACCTTTCCATTTGATCAGGAATTGTGTTTGGACCCTCTTGGTTTTACAATCCATAACAGCTTCGACTTCATATTCCTCGTAGCCTAGGACGAGCAGTGGAGAAGGGTTTTCCAGATCCTGGTTGGGAAAAGGGTTAGGCACCGTTGATTTTAGTAGAGAGAAGTGGAATACGGTATGAATTTTCAGATTCTTAGGTAGTATTAGTTCAAAGGCCACAGGGTTGATTTTCCTCTTGACTGGAAAAGGCCCCAAGTATTTTGAAGTTTCTTGGAGGGACATCTAAGTTTTAAACTTGCGGTAGATAACCAGACTTTGTCCCCCGGTTCCAGAATTCAAGTTACCCCTCTTCTTCTTGTTAAAATTTTTTTGTTGTTCGCCTGGGCTTTAGAGATGGTGTCCTGAAGTAATTATTTATTGTTAGTATTGAAAAAGCTCAGTCTGTCTTGTACAGCAAGTACGGAAGACTCTATGGGCAACTCAGGCAAAAAGGAAAAGGTGATATCCATAGTTGACGAAAAAAGGTGATTGTTTGGTAGCTGAATGAATGGAGTTATATGCAAACTCCACCAGCGGGAGAAGAGGTGACCACTCATCCTGTGAGAAAGAGGAGAAGCAACGCAAGTACTGTTCCAAGGTCTGGTTTGTCCTCTCCGTCTGTCCATTTGTTTGAGGGTGGTAAGCAGTGGACAGACTGAGTTCGATGTTTAAGGCTTCACACAGAGCCCTCCAAAATCTGGTGGCAAATTGCACCCCTCGGTCAGAGACGATGTTGTCAGGGATACCATGCAGTCTTGCAATTTCTCTGATGAATGTGGAGGCAGTCTCAGCGGCAGAAGGGGTCCCTTGCAGGGGTACCATCTTGGTCAGACGATCAACTACAACAAATATAGTGGTAAAGTTCTCAAACAGGGGAAGCTCCACAATAGGATCCATAGACATCATGCTCCATGGTTTCTTTGGCAGAAGAAGACATTCCGGTAGACCCCAAGTCTTAATTCGATCGGTTTTGCTGCGTAGGCATGTCACACAGGATTTTGCATATTTATTACAGTCCTGTATTAGGTCTGGCCACCAGAAAGAACAAGAAATTAAGTCTGTACTCTTGTGGATTCCAAAATGGCCCACCAAGGGGTTATCGTGGCACCGTTTGAGGACAGAAACTCTGAACTGTTCCGGGACAAGGATTTGTTCATTGTGGTAATAGAGCCCGTTCTTTAACTGGAGAGGTAAATCTTGAGAAGGGGGGTGATCCGTCACATCTGCCTTTATTTGGGACATCAGGTCTGATTGAAGGAGGAAATTCTTGGCCAGCAGGATAGTGTTTGGCTCCGAGGGTCGGACTGGACCATGGAACATGCGCGAGAGCCCATCTGGTTTGCCATTTTTTGAACCAGGACGGAAGATGATGTGGCATATGAAGCGAGAGTAAAACAATGTCCATCTTGCCTGCCGAGGTCTTAGTCTCTTGGCTGTTCTCAAATATTCCAAATTTTTGTGGTCGGTAAAAATAAGGATAGGATGAGAGGCTTCCTCCAACAAGTAACGCCATTCCTCAAGTGCAGCTTTAATGGCCAACAATTCCTGATCTCCAACATCGTAGTTCCTCTCAGATTGATTCAGTTTCTTGGAGAAGAAGGCTGGGGGATGCAGTAAAGATTTTGGGCCCTGTCGCTGTAACAAAATAGCCCCTACTGCGTTTTCAGAGGCATCTACCTCTAAAACATAGGCCAAGGACGGGTCGGGATGCTTCAGGATAGGAGCTGAGGTGAACAAGGCTTTTAATTGTTCAAAGGATGCTTGTGCTTCTGGGACCCGTTGGAAGGGAACATGCTGTTTGGTCAGTTGTGTAATGGGGGACATAATGCCAGAAACTTTTTAAATAAATTTCCTATAAAAATTAGCAAATCTCACGAACCTTTGTACAGCTTTTCTGTCCGTAGGGGCTGGCCATTCCAGGACTGCAGCAACCTTCTGGGGATCCATGGAAATACCATCAGCGGAAATGACGAGTCCAAGAAACTGTATAATCTGCTTTTCAAAGTCACACTTCTCAGCCTTGGCATAGAGGTGGTGTTCACAAAGTCTACTCAAGACCTTCTTCACATGGGGGCGATGCAATTCTACCTTATCAGAAAAGATAGGGATGTTATCAAGGTAGACTATGATAAATAGATCAAGGAAGTCCTGAAAAATATCATTTACCAGGTGCTGGAAGGTGGCTGGGGCATTGCAGAGGCCGAAGGGCATGACTAAATATTCTAAATGCCCAAAGCGTGTCCTAAAAGCTGTCTTCCATTCATCTCCCTCCCTGATCCAGACTAGATTGTAAGCACCCCTCAGATCTAGTTTGGAAAACATTCGTGCTCCCCGCAACCTCTGGAACAATTCAGGGATCAGCGGAAGTTGATTTCCCCTTTAAGGGGCATGTCCTATCCCTACATACGTTTGCTAGTAGGTGTCCCTCATTGCCATCTCAAAATGTTGGGAGGTATGAGCATATAACACACAGGTACAAAGTATACATAAAGGACATACAGCATAAAGAGTACACAGCACAAAGGATACATAGAGGACATACAGCATAAAAAAGGGTACACAACACAAATACATACAGCACACAACACAAACAAATACAGCATATAACACACAGGTACAAAGCTCAAGTATACATAAAGGACATACAGCATAAAGAGTGCACAGCACAAAGGATACAAAGAGTACATACATCATATAACACAGTACACAGCACAAAGGATACACAGAGGACATACAGCGCAGAGAGTACACACCACAAATCATACATAGAAGACATACAGCACACAACACAGTGTACACAGCACAAAGGATACACAGAGTGCATACAGCAGAGTACACAACAAAAAGAGTAAACAAAGTGCATACAAGACACACCACAGAATGAACACAGTATAAACAACACAGAGCACACACAGCATACATTGCACAGAATGAACACAGCATACACAGTGCACAACATGAACAGGACAAACGCAGCACATGAATAAACTTTGCAGCAGAGAGCACACACACAGCACAGAGCACACACAACCTATACAGCATCAAACGTACACTAAATACGACACAGATCTCACAGACCAAACAAAATGACACAGAATAGTTTGGCAGACAAAAAGCAGGAAACCATTTCAATGGTCACATGACTGATGTAAACATACACGGTATTTTCTATTATGACATGTATGCTTATCTTTATTTAAATAGCCCAGTGTAGAAATCTCCAGTAGATGGATGAATGTCATCTGCTGAAGTACAGCCCCTGACATCACCAAAGGGCTGCACATACATCTTCGTGTATATATTCAGAGTCAGAGACAGCAGGCATACAACAGGATATAGCCAGAGCCCGTGGACATGCTACAAGAGAGGGCCAGAGCCCGTGGACATGCTACAAGAGAGGGCCAGAGCCCGTGGACATGCTACAAGAGAGGGCCAGAGCCCGTGGACATGCTACAAGAGAGGGCCAGAGCCCGTGGACATGCTACAAGAGAGGGCCAGAGCCCGTGGACATGCTACAAGAGAGGGCCAGAGCCCGTGGACATGCTACAAGAGAGGGCCAGAGCCCGTGGACATGCTACAAGAGAGGGCCAGAGCCTGTGGACATGCTACAAGAGAGGGCCAGAGCCTGTGGACATGATAAAAGAAATGGTCAGAGACTGTAGACATGATACAAGAGATGGTCAGAGATTGCACATAATACAAGAGATGGTCAGAGACTGAACATAATACAAGAGATGGTCAGAGACTGAATATAATACAAGAGATGGTCAGAGACTGGAAACATAATACAAGAGATGGTCAGAGACTACAGACATACTATAGGAGATGGTCAGAGACTGTAGGTCACTTATTTTAAAAGGGATCAGCAGCAGATTCAAGGTGGGGGTAATAAAGTGCAACTGACCATCAATGACTGTGTGATTACCTTTTAAAGGGGAAGTAAACCCTGATGGGTTTTACTTCCTCTTTTGTTCCCTGCAATGTAAAAGCATAATGGGCTATTATGCATCACCTACTAGCCCATTATATGCCACCTACCTTCAAACGAAGCCGATGTTTCATCTTCCACCCTCACCCCCCCTCCTTCCGGCCTGTGGACTCCGGCTCTGTGACTGGCCGAAGTTGCGTGAAGTCACACGTGCTGCTAAAGAAACGGCACGATCGTGCCATTTCTTCGCGGCGCAATCGTATATAGCAAATATCTCCTAAACCATGCAGGTTTAGGATATATTTCCAGTACCTACAGGAAAGCCTTGTTATAGGCTTACCTGTAGGTAAAAGTTGTATGTTAGCGTTTACAACCACTTTAACTCTTCCCCTGCCAGCCACTCTATATTTACCTCAGCGAGGCAGAATTTTTTTTTGCAATTTTACACTTCTTTTTTTTTCCCCCACTTATAGCTTCCAGATTGTACTAACCCCCCCTCCCCAAACCATACATTTTCTGAAGCACAGGACTGGTAAAAAAAAAAGAAGGTGCTACTGGTTTTGAAGGTCTTGCGATCGTTGCACAAATGTTTATCCAAGCAATCTTTTTAATAACAATACACTGAGGCTCCATTCACATTAGCACGTCTTGAAGTTGCACAATTCCCAGTGTGACTTTTGGTGCAATTTTGCATTCTATGGAGTCACATCAAAAGGAGCAACAAAAGTAGTGCAGGAGTCTTTTTTTTTTTTAAGTTGCACTGGTTTTGAACGGGTGCCATTGAAAAGTATGGTGTGCAATTTGCCGTGTGGCTTTAATGTTCAAAGTCGCATGACAAATCGCACAAGTGTGAATGGAGCATAAAATCATTATTGAAGTTTGATTTAAACTAAACAGCGCTTGCCCCACCCCACTTCTATCAGATAAAAGCTTTTCCGCTTAATAAATAACTACACTGTCAAAAAATAACACACATAACCAAGTGACAAACTATAAATTAATAACGCTTATTGTTACATAAATGGCTAGTAATAGCGACTTGATATAGATAATAAAATGACTTGTGATGATATGTGCAACTGCAGCAAAACAAAGTGCTTGGTGCTCTGTGCTCCAAAGGTGACTGTAATTCCACCACTGTGTGGTTTCGCACTCACCAGATGGGTTGGACTCCTCTGCCATATGGCAAGAAGAGTCAACTGTGCTTTAGGTCTCTTAAGGGGGGGAACCTATCCCTCTGCAATTATTGCCGGACGCTACCACTGTATGGGCTGGCCTCCTAGAGTGGCACTCAGAATCCAGGATATGCAGGCATGGAATATATAAACAGAGGTCTCCTCATAGCGTAAGAGCCTTTAAAAGTCTTTATTCAGCTCAGGCATCTTATGATAAAAGTTCCTTTAAAAGTAGTAAACTGTAAGATAAAAATCTCTGGTAAGAAACGTCCCTGTACATCCATCGGTGTCTATTGAATAAACGCTGTCTGCAGACCAGGCCAGCCCCTACAGTGGAAGCGTCCAGCGATAATCACAGAGGGATAGGTCCCTCCCTTAAGAGACCTAAAGCACAATTGACTCTTCTTGCCAAATGGCAGAGGAGTCCAACACATCTGGTGAGTGTGGAACATCACAGTGGTGGAATCAGGGGCGGATCCAGGGGGGGCAACGGGGCAATTGCCCCCTCCGAGAATGCGGATGAGTGATTGGGCACGCAGAAGTCGCCGCGGGTGAGAGAGCCGGCTGGCGGCTCCGCGGCTGAGAGCAGAGCTGCACCGTTGGTGAGAGACAGCGGGCAGCTCCGTGGGTGGGCCGGGCGGCTCGGTTGGTGAGCAGCTGTGCGGCTCTGTGACAGTGTGTAAACGGGCTGCTGGCCAATCAGGTAGGCGGGGGAGCAGAGAGATGACACCATCTCTCACCGCCCGGTGCCCACCCTGCATCCCTGCAGTTCCGCCCTCACTGTGCAGTGTGCAGGCAGCTACAGCAGCAGAGAGGTTACATCATTTCTTTGCTGCTTGACTCTGGGACACCGCAAGAGACAATTATAGCAGGCAAGTGACAATCTGCAACGTGTGGCAAGTGACAATCTGCAACATGTGGCATGGGACGTGACAAGTGGCAATCTGCAACATGTGGCATGGGACGTGGCATGTGACAATCTGTAACATGTGGCATAGGACGTGGCAAGTGACAATCTGCAACGTGTGGCAGGTGACAGTGGCAAGTGACATGCTCGGTGCTCCCACGGATTCTGCATTATGGCGAGTTGAACCATTTCATTTTTTATAACAATGTAATAATAATAATAATAATGCGCTTCAATCATCTTGACACCATAACAACCATGGTGCCGTGATGATTGAAGCGCTAACACCAGCCATTCCCCCGATAAATACCCGATAGATAGATAGATAGATAGATACCCCAATAAAAATGTATTTTCTGGCAGTGCCCCTCCCAAGACTAGGCTCTGGATCCACCCCTGGGTGGAATTACAGTCACCTTTGGAGCACGGAGTACTAAGCACTTTGTTTTGCTGCATTTGCACATATCATCACAAGTCACTTTATTATCTATATCAAGTCACTATTATTAGCAGACAAACACGGCGTAACGCACAACATTTCAACCAAATCTATATTAAAAAAAAAATGTATATGTGTATGTATGTATGTATGTATGTATGTATGTATGTATGTATGTATATATATATATATATATATATATATATATATATATATATATATATATATATATATATATATATATATATATATATATATAAACAATGTTGAGTTTACAAAGTTGATTACATTTGTACATTTTACAAGTGTGTAAATGGTGAAAAATCAAAAGGTACACAAATAAAGAAGCAATTTACACTAAAAAGCTGGAGGTCGGCTTTACACCTATGCCTTGTGGCAGTGCTCGATCTGCTGTCCTCAGTGTGCGCTGTGTTGTCATGCATCGTGATAAGATAATCAATGCATAGATTTTATTGCGATGCAGCACATCACAATGCCTCGCACATAGCATTGAATAAGATCATTTAAAGTGGAAGTTTTAAGAAAAAAAAAAAAAACCACACATACACAAGCACAGTGATGCGTTGTAATTGCACACTGTTGGTACTGCACTAATGTCACAGACGTTCGATGAGGTGCTTGGCTTAGAGGGTGAACAGTGCACTGCGGCGTTATCCAACTAGCAAAAAATATTTGCAGAAAAAAAAAATTCAAGCCAAAGGGTGACCAACCCCGGGTGAGTCTTGTTAATAAAAACCTGTTACAATATTACAAATCAAAGAGCTGATCTATTGATCTGCTATGAATACATATCGCCCACACATGCCATCACCCCCTCCAGGTCATTTTCTCCTGAACTCCAGAGCTGCTGTCACCTGATGTGTCCCCAGGCTATTTCCAGAGAAGGGCCTCTTATCTCTTTCCGGCCTGGAGTTTCTCCCTTCATTGTGTCACACCTGAATAGAGGAGGTAATAAATGCTCTCCATTCACTAATTAATCAGATAACGATCTCATTACCGTTTATACTACCAATGCCTTTTCTGACCTAAAAGCTCAACTCCAACCAAACTGCTGAAACTGACCAGACTTCAGTAGAATTTTGTTAAAAAAAAAAATTGTTTTTTAAGAACATTTGTTTGATTTCCTAATGATTATGGCCCTTTCACACAGCTCCACTGAAAAAATGCTGTAAAATGTGTTTTTGATGTGTTTTTGCCACGTTTTCTGGACTCTTGACTCCAATCATGCACCTGTAAAACTTGGACTTGTGACTCAAAAGTATAAAAAAAAAAAAAAAAAAAAAAAAAAGTACAGTAAGTAAAAAGTATACTTTTTATTCTATAAGTTGTCTTGTTGAGTCCTCGTTCACATTGAAGCGTTTTGTCATGCGATTTGACCTTGACAAGTCACAGCCTATTGCCGGCAATGGCACCGTTCCAATCGGTACGACGCCGACTTTGTGGCGCCGCACTGATTTGCAAAAGTAGTTCCTGCACTTCTTTTTGCCGATTTCAGGTGCAACTTCAATAGAAATCTGTGCATGAAGCCGCAACAGATGTCTTTCAAGACGCACCCAAAGTCGCGGCTTTGAAATCGTGTGATTTCAGATGAAGCTGCACAATTTCAAAACCGTGCCCAGTGTGTACGAGGGCTTAATGACTTGTTAAATAACGAAAACAAAGTCAAACAACGTAAAATGAAAAAAAAGAAAAAAGATTAATTAAAGAAAGGTTAAAAAAATTAATAAAAAAAACACCAGGGAAAGGAAAGGGAGGAAGGATTTAAAAAAAAGTTACCCAAGTTAATAAGGGTTAATAAAATGTTAAATAGAAATAAACCAATTGAATTGTCTGTTTCCCAATACGTGTTCAATATTCTTATACAATTTTCCTTTAGGATTTACCAATAGGTGTGAGCAGCCTATTGCATGATTAGGGTGTGTATCCCAAAGCTCAAACACACATGCATAGTAGAGCAGTGGACGGTGTCAGTAGGGATGAGATTGGTGTTTTTATTGTTTTTATAATTACATTTTATTATTTTTTTACAATTTTTAGTTTTTTTTTGCAATATTGTTTTTCTATTATTATTTTCTTTACAATTTGTTAGGAGCCCAATTAAGGGGCTTTGGTGAAATAGTAGAGAAAGGGACTGAGGGCAGAGATTCCCCAGTCCCTTTCTCTGTAGCCTCAGCTGCCACGGGGGGTAGGGGTGTTCAGCAGGGGAAATCTGCATCGCACAGGGCGATTAGAGTATGCCCAGGCACACCCAGCACACCCTGGGAATATGCGTATTGCGCATTCACTGGTGCTCCCACTGGGGTCTATGGGAGGATAAACACTTGAATACGCTCCAAAAAAATATCATGTACTTTTTTTGAGTGTACAAGTGAAAGAATGGTGTTCTGTGTAGTCCGGTGAAGTCAGGCGTAGGGAAACAAGCAGAAAAATGCTCTAGTGTGAACGGTGGCTGATGGCTGATATGATAAACACATATATTTTCCTTTCACAAATTTGTTTTAAGAATGTTCACTGCAATTTCTAATCAATAATGGGGTAAAATCTATGTTTGTTTTTGACAGCAGTGATATGAAAATTCGAAGGAGCAGGATGGAAATTTTTTTCTCAAACGATCTTCTAACAGTGTATGTGGTTTTTGTTTGGGAAATTGCAATCATTCTAAAATCGACTGTTAAAAGCAAGTGTAAACTTCCAAATAACATTCATCCAGTCATCGAATACACAATGAATTTTCCTATGAATGTTCATATGAATATTTTATTCCAGTGGTCGCCAACCAGTTCCCTGTGGACCACCGATGGACCAGGAGAAAATTTTAGTGGCCCCCAGGGGTTCTGCCACAAATCAACATTGTGGAGGATATACGGCATACCTCTCAATGTTGTTTCCAGTGTTGTTCCTAATGCTCGCTGACGTTTTACTAATGCTCGCTGACAGTCACTACTGTCAGCACACATTGATGCCTGATACCTCCTCTATAGTTCCAGCTCCTGTGAACTCAGAGGGAGGTGCCAGGAGTAGTGCAGAGAGCAGGAGGTGAAGGAGGGGGCTTCCAATGGCAGCACTGATCACAGACTGTAGGAGGGAGCACGGAGCACATGGCTGGATAAGGAGGTGAGATCCAATGAGGAATCTGTATAAGGCAGCAGTGTAATCCAGGGGGAGGGGGGCAGAGAGCCAGAGCATTGTGTGTATTAGGGAGCAGTGTGATGGGGGGGCAGAGAGCCAGAGCATTGTGTGTGTATAAGGCAGCAGTGTGATAGGGGGGGGGCAGAGAGCCAGAGAATTGTGTGTATAAGGCAGCAGTGTGATCCAGGGGAAAGGGAGCAGGAAGCCGAAGCATTGTGTGTATAAGGCAGCAGTGTGATCCAGGGGGAGGGGGCAGAGAGCCGGAGCATTGTGTGTATAAGGCAGCAGTGTGATCCAGGGGAAGGGGAGCAGAGAGCCGGAGCATGGTGTGTATAACGCAGCAGTGTGATGCAGGGGGATGGGGCAGGGAGCCGGAGCATTGTGTGTATAAGGCAGCAGTGTAATCCAGGGAAAGGGGGGGCAGAGAGCCTGAGCATTGTGTGTATAAGGCAGCAGTGTGATCCAGGGGAACGGGAGCAGAGAGCCGGAGCATTGTTTGTATAAGGCAGCAGTGTGATCCAGGGGGATGGGGCAGGGAGCCGGAGCATTGTGTGTATAAGGCAGCAGTTTTATCCAGGGGGAGGGGGATCAGTGAGACGAAGCATTGTGTGTATAAAGCAGCAGTGTAATCCAGTGGGAGGGAGGCAGAGAGCCAGAGCATTGGGTGTGTATAAGGCAGTAGTGTGATAAAGGAGGAGCAGAGAGCCAGAGAATTGTGTGTATAAGGCAGCAGTGTGATCCAGGGGAAGGGGAGCAGTGAGCCGGAGCATTGTGTGTATAAGGCAGCAGTGTAATCTAGGGAAAAGGGAGCAGTGAGCTGGAGCATTGTGTGTATAAGGCAGCAGTATGATCCAGGGAAAGGGGAGCAGAGATTCGGAGCATTGTGTGTATAAGGCAGCAGTTTTATCCAGGGGGAGGGGGATCAGTGAGCCGAAGCATTGTGTGTATAAAGCAGCAGTGTAATCCAGTGGGAGTGAGGCAGAGAGCAAGAGTATTGTGTGTATTAGGGAGCAGTGTGATCGGGGGGGGGGGTGCAGAAAGCCAGAGCATTGGGTGTGTATAATGCAGCAGTGTGATAAAGGGGGGGCAGAGAGCCAGAGAATTGTGTGTATAAGGCAGCAGTGTGATCCAGGGAAAGGGGAGCAGAGAGCCAGAGAATTGTGTGCATAAGGCAGCAGTGTGAATAAGGCAGCAGTGTGATCCAATTGTGTGTATAAGACAGCAGTGTGATCCAGGGAAAGGGGAGCAGAGAGCCAGAGCATTGTGTGTATAAGGCAGCAGTGTGATCCAGGGGGATGGGGCAGGGAGCATTGTGTGTATAAGGCAGCAGTTTTATCCAGGGGGAGGGAGATCAGTGACCCGAAGCATTGTGTGTATAAAGCAGCAGTGTAATCCAGTGGGAGGGGGGCAGAGAGCAGGAGCATTGTGTGTATTAGGGAGCAGTGTGATCGGGGGTGGGCAGAGAGCCAGAGCATTGGGTGTGTATAAGGCAGCAGTGTGATAAAGGGGGGGCAGAGAGCCAGAGAATTGTGTGTATAAGGCAGCAGTGTGATCCAGGGGAAAGGGAGCAGGAAGCCGAAGCATTGTGTGTATAAGGCAGCAGTGTGATCCAGGGGGAGGGGGCAGAGAGCCGGAGCATTGTGTGTATAAGGCAGCAGTGTGATCCAGGGGAAGGGGAGCAGAGAGCCGGAGCATGGTGTGTATAACGCAGCAGTGTGATGCAGGGGGATGGGGCAGGGAGCCGGAGCATTGTGTGTATAAGGCAGCAGTGTAATCCAGGGAAAGGGGGGGCAGAGAGCCTGAGCATTGTGTGTATAAGGCAGCAGTGTGATCCAGGGGAACGGGAGCAGAGAGCCGGAGCATTGTTTGTATAAGGCAGCAGTGTGATCCAGGGGGATGGGGCAGGGAGCCGGAGCATTGTGTGTATAAGGCAGCAGTTTTATCCAGGGGGAGGGGGATCAGTGAGACGAAGCATTGTGTGTATAAAGCAGCAGTGTAATCCAGTGGGAGGGAGGCAGAGAGCCAGAGCATTGGGTGTGTATAAGGCAGTAGTGTGATAAAGGAGGAGCAGAGAGCCAGAGAATTGTGTGTATAAGGCAGCAGTGTGATCCAGGGGAAGGGGAGCAGTGAGCCGGAGCATTGTGTGTATAAGGCAGCAGTGTAATCTAGGGAAAAGGGAGCAGTGAGCTGGAGCATTGTGTGTATAAGGCAGCAGTATGATCCAGGGAAAGGGGAGCAGAGATTCGGAGCATTGTGTGTATAAGGCAGCAGTTTTATCCAGGGGGAGGGGGATCAGTGAGCCGAAGCATTGTGTGTATAAAGCAGCAGTGTAATCCAGTGGGAGTGAGGCAGAGAGCAAGAGTATTGTGTGTATTAGGGAGCAGTGTGATCGGGGGGGGGGGTGCAGAAAGCCAGAGCATTGGGTGTGTATAATGCAGCAGTGTGATAAAGGGGGGGCAGAGAGCCAGAGAATTGTGTGTATAAGGCAGCAGTGTGATCCAGGGAAAGGGGAGCAGAGAGCCAGAGAATTGTGTGCATAAGGCAGCAGTGTGAATAAGGCAGCAGTGTGATCCAATTGTGTGTATAAGACAGCAGTGTGATCCAGGGAAAGGGGAGCAGAGAGCCAGAGCATTGTGTGTATAAGGCAGCAGTGTGATCCAGGGGGATGGGGCAGGGAGCATTGTGTGTATAAGGCAGCAGTTTTATCCAGGGGGAGGGAGATCAGTGACCCGAAGCATTGTGTGTATAAAGCAGCAGTGTAATCCAGTGGGAGGGGGGCAGAGAGCAGGAGCATTGTGTGTATTAGGGAGCAGTGTGATCGGGGGTGGGCAGAGAGCCAGAGCATTGGGTGTGTATAAGGCAGCAGTGTGATAAAGGGGGGGCAGAGAGCCAGAGAATTGTGTGTATAAGGCAGCAGTGTGATCCAGGGGAAAGGGAGCAGGAAGCCGAAGCATTGTGTGTATAAGGCAGCAGTGTGATCCAGGGGGAGGGGGCAGAGAGCCGGAGCATTGTGTGTATAAGGCAGCAGTGTGATCCAGGGGAAGGGGAGCAGAGAGCCGGAGCATGGTGTGTATAACGCAGCAGTGTGATGCAGGGGGATGGGGCAGGGAGCCGGAGCATTGTGTGTATAAGGCAGCAGTGTAATCCAGGGAAAGGGGGGGCAGAGAGCCTGAGCATTGTGTGTATAAGGCAGCAGTGTGATCCAGGGGAACGGGAGCAGAGAGCCGGAGCATTGTTTGTATAAGGCAGCAGTGTGATCCAGGGGGATGGGGCAGGGAGCCGGAGCATTGTGTGTATAAGGCAGCAGTTTTATCCAGGGGGAGGGGGATCAGTGAGACGAAGCATTGTGTGTATAAAGCAGCAGTGTAATCCAGTGGGAGGGAGGCAGAGAGCCAGAGCATTGGGTGTGTATAAGGCAGTAGTGTGATAAAGGAGGAGCAGAGAGCCAGAGAATTGTGTGTATAAGGCAGCAGTGTGATCCAGGGGAAGGGGAGCAGTGAGCCGGAGCATTGTGTGTATAAGGCAGCAGTGTAATCTAGGGAAAAGGGAGCAGTGAGCTGGAGCATTGTGTGTATAAGGCAGCAGTATGATCCAGGGAAAGGGGAGCAGAGATTCGGAGCATTGTGTGTATAAGGCAGCAGTTTTATCCAGGGGGAGGGGGATCAGTGAGCCGAAGCATTGTGTGTATAAAGCAGCAGTGTAATCCAGTGGGAGTGAGGCAGAGAGCAAGAGTATTGTGTGTATTAGGGAGCAGTGTGATCGGGGGGGGGGGGTGCAGAAAGCCAGAGCATTGGGTGTGTATAATGCAGCAGTGTGATAAAGGGGGGGCAGAGAGCCAGAGAATTGTGTGTATAAGGCAGCAGTGTGATCCAGGGAAAGGGGAGCAGAGAGCCAGAGAATTGTGTGCATAAGGCAGCAGTGTGAATAAGGCAGCAGTGTGATCCAATTGTGTGTATAAGACAGCAGTGTGATCCAGGGAAAGGGGAGCAGAGAGCCAGAGCATTGTGTGTATAAGGCAGCAGTGTGATCCAGGGGGATGGGGCAGGGAGCATTGTGTGTATAAGGCAGCAGTTTTATCCAGGGGGAGGGAGATCAGTGACCCGAAGCATTGTGTGTATAAAGCAGCAGTGTAATCCAGTGGGAGGGGGGCAGAGAGCAGGAGCATTGTGTGTATTAGGGAGCAGTGTGATCGGGGGTGGGCAGAGAGCCAGAGCATTGGGTGTGTATAAGGCAGCAGTGTGATAAAGGGGGGGCAGAGAGCCAGAGAATTGTGTGTATAAGGCAGCAGTGTGATCCAGGGGAAAGGGAGCAGGAAGCCGAAGCATTGTGTGTATAAGGCAGCAGTGTGATCCAGGGGGAGGGGGCAGAGAGCCGGAGCATTGTGTGTATAAGGCAGCAGTGTGATCCAGGGGAAGGGGAGCAGAGAGCCGGAGCATGGTGTGTATAACGCAGCAGTGTGATGCAGGGGGATGGGGCAGGGAGCCGGAGCATTGTGTGTATAAGGCAGCAGTGTAATCCAGGGAAAGGGGGGGCAGAGAGCCTGAGCATTGTGTGTATAAGGCAGCAGTGTGATCCAGGGGAACGGGAGCAGAGAGCCGGAGCATTGTTTGTATAAGGCAGCAGTGTGATCCAGGGGGATGGGGCAGGGAGCCGGAGCATTGTGTGTATAAGGCAGCAGTTTTATCCAGGGGGAGGGGGATCAGTGAGACGAAGCATTGTGTGTATAAAGCAGCAGTGTAATCCAGTGGGAGGGAGGCAGAGAGCCAGAGCATTGGGTGTGTATAAGGCAGTAGTGTGATAAAGGAGGAGCAGAGAGCCAGAGAATTGTGTGTATAAGGCAGCAGTGTGATCCAGGGGAAGGGGAGCAGTGAGCCGGAGCATTGTGTGTATAAGGCAGCAGTGTAATCTAGGGAAAAGGGAGCAGTGAGCTGGAGCATTGTGTGTATAAGGCAGCAGTATGATCCAGGGAAAGGGGAGCAGAGATTCGGAGCATTGTGTGTATAAGGCAGCAGTTTTATCCAGGGGGAGGGGGATCAGTGAGCCGAAGCATTGTGTGTATAAAGCAGCAGTGTAATCCAGTGGGAGTGAGGCAGAGAGCAAGAGTATTGTGTGTATTAGGGAGCAGTGTGATCGGGGGGGGGGGGGGGTGCAGAAAGCCAGAGCATTGGGTGTGTATAATGCAGCAGTGTGATAAAGGGGGGGCAGAGAGCCAGAGAATTGTGTGTATAAGGCAGCAGTGTGATCCAGGGAAAGGGGAGCAGAGAGCCAGAGAATTGTGTGCATAAGGCAGCAGTGTGAATAAGGCAGCAGTGTGATCCAATTGTGTGTATAAGACAGCAGTGTGATCCAGGGAAAGGGGAGCAGAGAGCCAGAGCATTGTGTGTATAAGGCAGCAGTGTGATCCAGGGGGATGGGGCAGGGAGCATTGTGTGTATAAGGCAGCAGTTTTATCCAGGGGGAGGGAGATCAGTGACCCGAAGCATTGTGTGTATAAAGCAGCAGTGTAATCCAGTGGGAGGGGGGCAGAGAGCAGGAGCATTGTGTGTATTAGGGAGCAGTGTGATCGGGGGTGGGCAGAGAGCCAGAGCATTGGGTGTGTATAAGGCAGCAGTGTGATAAAGGGGGGGCAGAGAGCCAGAGAATTGTGTGTATAAGGCAGCAGTGTGATCCAGGGGAGGGGCAGAGAGTCAGAGCATTGTGTGTATAAGGCAGCAGTGTGATCCAGGCGGAGGGGGGCAGGGAGTCGGAGCATTGTGTGTATAAGGCAGCAGTGTGATCCAGGGGGAGGGGGGCAGGGAGCCGGAGCATTGTGTGTATAAGGCAGCAGTGTGATCCAGGGGATGGGGAGCAGTGAGCCGGAGCATTGTGTGTATAAGGCAGCAGTGTAATCCAGGGAAAGGGGAACAGAGAGCTGGAGCATTGTGTGTATAAGGCAGCAGTGTGATCCAGGGGAAGGGGAGCAGAGAAACGGAGCATTATGTGTATAAGGCAGCAGTGTGATCCAGGGGGAGGGGGGCAGAGAGCCATAGCATTGTGTGTATAAGGCAGCAGTGTTATTTAGGGGGAGGGAGGGCAGAGAGCCATAGCATAGTGTGTATAATGCAGCAGTGTGATCCAGGGGGAGGGGCGCAGAGAGCCGGAGCATTGTGTGTATAAGGCCGCAGTGTGATCCAGGGGGAGGGGCGCAGAGAGCCGGAGCATTGTGTGTATATGGCCGCAGTGTGATCTGGGGGGGGGGGGGGGGGGCAGAAATTCATGTTAGTTGTCCGTGGGATTAAAAGTTGTGCGTTTAAGTCAATCCATTCATTATTCATAATCTGCCACCGCACCACAGCAAATGTAAAAAAGCGAGTGACCATTTTTTAAAAACGAAACGGACGGCATACACATTGTACAATCTGTCGGGCGGCATTTGCAATAAATGGCGCTGTAAGGCCTTGGCATTAGAAACAGGCATTTGGGGCCCAAACGCCTAGCAAAGTGGCCTACAATGGATAACCAGGACAGCAGACAGAGCTGTTTACATTTGAAATACTTTTAGCACTTGTGTCGCTTTGCGTCACTGTGCAGCAAAAACAAAGCTATGCGAGGAGTCGAAAGCTTGTCAGCTCCTTCTATTCGAGTCTATGGTAAACGAGCCTGCATCGCTTAAAGCGCATTTGTTGAGCATTTATCAAATATCAGTGGGGAAAAAAGCACTTCCTCCCAGGCCCTGTTCACACTTGCGTGTAGCTACTACATCACATTTTTCGCGCTTTTCTAGTGCGTTTTTGGAGCTGTGCGATTTTGTCGCGACTTGAAGCAATGCCTGTATAATATTGAGGTCTAGGGACCTCAAGTCGCCTCAAAGTCAGACCAAAGTAGTACAGGGACTAGTTTGAAGTCGCTGAGAATGGAAGTCGCACAGATATGAATGTTACTCATTGAAAATCATGAAGTACAACTTGTCATGCGACTTTGCAGTCCCAAGTCACAGGACAAGTTGAACAAAGGTTTAAAGGGGCCAAAAAGAAGCTCATGTAACAAATTTTGGCCATGAGCCAAGCGCGTTTTTGCTCCTTTTTCTTGCGTTTTGTCACGTGGCAAACGTGCGGCTCCTACTTGCGTTTAGGGTGCCATTAAGAAATCTCATGCGTTTGCAGAGATGTGGGTAGAAACGCTCATTCCTGCCTGCGTTTCTGCTACACCCAAGTGTGACCGGGACCTCAGGCTGCATTCACACTTGACAATTCGAAATCGTTGCGATTCCAAACTGCGCCAAAACACATCAAACGCAGTCGGGGGCCCATTCTTCTAAATTGCACTCCAAACGCAGTGCCATTTTGCCGTGATTGTCACGCAACAGAATTGCATGACAGTGGCGGCAAACTGTCCATTTTAAAAATCGTGTGCAGCTTGTCACCCCAAAAAAGCAGGAGCTTTGTTTGAGCGACAAACGCGTATAGGGCAGCCCGTTGAAGCGAATTGGCTGCCCTTTGTGTGACACGCGGAAACGCGTGTAAATTGCGATTAGAAAACCGCGAGCGGAAACTCTAGTTCCCGCTAAGCGAGATCTGAGCAGGGCTTTAATTTTAAAAAAAAATATCAGAGGGCGTCTGGGGTGAGGTTTTTTTTTTTAACACGCCTTAAACTCGCCAAAAACGCGACAATTGCTATAAGCGCGTTGGTTCGCGTTAGTGTCAGTGTTCAATTTTTTTTTTCAAGTGAGCACATAGAGCAGCTGCGTTGCCATGTGTCGCGATGTTTGAACGGGCCCAAAATGTTTGCTCCAGCTGTGGAAATCGATGTGGAATGTTAATAATAGCCGCCTTATATAACTCACATGTTACATATTTATATCATGGAGGGGGGGGGGGGGAGGGGGAGGTTGTTTGGCAGATTTGGGGAGGCGGAGGCGTGAAGTTTGTAAAGTATTAATTACCGTCTGCTGTCTACTTCCGCTTCTCACAATCTCCTTGTTGCCTAGGCGACAAAACAGTGAAGCCACAACAAAACGCCGTGCAACTGTCTATGCGTTGTGCCTGTCTGTGCGGGTGGGGTGTGTGTATGTTACACTGTTTATTAGCCGAGAGGGGGGGCTCCTGGGGAAAAAAATACACACAGACTGTTTACACCGAACAATAACACATTACCCAGACACTTCCTCTCTGGACAACGCCTCCCGCCATATGTCAACGCAGGCTGCTGCAGGACTACAAGCACCAGCAGTCCCCGACACCTCCCCTGTGATTCCCACCAATCAACCCAGAGGGGATTTTCTAGGTATCGGTGGAGATGGGTGGGCTAACCTGCTTAGGGAGCGAGATTGCCTTCCCTTAAATCTCGGGTCTTCCCAATCCCTCCTGTTCCATTTCCCATGATACAGAAATTTCAACAGGAGAAGTGAGACTCCCTTGTCATGGCCCTAGCAGAGGTATGCGGCGTGAGGCTGAGCCCATGCCATGAACTAAGACAGGGGTGGGCAAACTGTTGCCCTCCAGTTGTTGCAGAACTACAAGTCCCATCATGCCTCTAGGATTAACTGTCACTTTTCCCATTATGGTTCTGGGAGTAACTGTCCTTTTTCCCATCATGCCTTTGGGAGTAACTGTCACTCTTCTCATCATGCCTCTGGGACTAACTGTCAGTCTTCCCATCATACCTCTGGGACTAACTGTCAGTCTTCCCATCATACCTCTGGGACTGTCAGTCTCCCCATCATACCTCTGGGAGTAACTGTCAGTCTTCCCATCATGCCTCTGGGACTGTCAGTCTTCCCATCATGCCTCTGGGACTGTCAGTCTTCCAATCATACCTCTGGAAGTAACTATCATTCTTCCCATCATACCTCTGGGAGTAACTGTCAGTCTTCCTATCAGGCCTCTGGGAGTAACTGTCAGTCCTCCCATCATGCCTGTGGGTGTTATGCTTGTAACTGTCAGTCTTGCAATGCCTCATGGGACATGTAGTTCCACAACAGCTGGAGGGCCACAGGTGCCCACCCCATAACTAAGATTTTACCTCCCGACTTCTTTGGGAAACCTATACTGAGACATTATGGCAGAGGCCTTTGCTGACCTCGCCTTCTGAAAATGCTGATTGTCTGGCTGTCGTGCTGATCCGATGGCTTCTGTACTTTGAGGCACTGACCAGGAACAAGCGAGTAGAACGGGAGAGTTCTGACTTTTCTCTGCTGGCTGCATGCTCCTTCACAGTAAGGCTGCATTCACAACTCTGCGTTTTCCCGCGATTTCAAAGCGCCCAGGTGTGAATGACAAATTGCAGAGCGCACATTTGAGATGCCATTTATGGTACCTAAAATCGCAGTGTGGTTCTGCCGCGATAAATCGCGCTGCAATCGCAGCAAACTGCTTCGCATGTCAGCCAAAATTAGCTACACTCCTAAACTTTTTTGGGGCAACAAGCTTCACGCAATGCGGTTTGCCAGCTGCTCTACAGGCAACACACACCCCAAAGAAGCTCCTGCACCTTTTTTTGCTTTGAGCTTCACACGCTTTTTACGTAGCTTTTTGACGCTTTTGTTTTTGATGTGCAGGAAAACACTTGTCTGCTTGCTGCGCTTGGAGCCCCATTAACAATGCGACACGCGTTTTTGCGCACCTTCATGGAATCCTTAGATATGAATAGAGCATAACTTGTTGATTCAGCCGGCCAACAGTGGGGCCCATTCTGTGCAATGATGCACTTCAATTACTTCAAGTCCCTTTAAAGTAGAACTATAGGCAAAACTTCTTTTTTCCCCATTTTGGATAGAGTAAGGGAGGGTTATAACCAATGTAAACTTTTCTTGCCATCTGTGTCCCACTAGGGAGATAGGGAGATTTCCCCTTCACTTCCTGTCCCATAGCCAAGCAGAAAGTGAGAGTAAATTTGTCCAAAGTGCGGAAATCCTGGGGTGTCACCAGAACTCCATTGGAGGATTTCCCCTTCATTTCTGTTTTGAAGACAAGCTAAAATATTGGATTTTCTTTATCTTTCACTCTCGTTGATAATTGTCACAAGGACAAATAGGTGAATCTCCCCAACGGGGACACAGACAGGAATAATCTCTCTCCACTCTATCCAAAACTAATAATAATAATAATAATAATAATAATAATAATAATAATAATAAACATTTTAAGTGACTGAGCTCTCAGTTACAGGAGATGGACCTTTTGATGGACTGAGAAGAGACATGCCTGGCACTTGTATTTCTACAACCTCTGGACTGTCATTTGTTTAGATTTTAAAACAGTTTGCAGGGACACGTTGCTGATCTGGTGAATGTCAGCCCATTGTGCAATAGATACTGTCTGAGGTGCACCTATTATACCGTGCTTTTCGGGGACTTTCTAAGTACCTTTTTGCTTTTCAGGAACTTAAATCAACGAGGCTCACACACACTGACAGATGAGAGCGTCTGCAACCACTATACAGAGAGGTGGAAGTATATTGTGAGCACCGGGGACCTCTCCAGGAATCTGAGAGCCATGTGCAGCCTGGAAGAACCTCTGCAATATATTTCACGTCCATCACACTGCATTGTACTGACGGGCCCCTGGAACAACCGTAAACTGACACTTGGGGCCCCCAGAGCAAGGACACGCTGACACTCAGGGCCCCCAGAGCAAGGACACGCTGACACTCAGGGCCCCCAGAGCAAGGACACGCTGACACTCGGGGGCCCCCCAGAGCAAGGACACGCTGACACTCGGGGCCCCCAGAGCAAGGACACGCTGACACTCGGGGGCCCCCAGAGCAAGGACACGCTGACACTCGGGGGCCCCCCAGAGCAAGGACACGCTGACACTCGGGGGGCCCCCAGAGCAAGGACACGCTGACACTCGGGGGCCCCCCAGAGCAAGGACACGCTGACACTCGGGGGCCCCCTAGAGCAAGGACACGCTGACACTCGGGGGCCCCCCAGAGCAAGGACACGCTGACACTCGGGGCCCCCAGAGCAAGGACACGCTGACACTTGGGGGCCCCCAGAGCAAGGACACGCTGACACTCGGGGGCCCCCCAGAGCAAGGACACGCTGACACTCGGGGCCCCCAGAGCAAGGACACGCTGACACTCGGGGGCCCCCAGAGCAAGGACACGCTGACACTCGGGGGCCCCCCAGAGCAAGGACACGCTGACACTCGGGGGGCCCCCAGAGCAAGGACACGCTGACACTCGGGGGCCCCCCAGAGCAAGGACACGCTGACACTCGGGGGCCCCCCAGAGCAAGGACACGCTGACACTCGGGGCCCCCAGAGCAAGGACACGCTGACACTTGGGGGCCCCCAGAGCAAGGACACGCTGACACTCGGGGGCCCCCCAGAGCAAGGACACGCTGACACTCGGGGGGCCCCCAGAGCAAGGACACGCTGACACTCGGGGGCCCCCCAGAGCAAAGACACGCTGACACTCGGGGGCCCCCCAGAGCAAGGACACGCTGACACTCGGGGGGCCCCCCAGAGCAAGGACACGCTGACACTCGGGGGGCCCCCCAGAGCAAGGACACGCTGACACTCGAGGGGGCCCCCCAGAGCAAGGACACGCTGACACTCGGGGGCCCCCCAGAGCAAGGACACGCTGACACTCAGGGGCCCCCCAGAGCAAGGACACGCTGACACTCAGGGGCCCCCCAGAGCAAGGACACGCTGACACTCAGGGGCCCCCCAGAGCAAGGACACGCTGACACTCAGGGGCCCCCAGAGCAAGGACACGCTGACACTCAGGGGCCCCCAGAGCAAGGACACACTGACACTTGGGGCCCCTAAAACAATGATACACTGACGCATGAAGTTCCACTCTCAGTAATATTTCCCTGCCCCCTCCTTTTTCCCTGCTCTGGGATATATGCCCAGGAAAGGGTTACGAGGACTCCGGATGTGAGGGATTCCCGCGCTGCCCCCCCCACGCTCAGTCCTGTCTGAGCTTTGTTTTTCTGTCGCCATGGCGCGGTGTAGTGGGTGACGTCACTGGGCGTGAAACCGGTATTCTCCTGAGCTACTGTTTGGACCGTTGTCTGTATACAGTGACTCCAGCGCCATAAATATCCTAATATAAACTCACACTATATTTATCATGCATAACGGCTAGGATGGGCTCCCGCCTGTACTCAAGGACCCTCCCAGTTATCGGTGCCTTCCAGATCTCTTCCCAAAATCACCTGTGAAATAAGGAATATTCCAAAGTGTCCATCACCGGAAATACTCGTATGATCCCAAAATTACCACGTAACGATCCCTTTTTTTTTTATAAAATACTTGTTTTTACCTTTTATTTCATTCTCTGTTGCTCCTGCAGCCGCTTCATGATGACATGCACTCAAGCAACAGCTGCATGGAATCAGGAGTGTTTCCTGATGGTGAGACCATGCCCTATGTAATGTGTGCTGAAACAGCCACTTGTGGTCTCTGTTGGAAACCCATGCAACAAGGCGACAATGCAGGAGCACTATTGGGTGACTGGGACACAGTGTTGTCACCTTATGACAGGAAGTGTACTAACACAACATCAATGTCAGGATTAGGGATGAGCTTGGGTTCAGTTCCAACCTCTAAGGCAGCTGTGCCAGGCTAATTAGCTGGAATAGGGCGGGGATTGGCCTGGCACTGAAAGCTTTGCTGAACATGGGTTTGGAATGCACCCAAAGCCGATACCCAAGTTCATCCCTAATCAGGATCGAAGGTATTCATTTTGAGATTTTGGCGATTGGGTTAAAATCTACTTTAAAGCTTAAATTGGATCCCAATCAGTGATTGGGTTTAAGACTACTTCAATGGAACAACCATTTTTTGGATACTTTGTTGGCCTGATGACCACAAGGAAGTCACAAGTCCGAGGAGCACTGTCCTATGTCTAAGACTATGGATTGTAGGCAGTATGGGACGGGAGGTCTAGATCAGCCATACTCAACCATGGTTTCCTTGAACGTCCCTTGAGCTGTGGCTGATTGACCTCCATCTGATGGTTTACGGCTATGGGTAATAGGCAGTATGGGATGGGAGGTCTGGATCAGCCATTCTCAACCGAGGTTTCCTTAGGGGTCCCTTGAGCTGTGGCTGATTGACCAGCATCTGATGGGCAATGGCTAATAGGCACTATAGGATGGGAGGTCTACATCATCCATTCTCAACCATGGTTCCTTTAGGGGTCTCTTGAGCTGTGGCTGATTGGCCCCATCTGATGGTCTACGTCTATGGATAATAGGCAGTATGGGACAAGAGGTCTCAATAAGCCATTCTCAACCATGGTTCCCTTAGGGGTCCCCTGAGCTGTGCCTGATTGATCTTCATCTGATGGTGCTCCTTAAATATCAGGCGCCAACAACATGCCACCAATGATCTTTTTAGATGTCTAGAAAGGTGGCATTCTTCTTGCTTACCACCAATGTAAGGGGCATTCACCAACGTTGTCTAATTGAAGGAAGGGGATTGAATCTTATGCTCTCCAAATCCAAAAGTAGAATGCAGCAAAGCGAGGGTAAGTATGAGCTGTTGGTGCAGCCATCATCAAAATGTAATAATAGGCAAAACCTTTTTTTTTTTTAAAGTTTTAATTGAGGAGTGGGGAAGGGGTAGATCCACTGGTTAGATTAGCTCTTTTATTTGTGCTGGTAACTATTGTCACCAGGATAGAAAGCAAGAGGAAATCCAAAATTTTAGAGTTCTCCCTAGAATAAAAGCTGAGGGGGAATCTTTTAATAGGGCCACCTATTCTGGGGACAATAAAAGGCAAAAATTTTCCTCACTGAGAGATTTCCTCTAAATTCCTGTTGCATCCCCGCGACAGGAACGCTAGGGTTGCCACCTCGTCCCTTTAAAATCGAACACATATTAATTACAGAGGTTGTGTGGCTGATTAAGGTGGTGATTAAACTCACTTGGTGTCTTATCTGAATTAAATTAGCCTCAGAACCTGTGTAATTAGTATGTGTTCGGGTTTAAAGGGATGAGGTGGCAACCCTAAGGAACGCAAGTGAAATTTCCCCAATGAAACATCAAAAATAGAGGAATTTCGATGACCCCCCACCCCCCTGTATAATTTTTCCTTCCCCAGTTACTATGTCCGCTGTGTTGTCCTCAAAAAACATACTCACGTCCAATGTTGTCTGTAGTAGAGTTGCCACCTCATCCCTTTAAACCCGAACACATATGAATTACACAGGTTCTGAGGCTAATTAAATGCAGATAAGGCACCAAGTGAGTTTAATTACCACCTCAATCAGCCACAGAACCTGTGTAATTAATATGTGTTCGGGTTTAAAGGGATGAGGTGGTAACCCTAGTCTGTAGAGTTGCCACCTCATCCCTTTAAACCCGAACACATATGAATTACACAGGTTCTGTGGCTGATTGAGGTGGTAATTAAACTCACTTGGTGCCTTATCTGCATTTAATTAGCCTCAGAACCTGTGTAATTCATATGTGTTGGGGTTTAAAGGGATGAGGTGGCAACCCTAGTTGTCTGGTGTAATCCACCACCATCTTCTTTGCATTACCAGGAGGCCGGCGGTCTTTTCCCGGTTCTTGTAGCCATCCGCTTGATGATGTGTCGCAGCATGTTGGAGATTTCCCATCACATGTGATGCGTCAAGGAGATTTCCTGGTGCATCTGCAGTGTGGTGGAAATTTCCCCAAAGCCTTCTGGGATGCGTAACATGAGTATCCCGGGGGGGGGGGGGGGGGTGTGCGCAGAGAACGTCATTTTCACCTTGGGAAGAAGGCTGAAAGTATGGGGTATTTTAGAATAATAATAAGTATAGAAACATGGCTGCAGCTGTGCAGTACAATTTTGCAAGGTTGGTTAACATTTTGTGGCGCTGCTGCTTAAATTGATTGGTGAATGGGGAGATTTCCATTAGTTTGATATTTCTGAATGCAAGGTGTTGTCAGAGTCAAAGGAAAGCGCCAAGAGCAAACATAGTACAAGTGTATAGGATACTTACACTGGGCTACAGGCAATCCGGAACTAAGAAGGACATACACCCAGAGAGATCGTTTACAGCAGTGGTCATTAACCCCATCCTCAAGGCCCACTAACAGGCCAGGTTTTATGTATTACCTTGGGGAGATACAGACTGGAATACTGCAATCACTGAGCAGCAAATGATATCACCTGTGATGTATTTCAGTTATCTTGCAAACCTGACCTGTTAGCGGGCCCTGTGGACAGGGTTGATGGCCACTGCTTTACAGGATATAACATGTGGATAATCCCTGGCTATTTATCACATGCTGTTTACCTTACAGCAGTCAGGTAAGGGGCCATCACACCCACAGGTGTAACTGCACTGAAGACTCACTTCACCACAGTCACTTTTTTGCTAGACGCAAAGTCACTTTGTCACTGCTGCTAGATGCGATTCCCAGCACTTTAATTCACCAGCACTTTCTCTGTTGAAGACAACTTTTCATCTAATTTTGAACTGTTTAAAATTTTCATTGTTACTGCAATATCGATGCTTGAGTAACTTTTTTTTCCAATATTAACGCGCGAATATATATTTTTTGCACTTTATTTATGGACTTTGTTTTTCACGGTTCGCATATGCAAATTTACACAGTGGAATTAATTTGTAGTTTTTAATTTATTGTATACATTTATTCTGTGTATTTCATTTACTGCTGTTTTTTTTTTTTTGATACATCGTGGCATGGTATACATATAGCACTTTATTTGACCACATTTAGTATCCGTTTGGAGCGCAGCACCGTATATTGATTTTATTTAGTTTTATAGAAACACACAAACATTCTGATGGTAGAAAAAAAAAGACCAAGTGGTCCATCGCATCTGCCCTATATATATATATATATATATATATATATATATATATATATATGTGTGTGTGTGTGTGTGTGTGTGTGTGTGTGTGTGTGTGTGTATATATATATATATATATATATATATATATATATATATATATATGTGTGTATGTGTATATATATAAAAAAAATTTTTTTTTTTTTTTAACTCTTTCGGCTGAGTATAGATCTTTCTCTGTCCTAATCATGTTTCCAATAAGCATAGAGGTATTTTAATAATGATATTTAATGCGGGGGTTCACCCACACCGCCAAAAAAAAAAAAAAATATTAAAAGCCAGCAGCTACAAATACTGTAGCTGCTGACTTTTAATACATGGCCACTTACCTGTCCCAGGGTCCAGCGATGTCGGCAGGGGACGCCGAGAACCCGCTCGGTTCTCGGCAGCTGCCGCCGCCATCCTAGGTGAGGGAATCAGGAAGTGAAGCGTTGCGGCTTCACTTCCCGGTTCCCTACTGCGCATGCGCGAGTTGCGCTGCGCGTCCCAAGTGGTCCCCGCTCTCTCCTGGGAGCTGTGTGTTCCCAGCAGACAGCGCGGTCGGGACGGGAAGAGGCATAGACTCCCATGGGAGTCTATGCTGGAAGTGGGTGCAAATACCTGTCTTAGACAGGTATCTGCACCCCCCTCCCCCCTGAAAGGTGCCAAATGTCACACCGGAGGGGGGGGGGGAGGGTTTCCGAAAAGTGGAAGTTCCATTTTTTGTGTGGAACTCCGCTTTAATTGGCTCTTGTCTAAATTGACCCTACTATATGTATGAATGTGAGTTAGGAACCTTAGATTGTAAGCTCCTTGAGTGCAGGGACTGATGTGAAAATTTTTTTTATATATGTGTGTGTAAAGTGCTGCGTAACGTAAATTGAAGGCGCTATGTAACTTGTAACAAACTAAAAATAAATATTAATAATAATAAAATACATACATGAGTGTGTAATGGGGGGGGGGGGGGGTTATAGAAAGCCATTGAACTTACTTATTGGAAACATGATTAGGACAGAAAAAGATCTAAACTTAGCGGAAAGAGTTAAAAAACAAAACAAATAACATAAAATGAATAATAGTAATAATATATATATATATGTGTGTGTGTACCCATAATACAATGCATATATATATATATATATATATATATATATATATATATATATATATATATATATATATATTATAGAATACAGATAAAGCTGTGGCTCCTATAGACACATCATGTAATGTGCAGGTGATCCCTACTATATATAGCCTCTCCTCCTCCTCCTGTGTGTGAGCGGAGTGCGGCGTCTACTCCAGGTTATACGGTAGAGGTTCCCTCCCTCCCTGTGCTGCATTACGTGAGTAGTGATGACGCAGATGTCAGCTTATAAAGGGGTTTCCCCATGTCTGGGGGAGAGGAGCTGAGCACTGGATGTGCGGAGGGTGATCGCGCAGCATCGCCGGGGGTCAGTGTCCTGATAAGTATACATTTGTAACCTTTTGTGATCTCTACAGAGTCTCCTGATGGATATACATTGTAGCCAGTCATCTCTACAACGCTGAGCTTTCCCTGCACCAATCACAGACCTCCTTTCATCCGCGATCAGCAGGGTGAGTGGTGAAAGGTGACTGCTGATTGGACGCTTTTGCTGTAGAAAAGCTGTTTGGTGTCCTAGCTTTATTTTCTACTGCCCATCGAGGCTTGTGAAAATCAGGACTGTCTGTGTTGCTTTCATAGCCAATCAGGTGTTGGGTGGGGGGGGAATGGTCTGAGATTTGTCAGTTTGGTGGTGGAAGGTGGTTGTGTTTTCTTCATGGAAGAAGAAGATGGTAGATCCCCCCCCCCCCCCCAACTTAACTATCATGGACAGTAGTTAACTATGTCACTACAGACAGTTCTTATTTCATACCAGCTATAACAGGGGTAGGGAACCTTGGCTCTCCAGCTGTTTTGAAATGGAGAGCCAAGGTTCCCTACCCCTGAGCTATAAGGTAGGTGCACTGGATCTGGGTAGAACTTGGACGTATCATGTCACTACAGACAGTTCTTATTTCAGGTAAGTGACAAATGCTGCAATTGTCATCTGCTCAGCCAGGGGTTGGGTACACCATGCACAGGGGGCCCCCTGTGTGACCTGGGAGGAAGGGGTCCTGTAGATCTGTCAGTATAGAATGAACATGTGTTTGATTGGGCCGGGTGCAACAATTTTGGCCTTAGGCTGGCCATACATTCTTCAATTTCCTCTTTCCATTTTTGCTTCAGCCATATAAGACCTGCCTGATTGCACGCACACATTAAAAGTGTTTAGGTTTGACCTCCATATTATATGGCTTTAGTAAATCCTAAAGGAAAATTGTATAATGTATGGCCAGCCTTCCACAAGGGCCTCCTTGGTGACTTGGGTTGCCCATGTATAGGTGCAGTATTGGATCGCGGCTCTGAGTGTGCTGGGACTTGTGGTTGCCCACCAGCACGCGTGGGATGCGCTCATTGCATTTTATACTTTGCCGGGGTTGTAAAGCGTCCGCTCTGGCTGGATTTGATAATCTGCGACCAATGCCGTCTGGTTTGGATTCTGATGCTTCCTCCATTGGCAGAGGCAGACCTCCCATGTAAAAAAAAAAAAAGATCTTTTGTTGGATCGTTCGGCGGCTGGATCGTCTGGGCACACCCGGGCGACTGACGTCTATAGGCAGCGCTGATTTTATGTTTTGCTGGCTGCCGGTGAGTCAGTCTTTCCAATGAGCCCCAGTATGTGTGTCTGTTCGCCAACTCCGGACCACATGGAGATGGCGTTGCAGTTTTATTTTTCTTGATGTGGTCTTCGGAATTTGAAATATTTCAAGACTAGTAAAAAGTACATAAAAAAAAAAAAAAAAGTCAAGGGTTGATGAATTGCCAAAACTTTTTTGTTTTACTCTTTTATTTTGAGTTTGGTTTTGTTATGTTTTCTGTTTGAAAAAACAAAACAAAAACAAAGTATTTGCTTAATATAAGGAAAATCGTGTTTATAAAATATTTACTTATTAAATTGGAATATTTAACTTTTTTTTTTTTTTTTAATTGTACAAAAACCTTTCATTTGCATCCACTAAATGGTGCAATAAATCGGTTACACAATATGACCCATATCCACATTAATAATTAAACCTTTTAGTAAAGTCTACAGTTTGGTTTCAGTAACTTCTGTAGATTTTTCCACTGGAGAGAGATTATAAATTTTTTTTTTTTTTTTTTTTCTTCTTTTCAGTCCCTCCCAACACGTAACGCCACTGAAAATCTTGGTGTTTAATCATCCATTGACTGTACAAGGGACAGGTGTGAGCAAGGTTCAGATTCTTGGCAGTGTTCCATGCAACATTGAACGTTGTTTGGACAGTGTATGTTGCATTGACGCATTTTCTATCTGACAAGCTTTGTCTTTCCTTGTGCTTTTTTTTTTTTCCTTCCTGTTCAGATAGTCAATGAATGAATCCGCCCTTTTCATTCAGCACTGCCAGAGGTGTGGGCAGACTCCAGCCATGTGTACGTGGGTGTGTGGCATTGTGAGATCACGTGTCTGCAATGTAGAACAGAGGTATCCGGCTGATTGCAGCTTATACAACATGCTGCTTAGCCAATGAACTTGAAGCACCCACTGTATATCCTCAGAATTGGGGGGGGGGGGGGGACACAACTTTTTTTTTTTGTTGGGAGTTTCAGTTAAAATATTATATTTGAAAACTGCAGATCCTTGACTGCTTGTGTCCTGTAAATACTGAGCCTATCCCAGTACTAGTGGGGAGGGTCTGTCTCATAATTGCTTAATCAGGGTTTGTTAGAACATGACAACACCCCCAACGTACTTCGTTTTTTCTTCCTTTCTTTTCTCCAAATGCGCTTCTCTTGCTTACTGTTTGTATACACACGGCCAATGATAACATATACAATATTTTTTTTTTATTTTAATTGGAGGAAGCCGACGAGAACAGATGACAACTTGTCAAATATATCTGGGACTGGGGATCTGGATGGGTGAATGGAGATTGGCGGGGAAAGCGTTTTTATTGTATAAAAACTGGCAAAAATTGCTGGGTGGGCATGCCGCACCCTTCAAAGGGGGGTGTGTTTGTGTGTGTTTGTGTGTGTTTGTGTGTGTGTTTGTGTGTGTGTTTGTGTGTGTGTGTGTGTGTGTGTGTGTGTGTGTGTGTGTGTTTTTTTTTTTTTTTTTTTTTTTTTGTGCTAAACACTTCCGCTCGGTCTATAGCAAAATGACGGCTGAGCGGTGGTTCAGCTAGCCTGGCTGGACGTTGTATGACGTCTTTTTCAGAATAACTGCTGGCGATCGGTGGTGCGGCGTGTCAGTCTGACACGCCTATCTCGGTAAAGAGCCTCTGATGGAGGCTCTTTACCACGTAATCAGTCGTGTCCAATCACGGCTGATCACAATGTAAACGGGAGGAGCTAGTTTATCGCCTTTTCCTCACTCGCATCTTGACAGACGCGAGGAGAGCTGATCGGCGGCTCTCCTGACCGGGGGAGGGGGGTCTGCGCTGATCATTAGCGTGGATGGTCACCACACAGGACCACCATGTATGCCACCCTAGACCACCAGGCAGCTGCCAATCGGTGCCCATTAAAAATGCCTCGGTGCCGCCTTGTCAGTGCAGCTTATCAGTGAAGGAGAAAACTTACTTTTTTACAAAATTTTATAACCGCAATGAGTAAACTTTTGGGGAAGGAAGGGGGGGGGGGGGGGATTTTGCTTTTTGCTAAAGGGAAAAAAAAAATAACTGCAGAGGTGATCAAAATGCCACCAAAAGAAAGCTCTAATTGTGGGAACAAAATGATAAAAACTTTGGGTACAGTGTAGCATGACTGTACAATGTCATTTAAAAAGTGACCGCGCTGGAAAATTGGCTTGGGGCAGGAAGGGGGGGGGGGGGGGGGGGTTAAGAGCCTGGTATTGAAGTTGTTATGTCTGGGAAATGTAGTTAGAAATTCTCATCCACCTTCTCATGTAACTATTTTGAAACTAAGCATTGTCATTGGTTTCTCCCCCCCCCCCCCCCCTTTTTTTTTTTTTTTTTTTTTTTTTTTAAGATTTGTGTAGCAACATTTCAATAAGAAACAATACTATTTAATTAAATGTGGTTAGGAGTGTGTGAAGTGAAATATAAGCATACCCTGTGTAGTATTGCCTTAGGAATACTACCAAATGTCTTACATTTCACATGGTATTTCTCTGCTTCTATAAAATTTAGCTATTTACAGCCTCTTCATTTCAGTGTCCTTGACCTCAGGTCGTGGAGTGGTTATATATATATATATATATATATATATATATATATATATATATATATATATATATATATATATATATATATATATATATATATATATATATATATATATTATATATATATATATATATTTTCTTCCTTTTCTAAAACCAAAATATTGCAACACAAATGAGATGGATGGTGGAATCTTCCAGTCTGCCCATGGAACCCCTGTGCCAGGACAACTTATTCTGATGGCAGCACTGGCACACCAATCGGCTGCTGATCAGACCTTTCAAACGTATTCCTCTAATAGAAGTTCTATCAAATTCTGTTAAGTGGGGACAGCCACACACAAATTTAAAATGTAATCTAAACTAGCTGAATTTTGATCAGTGTATGGCCAGCACCATCTGCTGCAAAATCATTTAAATTCCTTGTAAGGCTCCATTCACACCAATGCGTTTTTTCATGCTTTTTGCAGAAATGCAGGACTTTTTTTATTTATTTTTTTTAACATGGGTGCTTATGGGACACGTTCACATCAATACATTTTTTGCCTCTGTGGCAAAAGGGGTCAGGGACTTTTTTAAATGCAAAATGGTGCTTTTTTTTTTTTTTTCGAAATCTGCTCAAAAAATCCCACCCCCCAAAAAAAAGTGTAAAAATTGTGGTTTAACATGCTTTTTGCTGCACTTTCTATCAAAAGCCACATGCTAGCTGTGAATTGAGCCTAAGGCTGGATTCACATCTATGCAGTTTTAGTGCTTTTTGCATTTTGCAGATTTGCACTACAGTCCATCTACCATGGTTTCCTAGGGGTCACGTTCTGTAGTGCAATTCTGCAAACTGCAAAAAGCACTAAAAACGCATAGGTGTGAATCCAGCCTAAAGGTGTTTTTTAAATGGGTCATGCATACCTGCTCTGTGCAATAAAGTGGCCCCAATCCTCTTCTGGGGTTCCCCCCCCCCCCCCCACTGGTACAGTCTGTTACTCTACGTTTGCTATATGAGCAGACATGCAGGCTTGACCCTGAGCAAGGCTGTGTGCATCCATAGACACGCACTGCGTGGCTCAGCAAAGCTGCAGTGTCATGATTTGACTGATGGCAGGAGTCTCAATGGCTCTCAGCCATGCCTGAGCGGGGAGAAGAGAACTGAAGACCGGCACAGCTTTGGATTGATACAGGACTTGGATAAGTGTTTAGGAAGTGGGGGGGGGGGGGGACCTTGAGGTGCGCTGTTATTGGAAGATTTTTTTTTTTAATTTTTTTTTTTACCTTCATGCAGAGGATGCATTGGGGTAGAAAAGCCTTCCTTTACAACAACTTTAAGTAGCTGGTCTGGATCTACCCAATAGTGACATTTCTAGTTCTCTGCTATCATTTCTGGGTCAAACCCGTAAATGGCTGTTTGGAAGTGTAAGGGCCTGTTCGCACATGCACTTTGAATGGGCCGCAACACAAAAGATGCTGCATACCGTGCATTTCTTAACACGCTACAGTGCGCTGATTGTTCACATCTGTGTGTTCAAAGCAAGTGTTATTTTCATATCATTATGTCAATTGGGGTAATGATTTGAATAGCCTTAATGCTGGTAAGATTAAGCACCTTGAGAATGCCAAGTCAGGGGGTGAACAGGGACACCTACTCATCCTTGATCACATGTGCTAAAGGGTCCTACTATTCCCTCTAGCTGCCTGTGGCTCTACAAATCCGGACTTTTTTTTTTTCTAAAAGTTCTATCTAGTTTAGTTGCCCAAGAAACTAAAAATTCCAATGTTTGGTACGGAACCACAAGACTTGTCCTAAGCCCACCCAACCTTGCAGGATTTCGGGTTTCAGGGCTTCCATTGTTGAGCTGCACACCTCCAACATGCTATAACTAGACTATACAGTAGTTCAAAAATTTCATAAAACCAATCTAATTTTCAGATTTGATTACAAATCCAGCATGCCTAAGAATTGGTTCATCTGTTCTTCCAGAAGTTTTAGGTTGGAGGTCCTATTAATTGCAGGGGCTCCACATCTCCTGCATGCTAGAACTAGACTGATTTCTTGGCAACCAGATGGAATTCTGGGACCTGTAGTCCATCTAATTTGCCTTGTAGTTATGGTGCTGTGCTCCAGCTTCTGTAATGACTCGCAGGTCTTCTGCAGACGCATCCTGTGATCTGGCTGGGTGTTTTGGCTCTGGTTGCATTTCCAGTATTTGGGCTCCAAATTCAAACCACTTCAAATTTTAATAGTGGTGACGTGTGCCCTGTAACTGCTCCCGCGCCACTCTGTCTGCCAGCAGGAAAGTTTTCTAAGCCACAAAGCCTCCCCTGTTTTATACGGGAAGTTTACTACTCCTAGATTGGTGGATTCTATAACTTTTTTTTTTTTTTTTTCTTCTTTGTGCAAGAGTTGTTCTACTGGAAAGTTCTAGTAAGGGGAGAAACCTGCACAAGTCATGTATTCTATGAAAAGGCAACTGTCTGCAATTAAGAGAATTAAGAATTTTTTTTTTTAATTCTTTTGAATCATGGCTTGGGGGCCCAGCCATAAAATTATTTTAGGTGGGGCACCAGACTAATCCCTTTAACACTGTGCTCGCTCCTCTTTCATCAACCTTCCTCACCCCCCCCCCCCCCTTTGTTTGTGCCTACAGCAAGCAGCATGCTTATTTCATGAGTTTAAATGGTGGTTCCCAAATGTGTTGCTGAAGAGTCTCTTGCACTTTGCCTGCATTCCACGTCTCTGTAAAACTACCACTTTCTATTCCAAGAATAGTTGCTAGTGTGCCATCTCGGAAATTCTATATGTATATACCAGTGTGTTGAATGTCCACAAATGTGGAATCTGTTGGCCATTGGTTTGTGTTGCTAAAGGTGTAGTACTGGAAGACTTGACCATGGGATCTGCTTTAGCACAACCTGCAATCCAAGCCTCAGTGATGCTCAACATATAAGGGGGCAGTGTGTCTCTGTGCCCCCAGAGCACCCCACCTGCACCGCAGAGTGGTAGGTGAAATCTCTCCCGGTGTTAAGTATCAGGGCGAGTTAAACATGGAAAGGGGGAAGCTGTCCACATTGAGACAGATTTGGAGGCGATCTCTAAAGCGGTTATGAATAAAGGCACCTGAAATGTATATAAGGGTTCTGCAGAAATTTATTTCTTCACGAGTTTGCTGGGCTTGTAAATTAAACCTTCACTTGGCTCATACTGCCAAATTACAGGTCTCCCTCATCGTAGACCTCTTCAAACCTGTTTATTTGCATCACTTGTTGCATATTTTTATAATTTATACATACAAACTGATAATATATCAAATGAGTTCATGAAATATCTGAAGGTATTCAATGATATACGGAAAAAAAACACACAAAAGAAAAAAAGGGGGGGGGGGGACATAAACCAAACAAACCTTGCACCTCCTTGTCTCAAATTCACTTATCATATAACTAGAGCATAAATACAGTCTACTAATGAAGTTAAGCTCCTATAATATCAAACTATGAAGCATCCTCCCTTGCAACTTTAATATCAATGGGGAAGTAGTGCAGCATACTGTATCTGTCCATGATACGAGGGATGACTGGATGACCGTGTTTGGGTCTATGAGAATTCAAACCTGGTTTTCAACCTACATCTAGAAGTGAAAATGCAGGCGTTCAATGCATGTATATTGACCATAAAATGGTGCAAAACCAGGAAGAGTTGCATGTGGTGGCTTTTGTGGTTCCGTCATGTCCATCTTGCTATGACTGGTTTTGGTTTACTTCTGGCCATAAAGAATTTTGCTAAAGGCAAAGAGAATCTAGGTGTGTTTAGAATGCTCCTCCCTTTTGTAGTGTCTGGCTGAACCAGTTTTCTTTGTGGTCAAAACTCTGGTTCGGAGTGTGGTTAAACTCAGCAGCTCTTGGTGGATATGGCCACTTTTTTTTTTTTTTTTCTCGATGTTTTGCTTTGCTGTCAGTCTGGGGAGTGTGCAGAGACCTGAAAGAGGAACTGAAATTCTCCAGAAACTTTTTTTACACGCAATTTCTATCTTGGGCTGTGGTTGTGCATACCCACTATAGAGAGATCATTGATCAGTGACAAATTCCTCCTAGAATATTTTGCTTCCTCCACTATTACAGTTTAAAAAAAAAAAAAGTATCTGCTCTGTGCAGTGGTACAGACTTACTCCACTTTTAGCTACACAACAGGACCAGAGCATGTATGTAAAATGAAAATGTACTTAAAGTGAAGCAATACAATTTTTACAGTGTGTGTGTCTTTGTGTGTGTGTGTGTGTGTGGTCAATGAGTGTGTTTCCAAGTAGCTAGGAATCTGAACGATCCGTGCATGGAATACTCTGCTGCAGCTTTACCTTGAGCTGTCCCTTGCTGGTGTTCTCTGCCCCCTCCAAATGCCCCAATAGCAGTCTGTGCCCCTCGGCATCGGCCCTCATGCAAGACCTATATTTAGACTCGTGTGAAAGTGGAACACTTCCAGGTTATTTGCCTCCCAGAGAAATAGCACCCCCAATTTAACAATACATTCAGCTCTTCAAAAGGGCGGAGACCTTGTTCAGGTGTCAACCAGGGTCAGCATCTAGCAACTTGCTACACAAAGTTGGGTTCGGTTCACACTTGAAATCCTACTTGTGAGACCCCAAGTCACATGACCTTTAAAATCCCATGTTAGTCAAAGAGAGCTGTCTTAATTGGCATGACGGACGTTGCTCCATTTTTAGAAAAGGTTCCTGTACTACTTCAAAGCAACTTCTATCCAACTAGTGCCCATAGACTTTAATCGGAGTCGGATCCTTTTTATTGATGTGATTTGGCTATGACCTTACAGGAAGATTATCCAGATATTCCCTGAAAGTTGCATCACTGTCGGGTCGCAGTAATGCGAACTGAGCCTTGGACTGTTGCATTGAGGTGAAGGTGAGAAGACGGAAGAAGTTCTTTCTCCTGCCTGCAGCAGACAGAAAACATTTCATTTTAGGAGTAGAGCTCAATGATGGGGTTTTTTTTATAGGTCTGAATACCGGTAATTTGTATAATGTGACCTGGTTGGGAATTTATGTAGAGTTGGGACCTGTTCACAGCATTGGGTGCTTGTCATAATTCTGTGTAGCTTAGCCCCAATGCAAGACCAGGCCATTTTTGCCTTGTTCACAATCTGCTCAGTACTTATTTATTCTCTCACCGAGATGGTTTTGTGAGGACATGGATATTTTGACCCTACATTTTAGGGCACAGTCAGACTAGCCATTTTTCAGCAGCAATGGGATAGTAATCGGCAGAGATTGGGTCCTAGCTGTGATTTAATAAAAAGAAAATCATAAACGCACTGGCTAGCTGGCATAGATGCAGCTCTTTATTTTCTCAGAATATTCTTCCCATGAATGTTTTATCGCATTGATTTTTTTATTTTTTTTCTCTCGTGCACAAGGTTCAAGTGATTTGTTGCCTAATGAGCTGGCCTTTCTGAATAAGCTGTAGCAATACTGTAACAATAGCTAGGCGTCTACCCACTGTCACTGGATTGGGCCAGTTACTTGGCAGCATTGCACAGCTTCTGCTTATATCGTATCTTCTGTCTGTCTACCCAGCAGCATGCTGATTGGACAAAGAGGCAGCAGACTGACTTTGTGCTTGCCTCCTGTCAATATGTTCTTTGTTGGGAGTGCCTGATTGGCTCCTAGTCTGAGCTCTTCTGTACATGGTAAGACTGAAATCAAGTGTTTTTTATGCAATCACATTCTTTGTGCTTAAAGAGAAACTGCAGTCTGCTCACATAATTTGTAATAAAAACATCTTTGCCATTCTGAAGCTTCCCTCCAACCACTTTGCATATGTTATAAATACTGTGATCCTGTACTTGCCAAATATGCTGCAGAAATCTCCCTCCACTGAGTCTGGCTGCCCCCCCCCCCCCCAGCAAATGCTCACAAGAGAGCTGTGCATGATGTCATAAGCCTAGGCTAATGACCAGACAAACAGGAAGTGGGCTGTATAAGGTATTCACTGGCAGAAAAAATGTTTTACTATCCAAAGTTAAAACCACAAGGGCAGAAGATTTAATGGATGGAAAGATGAAAAAAATGACTGAAGTTCCACTTTAATGAGATTCTTGCATTAGCAAACCTGGAGACGCAGGCCGGCCGGCCATACACTATACTTTTATTTTGTTCTTTAGATTTACCTTCAACTTTGTAGTGCAAGGGCTTTCCTGATTGCATATGGATGAGGGGTGTGTGACCTCACATTCTATGGTTTTGGGAAGGGGTTTTTTTTTTTTTTTTTTTTTTTTTTGAAATGCTACAAGAAAATTTTATGTGGCCAGCCTAAGCCAAACTTTTGTAGGTACTTGGAGATCAGAAGAGGTGGAGGAAAGGCATAGCCTATGGTGAGTTTTCAGGGATAAGTTGGGGCATCAACCCTGTGCCTCCAGAAATTTTGTACAGCACTAGGAAGTTTGTGCTCTCTGGTGGCTAGATTTCTCACCAAATGCCCCAAAATAACATGATCTGGTTGTCTACTTCTGTGTTCGAAGCCCATTTTGTTTTTTGTTCACCCAGGTGCTACCCTAAGGCAGTCATCACACAAGTGTATAATGGCTAAAACCTACTAAAGGTGCTTGTTTATGGCTTTCTACCTAAAGATAGAATACCTCACCACCAAGGACCACTAATGGGCAAGCTGCATGTGTGTCTTGTAAATACTTCTCTGGGATTTGGCTTGAGTTGGGCTTTAACTTTTTCTCAGTTCAACCTGACCTAATTAGGGGATCAGTCAACAATTGTGTTCCATGTGTCCTGCTGGTCAGTAGTCCATGTGGACACATCCAGAGACAAGTACAAGTCAGCCTGGTAAGGCTGTTCTCTCCTCTTGGTGTTCTCCGACAGCTGTGCTAGGTGTAGGTGTGTAATCTAGAATAGTTTATCACCTATTGTGCTAAGGTAATGGTATATGAAGCAACAGCAGTAACCAATATGGTGACATGGGTAGCTAGTACTTGTATTGCTGGAAGAGGTTCCCTGCATACTAGACAATACTTGGTAAACTGTACTGCTGTTAATTATGAATATAGTTGTACATGTTTGACCTTGCAACTGGTCTTGTGCCACATCCCACCTATGTCATTCTAACCAGGCCCCTGTGTGGTAATCTCTCTTCAGATTACATGTTTGGTGATGGAGAGTAACAAACCTGGCAATCCCAACTGAGCAAAGTACACTCTGCCTCAGTCTCATACCTGTTGCTGCATAAGTAGAAATTGAACAGTCGCAATCCATTGTTGGCTGCAGCAGGGTGGGCAGAGCCCCCACCTGAGCCTTCCAGAGATGTACAAAAGCAGAATGTCGGTCAACTGGAAAGGGTATAGCCATAACGACATATATCAGTTTTGAGTGGATTTTCCCTTTTTAAGGGGGGGAGCCTTAGTTTGTTATATCCATCCTCTCAATCGAAGAGTAAAAATAAAACTTGACCTACACCATACATGTTTAGCAATATTTTGATTATATAAATTGGTACCAAGTCGCATGTCTGCACCCATTCCAACCAAACATCTTCAAAGTCCCCTTTTGCTGATAAGACAGATTCTTCTTTTACTCGTACGTTATTTATAATTTTCAAGATTAGTAGGATTAGCCTGCAGGCACAATCTGTACATATTAAATTATTAATGCCTGTTATAGACCAGCATGAGAACTACATGACTCAAATCTTTCACAGGTTTATGTAGTACTTGTGGGGACACAAGTCAGCATGGAAATACGTCAACTGCAGCTAGAAAAACATGTAAGGAATATTTCTTCAGAATATGAAATGCAGGGAAAGATGGGGGGTAACAACTTTTGTCTTATGCTGAAGACTCTTCTTTCTTGGTTTGGAAGGGTTAATGTGAAGAGATCATTGAGCAGGCTTTCTGTAAGCACTTGGTGGCACCTCCCAAGTTGGCCTCAAGCTCCTGATGGCATTTTTGTTTTCACCTGCATTAGTTCTTTAGCGTAGATGGGTCAACTTTCTAAAAGTGTCTGTTGCCAAAACTATAACAATATCCTTCCTATTTTGTTGGTCCATATATTGAAAGAATTGCAGGAAGTATTCAACCAGTCAACTGGTTCCAATGCCTTTCCCCACTGCACACAATAGTATTTTGTTTTTCTCCGTGCTGGCGGGAGAAACCATGGTTTGCGGCAGAGGAGCAGGTGTCAAACGCCAAGCACTGTGGAATACTTGCAGTGGTCAGCAATGGGGCGGCATACTTTCAAAACTTGGCTAGTTGGCGAGGTAAAGTGGTGGGTGGTTTGTCTGGGGGGGGGGGGGGGGGTGGTTGCAGGAGGTGAATTCATTTTATTGTCATTTGTCTTTTATAGGGAAGATCTCAATTTGGTGTGTGTGTGTGTGTGTGTGTGTGTGTGTGTGTGTGTTTTTGTTTTTTTTTTTTTTGTTTTTTTTAATGTAACAGGATGTGAGATCTTTCCAATGTGAGGGGATACTCCCTTCCCTCTGGACACTCGGAATAAGTGCCCCCATGGGAAGACTTTCACTCTATTCCTGTTCTGGTGGCAAATTAAACTTTGGATTTACCCTCACATTTATTCCAGGTGACATTGGTTACTTGAAGAACTGCCACCTTGAGCTGTGATGGGTAGCATTGCTCAACACAGAGGCAATTTAACCCTATTTAGTTTCACACCAAATCTTGGGAAATGGTTTTTTTTTTTTTTTTTTTTTTTTTTTACAGTGTGTGATGTGCTGCCACATATTAATGTGGTGTCAAGTACAGTATATTAAAATGTGCATCAGCTGGGATGAATGGTCCCCTTGCGTGAACCTCCCTAATGGGGACATGGCAATAAAACCTGACACCTATTGAGTTTAGAGTGTAGCACTACCTTGTTTGAAAAACCTATGAACCTTTTAATGCCCCCTCCAAAGCTGCCCATTTTGTCTACCTCTTCCCTTCATTCAGCTGCAAGATACCCCATTACACTTGATAACATTTTACGACTGGGGTTCCTGTCCCAACTTTGTTACATCAGACCTTGTCTGCAGCACTTGCCTTTTCATAATCATTCATTCATCCTGTAGAGCTTACACCACATGAAAGGCAGCAAAGAATCCTTTATTGTACAGTATGACCTCTTCATCAGTTCAATGGTTTCTGATATTTGCACAAAATGGAGTTTTGATTTTTCTTTGTTCTATATTCTGTTTGAACCCATTCAAGATGCAAAAGCTTTATAAATGCCTCCCATTATTGCATGATTGTTGCAGATTGCCATCACAATGGATGACATGCCTGTGTGTATTTGATTTTTGTGCAAACTTTTTTTTTTTTTTTTATGGCTGGGTAGTAATCATCGTTTCCTTTTCCCCCACAGGTCTGCAGATCTGCCCCTCACTCTTCCAGAAGTATGGACTTTCTCTGTTGCCGACAGCTGGGGATTCCTGGAGATGGGATTTTTTTGATAAGGCTATAAATCACATTGCCAGGGATTTCCAACTGCAAGCATCGCTATCTACTGAACAGAACGACTCCTAACCATGCCAACAGCTTGGCTTCTCGCTTTGGACTTTGGGGCCGCTGACCCAGAATTGTCTTGCAAGTCAGGATTCCTGGTCTGTTTATTTCCAGGTTGGTGATCCAAAAAAAGGTATTCAGCCCACGAGACCAGCATGTCACAGGCAACTAGCATTTTTAGAGACGGAACTAGAGGTCAACAATGTTTTTTTTGTATTGGAACTGATGGCTTTTTTTCAGCCCCTCTAACCATTCATAGTTCTACAAAGCCTTGTGGTATAATGTGGTCCCTTGCCAGATGAAAGCGCAGCTGCAGAATGGTGGTCAAGTGTTGGAGGTGTAGGGCTTAGCTGCCTTGTGAACATTTTAAATATATAGGCATGTTCACAGTGGCTAAGTTCCGCACCTTTGCACGGTTTTCATGTTGGATCTGCTGGCATGTCCGGTGCTGGCTGCTGGTGCTGACTCCCGTGCCTACTGAGCTGATTTAGTGGTGCCTAACTATTCACCTGGCTCAGTTCAGCAGGACAGGAGTTGGCGCCAAGACACTTCATCAGAACTGCTATCTTCATTTCCACCTGACCACACACTTGTTCTTTAGGCACTGTTTACACCTGAGTGTTTTTACTGCTTGTAGCTCTAAAATGCTCAACAAGCCAAATCCCATTCATTTGCCCCTGTTCACACCCGAGCATTCTGTCGCTGGAGGAGAAAACGCCTGTCGCTCAAAGTACATGCGCTGCTTTTAGTCAGATTGCATGCATTTTTCGCACCATAGACTTCAACAGAACTGCCTGACTTAAAGTGTAAGTAAACCCTCCTATTGTTTTCTGCCAAGGAAGCTGCCATCTTTGCCTCTGTTTAATCTACAACTGCCATGATGCTGCACATGTGATCAGTTACGACACCAGCCATTGGATGGCTTGACAGTTTGGTTGAGAGCACAACCAATGGGAGCGTTACATTTCCGGCACATGCTGGAAATGAAACAGTTTTATGGATGGGTTTACTTCCGCTTTAAGTGTTTTCTGCTCAAATATCAGCTCTCTGCCCCTTAATTTCCCCGTCCTCTCTTTCCCCTAGTGCTTTCTATTGGCTAAACAAAAACACCCAAAGCTGTAAAATGCTTTTAAAAAAAGCCAGTAAATCGGGTGTAAATGGAGCTTTAAAATCCAGCTACAAATATAGTAAGTCTGGTCAAATAAACGTAATTATATTTATAGAAATAAAAAAAAAAAATTTAGTTTTTGGCAGCCACCTGACTGGTACAATCTCTACACTTGCCAACCAACAAGTAATTCAAGAACTTTCCTAAATGCATTCATTCAATTTATATCTATCAGGTAAGCCCTTGCTCTAAATAGTTGATTGTGGCTGTACTACCGGTATTTGTATTGCAAGGGGTGTGTGTAGTCAACAAGTGTGTTAAAGTAAAGCTTGTCTTCTCAGCAAAAAAAAAAAAAAGGGGGGGGGGGGGGACCAGCCTAGTGCATTTATCCGTGGCACCATTTTCTAGACATGGTAACACCGTCTTTTATACTCCCAAACCTCAGAGAAATAAATTTGTTGGAAATTGGTTTATGGCTGGATTTACTTTTCCTTTTTGCTTCATTGCAATCCATGAGCATGCATATGATTTTTATTAAACATGTTTAAATGTGGTATGTGATGTAGGTACAGAATTAATAAATAAAAGTTTATGGTAAAAAAAAACTTGTGTTTAACGAAACTGACTATACTTGAGGTGGAGGAGAGGATGAGGGATCATGGGGTGGGGGATTTGGATGAGGAGGGGATAGGAGAAGAAGAGATTTAGATGAGGGATCACATGGGGGGACGATTTGGATGAGGGATCGAGAGGAGTCACCTCCTGATATGTATAGATAGATATTCGGAAGGATCTTCAATTTCATTCAAACTGTTTTTAATCAAAGATCACATCACAAAATGGTGAAGTGCAACGTTTTGGAGTTGTGCAGGACCCCTTCGCCAGGTATGTGATGTCATCGCATACCTGACGAAGGGATCCTGCATGAGTCCGAAATGTTGCACTACACCCAGTGGTGGTCCATCCATAGAGGGTGCACAGGCGCTGCCTCCCCTATCCATATGTTTGGCCCCCTGATCTACATATCAGAGCGCTGGACCATGGATTTCAATGCAGCGTGGGTTTTTTTAAGCACCTGATTAGAGCCAGAGGCTCTAGTTGGCTTCTAAAAAGGGGTGGCCTCAGAGCATTGTGCTCCGCTCTGTGACGATAGCGGATTCATTTTTTGCTATTTTTACATTAAAGTTCCTCCCTGCCAATCAGTCAAACCCGTTTCACGATTGGCCGAAGCATCAGGTGATCCTATTGGATGCTTAATGCTTTGGAGGAAGAGGCGATACAAGTATGAGGAGCGGGCACTGGAGCTGCCGCTACCTGCAATCGAGAGGACACCACAGCTCTGCTACACAAGCGGGTAAGTGACAGACCGCCCGTGCTGTCAGTGTTTGCTGTGCGCCCCCCCAAAAGAAAGAACCCACCAGCTTCCACTGCCTACACCAATTTGTGATATGATCTTTGATTAAAAACTGGACAAAATTGAAGATCCTTACTGTGCTGGCGATTATCTACATTCTCATGCATGTTCCAGTATCCAGCTGGCAGTCACTACAGCACCCGGTACTTTCAATACTCATTCCAGGAATGTGTGCGATTGGAAATATGGACTGTGTGACCGCCTGCCCTAATTCACACTGTAATTTCCTGCAGCCTAGAGTGCAGGGATTCGGTTACTTTCAATGCACTTGTGATGAGCCGCTTGCCTTGAGCGGTATACATTGCCTTGAAAAAAGTATTCACACCCCTTGAAATTTTCCACATTTTGTCATGTTACAACCAAGAACTTAAATGTATTTCATGTGATAGCCCAACACAAAGTGGCACATAATTTGTGAAGTGGAAGGAAAATGATAAATAGTTTTCTAAATGTTTACAAATATATGTGAAAAGTGTCGTGAGCATTTGTATTCAGCCCCCTTTTACTCTGATGCCCCTAACTTAAATTTAGTGGAACCAATTGCCTTCAGAAGTCACCTAATTGGTGTGTAATTTTATCTTCGTGTAAATACAGCTGTGCTGTGAAGCCCTCAGAGGTTTGTTGGATAACCTTTAGTGAACAAACAGCATCATGAAGGCCATGGCACACACCAGACAGGTCAGGGATAAAGTTGTGGAGAAGTTTAAAAGCAGGGTTAGGTTATAAGAAGAAAAAAAAAAAAAAAAAAAAAAAAATCCCAAGCTTTGAACATGCTTTGGAGGAGCTGCAGAGATCCACACAGGGGCGGACTGACCATTGAGCCACTCGGGCACTGCCCAAGGGCACTGGGCCACTAGGGGGCCCTATCAGGGTTGCCAGCCTCAGTAAAACCAGGGACAGTATGTATAAATTTGTGGTTTTGGTTTTTTTTTTTTTTTTTTTTTTACATCTGCCTGTGTATACTGTGTGTACATGGATTTGTTTACTGTGTGGCCCCATAATCTCCTATTGCCCGGGGGCCCCATGAGTTATCAGTCAGCCCCTGGATCCACAGCTCAGGTTGGAGAATTTGTCCACAGGACAACTATTAGTCATGCACTCCACAAATCTGACCTTTTATGGAAGAATGGCAAGAAGAAAGGCATTGATGAAAGACAGACATCAAACATGTGGAAGAAGGTGCTCTGGTCGGATGAGATCAAAATTGAACTTTCTGGCCTAAAAGCAAAACGCTATGTGTAGCTAAAAACTAACACTGCACATCACCCTGAACACACCATCCCCACCGTGAAACATGGTGGTGGGGATGCTTTTCTTCAGCAGTGACAGGGAAGCTGGTCAGAGTTGGTGGATGGAGCCAAATACAGGGCAATCTTAGAAGAAAACCTGTTAGTCTGCAAAAGACTTGAGACGGTAGCGGAGGTTCACCTTCCAGCAGGACAACGACCCTGAACATGCAGCCAGAGTTACAATGGAATGGTTTAGATCAGAGCATATTCATGTGTTGGAATGGCCCAGTCAAAGTCCAGACCTAAATCCAATTGAGAGTCTGTGGCAAGACTTGAAAATTGCTGTTCACAGACGCTCTTCATCCAATCTGACAGAGCTTGAGCTATTTTCCAAAGCAGAATGGGCAAAAATGTCACTCGCTAGATGTGCAAAGCTGGTAGAGACATCCCCAAAAAGACTTGCATCTGTAATTGCAGCAAAAGGCGGTTCTACAAATGCACACCACACTTTTCACAGATTTATTTGGAAAAAAAAAAATTGAAAACCATTTTCCTTCCACTTCACAATTATGTGCCACTTTGTGTTGGTCTATCACATAAAATACATTTAGGTCTTTGGTTGTAACATTCCAAAATGTGGAAAATTTCAAGGGGTATGAATACTTTTTCAAAGCACTGTATATAGCGTTGGGATTAAACCCAAAACCAAATGTGTAATATTGCAGCTTACTAGTCCTTAGATGTGGTGGCTGCATTTGTTTTTTTTTCTTTGGCTTTTTCCCTGTTTTCACCTGGTGATCTGTCCAGTAAAACACCACCTCTATTGATGTATCCCCCACTCTGGATGAAGGAACACAGGGGCACCTTTTGTATAGCGGCATTAGATCTCAACCTCAAACTTTCCCAAACAAAACAACAGTATTGCTTGACTTTATTGGTATAAACGAAATTAACTATTTGTTCAACCAATTTAATCACACACAGCATAATGAATAAATAATAATAATAAAAACCTGCTTAGTCATAGGACTCGAGCAAATATCATAACTTTTAAACGGTAAGTCCCCCACCAGCCAATCCTGTTACAAACTGGATTGGCCTACCCAAAAGCCGTGGCCATTTCCACACAGGATTGAAAGCCTAAATTGAACGGGTCGTTCTCCACTTCAGACAAATGAATGGAGTCAGACCTTGATGAACCAGGGATACTACACTCTAGAGCAGTGATGGCGAACCTTGGCACCCCAGATGTTTTGGAACTACATTTCCCATGATCCTCGTGCACTCTGCAGTGTAGATGAGCATCATGGGAAATGTAGTTCCAAAACATCTGGGGTGCCAAGGTTCGCCATCACTGTCCTACGTCAACGTGATGATATGAAAAACTGCCATTAGAAGGCATAAACTTTTCCAGACACCTGTTCATCCCCCCCCCCCCCCCCCTTCTTGCCTTCTCCAGGGGCTTTAACTAGGGCGAGGCGAACCAGAGAAGATGGGGAACTATCTCAGAAAAAAACAAACGTACAAAATGGAAAAGAGAGTTTTTAAAGCGTTGAAAATCCCGCTTCATTGTGAACATTAAATCAAGAGATTTTTCATGGCCAATATCATTACCTCCTGCATGAATTATGATTACTGAAGGTGGAGAACAGTGTATACAAAGCTGAGATAGGTGAAATGATAACTGACTCCAGCGCAAACCTCTAATACCTTTCAAGTAAATTGAAAATGAGTCTGTGGGAAGTGGTAGGTTTTCCGTGTAGCAATGCTGAGATGCTCTCCTATGTGCCCAGAAAACAAAGGAGTGACCAAGGATCCATATGGTCCTGTGTGAACCTGAAGAAATTAAATAGAAAGGTTAGGGCAAATATATGCATTAAATCTATCAGACTCCCATCTACCCAATCTTCTTATTACTGCATCATCTAGGCCCATTCTGGCCGCTTCTGTGGCAGCGCCAATGCGGAAAGAATGGGTCGAGAACAAGTCATCAGGAAGACCTATGACCCACAAACCTTTTTTAAACACTGAGGAGAACTGATATTTGGTAAGAGGTAAACCTTCAGGATGTATTAGGAAATTGCCTGACATTCCAGGCCTGATGGCCAGATACTTTGTAATGACTACCGAAGGGCAAATTATGGGGTCCCCGCATGGGTATAACTGAACACAACATCCTCCTACCTAGTTGATCTGTTTTAGAGTGATGGATAAATAAACAAGTGCCAGTACCCAAAACAACAACATCTTGAAATCCCAACCCAGAAGTACCTGACTTATTAAGGGGTACCAATTCTGAAACTCTAAGCGCGGCAAAAAATGCCAAACGGAAAGCCGCATGAAAAAGAAACACCTCAGATTGATTATGGCACACTTGACGTGTAGATAGACAAAGCTGTTTCAGCGTTTCAACAGGGATGGGCGGACGATTGTCAGGGGTGTAAGTGCCTTTTCTAAAGCCTTTCACGGCTTGATTTACCGAAAATAATACATTCAATGGTGGTAAGGTATGGAGTTTGAAAAAGAAAAAATCCTGCCAAAATTTTTATTATATGGCTGTGGGACAAATGGTTGTGCATCAAAATGCATAAAAAAAAGACAACATTGCACCCTCTGAGTGTTGGTGACAATGAAAACTGAAGGTTCTGCAGAACACCAACCAGCTATTCCAAGCAGCCGTATAGTCACACCATGTGTTAGGGGAGAGAGAATTTCTAATCACCATGGTTAAAGCATCTAGATCAAATTCCAAAGATGGTCTGGACAAACACATCCCTCGCGATCCGCTTGAGGAAAAAGATAAAGCATCCCCAATTCTGTTAGATTTCCCAGAAATGGCTTGAGCTGTTACCCATATGTGATGTTTTAAACAGTAATACAAAATAACAAATTCATTTAATAACAGAGAGGGACTTTGAAGACAAACAATGTATGGCAAAAAGTACTCTATCAGTTTGATTCTTTTGTTAGCGAAATAAGGACTCCAGAGCTTGAACACCTCTACAATAGGAAATAGTTCTAACAAAACAATGTTTTTTTGTTGCTTTCCGACCAATCCAAGAATCAGGCCAAGAACCACATAGCCAATGGGTGCACCATATGGCCGCAAACCCTTGTGAACCAGCCGCGTCAGTAAAAAGCTCCAAGTCTGCTGCAAAAACAAAATCATCTCGAAAGATCAATCTACCATTGTATTGGTCAAAAATTTGGAACCAAACTGACGAGTCTTCTTTCAGGTCTGTAGATAAGCGGATGTGAGAAAAAGGTGATTTTAAGCCCACCCATCGCCAGAGACAGGTGACGGGAGAATATACGACCCACTGGCATGACTCTTGAAGCAAAAGCTAAAAGACCAAGCAGGAATTGAAGTTCCCTCAATAACACTTTCCGCCTGCAAAGCAGGGAATGGACAATTTTAATCTAGCAATCTTGGCTTCAGGTAAACTGAACTCCAGAGCTAAGGTGTCAATGGTGATGCCCAACAAAATAGAGAGAAACGGACGGTAGAATGGTCTTCTTCTCAACTGCCAAGGGGATGGCAAAAAAGTTAGTGATACTAGTAAAGAGCTTCAAAAGGTAAAAACAAAGGGGGGAACCTGCTGGACCAACAAAGAGGAAATCATCAAGATAATGTATAATACTGTCAAAACCAGATTCAAAAGGAACAACCCATTGTAAGGAGGCAAAAGATTTGAAATAAGAGCAAGTTAAGGAACGTCCCATAGGTAGACCCATATCGAAAAAATAAAGATCATCGAAACAGAAGCCGAGTGAGTTATAGAATAATGGGGAAATTGGCATCAAGTAGAGCACCTTTCCCAAAGCGCCTAATAATCTGGACCGCATCTTCAAAGGTTGAATAGGAAACTGAGGAGAGTGAAGAGTCTATATCATTCAAGGAGCCACCTTTTGGGGAAAGACAAGTGGTGTATGAGTCTGAATGAATTGGGGTCGGTCTTGAGCACAATGCCCAGAGGGGAGACTCTGAAATTGTCAAAAGGCGGAGAAAGGAAAGTGCCTGCCACACGCCCTTCCTTAATTTCTTTAAGGCTTTTTCCCCAGACAATATCCACAAACGTATCCACAGACCTCAAATTTTTTACCGGCTGGCAACCCGTACCAGAAAATACTGGTAAATGAAAGCCGTCACTAAAACTCTTACCGTGTTTCCCCGAAAGTAAGAGTGTCTTACTTTCTTTTTATCCCTAAAAGCCCCACTATGTCTTACTTTCGGGGTATGTCTTATATTGGGAAAAAAATTTTTTTTTTATTCTTTATTGCAATATGTGTTTTTTTTGTTTTTTTTGTTTTTTTTTTAATCAGCCCTGTTGGGGGGCTTTGGTGAGATATCAGGGGTCTTAACAGACCTCTGATATCTCCCCCTTGAGACAGAGAAAGAGACAGAGGATAGAGATTCCCCAGTCCCTTTCTCTGCAGCGTCAGCTGCACTGAGAATGAAAGGAGAGAAGACCGCAGCTTCTCTCCATTCATAAACTGACACATTGTAATCACAGGAGATTACAATGTTTCAGTTATGTGAATGGACAGAGTCAGCTGACTCTGTCTATTCACAAAGGAAGGAGGGGGAGGACGGAGGAACGGAGGGGGAGAACGGAGGGGGACAGAGAAGGAGGGGGGAACGGAGGGGACAGCGGGGAGGCACAGAGGAGGAAAGCGGAACGGAGGGGGAGAACGGAGGGGGACAGAGAAGGAGGGGGGAACGGAGGGGACAGCGGGGAGGCACAGAGGAGGAAAGCGGAACGGAGGGGGAGAACGGAGGGGGGACAGAGAAGGAGGGGGGAATGGAGGGGACAGCGGGGAGGCACAGAGGAGGAAAGCGGAACGGAGGGGGAGAACGGAGGGGGACAGAGACCCGCACCCCCAGCCCCACTCTTTGTACCGCACGTCACTGGAGGCAAATCCCCCCGTGTTTCCCCGAAAGTAAGACATATGTCTTACTTTCGGGGTACGGCTTATATTAGCTGACCCCTCTGAAACTCCCGATACGTCTTACAATCGGGGGTGTCTTACTATCGGGGAAACACGATAGTTAATAGACTGGCTCTCTCCCTGTCTGGGTAGATTAACAGCCAATGGAGCATATTTTCCAGCCTCATTGGAGTGCATATCTCTCTACAAAGCATTAGAAGTGGATTTTTTGAAGCACCTAGTCAAGGGGTGAGAGCCAAAACAAAAGGAACACTCATGCTTGTAGCGGCAAGAACTGCCCCACTTACACTGACTCTCATTATAAGCCAAGCAATACCCTTTTTTGTAAGGGGATTGCATGCTAGAAGCTGAGGGTGATTGCTCATGTGGAAGAGATTTCTGAGGAATAATTAAGTTCAGCCAGAGGTCAACATCTTTCATGCCCCATTTTAAGTTGGAGTAAACCTCTCTTTTTTTACAAAAAGATTAGTCATAAACGAACCATCCCAGGCCCCCAAAATTTTTATATGCCTCAAGGATGATTTCCAAGTGCTGAAAGAGACCGCTTCGGCGGTCTGGAAATTTTTCTTCCATGATGCTAGAAAAAATACAAAAGGCCTGAAGCCAGTTAAAGAATGATCTGGCAACAGGTCTCCGCCTATCATACTCTGCTTTCTCCTCCGATTTTATTTATTTATTTTTTTATCAAACCTCAAAAAGTCTTAAGAGGGAAGTAGTGGTAGCATATCAATGAATTCCCCCTTCTAGATTTTTTTTTTTTCTTTTACAGAAACAGGTAAGTGAAAATCGAAGGGTGACATTGCACAAGGTAGAACCTCCTTTAACAGAAGTCTCAGGAATAGCATGACTAAATAAATCAACAGAAGGAGAAATGTCAGGTAAGCATTGTGTGTCAGTGGCCAGTATTGGAACAGATGCATTAACAATAGGAGACCATACATGAGAAGGAGGGAGAACAGCAGTGGAAAAGGAATGCTAGGACACTACAGCCTCTGCTATTCTAGAAAAGGAGGACACTAGGGATTCCAAAAGAGGCACGGAACCACCAGAAGACCAGGACTGGCGTAAACAGGGTTGCACCAGGGGTTAAGTTACCTTGCTGTAAGACAGTTGGTGCGGCCAGTAAAACATTCTGCAGGGGGCGCCTGGATGGCCACTCCGTGGGTTGCCTGGCAACAGGAGCCTGAGTTGGAGGCATGGCTTTGACTGGCTGGGCCAGCCGCCAGCCCACGCCTCTCCAAGGATGTGGAGAGAGCCCACTTGAGCTTGCCAGAGCTCCGTAGTGCTGGGGGTACGGCACAGACCTCTTGGTGATGCTGGGACTCTTCCTCTTCAGGTGCCAGAGCTACTGGTCACACCACAGCGCGGCTGCTCCTGGGTCTGATGGCGGGTGGGTGCTCAGTCTTCATGGAGAGGGACCTCCGGACTGCTGCTTGATGCCCCTGGGGTCGGAGCCACTTCTTCCCGCTGCTCTTCCTCTGTATCAGCTATGGCCAGGCAACAGCTGGCTTAGGGGGTGAGTGTGGCCAGTGGAACTTCCCCCCCAAGTTTCATCTGCCCTCACTACCCCCTGCCCCATCTACATGCAATCTACCACCAAGGGTGACAATGCTTTAGGCTCTGCTACACCCACTCATCTACCACCAAGAAGGGACGCTACCACCCTGGGTAGGGGGTGAGTGTGGTCAGTGTAACTTCCCCCCCAAGTTTCATCTGCCCTCACTCCCCCACGCCCAGCATACCCCCTGCTCCCACCTACATGCACTCATATACCACCAATGGTGGCAATGCATTTTAGGTTCCACAGAAAATGGGGTGCCTTGCCGTGGCTCTGTGGCTTTGCATGCATTAGTAAATGTGTGTAACTAAACCCCTGTCTGACACATACTGCTTGACAGGACAGTTTGGTTGGTCACAGTCTGGTCAGCAAGTTGAGCGTGGAAATGTCTTATTTTTATATGTTTGCCTTTGCAATGCTTTTTGCTGCAGTGACCAGTTACAGGTGGGGGCAGTAACCACTTTTTTGTACCAGCAAGGGTGGCAATGCCTCTTAGGCTCAGCTACACCCACTCATCTACCACCAAGGGTGGCAATGCCTTTTACTGTAAGGTGTTTTCTACATTTGCAATATAGTCCCAGCTATGGGATTTTTTATTGGATATTGTAATAAAATTTGACTACTTTTACTTAACAATACTGGTGTGGTACTGTTACATTTCTATATAACTGTGTTCTTTAGGGTGTTTGTTTTATGTAAACAGAAGGGGGTGGGGATTCCATTTGGTTTTTCCGATCGCCCACTGCCTGAAAAAGAAAAAAAATACACTTCTATGGCAAACCTTAAGGACTTTAGCAGCCAATAGATTATGCAACTTTCTTTCCTCCACAATGGGTGAACGGTAAGAAAATTGCTTAACTCCAATGTAAAAACACATATAAAAGCAGAAGGCCTTCAAAAAATACAAGGTTGAGGGATTATCATCAGCATTCTGACTTTATAAAGAATGCAACAAGAAATGTAAGGGTGCAATTAGGACGGCTAAGGTAGAACATGAAAGACACATAGCGGAGGAGAGCAAAAAAAGTCCCAAGAAATTCTTTAAGTATGTAAACAGTAAAAAAGGGAGGACAGACCATATTGGCCCCATAAAGAATGAGGAAGGACATCTGGTTACAAAGGATGGGGAGATGGCAAAGGTATTGAATTTATTCTTCTCCTCAGTCTTCACAAAGGAATCGGGGGGCTTCAGTAACCAAAACTGCAGTGTTTATCATGGTTAACAGAGGACAGAATTAAAATTAGACTCGAGAAACTTAACATTAATAAATCCCGGGACAAGATGGCTTGCACCCGAGGGTACTTAGGTAACTCAGTCAAGTAATTGTCAGACCATTGTTCCTAATTTTTACTGACAGTCTACTGACTGGAATGGTACCAGCTGATTGGAGAAAAGCCAGTGTAGCACCAATATTTAAAAAGGGCCCAAAATACATTCCTGGGAATTACAGACCAGTTAGCCTAACCTCAATAGTATGTAAACTCTTGGAGGGGATGATAAGGGACTATATACAAGATTTTAGTAATGAGAACGGTATCGTTAGCAGTAATCAGCATGGATTCATGAAGAATCGTTCTTGCCAAACCAATCTACTAACCTTCTATGAAGAAGTGAGTTGCCCGCTAGATAAAGGAAGGCCCGTAGATGTGGTGTATCTGGATTTTGCAAAAGCATTTGACACAGTTCACGTTTACTGTACAAAATAAAGGTCCATTGGCATGGACCATAGGGTGAGTACATGGTTTGAAAACTGGCTACAAGGGCGAGTTCAGAGGGTGGTGATAAATGGGGAGTACTCGGAATGGTCAGGGGTGGGTAGTAGGGTCCCCCAGGGTTCCGTGCTGGGACCAATCCTATTTAATTTGTTCATAAACGACCTGGAGGATGGGATAAACAGTTCAATCTCTGTATTTGCGGACAATAATGGATGTGGAAACCTTGCAAAAAGATCTGAACAAATTAATGGGGTGGGCAACTACATGGCAAATGAGGATCAATGTAGAAAAATGTAAAATAATGCATTTGGGTGGCGAAAATATGAATGCAATCTATACACTGGAGGGAGAACCTCTGGGGGAATCTAGGATGGAAAAGGACCTGGGGGTCCTAGTAGGTGATAGCAGCAGCTTGGCATTGCATGCCATTGCTGAGCCTAACAAAGCAAACAGAATATTGGCATGCATTAAAAAGGGGATCAACTCCAGAGATAAAACTTTAATTCTCCTGCTCTACAAGACTCTGGTCCGGCCGCACCTAAAGTATGCTGTCCAGTTCTGGGCACCAGTCCTCAGGAAGGATGTACTGGAAATGGAGCGAGTACAAAGAAGGGCAACAAAGCTACTAAAAGGGTCTGGAGGATATTAGTTACGAGGAAAGGTTGCGAGCACTGAACTTATTCTCTCTGGAGAAGAGACGCTTGAGAGGGGATATGATTTCAATATACAAATACCGTACTGGTGACCCCACAATAGGTATAAAACTTTTTTGCAGAAGAGAATTTAACAAGACACTTGGAAACTCATTAAAATTGGAAGAAAAGAGGTTTAGCCTTAAACTTCGTAAAGGGTTCTTTACTGTAAGAGCAGCAAGCATGTGGAATTCCCTTCCACAGACGTGTTCTCAGCGGGGGGGCATTGATAATTTCAAGAAACTATTAGATAAGCACCTGAACAACCGCAACATACAGGGATATACAATGTAATACTGGCATATAATCACACACATAGGTTGGACTTGTGTCTTTTTTCAACCTCGCCTACTATAGACCCTTGTCAGGGTAAAGTCACTCATGGAGCGTATTATGAAAGGCAGAAGAGAAGACTTCTTGGTGCAGTACTAAGATCAAGATTTCTTTATTCCGATAAAACGATAAGCAACTGACATCCAGAAAAAAACTGTGTATTCAATAAGAACTCACAGCCGTGGCTCGAGCCAGTGCATTGAGGTGGTTAAATTCACTAAAAATGAAGCTGAACTCCAGCTAACCCTTTTAGGTCTTTCCTTTTTGGAACAAAGGTTTTACATAAATGCTGATCATTGTAAACAGTTTTGTCTTAACTCTAAAACTGGTACATCTGTGCAAGACTGCTGCTGTTCTGTTGGAAAGATAGGCTATTACTGGCAGGATCACCAGGTGACAATAAGGAGCCTAAAAATGAATGCAGTCTCCACCTAAGAATGGGTAAGCTGCAATGGGGTTTAAATACCGCTTAAAAAAAAATAACCGTGTACTCTTGCAATTTACCATTCCTTTTAGATGTAGACACTTGCTCATGTAGTCTTCTCTGTGGCCAGCAGGTGGTGATATTGTCTTGCACATCAATAGCATTACTACTTTCAACTGTTCAGAAATGAAGCCTGCAGCAGGGGCCGCCTTGCCCAAGTACACTTCCAGTGCAGTGACCAAAGCAAATTTGCCTTCATTTCCCCATAGTTCTAGTTCACAGCAATGGGCTGTTGGTGGGTGACTTGGGAATGGGGATGTGTGTAGTGGGTTTGGTTGCGCTACCACACATATAATTTAACCCCTTCAGCCCCACATTTTTTGCAATTTGGCACTGCGTTACTTTAACTGGTAATTATGCCTTTAAGCGATGCTGTACCCAAACAAAATTTATGTCTCCCCCTTCCCCCCCACAAATAGAGATTTCTTTTGGTGGTATTTGATCACCTCTGCAGGGTTTTTTTTGTTTTTTTTTTGCACTATAAACAAAAGACCATTTTTGAAAAAAAAATTATTTTTTAACCACTGCAGCCCCGGAAGGATTTACCCCCTTCCTGACCAGAGCACTTTTTACAATTTGGTACTGCGTCGCTTTAACGGCTAATTGCGCGGTCATGCAATGGTGTACCCAAACGAAATTTGCATCCTTTTCTTCCCACAAATAGAGCTTTCTTTTGATGGTATTTGATCACCTCTGCCATTTTTATTTTTTGCGCTATAAACAGAAAAAGACCGAAAATTTTGAAAAAAAATGATATTTTCTACTTTTTGTTATAAAAAAAATCCAATAAACTCAATTTTAGTCATATACATTTAGGCCAAAATGTATTCTGCCACATGTCTTTGGTAAAAAAAATGTCAATAAGCGTATATTTATTGGTTTGCGCAAAAGTTATAGCGTCTACAAACTAGGGTACATTTTCTGGAATTTACACAGCTTTTAGTTTATGACTGCCTATGTCATTTCTTGAGGTGCTAAAATGGCAGGGCAGTACAAAACCCTCCCAAATGACCCCATTTTGGAAAGTAGACACCCCAAGGAAATTGCTGAGAGGCATGTTGAGCCCATTGAATATTTTTTTTTTTTGTCCCAAGTGATTGAATAATGACAAAAAAAAATAAAAAATTTACAAAAAGTTGTCACTAAATGATATATTGCTCACACAGGCCATGGGCATATGTGGAATTGCACCCCAAAATACATTCAGCTGCTTCTCCTGAGTACGGGGATACCACATGTGTGGCACTTTTTGGGAGCCTAGCCGCGTACGGGACCCCGAAAACCAAGCACCGCCTTCAGGATTTCTAAGGGCGTAAATTTTTGATTTCACTTCTCACTACCTATCACAGTTTTGAAGGCCATAAAATGCCCAGGTGGCACAAGACCCCCCAAATGACCCCATTTTGGAAAGTAGACACCCCAAGCTATTTGCTTGGAGGCATGATGAGTATTTTGCAGCTCTCATTTGTTTTTGAAAATGAAGAAAGACCAGAAAAAAATTTTTTTTTTTCAATTTTCAAAACTTTGTGACAAAAAGTGAGGTCTGCAAAATACTCACTATACCTCTCAGCAAATAGCTTGGGGTGTCTACTTTCCAAAATGGGGTCATTTGGGGGGGGTTTGAACTGTCCTGGCATTTTATGCACAACATTTAGAAGCTTATGTCACACATTACCCACTCTTCTAACCACTTGAAGACAAAGCCCTTTCTGACACTTTTTGATTACATGAAAAAATTATTTTTTTTTGCAAGAAAATTACTTTGAACCCCCAAACATTATATATTATTTTAAAGCAAATGCCCTACAGATTAAAATGGTGGGTGTTTCATTTTTTTTTTTTCACACAGTAATTGCGCAGCGATTTTTCAAACGCATTTTTTGTGGAAAAAACACACTTTTTTAAATTTTAATGCACTAAAACACACTATATTGCCCAAATGTTTGATGAAATAAAAAAGATGATCTTAGGCCGAGTACATAGATACCAAACATGACATGCTTTAAAATTGCGCACAAACGTGCAGTGGCAACAAAATTTAATACATTTTTAAAAGCCTTTAAAAGCCTTTACAGGTTACCACTTTAGATTTACAGAGGAGGTCTACTGCTAAAATGACTGCCCTCGATCTGACCTTCGCGGTGATACCTCACATGCATGGTGCAATTGCTGTTTACATTTGACGCCAGACCGACGCTTGCGTTCGCCTTAGCGCGAGAGCAGGGGGGACAGGGGTGCTTTTTTTTTTTTTTTCTTCTTCCTTTTATTATTTTTTTTGTTTTTTTATCTTATTTTTAAACTGTTCCTTTCATTTTTTTTTTAAATCATTTTTATTGTTATCTCAGGGATGTAAATATCCCCTATGATAGCAATAGGTAGTGACAGGTACTCTTTTTTTGAAAAAATTGGGGTCTATTAGACCCTAGATCTCTCCTCTGCCCTCAAAGCATCTGACCACACCAAGATCGGTGTGATAAAATGCTTCCCCAATTTCCCAATGGCGCTGTTTACATCCGGCAAAATCTAAGTCATAAAATGCTCGTAGCTTCCGGTTTCTTAGGCCATAGAGATGTTTGGAGCCACTCTGGTCTCTGATCAGCTCTATGGTCAGCTGGCTGAATCACCGGCTGCATTCTCAGGTTCCCTGTTGAGACAGGAGAGCCAGAGAAAAACACGGAAGACGGTGGGGGGGGGACATTCCCTCCCACTGCTTGTAAAAGCAGTCTAGAGGCTAATTAGCCGCTAGGATTGCTTTTACATGAAAGCCGACCGCTGGCTAAAAAGAATGATACCAAGATGATACCTAAACCTGCAGGCATCATTCTGGTATAACCACTCAAATTCGTGAATGGTGTACCTGAAGACAAAAAAATGGTTAACAATAAAGCACAGTAAACGGTAAAGTATAAAAAATTGCATACCTGAAAAGCAAACGTGATAAAACATAATAACAATAAAACATTGCAGAATATAATACAGTAAAAAAGAGCAGAACAATAGAGAGAGAATAGAGAGAGAGAGAGAACAATGAAACGACAACAATTTTTTATTTTTTTTGTTTGTGTTTTTTTTTTTTTTTTTTTTACACTTTTTTTGTAACTGTAACTTTTATAACTGTAACCGGTTCCAGGTTCGGGTCTCTCAAAATGCGATGGCATCTTGGGAGACCCTGTGAAAGTGTGCCTAGTCTGTGCAATGCTGTACCCTACGCTAATACTCAACTAGTGAATGGTAGCGTTCAAAACATTCACCAATGCAAAGACCAGGATTGTCAGGACAGGAGGGACAATAATAGCGGGTGTCACGTCTATATCCGCGCTTGCTGCAGACACAACATCTTTTTTGGGGGGGTTCGTTGGGTAGGGGTACTCGGGAGGACATATAAATGCCTCTCATGCAGCCGACTGCATTTGGTTGGGGATGTGAATGGGGGAAGTACGGGCGCTGCAGAAGCGCTGGGTTCCCAATTAGGATTGGCGAATGCAGCAGGAAGGGCATTATGGGCACGACAGGCCTGTGTTTGTCTTCTTGGTGGCAGCGGGACACTACTTGTGCTTGCCACCTCACCAGCTTGAACTGCACTTATGGGACTCGCCACGTCACCAAGTGTTACTGCAGTACTGGTATGACTACGACCGGGGTGTACTACGCCGCTGGTGCTTGCCAGTTCACCAAAACGCTACAAAAAAAAGTGACAGTGATCGATCGATACTGCACTTGGCTGGGCTGGGCTGGGCTGGGCCGGGCGGAGGGGCAAAACGCAGGTGCTAGCAGGTATCTGGGCTGATCCCACTAACACTGCTTTTTGGGAACCCTAAACTGCTGGGGACGCTAGTATAGATCTGATCCGATCAGATATTGATCCGATCAGATACTATACCACTAAGGGAGGCGTATGCTGCGTGTGTGGGTGTTAGCGGTACTGGCGCTAATCTGACGCTGCCTGGGGCTGGTGCTTGCCAGTTCACCAAAATGCTACCAAAAAAACTGTTAGCGATCGCAGGGATCAGGCCTGACTCTGCGAACACTGCAGTTATGCGTTTAGTGTTTTGTAAGTGACAGTGATCGATCGATACTGCACTTGGGTGGGCTGGGCTGGGCCGGGTGGAGGGGAAAAACGCAGGTGCTAGCAGGTATCTGGGCTGATCCCGCTAACACTGCGTTTTTGGGAACCCTAAACTGCTGGGGACGCTAGTATAGATCTGATCGGATCAGATATTGATCCGATCAGATACTATACCACTAAGGGAGGCGTATGCTGCGTGCGTGGGTGTTCGCGGTACTGGCGCTAATCTGACGCTGCCTGGGGCGACGCATATCACCGCCGGGCGATTAGGGGGCTAAACCTTTATTCGGTAATAAATGGCGGGTGCCCTGACACTATAAAAAATAAACGAACTAACCAGCGTCACCCGTAACAGTTATACGGTGATCAGTGGTGAAAGGGTTAACTAGGGGGCAATCAAGGGGTTAAAACATTTATTAGGTAGTATATGGGGGTCCCTGTCGCTATAAAACCCTGACGGCGAACCTAAATATTTACGTTCCTAACTAGCGTCACCAGTGACACTAATACAGCGATCAGAAAAATTATCGCTTAGCGACACTGGCGACGGTGGGTCATCAAGGGGTTAAAACTTTATTAGGGGGGGTTAGGGGGGTACCCTAGACCTACAGGGGGCTAACACTCACTGTCCTACCACTGCTAACTGTCACAAACTGACACTATGCAGTAATCAGGGAAAAAAAAAAAAAAAAACCTGCTTGGTGTCAGTTTGTGACTGGGGGGGGTGATTGGGGGGGGATCGGGGGGCGATCGGGGGGGCATCGAGGGTGTTTAGTGTGCCTGGCATGTTCTACTGTGTTGTGTGTGAGTGTTGGTGCACTTACATGTCTTCTCTCCTAGGCGCTGGAACGGAAACTGCCAGACCGAGGAGAGATGACATCACATCCTCTGCCTCTGTGTACTATACAGAGGCAGGGGATGTTTCTCATTGGCTGGGAGCGATCGCGAGGGGGGGGCCACGATCGGATGGTCTCCCCCTCGTCTCTCATCGCTCCCAACCAAATGCCGACCGCCGATGGCACCGGGGGGGTCCAATCGGACCCCCCGCCCGCGGGAAGGCAATCACGTACCAGGTACGTGATTTTTGCCTGCCCGTGCCGCTCTGATCACGTATATAGGCGTGAGGCGGTCGGCAAGTGGTTAATTTCTGCTATAAAACATATCCAGTAAAAAAAAAAAAAAAAAATCAAATTACTACGTCAGTTTAGGCCAATATTCTGTTACATATTTTTGGTAAAAAAAAAAATCCCAATAAGCGTATATTGATTTGTTTGTGCAAAAGTTATAGTGTCTACAAACTATGGGATATTTTTACTTGTAATGGCGATCAGCTTTTTCTTTTTTTCTTTTTTTTTTTTTTTTCTTTTCAGGATTGCGGCAGATAAATCTGATGGTAAGTGATGCTTTTAGGGGACCAGTAACACCAATGCAGTAATTGGTGCTAAAAAAAAAAAAAAAAAAATGCACTGTCGCTGTACTAATGGCAAGGAAGGGGTTAACATCAGGGGTGATCAAAGGGTTAAATGTGCTCCTACGGAGTGTTTGCTAACTGTGTGGGGGTGGGGCTTTGACTGGGGGAAGACAGAGATCTGTGTTCCTGCTTAGCAAGATCTCCATCTTCCCCTCTGACAGGACAGGGATCTGCCTTGTTTAAATAGGCGGACCGACATTCTGCCTCTCTCGGGGGAGAGCGCCGGGTGCTGGTGAACATCGGGGTTTTTTTTTTTTTTTTCGGTCTAGGATTGAGCGTGCTACATACCCTAAGTCTGGAAAGGAGTACTGGGGTTGTATGCATTGCCTGTCCACCACAGCGGCTTGACACTAGTCATAGTTTTTTTTTTTTGGTCCAGGATTGATTGTGGTACATACCCTAAGTCTGGAAAGGAGTACTGGGGTTGTACACATGGCCTTTTGTTGTTTTTCCTTTTTTTTTTTTTTCTTTTTTATTTTACTTAACAGACCCTTAAGAAGCCTCAGCGTACAGGTATGTTTTGCGCAGCCAGGCCGCCCTGCCGCAGTAAATGTGCAGTAGGTGGTCTGGAACTGGTAAAAAAAAAAAAAAATCTAAAATTAATATTTAGACATGTCAAACCTATAGTTTTTTTTTTTTTTATCACACTTCTGTTAAACCTTATGAGAAGCCTCAGATTGAAGCTACTGATTTCTGAACTGTCGAGTGTTTTTTGACAGTGACTGCCTCTGGCTTTACTGTGTCCTGGGAGGAGCAGTACACAGCCCGCTATAGATGTTTTAGCGATTTGTAATATTATGCTTGGTCACCTAGTTTCATTTTTCCAGGCTACAGTGTGATGAGAGGAGGTTGGAGGATTCTGTCTCCCATGCGCCCCAAGTGCTGGACACTGCATAGAGATCCAAGTTGAGGTTTGTCCTGGCATTTGCACCATAGTTCAGTAGTGGTCAATCTAATGGCCTCAAATGTGCCCCTGACCTCACCCGAGTGCCCTCCCCATAGTATACAGTGTATATAATGCTACAAAAATCGGCCCGAAACTAGACCTACTACAAGATGGTCAGACTGCAGGCATATCTCCCAACTTTTGAGATGGGAATGAGTGACACCTATTAGCAAAAGTATGTAGGCATGGGAAAACCACCCATTGCCAAAATGCAGCAATTGAGAAATTTTGGGTGAAAGGTTAAGCTCTGGGAAACATGTCTTGGAAGATAAACTGTGTATTTCATACAACTATATAGATCAGACCAAAATGAGGGACTTGTTTCCAAATCAAGAACAGTGGGGGGCTATATACAGGATTGGTTGGACAAGGGACATGCTGTATAAAGCCCCGTACACACAGGCCAAATGTCGGGAGACATCGGCCGGTTTCGTCAGAGCGCTGACTGGACTGGAGTGTTCTGGCGGGGGCGTCCCCCTGTCGGAACACACCAGCTGAGCGGGAGAGATTGCTGTACTAATGTCACATCGTTAAGGCAGTGACTCTGACAGGAGCTGTCGCTGGATTGAACAAAAAAAAAACCTATTAGTGTGTGCCAGGCTTTAGTATGTTAGACCAAAGGTATGTACCAAGAGACTGGTAGAGGTCAATACCTTTTTAGTCAGTGCTCCCTAAAGGCCATATAAAATGTACTGATACCATATTTGTTTGTAGTGCTACCCCTGCAAGGGGTGATACTTGTCCTCTGGAACTGCCCTGACCTTGGAAACACTTTGACCCTTCTGACACTCTAGGTTCAATCATGAATTTTGCAAGCAAAATCTCCTAACTGTGCCACAAATAATACCCAGCACAAATGAAATGAGAAGACAATGAAGAGGAAGTTCAGCCAACACTATTGTATTGAATGCATTAATGCCACTCAAATTGATATGGGGGGGGGTTAATTTCAATGTACAGTAAGCTAGTGTTAGGCAAACAGATCACAAACCACTAGATCGGGCAGCATAGAGTTCTACAGCGATGCAGCACAGTCTATGCGACAGAAGTCCTGCTACTAATACGTTCAGGCTCCACATAGTCACAATTGCAATGTCTTGAGCTGCCAAGCTTAGCTTGTATGTGATATAGTTGTATAAGGAATATAAATAGTTGTGCGCTGGCGGAAAAGGAGTAGCACCCCCCCCCTCCGCGTTGTTAAGTATACATCAAAAATAGTTCTCATTTGAGTTTTCTGCCGGCAATAGTTGGGGCCCTAACAATTGGCATATAGGTGATGATTATGTTTGATCTGCTTGAAGGTCACCAGAATTAGTGTCCCAACTGGGAGATTTTCCTTCCATTACTTTTCTGGGGACAAATCAAAATTTGGGATTTTCTTTGGTAAACAGGACAAATAGAGAGGGTGAATCTCCCTAATGGGGCCCAGGCAGCAGTAAAATCCATCTCCCCTCTATCCAAAACTTTGGGACAGTAGAATGAAGAATGAACAGAGGCTGTGGTGGAGGTGGCAGGAAACACCTGATGATGACAGTCAGTACAGGTGTTTCTTGCTGCCGAATAAGGCTGGGAAGTGTGACTGAACCTCTATCCACTCATACAAGATGGTCACTGCAATGCTGGATGTGGAAGTGTTTTATTGTATCTTTAAGTAGCAGCTGGCTGAACGGCAGTCCCCCTAGTGAACTCTCCAGCATTTCTATGGCAAGAGAGTGAGCCCACCAATTACAGTCAAATTTTATAGACTTTCCCAGAATCCCAGGTCTGGATCACTTGTTTTGGTAGTTTCAAAGCAGCTTCAGTAGGTGTTAGCTGAGAGACTACAAGTCCCAGGATCCTCTGCTTCAAGTCAGGAAAGAACAATCCATCCACTAGAGGCAGGAAGGCGATGCAATGATTTAAACATAGGCATATAGGGGAAACAAACTCTTTATGTACTTCAATATTGTCTCCTCCACCATTTAGTAGCCTCATACCAGGCTACAAATACCAGAGGGCTGCACATTGGGCACCAGGGCTTTATTTTGTGTTCATCACACCCCACCATTCCCTTGGGTCGGTTAGTGCACAATATGTGGAACGCAAGTGGCGTGTCTGCTTGATTTTACATGCTGTCCTTACTGAACTGTAAATGCTTACTATTTTTTTTTTATACATTAAAGTTAATACTACACCATGAGGAGCTCTGTCTTTCTCTTTGACATATACATTGATTACCTTCATGAATTATTGTCTTCGGGATGGTTTTTCACAATTGGAGATTACATTCCTACACCCATGCTTTGTTATGACTACCTGTCATGGGTGTCATATCCATCTGGTGAGTAGGATGGGTGCCTAGTTATTGGTGGGAGAAGACACCACACTTTACTTCACTGAACCAAGAAAGGATTTCACTTCACTGTTGGACTTTTTTTGGTGGTGGTTTATGGGCTTTATTATTGTGTTGACACATATTTAGGATTTATTGTATAATGGTATGACAAAAAGGGCGATATGGAAAATTCTATTTAATTTTTCTTTTTACTATTAGACCTTCTGGTCTCACTACGGGCTGCATTTTTGTTTAATTTCTTTTTTCATTTATTATATTATATAATATCAATCTTTGATCCAGGATGTTCAGGTTAAGGGTTTATGAACTTGTTCACAAGTCCTCATTTTTTTCATGTGTGTATGTATATCCACTTGCAAAACAAAACCAGAGACATTCCCGGCTCAGCCTGCAACCAACCGAATTGTCCTGTCTTAACAGTATGCGTTAAAAACGGGAGTTTAGTCTGCACACATTTGAAAATACATGCGTAGGCTACGGAGCCCTGTCAAGGCACCCCAGTATTTTCTGCAGTCCTAACTCCATACTTAAAGCACATGCATTATAATGGATGGGCAGGTGAGGCGGAGGGAGCCCTCCCTAAAGGCACAGGGGTGCATTGGACACCCAGCAAATAGCACAATGGCAGCAAAGATGTGCAGTGTGCCCCCTCACCTGCCCTCTGCCAATCCATTATAATGCATGTGCTTCCATTGTGGAGGCTCTCACAATTTAGAGTTAGGACTACCGAAAGTACTGGGGTGCCATGACTAGGCTCTGTAGACTACGCATGTATTTTGCAAATGTGTATCCATTTGACCTCTGGAAGATTTAACCTCCCCCCTTTCATGACCAGGCCATGATTTGCTATACAGCACTGCATTACTGTGACAATTGCGTGGTCATGCAATGTTATACATAAATGAAATATGCCTTTTTTTCCCCACAAATAAAGCTTTCTTTTGCTTGTATTTGATCACCTCTGGTTTGTATTTTTTTTGCACTATAAACAAAAAAAAAATGTTTTCGCTTTCTGCCATAAAAAAAATTGCAAATAAGAAAGGGGGGGAATCAAGTTCCTTCATAAATTTAGGCCAATATGTATTCTGCTACACATTTTTGGTACAAGAACAAATTTCCAATAAGTGTACATTGATTTGCGCAAAAGTTATAGCGTCGCCAACCTATTTATGTGTGTGTGTGTATATGTATGTATATATACATATATATATATATATATATATATATATATATATATATATATATATTTGAAAAAAAAAATGTTAATACTAGTAATGGTGGCGATCAGCGACTTATAGTGGGACTGCGATATTGCCGCAGACAAGCTGACACTTTGAGGGGAACCAGTAACACTAATGTTTATTTCAGGTACTAGTATAGTGCCATCAATTTACGCAGTGCTTTACATATTGTACATTCACAAGGAGCTTACAATCTAAGGTCCCTAACTCACATTCATACATACACATACTAGGGCCAATTTAGACAGGAGCCAAAAAAGTGTCTGTAGTAACATATGGGATTTGAGGCACAAAGTTTTAGTGAAATTTGTAACATTTTCTATCATTTCTTTTAAAGAAGTAAACATATAATAAACTACAATTATAAAATGATCATTTTAAACCACTGCAGTGACTTATAACAAGTCTTTCTGCTCAGCGCATTTCATGGACATGGTCCTCTTCAACAGGAGTCAGAAGACTTGAATTGCTGCCATCTAAATAGAGTGACAAAAGTGATCTTAAATGGTCATAGAAATAGTGCATTTTCATACATCATGCCATAATTCCTCCCCATGGACTGCAATAATGGGTATCCTGGGGGGGGGGGGGAGATTCCCCATCCTGGGACCCCTGTGCCACGTATGGTTGAACTGCGAGGAATAACTGGATACCCATTATTGCACTTTTTGCGATTCGGCACTGCGTCGCTTTAACTGACAATTGCGCTGTCGTGCGATGTGGCTCCCAAACAAAATTAACGTCCTTTTTTACCCACAAATAGAGCTTTCTTTGGATGGTATTTGATTACCTCCGCGGTTTTTATTTTTTGCGCTATAAACAAAAAAAGAGCGACAATTTTGAAAAAAAACGCTATTTTTTGCTATAATAAATATCCCCAAAAAATATATAAAAAAAATTTTTTTCCTCAGTTTAGGCCGATATGTATTCTTCTACATATTTTTGTTAAAAAAAATCGCAATAAGTGTATATTGATTGGTTTGCGCAAAAGTTATAGCGTCTACAAAATAGGGTAGATAGATTTATGGCATTTTTAAAAATAATTTTATTTTACTAGTAATGGCGGTGATCTGCGATTTTTATCGTGACTGCAACATTATGGCGGACACATCGGACACATTTGGCGCTATTTTGGGACCATTCATATTTATACATCGATCAGTGCGATTAAAAATGCACTGATTACTGTGTAAATGTGACTGCCAGTGAAGGGGTTAAGTGTGTCCTAGGGAGTGATTCTGTTAAAGGGCGTGGCTACGAGTGACACGTCACTGATCGCTGCTCCCGATGAGAGGGAACAGACGATCAGTGACATGTCACTAGGAAGAATGGGGAGATGTTGTTTTATACTAACATCTCCCCGTTCTTCAGCTCCGTGACACGATCACAGGACACCGGCGGACATCGAGTCCGCGGGTCCCGCAGGCACGATCACAGAACTTGCGGCAGGGGCAAGCACGCGACCACACGGCGGCAAATTTAAAGGGACGTACCTGTACGTCCATTTGCCTGTCTGTGCCATTATGTCGACGTATATCTACATGCGGCGGTCGGCATGTGGTTAAGGTGGTTGTAAACCTTAGGACAAAAAAAAAACAAACCTGCAAGACAAAGGCATAATGAGCTAGTATGCATAGCATACTAGCATACCTGAGATTGAAGCCCCTGCAGCCATCCTCATACACCACTCTGGTGGCCGACATCGCTCCCGGAGTTACTTCCGGGTATCGCGGACTCCGGCGCTGTGATTGGCCTGAGCCGCGATGACGTCACTCCCGCACATGCGCGTGGGAGCCGCCGTTAACGGCACACTCACTGAAGCAACGGCACGTACGTGCCAGTGCTTATGTGCTGATGACGTGCACATGCAAATACAGGGGATATCTCCTAAACCGTTCAGGTTTAGGAGATATCCAGGGTAGCTACAGGTAAGCCTTCCTATAGGCTTACCTGTAGCAAAAAGTGTGTTGTAAGGGTTTACAACCACTTTAAAATGATTGTTTTATTATATGATAACTTCTTTAAAATAAATGAAATAAAATGTTCAAAATTTCACTAAAACGTTGTGCCTCAAAAGTTCCATATGTTATTACAGACACTTTTATGATACACCAGATTTAGGGATGTGGCATGCAAATTGAATTATCTTTGATCATCAATTTAGACAGAAGCCAATTAACTTACCAGCATGTGTTTGGAAGGAAACCGGAGTACCGGAAGGAGACCCATGCGGGAACATGGAGAGTTTGGGATTTAAACCAGTGACCCTTTTAGCTGCAAAGTGCTAACCACTACACCACTGTGCTGCCCAGACACAGTGATCAATGCTAAAAATACACACTGTCACTGTACTAATGACACTGGCTGGGAAGGGGTTAACATCAGGGGCAATCGAAGAATTAAATGTGTACCTAACTAGTGTTTTTGTGTTTACTGTGAGCTGCTTTCATTATGGGATGTGCAGGATTTTATTTCCTTTGCAGGAAACCAAATCCAGCACATCCACAGTGACAGGACAGAGTTCTGCCTTGTTTACATAGGCAGAGCTCCGTTTTGTCTTTTTCTCCTCACCAATCAGTGGGTGCCGGTGGACATCCATTGGCCGGCACCCACTGATCGGCCTGTGCTGTCACTAATCGCAGCACACCCCCTACTGGGAAGAGAAGAATCACACGTTTTACATATGTGATTCTGCACAGCCGGCCCGCACTGTCGCAGTAGGTGTACAGTGCGCGGTCGGCAAGTAGATATACAATCCCAAAAAAGTTGAGACGCTATACAAAATCTTCACAAATACAGAATGCAATGATTGGCAAATCTCATAAACCCATATTTTAGTCACAACAGAAAATATATCAAATGTTTAAACTGAGAAAATTTACCATTTTAAGAAAAAAAAAAATATTGAAATTGATGGCAGCAACTTGTCTCAAAAAGTTTGGACAGGGCCATGTTTACCCCGGTGTAGCATCTCCTCTTCTTTTAACAGCACGCTGTAGATGTCTGGGCACTGAAGAGACCAGTTAATGGGGTTTTGGGAAAGGAATGTCTCATTCTTGCCTGATGTAGGATTCTACCTTCTGTAGGATTCTACCTTCTCTAGGGGTCAACCTTCTATAGGAGGCTCCTTCTATAGGAGTCTACCTTCTCTAGGAGTCTGCCTTCTATAGGAGGCTACCTTCTCTAGGATTCTACCTTCTATAGGAGGCTACATTGACACTCCAGCTGTGTGGAAACTTTAAATCCCATCATGGCTAAGGTGGTGCTTTTATGAATCTCTTTCATAAAGACCAGTTAATGGGGTTTTGGGAAAGGAATGTTGTCTCATTCTTGCCTGATGTAGGATTCTACCTTCTCTAGGAGGCTACCTTCTCTAGGAGTCTACCTTCTCTAGGAGTCTACCTTCTATAGGAGGCTACCTTCTCTAGGATTCTACCTTCTATAGGAGGCTACATTGACACTCCAGCTGTGAGGAATCTACAAATCCCATCATGGCCAAGGTGGTGCTTTTATGAATGTCCTTCATAAAGACCAGTTAATGGGGTTTTGGGAAAGGAATGTTGTCTCATTCTTGCCTGATGTAGGATTCTACCTTCTATAGGAAGCTACATTGACACTCCAGCTGTGTGGAAACTACAAATCCCATCATGGCCAAGGTGGTGGTGCTTTTATGAATGTCCTTCCTATGCACCAGATTGTATATATATAATACTGTACATTGCATGGGGGGGGGGGGGGGTGATCCATCCACACTGAATGGCAATGCACCACCCAGTAGCCATAGGTTGTTGCAATGTATGTTTTAGCAAATGTAAATAGGCCCCTAACATTAACTTTCAGCGGGATAAAAAAAATTGCTTTCTTGTCCTGACAGATAGAGCTGTATATAGCTCAGACCTGAATGGGCAGATACACAAAGGCTTTATAAATCTTCTCCTGTATATTGTCCATCTGTACAGCTTTAACAATTCTTCCTTCTAAGGCAGGCCTTGGGCATCCTACACATGAAAGCTGCATGTAGAATTACTGTGCACACCCCAATGAGAAGATTATGTGTAATACAAGAGGATGTAGACTACATTGTGAGGCCCTATAGAGGACACAGTCCATGTTCATTTTAATGCAAACAGCCCCATTCTCTATACTGAGCCCTCTGGCAATGCTCTTGCTCACCTAAGCCTCAGTTGTATTAGTCACTCTATACAAAGCCTTTTCGTGCCCACTGATACTAGAACACCAAAAGGAGACAAAGGCAAATCTTCATGTGTATGGCCACAGCTGCCTGAAGGTGATTAGATGCTTGCATCTCCAATGGCCACCTATTGTATATTGTAAAGGTCCTCTAAAAACTACAATAATGGTTTCTGAGTTAGGCTGGCCATACACTAGTAGAAGTTCATCCAAAATTTCAAAGAATTTCCTTCGCGCTGGTAGATGTGAAAAAAATATTATTAATTAACTAGGTGATGTAAAACGCTAAATATGAATATTGCAGCAAAATTAATGGTGCTCACACAACCGCTTGCTGAATAAATAATTAAGTGAATTTCGCGCAATATTCCAGTAGTGTCAGTGTCTAGATGCCAAAGAAAAAAAGGGGCAGATAAAATGCTAGCAAAGGTTATAACATCATAAATAACCGTGAGTGGATCCTGGTAAGTGAAAATCCTTGTATAAAGCGTTATACCATTAGATAAATTGATAAAGTGCAACCGTATAATAAATAACCGTGAATGGATCCTGATGAATAAAAATCTTGTGTGAAGTGTTATGACCTTAAAATAAATTATTATAAAGTGCAACCGTGACTGAACCGTGAATAAATGCTGGTGAATAAAAGTCTTGGTAAAAAGTCCTTATAACATTGGATAAATTAATGTAAAGTAAAATCCATCAAAAAGGTGAATGATTAGCAACAAATTAATATCAAAAGTGCACTAAACTCAGTGTGATCACAATTCATCTAACTGCGCCTTTAAAAATAAAGACTCAAAATAGCAGCATTGCAAGATACAAAATGTGCAATTCATAAAATTTTTGGATAGATGGCGCTGTTGAGTGGATAGAAAGTCCTTCTAATCGGGTCTGTGTGTGTTCTATATGGTGGATAAATGGTTCCTACGGTGGTGTCCTCTAGTGCAGTCTCTCTGGACTCTCACCTTAAATAAGTACAAATCGAGTTGTGGAAATAAGATCCGTGCAGTATGGAAGCGCTGCTTGTACACTTCTCCCTCTGTACTAGTTGACTCTCTGGATCTTCTCCTGTGTTCCCTCGGCTCCCTCCGCTCTGATAAGCTCAGACAAGATAAAGACAGGGGAGGGGGAGAGAGAAGGCAGGCTCCACTAGTGTGTTAATGTTTTAAAACCAGGGGGGATATTTATTTAATTATGCTCTTACATTAGATAAAAAAAGTCAGGCAAAATAAGGAACAGATGAGAAGTCTGGCGTTCTCAGCGCCCTCTCACTTGAATTGACAGCTGTGTGCCGCTCCAGCCAATCCCTACGCGTTACGACACGTCACGTGTCTTCATCTGGGGAACCGGATTGGCTGTTCTATGTTACCTTATATATAGTGTAACCGGAAATGCTAAAACCGCCATCTTTCTTGTGGGTATGCTGTTAGACTCAGCGGTTCATGTGTTACAACCGGAAGTTACAAAGCGGCCATTTTCCTTGTGGTTTTGTGGGTTTTGCTCAGCGCTCGTTTTTTTATTGGATTTGTAATGTAGATATGTCACCATTTTGTTGTGGATGGCTACAATCTTGCTCTATATGTTGAACACCCTTATGTGAGCCGCCATCATTATGGTGGAAATGTTATCTACAGCCAATGTATATAATGAAGGGCAATACACCATAAATAACTGAAGCCGCAAGAAAAGGGGGGAACAAACGGCTTTGTTTGATGTGCTGCTGATGTTATAAAATACAGCTATGTGTAGAAATAAATATTGGTTATCAATTTCAGTGAAACAAATAGCTATCCTATAGCGGTATACGGGTGAAATCAGGTGAGAGTGCTCTGATCTAACAATCGATAGATGAATTATACAACATTAAAACTGACATATAACATTTATCTTCAAAAATAGTAAACTAACAAAACTAATAATATTGTAGGACTCCTAATACATAGAACAGTAAGTGTTAATATTAGTAATGGTATACCATGTATAGATCACTGTAGTACCAGTACATGCCACTAGTGGGAATAGATTAATAAATACAACTCTATATGATCAACAACATAATATAATGAACATTATCCATATTATAAACAGATACCTCAATTTATTTAAAATTTACTGTGTAGTAGATTTGGAAACTTCATATATTAATATAATGTATAGGAATCTATAATAGAATTAATAATATATGATAAAAATCTAAAAAATATAAAAATACTAAAAATATTAAAAATCATTTAAAAAGCAATTTAAATCAAATTCTACGTTGAGACCCCCAGGTACCAGTGTGCGTAAAGTATGAATCCATCTGGATTCTTTACGGCTAATATCGCGGACTAGATGACTACCTCTCCACATAGGCTTGTGTTTTTCAATTCCCCAAAATTGGAGGTGCGTGGGGTCTCTGTTGTGAACTAGTGCAAAATGTTTCGACACATTGTGCTTCGGGAAGCCAGATTTTATGTTTTGTACATGTTCCTTTATTCGTGTTTTAAGCGCTCTTTTTGTGCGGCCAACATATTGAAGGTTACAGCTACACTGCAGTACGTACACTACCCCTTCTGTGTGGCATCCTATAAAATCCCTAATGATAAAATTTTGTCCTGTGTTGGTGGCTGTAAAATCTTTGCGTTTTCCTTGAAATTTTCTCGCATGGCGACAAGCGTAGCAATTGCGGCAGGGATAGAAGCCTTTACCTGAAAAGAATGTATAAGTAGATGTTGGAGGGGGGTCAATAACGGACTTGACGATCAGATCTCTGATAGTTGGTGCTCTCTTGTATACTATGTTAGGTCTTTCTGGCAGTATTTCCTTGAGATCCTTATCATTTTTTAAAATGTGCCAGTGTTTTTGAATGACTTTCGCTACATCTCTATGTTGTATATTGAAATCCAGTACTATGCTTGGTATTTCCTGTTGGACTCTTGTCTTTGGTTGTTCTTCAAGCATTTTATTCCGATCTAGCAGATTGACATGTTCAATCTGGTTTTTTATCCAATCTTCATTGTAGCCTTTTGCTTTGAATCTTTCTCCAATAACCTGTGCTTGATTTCGGTAATCTTCTTCTTTCGTACAATTCCTTCTCAGTCTGGTGAATTGGCCCTTAGGGATGTTATATAGCCACGGTTTAAAATGACAGCTATCTGTCGACAGATAGCTGTTAGCATCTACTTTTTTAAAATGCGTCTTGGTGACTATTTTCTGTCCTTCCAGACTTATATTCAAGTCTAGGAAGTCTATTTCCTTCTCTTCAATTCTCCATACCAAATTGATGTTTTTTGTGTTGTCGTTTAATTTATTTAAAAAAGCTTCCAAACTCTTTATATCACCATTCCACACTATCACTACATCATCTATGAACCTTTTATATAGCGTGAGTTCGGCGGGGGTGTTTGTATATACTGCAGTTTCTTCCCACTGCGCCATAAATGCATTTGCCACTCCTGGTGCAAATTTGGCACCCATAGCTATTCCCACTGATTGTTTAAAGTAGGTTTGGTTGTGCCAAAAATAATTGCATTTCAGGCAGAAGTCTAAACACTTCAACAGGTACTTTCTTTGCTTACAAATTAAGGTGCTATATTTCCTTAGCAACCATTTTGTAGCTGAAATCGCATCATAGTGTTGTACTATTGTGTACAATGATGTGACATCCGCAGTGGCCAGTAATGTACGTCCCTCTAATACTGGTACTTCGTTCAGAAATTGTAGTGTGTGTTTGGTGTCTTTTAGATACGCCTGCGTTTGTTGGACAGCTGGTTGTATGAAGTAGTCAATGTATTTTCCCATTCTTGAAGTGAGTGAATCAATGCTATTGACTATTGGTCTTCCGGGAGGATTCTCTTTATTTTTGTGTATTTTGGGAATGGTGTAGATTATCGGTATTCGACAGGTTTCAGGTATTAGATATTTACTTTCTTTCGAGTTCAAAATATTTTTCTTCTTTCCAAGATCCACTATGGCTTCTAGTTGTTTCTTATATTTTGAGGTTGGATTTCCAAGTAGTTTAGTGTACGTGGTTTCATCTTGTAGCTGCCTATTGAGTTCAGTTAGGTACTGTTCTTTAGACTGTAGTACTATTGCACCTCCCTTATCCGCCGGCCTGATTACAATATCTTTCCTTTCTGTCAGGCGTTTTATACCGTTTCTTATATGTATAGGGTCTGCGGCTTTTTTAATCTTTATCTGATCTATGTCCTGTAACACAAGGTTTTTGAAGACTTCCACATTCTGGTTGTTCGTGATCTGTGGGTTGAATAATGAGGCATTTCGCAGTGTGCTATGTACTTCTGGCTGTGTGGTTTCAATCCTTGAATTTTCTGGCTTCCACAAATTGTTCATCATATATTTTGTAATGTTAATTTTCCGAATATATTTTTGTATCCCAATATATGTGTTGAATTTGTTGAGATTACTTTTGGGTGCATGTTTCAGGCCTTTGTCGAGTACTGCCAACTCTTCTGTTGTTATTTGTTTCCCACTTATATTGACTACATTTTCTCCAATTACATTCTTCTTCTTTTGGAATCTCTTCCCTGATCTTCGTCCCCTCTTTGTTCTGGAGTATTTCTTCTTTGTTCTTCTTGGGGTCGTCTCCTGGGTGAGTGGTATTCCTCTTGAGGGGGTCTTTGTGGTGAGTGATCTCTCCTCTCTCTCTCTAAAAAAGGCCTTTGTGTATTATAGTTTTGTTGCTGTCCGTAATGGTACGAATCCGTATAATGGTATTCCTGATCGTTTCTGATAGGCTCAAATCTATTATACGTGGGGATCGGATAACGTCCATATCCATCATGATATTCATGTTGATATGATGATGTTCTGTTGTCTCTGGTATTTCTTTCATTGTGTTGCCAGTTTCTATTATTAAACGGTTTTCTGAAAGGTTTCTTTCCTCCTCTTTTTGGAGTGTATTGCCCGTATCCGTAGCTATTCCTTTGGTTATAGTTAGTTCTTGGTGTGCCTCCATATGTGTCCCTTTCATCTCTTCTTCCATGGTTGGGGCCGCTTGTATTGGATCTCTCTGTGTATGTACGTGGTGTTCCCATTCGTCCACCTTTTTCTTCCCACCTAGGAGGGTTAAGAACATGTGTGGTTGTGGGATCTTGGATCCTAACTTCCCTTTCCGGAGTTGAATATGTGGATGAAGGAGGGTCGGGTTCAACTTTACTTTGCCATTTGAAAACTTGATTGGTTTTATAATCCGTTACATCCCTTTGGTATTTTTTCATTTTTCGATTTTGTACTTCAAGGTCTTTGGTTATTAGATCCTTATTGAGCTGAGTTGCCAATCTTTTGAAGTCGGCTGTTTCTTTGAATGGTTCCATTTTTTGTTTAATTTCTTCTATTTGTTGTTGCAATATTATGGCTTTCTTATGTTTGCGTCCAAGTAGGAATTTTAAACCTTCAATGCTTTTATCATTATAGAACGCAAACCATTCTTGCATCGATTCTTTATCGGAGGGAACACAGGAGAAGATCCAGAGAGTCAACTAGTACAGAGGGAGAAGTGTACAAGCAGCGCTTCCATACTGCACGGATCTTATTTCCACAACTCGATTTGTACTTATTTAAGGTGAGAGTCCAGAGAGACTGCACTAGAGGACACCACCGTAGGAACCATTTATCCACCATATAGAACACACACAGACCCGATTAGAAGGACTTTCTATCCACTCAACAGCGCCATCTATCCAAAAATTTTATGAATTGCACATTTTGTATCTTGCAATGCTGCTATTTTGAGTCTTTATTTTTAAAGGCGCAGTTAGATGAATTGTGATCACACTGAGTTTAGTGCACTTTTGATATTAATTTGTTGCTAATCATTCACCTTTTTGATGGATTTTACTTTACATTAATTTATCCAATGTTATAAGGACTTTTTACCAAGACTTTTATTCACCAGCATTTATTCACGGTTCAGTCACGGTTGCACTTTATAATAATTTATTTTAAGGTCATAACACTTCACACAAGATTTTTATTCATCAGGATCCATTCACGGTTATTTATTATACGGTTGCACTTTATCAATTTATCTAATGGTATAACGCTTTATACAAGGATTTTCACTTACCAGGATCCACTCACGGTTATTTATGATGTTATAACCTTTGCTAGCATTTTATCTGCCCCTTTTTTTCTTTGGCATCTAGACACTGACACTACTGGAATATTGCGCGAAATTCACTTAATTATTTAGTTCATCCAAAATGTTTCATTTATAAGAACGTTTGTTCAATTTTCTGTTAGCGGGTCAAATCGATGTTTCTGCCTCTATAGATGCGAGATCATCATCAATCCAAATAAAAATGATGGTGTCAGGGATTCAGCCCACAATGTAAGATCAGAACAGTTGTCACATTGGATCATAGACAAAAAGCATTGTGCCATGGCATGGACTGCTCTGCCATCTGCTGGTGCTTTGTGGAACTTACATATCCCCTTTCATATTTGCTGCCAAAGATCCCACATTATACTACAGCTTGGAATAAATGCCTCTATTGTGGAGCTGTATCTGTACTCTAAAGCAGCAGTTCTGGGAAAGGAGTGATATGCCGATATGACTACAAGTTGTTTGTGACTTCAGCTTCATGTCTCAGACATTATTGGAGCCTCTTCACACTATGTGCTGTTTAAAGTGCAAATGCCATGCATTGTGGTGCACCATGTTAAGGGGTCGTGTCTACTTTGTCATGTGTTAAAGCCTAACCCCGCCATGAGACCATATTCAGCATATAACATGGTTACAAGCAGCCCCCTCCCTTACAACAGCAGGCATAGGTTGTTCTCCCCAGTGGTAGTGTGATTTGTAGCCCTCAGTGGAACACAAGTGCGATTATTGAGGTTGCAATGCTTTGTAGGCTCACATTCTTACAGACACGCTCTAAAGTCTTGTAGGAAACATTCCCAGAAGAACAGAGGCTCTTATAGCTGCAAAAGGGGTAGGAGAAGTATGTTAATGCCCATGGTTTGGGATGGGAATGTCCAACAAGCCCATAGAGGTGTTGTGATGGCCAGGTGTACACCATTTGATAATTTGCCTCATTGGCTGTTTAAAGCAGTAAAATAGAAGGGCCACTAAGGCTTAGTTCACATTGCCACAACTTAGGATCTGACGATTGCCACGACCCTGAAACTGAGCTGTAGCACGATGGCCAAGACCATACATCGGTTCAACAGGACAGGTTCCATTCAGAACAGGCCTCGCCATAGTCGACCAAACAAGTTGAGTGCACGTGCTCAGCGTCATATCCAGAGGTTGTCTTTGGGAAATAGACATATGAGTGCTGCCAGTATTGCTGCAGAGGTTGAAGGGGTGGGTGCCAGCCTGTCAGTGCTCAGACCATACGCCGCACACTGCATCAAATTGGTCTGCATAGCTGTTGTCCCAGAAGGTGGCCGCTTCTAAAGACAATGCACAAATAAGCCCGCAAACAGGTTGCTGAAGACAAGCAGACTAAGGACATGGATTACTGGAACCATGTCCCGTGGTCTGATGAGACCAACATAAACTTATTTGGTTCAAGTGTGTGTGTGGCGGCAACCCGGTGAGGAGTACAAAGACAAGTGTGTTTTGCCTACAGTCAAGCATGGTGGTGGGAGTGTCATGGTCTGGGGCTGCATGAGTGCTGCTGGCACTGGAAAGCTACAGTTCATTGAGGGAACCATGAATGCCAACATATACTGTGACATACTGAAGCAGAGCATGAACCCCTCCATGAGGAGACTGGGCAGCAGGTCAGTATTCCAACATGATAACAACCCCAAACACACCTCCAAGACAACCACTGCCTTGCGAAAGAAGCTGAGGGCAAAAGGTGATGGCCTGCCCAAGCATGTTTCCAGATCTAAACCCTATTGAGCATCCTCAAACGGAAGGTGGAAGAGCACAAGGTCTCTAACATTCACCAGCTCCGTGATGTCGTCATGGAGGCATGGAAGAGGACTCCAGTGGCAACCTGTGAAGCTCTGGTGAACTCCTTAACCCTCTTGGGCCCAGTTTGGACATTTTCACTTATGGGGTGTACTCACTTTTGTTGCCAGCGGTTTAGACATTAATGGCTGTGTTGAGATATTTTGAGGGGACAGCAAATTTACACTGTTATACAAGCTGTACACTCACTACTTTACATTGTAGCAAAGTGTCATTTCTTCAGGGTTGTCACATGAAAAGATACAGTCAGGTCCATAAATATTGGGACATCGACACAATTCTAATCTTTTTGGCTCTATACACCAACACAATGGATTTGAAATGAAACGAACAAGATGTGCTTTAACTGCAGACTTTCACCTTTAATTTGAAGGTATTTACATCTAAATCAGGTGAACGGTGTAGAAATTACAACAGTTTGTATATGTGCCTTCCACTTTTTAAGGGACCAAAAGTAATGGGACAGATTACCAATCATCCATCAAACTTTCACTTTTTATTATTTGGTTGCAAATCCTTTGCAGTCAATTACAGCCTGAAGTCTGGAACGCATAGACATCACCAGACGCTGGGTTTTATCCCTGGTGATGCTCTGCCAGGCCTCTATTGCAACTGTCTTCAGTTCCTGCTTATTCTTGGGGCATTTTCCCTTCAGCAATGAAATGCATGCTTAAATCGGATTTAGGTCAGGTGATTGACCTGGCCATTGCATAACATTCCACTTCTTTCCCTTAAAAAACTCTTTGGTTGCTTCCGCAGTATGCTTTGGGTCATTGTCCATCTGCACTGTGAAGCGCCGTCCAATGAGTTCTGAAGCATTTTGCTGAATATGAGCAGATAATATTGCCCGAAACACTTCAGAATTCATCCTGCTGCTTTTGTCAGCAGTCACATCATCAATAAATACAAGAGAACCAGTTCCATTGGCAGCCATACATGCCCACGTCATGACACTACCACCACCATGCTTCACTGATGATGTGGTATGCTTTGGATCATCAGCGGTTCCTTTCCTTCTCCATACTCTTCTCTTCCCATCACTCTGGTACAAGTTGATCTTGGTCTCAACTATCCATAGGATGTTGTTCCAGAACTGTGAAGGCTTTTTTAGATGTTGTTTGGCAAACTCTAATCTGGCCTTCCTGTTTTTGAGGCTCACTAATGGTTTACATCTTGTGGTGAACCCTCTGTATTCACTCTGGTGAAGTCTTCTCTTGATGACTTTGACACACATACACCCACCTCCTGGAGAGTGTTCTTGATCTGGCCAACTGTTGTGAAGGGTGTTTTCTTCACCAGGGAAAGAATTCTTTGGTCATCCACTACAGTTGTTTTCCGTGGTCTTCCGGGTCTTTTGGTGTTGCTGAGCTCACTGGTGCGTTCTTTCTTTTTAAGGATGTTCCAAACAGTTGATTCGGCCACACCTAATGTTTTCGCTATCTCTCTGATGGGTTGGTTTTGTTTCTTCAGCCTAATGATGGCTTTCTTCACTGATAGTGACAGCTCTTTGGATCTCATATTGAGAGTTGACAGCAACAGATTCCAAATGCAAATAGTACACTTGAAGTGAACTCTGGACCTTTTATCTGTTCCTTGTAAATGGGATAATGAGGGAATAACACACACCTGGCCATGGAACAGCTGAGCAGCCACTTGTCCCATTACTTTTGGTCCCTTAAAAAGTGGGAGGCACATATACAAACTATTGTAATTCCTACACCGTAAACCTGATTTGGATGTAAATACCCTCAAATTAAAGCTGAAAGTCTGCAGTTAAAGCACATCTTGTTTGTTTCATTTCAAATCCATTGTGGTGGTGTATAGAGCCAAAAAGATTAGAATTGTGACGATGTCCCAATATTTATGGACCTGACTGTATAATAAAATATTTACAAAAATGTGAGCGGTGTACTCACTTTTGTGAGATACTGTGTGTTTATTTATGTGTCAATTTGGGCATATACCCCTGCATGAGAAAGAAGTACAGAAAGTAATTTACTACAAAGGGAAATATAACAACCAAATAAAAAGTGAGTCAAACAATTTTCCCCACTCAACTCTACCGATAGTTCCTGCTAAGTATAGCACCTTTCAGTCAGGGGCATCCTAGGCTACACATCTATCTCCATTTTAAACCCTGGGCGAGGAAGAAGTCACACTCTTTTCAGCAAGATCCTGGGGGATACAGAGCCGAAAATTGGAATGGAATATAGTGGGGCTGATTAGACTGTGCACTTGGCTCCAGAGCTTAGTAAATGAGGTAAAGCTTCACTTTGTGTTTTTTTTTTTTTTTTCTCCTTGCATGTAATTGGGTATTCTGTGCAAAGTGAAGCTCTACCTCATTTACGAAGCTCTGGAGCCAAGTGCACGGTATATATTTGCCTTTAGTCATAGATATGTGCATCCCAAAGCTCAAAACACACATGCCTTTCTCTGCAGCCTCAGATGCACTGTACTGTGAATAGGTGGGAAGTGCTCTATGCTGAATGACTGCCTGTTCTTCCCCAAACTGAAGCATAGTAAATATAGTTTACTACACTTCAATTATGATTGGACACAGTAAGTGTTTACACAGTGTTCATTTAGGGGGGAAAGCCAGCAGCACTGTTGGGGGGGGGGGGGGGGGGTTGGGGGGAGTGGAGAGATCAGCACCCGATATAGTGATTAGGCCCAGGCACACACTTATGTCTTTAGTAAACCAACCTCAGTCTCCTCACCTGCTCTGCATTCCTCAGGAATATTCCCAAAAAGATGGTGACAACAGGGCCTGGGATGCAAAAAATAACAGTGGGGGGATGGGTGCGGAAATCTTCTTAACAGTAGGGGGTTTGTAAATGGGAGGGGTCCAGGCAATTTGACAGGGCCACTACACCAGCCTGCACACTACAACACATGCATGTTGGTGTGCACAGTGTAGGAGTAGTGGGATGTGTTGTTATGGTATGTTTTAATATTTAATATTCTGGCCAAGGGAATGAATGCCCAAACCATATTTGCACAACACAGCTTTAGGCATGCTTTTCCTGCCAGGAGCAAAAGGCATTCAGATTTGCTGGGCAAACACCCATTGTGCATGAGAACATACACAACACCTCAATGCAGTGTTTTGGTGTTAACAGGAATACATAGAAAAATATTTGTCTACGAGTCCCCGTGGTAATCCATGCAGCTCAATGCACATGTGAATGAGCCGCCCCCCCCCCCCCCCCAAGCTACAGTAGGGGGGGGGGGGGGGGGGATTATTTGGACTATCTGCTGATTTTGTACATTTACCCACAGACAAAGATATTATTAGTCTATAATTTTAATGGTCAGTTTATTTTAACAGTGAGAGACAGAATAACAAAAATATCCAAAAAAAAAAAAGTTGTCAAATTGATTTGCATTTTAATGAGTGAAATAAGTATTTGACCCCTTCGCAAAACGTGACTTCGTACATGGTGGCAATCAGAGGTCAGACGTTTCTTGCAGTTGGCCAAAAGGTTTGCACACATCTCAGGAGGGATTTTGTCCCACTCCTTGCAGATTCCTCCCCCCAAGTCTTTAAGGTTTCAAGGCAGACGTTTGGTAACTTGAACCTTCAGCTACCTCCACATATTTTCTATTGGATTAAGGTCTAGAGACCGGCTAGGCCACTCCAGGACCTTAATGTGCCTCTTGAGCCACTTTTGTTGCCTTGGCCATGTGTTTTTGGTCATTGTCATGCTGGAATACCCATCCATGACCCATTTTCAATGCCCTGGCTGAGGGAAGGAGGTTCTCACCCAAGATTTGACAGTACATGGCCCAGTCTATCATCCCTTTAATGCAGTGAAGTTGTCCTGTCCCCTTAGCAGAAAAACACCCCCAAAGCATAAGGTTTCCACCTCCATGTTGGACGGTGTTCTTGGGGTCATAGGCAGCATTCCTCCAAAACACAACAAGTTAAGTTGATGCTACAGAGCTTGATTTTAGTCTCATCTGACCACAACACTTTCAGTTCTCCTCTGAATCATTCAGATGTTCATTATTAAACTTCTGAGAGGCATGTCCCTTTTCTTTCTTGAACAGGGGGATCTTGCGGGTGCTGCAGGATTTCAGTCCTTCACAGGGTGGCGCGTCACCAATTGTGTTCTTGGTGACCATGGTCCAAGCTGCCTTGAGATCATTGACAAGATTCTCCCGTGTAGTTCTGGGCCAATTCCTCACTATTCTCATGATCATTGAAACTCCAAGGCAAGATCTTGCATAGAGCGCCAGACGGAGGGAAATTGAGTTATTTTGTGTCTCTTCCATTTGCGAACAAGTGCACCAACTGTTGTCACCCTCTCACCAAGCTGCTTGGCTATGGCCTTGTAGCCCATTCCAGCCTTGGGTCTAAAATCTTGTCCGACATCCTTTGACAGGTCTTGATCTTGGCTATGGCAGAGAGATTGGAATCTGATTGCTTCTGTGGAAAGGTGTCTATTATACAGGTAACAAGCTGATATTAGGAGCACGCTTAAAGGGAGTGCTCCTAATCTCAGCTTGTTACCTGTATAGAAGACACCTTGGAGCCAGAACTCTTGCTGATTGATAGGGGATCAAATACTTATTTCACTCATTAAAAAGCAAATCAACTTATAAAATTTTTGAAATGCCTTTTTCTGGATATTTTTGTTGTTATTCCATCTCTCACTGGTAAAATAAATCTACCATTAAAATTAGACTGATCATTTCAGTGTCAGTGGCCAAACATACAAAATCAGCAGTAGGATCAAATACTCTCTCTCGCCCTTCCCCTGTTTTAGGCAACAGGGATGTAGATAAGTTTCACAAAGCCAGGCTTTATTCACCCTCCATTGTGCTTCACAGAGCTGCTGATAATCATCCAAACACATGGATGAGGTGGAATAGATACCCTTGAATTGTTTTGGGGGATAGAAGGCTTGGTTCACACTTACATGTTTCATGCTTTTTTGCAGAAAAGCACTAGTCCATTTAACATAGTTTCCTATGGGACACATACAAAAGTATTAGGACACCTGCCTTTACACGCACATGAACTTTAAAGGCGTCTTAGTCTGTAGGGTTCAATATTGAGTTGGCCCACCCTTTGCAGCTATAAAAGCTTCAACTCTTCTGGGAAGGCTGTCCACAAGGTTTAGGCGTGTCTATGGGAGTGTTTGACCATTCTTCCAGATGCGCATTCATGAGGTCAGGCACCGATGTGGACGAGAAGGTCTGGCTCGCAGTCTCCACTCCAATTCATCCCAAAAGGTGTTATGGGGTTTGGGTTGAGGTCACGACTCTGCAAGCCAGTCAATTTCCTCCACCCCAAACTTGCTCATCCATATTTTTATGGACCTTGATTTGTGCGCAGTCATGTTGAAACAGGAAGGGGCCATCCCCAAACTGTTCCCACAAAGTTGGGAGCATGAAATTGTCCAAAATCTCTTGGTATGATGATACCTTAAGTGTTCCCTTCCCTGGAACCAAGGGGCCAAGCCCAACCCCTGAAAACAACTCCACACCATAGTCCCCCCTCCACCAAATGATTTGGACCAGTGCACATAAAAAGGTCCATTAAGGTTGGGCCAGCCAACTCAATATTGAACCCTACGGACCAAGACTGGAATGCCATTAAAGTTTATGTGTGTGTAAAGGCAGACGTCCCAATACTTTTTGGTAATGGTGTTCTTTAAGTTGCTGTGTTTTTTGGAAAGGGTCAGACTTTTTAAAAAAGAAAAATGGTGCAACAGACTTCAATGGAGAACCATGTAGTGCGTTTTTGCTCAGATTTTAGCACGATTTGCATAGAGGAAAAAAATAAAATAAAAAATAAAACCCAACTCAACAAAAATCAAGTAAAAATTAATAAAAAAAATTTAGGCAAAAAAAAAAAAAAAAAGTGTGCAAAAAACCCAAAACGCACTGCAGAAACAGATCAAAAGCTAACGGCATAAGTGTGAACCAAGCCTAAGTGCCTACTAGTCAAAGTAGGGGGAGATTTACTAAAACTGGTGCACACAGAATCTGGTGTAGCTGTGCATAGTAACCAAACTGCTTCTAACTTCAGGTTGTTCAAATAAGCCGATTGGTTATAATGCACAGCTGCTCCAGTTTTATTAAATCTCCCCCATGGAATCAGCTCTACCATTGCTAGGAAACTTAGATTTCTTGGAAAAATTCAGCAGCTCCATCATTGCACTATACATAAAGATCATCACGGAGGTTTTCAGCAGAAGCACAAAATTCACAGAAATCACAAGTCAGCAGAACACAGGTTTTCTTTAAAATGTATTTGTCGTCATTAAAGTATTACAGAGCAGTCAATAAATAAAACAGCAATAAAGTCATCATTTTTAATAGATCAGCTCCCTCCCCGACAAAATTATATTAATCAGTGAGTCGCTTTCATATATTAGGGGATTTAAACCTTCATTTGAGGGAAACTTGGGGGAGGGCAGAGAAGTGTAGAAGCCCTCCCCCGAGGAATGGAAGGGGAAAAAAAAAAAAAAAAAAAAAAAGAAGAAGAAGAAAAGCAGAGTGCAGCGCTGTGGAGATACCAAATGGACAGCTTGTATTTTCCTGAGTTATATCATCAGCGACATATTATATCTAAGCGATTTGCAAATGAGAGGAGGATGTTGAGGTATTAAGCAAGGTCACCCCTCCAAAATCAGTTCTTTCAGTGCTACCAAGACTAAATTAGCTAGTCTCCTGTGATTTCTCCCTACCCTGGACAGTCTAACAACATAGGGTAGTTCCGTCAGTGTTAATACATATACATACACACAGAGTAATATACACAAAGTGTACACAGCAAGCTGACCACCAGAAATACCTTCACAGCAAATTTTGGTCAACCATCAATCTCCGATCTACTGCCACTCCACGGAAAACACAGGCTGATCCAATACAACGGGAAGTACAGGAATTAGGAGATCACCTTAGGCCTACTGTCAATGGATGGCAGCCATTATGTCCCACAAAATGGCCTGTCACTGTCGTATACACCCAAGATTACGTGGAATGACAAGTTTACCTTATTACAAAAGGTATTCTACTTTTTTGGTCATTTGTTTTAGTTTTTCTTCAAGTCTAAATCGAACATAAGTGGCCAATAAAGAAGAAGTATCAAAACATTCTGAGTTGCTCCGGTCCCCCATGTGGCAGGGTGCACGTAGGATTTTGTCACCATCTTTCTAGGCATGTTAGTCCGAGATAGCATGATAAACAGTGCGCTACCCCCTCCCCCCTACTCAATCAATGTCTGCCCATGTACCCAACAGGAAAATATTTTTTGAAGAAGGACGCTTGTCTTGGGCACCAGGTGCTTTTCAGTAACACATGCCATTACTAGGAATGCAGGGGAAGGAAGGTTGTCGGTTCTCCTGTTACACCCCCTAGTCTTTTCAAGCAGCAATAGGCTCAGCTGATCCATCACTTGGCAAGCCATCTTCAGTGGTTGCTAGAAAACGCAGGCAGCAAGGCCTTAGTGTCCTTGGTTGCTAGGATGCAGGCAGTGTCTCCATGGTGTGGGAGGCCTGTCCTCCTGCATTTTAGCAACCAATGACACAGCACAGATCAGCTGCCTGCGTCCTAGCAACCAATAAAGCTGGATTGCCAGGTGGCAAACCCAGTCAAGCCTGCTTGAAAACAGACAGGAAAGGTGGAACAGCGCTCCTGTCAGGTGCACCCACAGAATAGGCTTTAGTAACACTCCCAAATCGGGATTCTGTCAGGGAAGGAGTTGGAAAGCCCAAGATTTATTTTCTGCACATTTCGATAGTGGTGAGCAGCCAATACAGATGTTTAGACATGAATGTATAATCGTTTTAATGCTCATGAGCGTTCTTTAAAAACCAGACTCTTATCTACACCCAAGCATCAGTGACCATTTTGTGGGCTCAGGCTATATCCAGCACATCTGTGAAGGGATAACTATAAACATGACTCTCAATTTAGCCAAGCTACTTCATGTTTAAGTGACAAAACTAAATGGGAAACGACCAGTGCCCATACCCCTCTGGTATGAGCCGCTCCTGTTTTTTGCGTGAAAAATCAAAGCCAGCGTCATACAAAATGGCTGCCTTTGGCTTAATACTTGGTTCAAGCCTGTTAAAGCTTAGCTACGCTATAGATCAGCGGCAGCGTTTTGGAGTTAAGCGGTGGAGATGTTTTGCATCCAACACGTTGGAAAAAAAAAATAAAATAAGACGCCCGATTAGATTACAAGTCAGACTTAATCATACAAAAAAAAAATATATATATTAATAAGTTAATACAGAGATTCCTTCAGAAATAAATATATAAATTCTGCTCTTTGCAGATCGCTCCGCTGTCCCGCACACGAATGCGCCCACCTCCTGTGCTGTAGGGTACACAGGATTTCTATGTTAAATACATAAAATGTCAAAGTGGGCCACAGACTGGATTAAGTTCCTGCAGTTGGGAAGAGGAGAGGTTTCACCAATATTATAAATAAATATAAGTTATTTAACAAAAAAAAGAAGGAGCACAACTTCACCCGGAAATCCCAGGCGATTTTCTTCAAAATTAAGTTTCCTTCAAATAACTAAACCAAAAATGTCTCCACCTGCAGGAAGGGCTGTCCAATGGAGAGATGCGAGGTATGGGGAACCTCTCCCCTACTCGTTTATCTGGACCCTTGGTGGGGGAGCAGCAAGTCTTTATTTATTATTATTTTCTTATTATTTTTAAAACGGTGGAAATCGCCTTCATTGTTTGTTCAGCCAAATCTTTCTCTTACCAAAAGCATTAATTTTTTTTTCCCCTTGTAAGTCTGCTTAAGATTATCCAGAAACTGGGAAAACTGCCGGTGCCCGTCTGGTGCCAACATGAAAGTGTCTCGTGCCTTGGCCAGGAACTCTATAAATTCGCCATAATGGCGCGGGCTGATGTGTGTAAGACGGGAGTGTGTGGTGCTGATGTACGCTCCAACGGCGGCTTCCAGAAGCTGGCAGAGGGGGGGCTTATCAGCCCGGGGTCCGGTTCCTCTGCCCCGTGAGGCATTAGAAATAGAGAGAGACTGGGCTAAGCCAGGAGGGGCCAGGCTACAACGCCGTAGTATGTCAGAGAGGACCGGGGCGCACTGTACACTTTTGATCACTAGGGGCACCACGGTGCTCAGCTCCACTTTACCCAAAGAATGCGCCAAGGAACAAGCCCACAGGACGTCGCTGACTGCCGGATGGGAGTCCTGGCTGAAGCCAATGTTTAGGTTGGATAGGGCCAGCGTTGCAAGGGTAAACGCCCTCATGGGCAGACCACGGTGCTCCATGTAACGGGCAACGGTGAACAGGTGAGAGTGGGCACCAGGGCCAGAGCTGGCACTGTCCAATACGATTTGGTAGGCTGCCTCAAATGATGTGTGGTCCTTTTCGCACAGAGTCAGAGCAGGCAGTGCGCAGCTCTGCGGGTCCTTCATGGCGCACTGTAGGGCGAGCGCCCGGGCACACGAACATAGTTCTTCTCGTTGTCTGGGGTCCGTGCTGAAACGGAGGAGCGTGGCGGGAGATGTACAGGACACAGCGACGATACTTGTGGCTTCTATGGGAGTGAAGAGGGTATACCAGTTCTGCATGATGCTGATTAGAGCCTGTGCTCCTGGAGAGAAGACATGGAGAATAAGGTGTCAGTTATGATCATGGCACTGAACATAAAAAAAGGTAAAGTCATACACAAAAACCATTGTAGCCTCTTACCAATTTCTGTGGCACACGACACCAGCCAACGCACCATTTCCCTTCGCCTCCATGTCAGAGTGGTCAACGTCATCCTCATAACCTGAACGGGACAAATCTCGTTAGTATGCAGTCTATTTAGCTTAAAGAGCATTCTTATAACATCGTCGCTCTGGCCACTCACACAGCCCGAGTCCGCGAACCCGGAAGGAAAACCGAGTGAAGATGGAAGCGCCTTCAGCGGTGACAGCACGTCTCTAGAGGACTTCGCTTTAGGGCAAGTTTCACATAATGTGCTAGTATGTGATGCATACTAGCACATTATGACCTTGCAGGATTTAAAAAAAATAAAAAACACACACACACACACACACACACACACACACACACACACACACACACACACACACACACAGCAGTTTACTACTGCTTTAAGGAGTTGATTCAGTTTTTGTATATCACACGAGTCGAGACATCAGTCTCAAAATTACTCCAAGCACTCTACTGCTCCCCAGATGTGTTAGCACTGCGGTTTGTCCACAGAATAGGTGTATGCGCAATTTTCGTGCATTTTAGGCATGGTCTCAGACTTTATTAGGTCATGCATTTTTGCCACGTTTGAAAGAGCACCAAAGATGCAGCGTGCAGGACTTTTGGTGCACTTTCAGAAAACGGGTCACACAATAGAAAAAGTCTATGGGACTGTGGCTAAAATGCACAAAAATGAAACCGCAGTGCACCACGCCTTACACTTTAATAATGGATACCACTACCCCAAAATTAGAGTATTTAGGCCCCTTTCACACGGACAGACCAATCAAGTCCGCCTGCCAATTTTTTCAGGCAGACCCTATATTGCTCTCTATGGAGCAGCTGATGTCAACGGACAGGCGTCCTTTGACACCCACCGACATACAATTGGATAGGCAGGCTGTTTCCATACGACAACCCATAGAGGAGAATGGGCTGTGTCCGTGTCCACTCTGCATCAGCAGAGCAGGCACAGACCTGTCAGCCACTTACTCAGTGGGGGATCAGCAAAGAGATACTCTGCTGTGCTGGCAGGCTCCGCCAGTATGAAAAAGGACCTTATGTGTTGCTTTCTACACCTGCTAAGTGGATAGCTTGGAAAAAAAAAAAAAAATACATTTTATAAAAAAAAAATAAAATAAAATAAAAATTTATAATCTATATCTCTCCTGGCTGTCTCTGGCTGAAATATGGAGTCACTAGTCAGCAATTCTGAAAGCCTTTGAATTAGCATAACAGCCAGACAACTGGTATTTTTAAAAAAGGAGTTCAAATATGGCAGTCTACTGATTACTCTCAACACGTGTTTTTTAAAGGCCTTTTGCTTTGGTACCTTCATTTTGAAGAAACAGAATACATTTCTGAATCCACCATAATTTTAGGACTACCATAGCTACTACAGTTCACGTTAGTTTACACATGTGACATCGCTGCTTTATAGTATATATCCTGATAATTCTATCGCCTTCAGAAGTTTTGGCCTCTCACCTGTAATCCCAGCTCCAGAGAGATGTTCAGCAGGGTGGTGTCAGGAGGAGAATTGGGGGGTGTTGCAGTCTTACAAGCATCCTGGGCCAGCTTGAAGAGCAGAGCTGGGGAGTGGATGTGTTGCTGGATGGAGGCCAGGACTGTGTGAAGCCACTTAGGATCTCCTGTGGAGGAGGAAAGAGAATGACCTACTGATTGACAGTTATGTAAAAGCATCAATAAAATATAAACACACCTGCAATGACCAGCAGCATGCCTCATCAGTTCAGTTCATCAGACCACACCGCTAGTTAAAGTGGATGTAAAGTCTTACATATACCCAGTGAAGGGACTATCCTCAGGTGATACAGAGATGAAAAATCCTCCTACACAAGTTCTGCCAGTTTATCTGCAGTCTTAACTTCTCTACATACGTTCAAAGTACTGAATTTATAAAGCTTGTCTGAGCTTCCAGAGAGCAGGGGGCGGAGAGCTGAAGTTACTCTCCAGATCTGACAGCTGATTGGAGGCAAGGCACACAAAAAAAAAAAAAAAAAAAAAAAAAAAAAGGAACAGAGCTGAGGCTGTCAATCTGCTGGAGATCCCTCCCGTCACCTTTTATCACTTGGTCTCAGCAAAAATTGTCTGACGTGATTCATGCTGATAGAGGAACGAAGTTGCAGACAGAATGACACAGTGCTTTTATTTGAGACAAGCACACACTATAGAAGACTATAGGAGGGATATTCTTTGTTAAGATTTCATGTTTGGAGGTTTATAACCACCAAAAATAGTGGGGTCAACTGTCTGGGCAGTAAAACGGATTTCAAGACACTCTAGCAACTAAAAAAAACAAGATTTCAGCTCACGCGTGGATATCGATCAGCGAATTTACCTTTTGCGGTAGTCAACATGGCTGACGCCAGCTCACACTGGCGTGTCTCCAGATGGCCCAAAATAAACCAGCGGGGAAAGCGACTGGTCAGCATGGAGTCCAACGGCATGATGTCCGAACCATGAGGAGGAAGAACTGACTCCAGCACAGGCAACCTTGAACAGAGAAGAGACCATTAAAATAGAACAACAATCACATGAAAGGCAGTGAAGGACAGATTAGAGTCACTGTTCGCGCATCAACTCACCTCATAGCTCTTAAAGCAACGCGATAGGCCAAGTCAGAGTCATGCGGAAGTAAAGCAGTAAATAGAAAGCGAGCAAATGTATGCATGGGAACGCTCTCTCTATAGATCACTTCACCGAAACCACTGAATGGACCTCCTTGGGACAAAAAAAAAAAAAAAAAAAAAAAAAAAAGAAGAAGAAGTGCACATTAGTATGTTGTAAATGCATTCAAACAAAGCAATATAAAGGAAAAAATAAAAAATAAAACCTGGAAGCCGATTGGTTTCTATACAGAGCTGCACTAGATTTTACACTCTCCAGTTTTAGTAAATCAACCCGATAATAATTGGCATAATGCATGTAGAAAGGCCCACAAAAAATAAATAAATAAATAAAAAAAAAAACAAAAAAAAAAAAAACTTATCCCTCGTAAAGATAGACTTTACCACTGTTTTATGCATACCTTCTAAAAGCAGCATTGCCTGCTTCCGTAGGACTTGAACCAGCCTCTCTCCCATTTCCAATGTTCCCAGCAGGCCAATGATCTGTTCTTCACTTCGCACCAGCTTGTCCTGTGCATATAGTCCCTCCGGCATTGCTCGTTGCTGCCCCAAGCCCATGAGGGCCACTTCCAGTGCCAAGCAAAGCAGAGACTCTCCAGACTGGGATCCTCCAAGAACTGGGACATGTTGGTACATAACCTTCCTCTGCTCCCCGCCTATTTCTGCAAAACAAAAAACAGTGTCAGAATGCTCTAAAGAATGAAGATGCATGAAATCTCTCCGATACCAGCCAACTCAATTCTATTTATCTGAGGTCACAACTCCATAAAAGATTTATGAATTTTAACATCTCATGGAAACACTCCAAAAACGACCTACCTGGGAATGGGGCTGGTGCTTCATCTTCGGGCAAACTGGCTTCTAAGAAGGTCTTGCAGAGACAGCCGATTGGATCCAGTGGGTGGCCAATCCAGCCCTCCAGATTGGTAAGAGTGGTGCTACCTTTCATCTGCAGTTCTAAAAAGAAAAAAAAGAAGGTGATCAGAGGTGGACCTGAGAAAAAAAAAAAAAAGTATGGTTTTCAGAAACAGAACGAAGCATGAGTAGAGGGCTTGCAATCAAAATGAATTGCACCACTTCCTCCAAATCTCATAATATTCACTGGAAACCCATCACTATATCATGTATAGCAAATGGTGCTCATTTTCAGTGTATCAGGAACTTTATTAATATTCCTATACCAGAAAAAAAAAAAAAAAAAAAAAAAAAAAAAACCCACCACAAAAACTGCCCAGATTACTCTTTCGATCAGCATATTCCCCAATCCACACAAGGGAGGTAGAAAGAGGAATCCTCCCCATTATATTCTGACAGCAGGACTTCTCCACTGTCAAGACACTTATCAGCGGCTGCAGCCACTGATAGACAAATTTTTCCCCAACATTCCTGTTCGACAGAAGTCGATTGTCAAGCAGGAACAACCTTACGTGGATCGAAATTTGTCTGGTCCCTGCTCAACCAGTCGGATTTTGATCAGTCTATGGCCAGATTAAAAAGGAATGGACTGTAGACAGAACCCACAACTTCAGTTTTCTGAAACCTCCCAAAAATTGCCTTCTGTGCATCTGCTCAGACAAAATCCATTAGAGGGTGGAGGTTGGACCAATCCCCAATTGGTGTCATGGAACAATTGTAACAAAGTAATGTATACTGATGGTGTTTTTGCAAGACGGCATGATCGGCTTATGGAGGTGCAACATGGGAAGACCGAGGCATGAGGTCATTGAAAAACTAGAGTCAGTTCAGAAGCGTACCCAGTGTTTAGTGTCATGTCAGAATTACCATCCATTGTTCACTCCCTCTCACCTTTCCTCTGCTGCTTCAGCCCTTCCATCTGATGCTGCCGTTGAAGCCTCATGGTGTTTACCACAGAGACAGCCAGCCTCAGAGCTGGCTGCGGATAACCGTGGGACCGAAGTGCGTCGACACGAGCGCAGGCCACAGGGAAATGGTCTCCGAGCCATAACGGACGCCCTTGAGGGTCATAGGACAGCTTGTCAGTGTTGTTCTTTATGCCGGCTCCTGAAGCGGCGGTCTCTCCGATCAGCACTTTCTGTAGGTGGGGGTCATTCCAGCGCAGCTCTCCAGCCTTGAGAGCCCGGGCAAAGACCGTCTGACGGGGTCCCGGAGCTGCTGGCAAAGACACATGGGGTAAAACGAACTGCAAATGGTCACTTCTCTAGATATACAGTCCTGTACAAACGTAACTGCCTCTGTCCTGATGACCCAAATAGGGGGTGCCGCTCAAGGCACCAGCCTGGCTCTTTCCTGTAGTACACCTCTGAGAGTGCTGGCAAAGACAGAGCTCATCCCAACTCCAATTATACAACAGACAAACAAGGCCCTATGCGCCACACATCGTTGCAAGACCCTGGGGATATGTGAAATGACAGCCTCAATCCAGGATCCAGCCAAGCCACCCCCTCCCCCAACAGGGGTCAATTCACCGCGTCAGGATTACGACATGCACCAGACAATCATATACCTACAAGTTTATTACCTTAATATTCTATGTTACTCTAGTGAATATTTTTTCCAGATTAGGATTATTTTCCCTGCATCCATTTGGGGGCTGTTTATTATGTCTGCCATGTATCAGTTAGGATGTGACTGCTATATGACCTGTTATTACAATCTACACTTAAACTCCAATTGTGGCATTGCACTACTATGTATCAATAAAGTGTTTTATGCAATTTTTGACTGTCCCCCTGGCCTTCCTTGTTCACCTCATCTAAAGTCCCAACCCTCCTGTTTTATGTACTGACGTATAGGGATGGAGACCTAGTGTCTCATTTAAAGTCCCATTCTTCTACTTAATTCGGATATAAAATGACCTCTAAGATTTGCGACCGATTAGCCTTTGTGAGAATCCTGTGCCAACTTTTACTGCACACCACGATTAGATCCTGCACACATCCTCCATGTAGAAATACCTTGTCCTGCAGTTGAAATCTGAGGCATCGTTTGTGTTCCTGGTCCATCCAGGGAATAGTTCCCTTCTTCCAGAGGACAAATGTCAAGCGCGTTCCATCGTCGGAGCAACTGCAACCAAGACTCCCTCTCCTCTGGGCGGCAATGTGGGCTGAGAACCACACAAACCCACAATGCACCTGACAGAGGAAAAAAATAAAAATAGTAAAAATTAATGCAATATTCACAAATACATAATGCAAACAAATATGTAAAGGGTATACAGTATGCTGAGCGACATAACAGGAATGCATTTGCTATTGTTAACTGCAGCCTTAGATCTGCCATCATGAGCCATTCTCTAGCTATACAAGACAGACCCACAGATAAAGGGTTGGTTCAACTTTACCGAAAAAAAAAAAAAAAAAGTCTAGTACCCAGTTAGGACAGGTATTCCAGGTCCCATCTCCACCTGCTGCTGCCGCCTAGACTCCTCCTCCTCTCCCACTCATCTTCTGGGACACGTCACAGGTCCCAGATTTGCTGGGCCATTCAGGACAGCGCAGCATGGCTCACGCATCGCGCACCCAGGTGTGAAGCCACAAGCTGTCACAGCCAGGTGCCCACACTTGCAAGCTTGGCACCACAAAGAGGAGCAGCCACATCGCTGGACCGTGGGACAGGCAAGTGTGCATTTATTAAAAAAAAAGGTCACCAGCTACACTTTTTAAAAAAAAAAAAAAAAAAGTGGAACTCAGCTTTAATCCAGGTGTACTTCAAATAGCCTGGCTGAAAAATTCCCAGAGAAGGCAGCGTCTTGTCCTGCCTAGTTGCTAGGACATTGCCAAGACACTCCCAAATAAGCCAAACCCCGCCGACATTCACTCCTTTTCCCTGCTGCAGTACCTTTGAGCTCTGCAATACTGCGACAAAGGAGTCAGTGACACACACACACACACGTGGGGGTTTGAGAGCTCACTCCTGAGCAGTAATGGCTGAGAGTGTCTTCACAAGGCCGGTACAGGAAGAGGCAAACTCTGGGATTTTTTTTTTTGGGCCAGGCTTCGGGAAGAATGTAAATAGCCTACACCTATAGAAAAGGACATTATTCAGGTTTAGTCAGAGCTGAACATTTTTTGTTTTCATCTACAGACGCCCCTTATCTGCATAGGCAGTTATTTGGCAAGCCCTGGTTCACACTGCCGCAACTTGTCATGTGACTTGAGCATTCAAAGTCACATAAGTTGCGCCCCATGAAAAGCAACGGAACCATTTTAATCAGAACTTAGTTCCTGCACTACTTTTGGTGAGGCTGCAGCACGACTTGCATTGACCTCTGTTAAAGCAGAGTCCCATCCAAAAATGGAACTTCCACTTTTCGGATTCCCCCCCCCCCCCCTTCGGTTTCACATTTGGCACCTTTCAGGGGGGAGGGGGGGGGGGGGGAAAGCAGATACCTGTATAATCCAGGTATTTTCTCCCACCTCCGGACATTAGCGGCCATCTACACAGTGTCGGGCCTCTTCCGTTTCTCTCTTCCCCCCCCCCCCCCCGCTGTCTTCTGGGAGACACACAGGTCCCAGAAGACAGCAGGGACCAGTGAGATCACGCAGCATGACTCGCGCATGCGCAGTAGGGAACCAGGCTGTAAAGCCTCAAGGCTTCACTTCCCGATTCCCTTACGGAAGATGGCGGCACCTCCACCCGGGAGCTGAGGGACAGATCGGCTTTGGGTGAGGACATCGCGGGCGCCCTGGACAGGTAAATGTCCATATATTAAAAATCAGCAGCTGCAATATTTGTAGCCGCTGACTTAAATTTTTTTTCTTTTTTCCCCCCCGCAGAACTCCGCTTTAAAGAAGTCGTATGCAAGCCGCGAATAAGTAGTGCAGGGATGTCAGATTCAAAGTCACGCAGAAGTCACGGCAGTGTGATCCAGGGGCTAAAAAAGGTGAACTAACCCTTTCAAAGGATTTATTGCTGATGTGTATGGGATAAAAAGGTTTAAAAAAAAAAAAAAAAAGAAAAAAAAAGGCATTTCTGATAAGCCAAGACTTGAGCTGCATACCCACACCCATGCAGAACAAACGTATTTGACAATGGGGGGGGGGGGGGCTGGTTGAGTGGGTGAAAGATGAAAATCTGTATAGGGTTTCCTATTCACAACAAATGATTAAACTGTGGAATAAATAGAGCTACATGTAGAACACAAATCCTTTAGGCGACACTGTTGCATAAAATCCAGCCAAACCCGGGTCATCTTCCATTCCAGTGCATTTAGACCCCTGTAAATGGTGCACAACTCACCTAATTCATCCCATAGCTGCCGACATTTGTCAGTCATGCCGGCTCCCTGCTGCCTCCAGAGTGCCAGACGAGGGTCCTCCAAAAACTGTTCTGTCATCAAGATGAGCATGCGTGCTCCATTGGAATCTCGCATCCTTAACATCTCCCTTACCTAGTGGAAAAAGGAATAAGAGACGTTATAGAACTCAACAGGACAGGCGAAAATCTCCACATCAATGCAGACCTATAAATGTCTGACATGTCATATTATACAGGACTAAAAAAAAAAAAAAAAAAAAAAAAAAAAAAAAAAAAACACCCTACACACTGATCAACACACACTTTCTAAAAGCTGCAGCTCCCTCTCCCAATCTGAGCACTAACAGCTCTCAAGTTAGAAGGCAACAGCAGGATGGGCTGATCTGCATGATGCTTTATCATCCACACCCCAGAAACTCAGGTTTTATCAACTTTTTGCTAGGCAACAGTATAAAAATTGGTCTACAAAAGAAAAATTTGAGAAGGATACCCAGACCACAAATGGTAACGCTCACCTTATTGAACATAGATTGGAGCTGCTTGCTGGCTCCATAATACCCTCCATTAGACAGAAGCTGCTTCACTTGCTCCTGAATTTGTTCCTCATCTAAATGCCAACAGTTATCGTCTTCTCGACCTGCACCAGCAGTGGGGTCTGGGGCTCCTGAAAAACAGAAAAATGATTGCGTATTAGATAAACATTAAATAAGTTTCCTGGATTATAATAACACCACACTCAATTAAAACGTTGGTCATGATCATTCCACAGAAAATTCCTGTACTGATTGGAAGTCCTAAAGGGCCACCGCAGCAAAACAAGGAATATTTTTATTCTGGTACCTGTAGTGTGTATGCATACATACAAAATTTTCCCCCAGTACTTTGTAAAGGTGGAAAATAACTCATATTTTATATTTAGGTCAAGCTGTCCAAAAAAAAGTGATCGTTCTACTGTATAACATGCTTTAAAAAGGAACAGGATCCATTTTTTTTTGTTAGGGTAACTTACTTTAATTTAGGAATACAAAAGTGCTACCCAATCTCAACTGTGACGTCATTTGTTCTAAATACAGAGCAATACAAATCACAGCGGAAAAGATGGAGTCTCTCTCTCTCTCATTAGATTTTTATGAAATATATATGAAAATGCCACAAATCCTAAAAGAAATAAAGATCTAAATCTGCGTTTAAACCATTTGGAGAAATCGTGTTGAGAAAATGTATCCACTGTACCTCTCTCCTAAGGGTACGTTCACCATCGCCACCTCTCCTATTTCTTTTAATGCCTTCTAATACCATGTATTTTAGTTGCGAGATTATGTCCTTGTTCTACAAAGTGTCGGGCAAGTGACAACTGTGTTAATTTGTCTGAGTATTTATGTCTGGTGATTCGATCTTTCACCAATATATACCAAACTACATGGACACTTGATAGCGTACACTACAAACGATGATTGGCATGTGTAATGTCCCTTAATAGGTATATTAAAACCTCTGTGGCTATGTGAAAAATATTTACCCCTTATCATTGGATACAAGATAAGAGTGTTCTACCTTTCCTATATGAAGACATAGGCAGACTCCAAAATTCTTCTTCAATAGTGGGATAACTTGCCCTAAGTAAATTCCAATTTTTTTTTGATAGAATTAAAAATTATATGTGAAAATGGATGATATTGTACGACAAAGGGAATTTACTTTTTAGACCTAGTATTGCCTAGATCTGATCATCCTTTTTTAAAATAATGCTTTAGGATCTCTCCTATAAGGATCTTTTCCATCTCATCTCTGATGACAATGTTGTGGATCATTGATAATTCTTTGGACCCTCATTAACTGACTTCTCGGAATGGAATTAAATTACATGGATGAAAAGAGTAAAAATACACACAAACACACGAGGAGCTGGTCTGCCTGGGAGTTAGCATAGCACAGAGAGGGCGGCCGGATTATAGCAGAAGAAAGCACTGAGGAAGAGGAGAGCCGGCTTGATCACAGAGCGGGTTTTACCCGCTGTAACAGCTTACATTACAATTGCAGTCCATGTGCCGTCACACAGACCACCCTCCGGACCCCGCACCTGTGACAGACAGAACGTGCCCTGGCATTGGACCAGCATTCTGTCTGTCACAGATGCGGGGCTGTGTGTGGCGGCACGCAGACTGCAATTGTAATGTAAGCTGTTACAGCGGGAAAACCCCGCTCTGATCAAACCGGCTCGCCTCTTCCTCCACACTCTTCCGCTATAATGATCCAGCCGCCCCCTCTGCACAGGTGAGGCTGCACTGATGGACACACAGGTGAGGCTGCACTGATGGACACACAGGTGAGGCTGCACTGATGGACACACAGGTGATAAAGTTGTTAAATGTTTTATGCAGAATTAAGTTGCACAAATAAATAAGTATCATTTCAGGAGAATTTATGAGGGCGTGTATAGGGGCAGGGCAACTGGTGGCAAGTAACCCTTAAGGCCTGGCTAGTAGCTCAGGACTTGAAAATTTGAGCCCTGTGTGTACATACAGAAAAACAGGGGCTGCTGATGTTTTAGTCATAAGGCTTTAGATGCAATTTAAAGGGAACTGCTAAAGTGGTCATTGCTTGACTTTGATGATGAAAAGATGAAGGCTTCAACGTTGTGATCCTTCAAGTGGCAGCGTGGCTTTTTTTGGTCGACTGCACCCCCTACCGGCACTTACCACATCTAGGTGGTGGGCGGGCTCCTGTGTCCTCTCCTGCTTCAGCGGCAGGTAGCGGCTCCTGTGTCCTCTCCTGCTTGGCTTCAGGGGCGGGCGGGTTGCGGGCAGTGGCTCCTGTGCCCTCTCTTGCTCAGCTTTAGTGGCGGGCATGTTTGCGGCCAGCGGCTACTATGTCCTCTCCTTAGCAGCTCCCGTGTCCTCTCCTGCTCAGCTTCTGCCATACGGCTCCTCCCTCCTCCTAGGCATCCAATAGGATCGCCTGTCCTTTCAGCACCTGTGATACCCTTAATGGACGGGCCACTGCTGGATCCTTCCTTCTACTTAGTCACCTACCGGGAATAAGTAGACGGCCAGGTTAGGTCATCTGGATGCATGCTTTTCCAGGGCAGGGACTCCCTAACCAACGAAGTCAGAATTGAGGCGAGGGCCTCAGAGCCTAGGCCTTTAAAAACAAGCCAGTAAACGGCAGCTCTAATATATTGCAAGCTCTTTTCAGAGAGCCCAAGAGCAAGATTTCAGACTAACGCAAGACCTGTAGGAGATTGTGACCTTTTGAAAACCCCCCTTTCCCTGCAAGGAGCTACCAATCTTACCATGCACTCTGTTTATCTCAGATCCCAGCTGAAGGATCTCATCTGCTAATCGCTGGGCGGTTGGCAGCACCTCTGTATGATGTTCGCTGATCAGGTACTGCACAAACTTTTGAAGCTGGTCCCTGTTCATCTGGGACAGAGTCTCCGAGATGGGAAGCCTCAGCTCCACCCCTCGTGCCCGCCGGATGCGGTGAAGGGACAGCGCCACCACGTGCGCGCAGTAGAAAATGTCTCTGTTCTCACAGCCGCAGCTGACGGACGTGATCTTGCATCTGTCAAAACTGATGGATACTTGGTAGGTGCGCTCTGGTTCTCCAGCTTCTGTGACCGATCCGCTGAGGTGAAACCCTGCAAAAAGAGGAGACAAATAAATAAATAAAAAAGGGAGAATCATGTTATTTTCACTAGATGATTTTTAACTACCCATTTTAGATGGACTTCTGTTGAGTGGTTGTCGATCGAACACAAAATTTTTCAATAGTCCCTTTCGAGAGGAGTCAATCCACCAGGCTGACCCTTCTCGAACAGGAATGGCCAAAGATGGCTCAAAATGCAGCCAGTTCCTACTGAATCTCGATCCATCTATGACCAGCTTAAGTTTCAAACCCAAAGTCAAATCTAAACATGACTACAAATGCTTTATATGCAAGTGAATACAACAATAGGAGAAAGGAGATAAAAGACCATTTGTTTGCTGGTTATCTGTCCCCTCCCTAATCTTCTGTCTCATTAACCTCCCATTGAGCAGTGTTGAGCTTCCCACTAGCATAATCTAATTACGGATTGGTGAGAATTCACATCCATAAGAGAAATCTGCCCCTGGTAAATACAACCCCCCCCCAAAACACAAAAAAAAAAAAAAAAAAAAAAAAAAGTCCTAAATTAGGAGACAATTGTCCCTTCACTGTAGAACACATACACTTTAGGCACTGCATACAAATGCAGGTAGGTCTCAAAATTCATAGGCCCTTAGAAACCCCAGGCTTGCCATCGACATACAATAAACTATAGAATAGGCAGACATATTGGGCTGTGGAGGCACACAGATGGACTCATGATTATGATCAGCAGAGGGAGGAGTCATGACACCAATTTTATCATCTCGCCACAATAACAGCAATGGGGTCAGTACGGTGCAACCAACCTTCCGCTTCCCATCTGTTCACAAGCTCCCCCTAACCTAATTCTCATGCACACGGAGAGGGGAGGGGGGGAGGGGCCAGGTAATCAGGACCCCTATATACAGAACAGACTCTGGTTGCATGTGATTTTAGTAAGCCATGTGAGATAATCAGGCAGTTAATGCATAAGGGACACAAGAGGAAAAAAAAAAAAAAAAAAAAAAAAAAAAAACAAACACTGTAGCTGCTGCAGTTTAATACAACTTTAGAAAACTCATTCCTTGAGAAATGTTCAAACAAATAGTGCAAGAGCAGGCATTTACCCAGAGCGGACAAAAGATCTGCCTATGCAGGGCTAAACAAGGGCAGATTTGTTTTTTCCCCCCCTAGAGGAACTACAGATAACTATCGGGATACTGGGGAACTGGAGAAAGTGCAGAGAAGGTCAACCAAACTGATAGGAGACATGGAGCTCAGCTATGAGGAAAGATTAGGAGGAACTTAGAGCAGAGTTCCACCCAAAAATGGAACTTCCGCTTTTCAGGATCCTCCCCCACTCCAGTGTCATATCTGGCACCTTTCGGGGGGATAGGGATAGCCGCAGTATCCGCAGATATCTATGCTATATACCCCCCCCCCCCCGCTGTCTTCTGGGAGACACCAGCTCCAAGAAAACAGCAGGGACCTGTGGGATTGCGCAGCAAGACATGCGCATACGCAGTAGGGAACCAGGCTGTGAAGCCGCAAGGCTTCACTTCCTGATTCCCTTACCGAAGATGGCGGCGCCTCCACCCGAGAGCCAGATCGGCTTCGAGTGCCGACATCTCGGGCGCTCTGGACAGGTACGTGTCCATATTTTAAAAGTCAGCAGTAATAATAATTAAATAATAATAATAATAATAATAATATAATAATAATTAAATAATAATAATAATTTGGCGGAACTCCACTTTAAATTTTATTTCCTCTTGAGGAGGAGATTAAGCGGGAATAAGATCAACCTGTACAAATACATAAGGGAGTCATATAGTGAACTTTAAGGGCATCAGACATGGGGGCACTCTCTCTCTTTGTTATCTTGGTTTATCTATATGCCTGTTGTCTAAGGATAAATACACGAGCCTTTAGTTTAAACGAGGCATATCTCAGGGAACTGCTTGCAAATGGATAGTATGATAATCATAACATCAGACTTTCCCATACACTCAGGCTCTGCTTTCATTATGCAGACCGTGTAAACTAGAGGAATGAATATGTCTTCACGTCTTTAGTCCACGGTAGTTTTCTGTTAAAGTCCTCTTCATGCCTCTGTTTTATCTTTTTTTTTATCACTCACTAAATGTTATAGATCTTGATAACATGTATATCACACTGTAACAAGCATTGTTGAAATAAAATAAAGGAATTTAAAAAAAAAAAAAAAAAAAAAAAAAAAAGACATGGGGGCACTCTACGTCTAGTGGAAAAGACATTTCACTCTAAATACAGAAAGGTTTCTTCACAGTAAGCTGTAAAAAAAAAAAAAATAAAAAAATTGGTATAGACTCCCTCAAAAGCTGGTTCTGGCCAACTCAGTAGATTGCTTTAAAAAAGGCCTGGATTATTTCCTAAATGTACATAATATACCGTATATACTCGAGTATAAGTCGAATTTTTCAGCACATTTTTTTGTGCTGAAAGTGCCCCCCTCGACTTATACTCGAGTCAAGCACTTTTCTGCAGCAAAAAATTTCATTTCCCAAACCAAATTTGGGGCCCCGTATCTCAGGGCCACTTGGTGCTAGAAACCCCAAATTTGGTATGCAAACCCAGTGGACCTGGTACCACAACATATCCAAAGCTAAAGTTCCTAGCACCAAGTGGCCCTGAGATACAGGGCCCCAAAACTGGTTCGGAAAATGTCATTTTCTGCTGCAGAAAAGTGCTTGACATTTTCTGAACTGATTTTTGGGGCCCTGTATCTCGGGGCCACTTGGTGCTAGAAACCACAGCTTTTATGGTGCTAGTTCCACTGGGTTTGCACACCAAATTTGGGGTTCTTAGCACTAAGTGGCCCCGAGATACGGGGCCCCAAATTCGGTCAACTGTGTCTATCTGCAGCAATGTCATTTCGGGACCCTTTGGGTTCAGAGACCCCAAATTTTGGCTGCAGCTAGGGGGCATCTAGGAACCCTTAACTACCGAGTTTGAAGTTCAGGGGACCTATGGCTGCAAATGGGCACAGTGAGGCTGCAAATGGGCATTGTTGACCCTCTTTTCCACTTACAGTAGCTGTGCATTTCTCACCCTCGTCTTATACTCGGGTCAATACGTTTTTCCCATTTTGTTTGTGGTAAATTAGGGCCTCGACTTATACTCGGAACGACTTATACTCGAGTATATACGGTAACTGGGTACTGACATCTATTAGGTAAAATGTATCTAGGGAATATCAGATTGCCTCTTGATGGATCAGGAAGGAATTTTCCCCCTGGAGTAAATTTTACCATGCTTTGCTGGGGTTTTCACCTTCCTCTGGATCAACTTGGGGTATAGGATTGTGTATATGGGATTTTTTTTTTTTTTTTTTTTTTATTGGTTGAACTGGATGGACTTGAGTTTTTTTTTTTTCAACCTGACTAACACTGGGCAGTTTTCATATGATCACAGAATATCCATAGAATACATGTTGGAACCGGAGGGACCAAGTCTTATGTGTATTGGACTCTTCCACACAAATCGTGTCAACCATTCAGTTTGGGGGGGGGGGGGGGGGGGTTGTTACTGTCCATCTTAATGGATCTTGGATACTCCTATACGATTTTCCCTTTTCAATTTTTTTTTTTAATTTGAGAATGCGAGCAAGGAGGAGGACATAATTGGGGGGTACTACTATTACACCAGGGGTCTCCAAACTTTCTAAACAAAGCAAGTTTACGGTCCTTTAGACTTAAGGGGGGGAGAGGTGGAAGACACTGGTCATTGGGAGTAGCAAAAGTTCCGAAGTCAGTGGGAATAAACTGCCCCATCTTTGGTGTCAAGTGAGGACTCCCTCTTGTTGGTGTCATTGGAAGGGATTGTGCTCCATCATTGGTGTCATTTGATCCCCCATTGTTGGTGTCATTGGGAGGAATTCTGCCCCTTCATTGGCATCAGAGAGAACATGCCTCACTGTTGGCATCAGTGGGTGAAAATAGTGCCCAAGGGCCACAGTTTGGAGACCACTGTATTAGACCAGTACTAATAGGCCATGTTGAGATGGTGGACCTACTTCACCATGCTGACCTTGATCAGGAGACAATGACATCAATGGGCATCATATAGCTACCAGGTTCCAGCACCAATATCTTCTACAGCTCTGAAAATGTCAAGTGACCGAATGCATAGATCTACAAAAGGAAGCAGGTTCTGGAATGTGAGAAAATGGAGTCACAGTAAACAATATTCTTTAGAACATCCTGTCCAACCTTGGTTGAAACCCTACATAATGGGCACAGAGTCGGGAACTCTGCACAGAAATCTTGGTTAAAAAAAAAAAAAAAAAAAAAAAATTATATATTTATATTAACTACTGCTGATAACTAGCCAGCCTGTGCTCATTCCAGGGTAATATAACCCAGGCAGCGATGTGCGCAGGCTTGCTGGGCCCTCAATAAAGCCATTGAGGGCTCTCAGTCTGTCTCAGGTCTCCACGGTCAGGACATGTGTGGGATCCGTGACGCATGACGGACTGGGTATCAGCCTGGTATTGTCCTCAGTCACACGCCTCGGGCCCCTCTCTGTCAATGAGACTTTTATCTGCTGTATACAAAACACAATCACGAACGAGGGAGGGGCTCCCTGGGGGGGGGGGTCCATGCAGAGAACAGGGAAACAAAACAAAAATAAAAGAATAAAAAAGGATTAGTCTTTCAGGTTTGATATCCTAATAAAAGAGAATTATACCCAAATAGGCAGGGGATAAGGGGGGGGGGGGGGTCTGGCATCTTCATAGATTTGCTGACAATGGGGAAACTGCCTTAACACAAAAATGCTGCAGGCCAGTCTGATACAAGCAAATCTGTCTCCTCTGTCCTTCGTTCTTCTCACCCTACCTGCCACCTTTTATCGTCCACCATCAGGTGATACTTCTCCAATAGAGTGAAAAAAAAAAAAAAAACAACAGCTGTGGCATGATAGCTTTTAAAGGAACCGGTCAGGTTACAAAAAAAAAAAAAAAAAAAAAAAAAAAAAAAAAAAGCGTTTGATGCCAACATACCCCCCACCACACAATATGGTTCCACCCTCTAACATCACGGCTGACTTCTCTAGTCCTGTAGGAGGTTAGAGAATAGCACTACAGCGTGTGGCAGGGGATGCAGGTATCTGACACTCCCAAACTGTAAAGACGGGAGACTGATGGAAGCTGCTGAACTGGAACAGGGGACATAGTAGGAGGCATGGCAACCAGAAAATTAAAAAAAAAAAAAATTTTTAACTTGAACGGGTCTCTCTACAAGGAATTGTAGTATACCGCCAGTGAGAACACAGCTGCAGTTTAAGTATTTACCCAAATTCTCTGATGCGACTCTTACACTACTAAATGCCTAGCGTATCATGTAGAGGTGCACCGAATGAAAATTTTGAAGCCAAAACTAAAATATTGCAGGATGCACTTGACAGGTAATTTTATATTACTTAAAATATATATTTTTTTGTTTTTTTTGATTATCATGAACTTGAATGAATATGAATTTGTCTGCAAATATTGGCACCTTTAACACAAGAAAAGCCCTTTAAAATTTCTATGGTCGGTTGCACTTCCATTGTGGTAAAAATCCTGCTTGATGCATTTTTGGTCAGTTACAAAATTTAAAAAAAAAACCCCCGTTGAAATGTATTGAAAAAACGCAGCAAGAATGCAACAACACACGTTAAGTTTTTGATGCAGTTTCTGAGTCACATGACCTATGAAAAACACCATAAGCATAGTAAAATCGCGGCAAAATCGTGTGCGTTTTTCGGTGCCATTATTGGCAAAAAAGCCGATGGCACCATTATTAGCTGATCGGTTTCGCCTGCTGAAATTTTGGTTCATCTCTATTATCATGGTATATTTTTTAGAATTGTAAATCCTAAATGGGTCCGTTAAATCTCCCTCTAGTGGCCATCTGTATATCAGCAGTGCAAATATCAGCCTTGCTGAACAGTTGGAGCTGAAATAACAGGCCAAGTCACACTGGCTGGTTAATGGGTGGTTATAGGGGGTCCAATAATTTCTAGCAAAGTTTGCAATTCTGGAGTATTACAATTATTAGGCTGAACTCCTAAAAAAAAAAAAAAAAAAAAAAAAAAAAGGGGGCGTTATTGAGTGTCTCAAAGGCACCAATTTGTACAAACATTTGGCAACTTGAATGAAGTCTCCCTGAGAGTGTGCAAGGCCCATCGCGAAAGAGAGGAAAGGTCAACGTACTGCCAATGGCACCCATTAATCAAGGTTAGATAGTTCCCCACCTGTCAGTTTCAAGGAAACACCAGCAAATCTATGGCCACTATAGAGCTAAAACTCCAGAGTCATTTGATTTTTTTTTTTTTTTTTTAATTATGGTAAAATTTAAAAAAGGAAGAAAAAAAAAAAAAAAAAAAAAAAAAAAAAAAAAACGCCAAAGAAAAAAAACAAAAAAACGTACAAGCCATCAGCTGTTGGAAAAAAATGAAAAAAAATTGATGAAATACAAAAATCACAACCAGATTGCTTGAAGGTATTTTTTTTTTTTAATTCTCAACCATTTTTCAAGTAAGAGTAAATCTATTTGATCAGAGTTAGAGATTGAAAATTGGCTAGTTGATCGAATTTGCTAATGGCGAGCACTGTTCTTTCAAAATCAATTTCAATTGCATTAGCAATCAAAAGCTGGCTGAAAAAGGCCACACGTATGGCAAGCATCACAGACTTGCAATGAGATAGAAAACAGTAAAGTCCAATCACTGCACTATACTACTAAGGGGCCCAAGAAAGCCTTGTACTTGGCGTGGCCGCTCATGTGGCCAGGCTTTGGTTTATGCAAATTTTTCTCTTGTATTTTATTAGCGTTCCGTTGTAAGTTCCGGAATGTAAAGTGCTGTGTCATTGGACGGTGCTATACATGTACCAAATAATAAAGTCAAACAGAGCCTCCATAGGTTGGATGCATTTACACCAACATACTATACATAGGATTGAGGTTTTTAAAACCACACTGTGCGATTCAGAATGACAGGCATGCATAAGAATAACACAGAATTGGTATTTAAATACTCAGAACAAATACGGATGGTACATTTTCTGTTGGGGATTCAGAAACTGCCACAACCTGTGTGACCGGGCTCTTCAATACACACATCACGTCTAATCTAGGCAGATTGTATTTTGGGTTCCTGCAGAGCTCTGGCACAAGCACAGACGTGCCCACTGACTAAATACAGGGCAACAGGCCTGGGCAAGCCACAGCTCTCAGGCCACTGAGTCAGACGGACAAAAGGGAAAAAAAAAAAAAAAAAAAATTGGTGTGATGTGATAATTGTCACCAACTGTCACCTGCATGACAAGTTGCTGCCTGCAATGTCAGGTGTGGACAGTTACAGGTGAAACCGTCCCGATTCCTCCTGAAATCACTATAAATAAATCTATGAGTGTACACTGCATCACATTTCACGTGTTGTGGTACCTGAACTATATAGGAGCATCCATTCTTCAACCAGACTTCCATGGAACCCCAGGATTCCTCTGGAGGATACTATCCTAGAGTCTAGACTGTAGAGCAGGGATATGCAATTAGCGGACCTCCAGCTGTTGCAAAACTATAAGTCCCATCATGCCTCTGGGTGTCATGCTTGTGGCCGTCAGTCTTGTTATGCCTCATGGGACTTGTAGTTCTGGAAGACAATATCCTCTAGAGCAGGGATATGCAATTAGCGGACCTCCAGCTGTTGCAGAGGAACCCCAGGGCTCCAAGGTATTCTGGTTGGGTTTCCTTAACCTTAATCTGATGGTGCCTACATAGTTCCTGGTTCAATGCCACTTGGCAGAACCTGCATGACACAAATTAACTTGTTAGCCATTTGTAGTGGTGGCATTCTGACCACCAACATAAGTAGGGGTCCAATCCTTCCCACCAACGTTATGGGGGCCCCAATCTTATTAACATTGCGGGAGGCCAATCTGCCACACTGGCCACCAACATTGCGGGAGGCCAATCTGCCACACTGGCCACCAACATTGCGGGAGGCCAATCTGCCACACTGGCCACCAACATTGCGGGAGGCCAATCTGCCACACTGGCCACCAACATTGCGGGAGGCCAATCTGCCACACTGGCCACCAACATTGCGGGAGGCCAATCTGCCACACTGGCCACCAACATTGCGGGAGGCCAATCTGCCACAATGGCCAACTACGAAAAAACTTTAAGCAGGGGTTCCCCAAGACCTGAAAATGTCAAGAGTTCCTCTAAGGTAGAAAGGTTGGGGAAAGGCTATCATAGAGCCTAAAGGGCCTGCTCACACTGGTCACATGTCCCTTGCGACGCATTGATAGATCACTGTAAGGGCAGATAGTAAACAATTGCTTTCCTAATTGTAAATTACAGGATACAGGGTGGGCATTCAGAGACGCAAGGTTATGCCACATCCAGGAGCTTGGAAATTTAACATGTTCCTTGATCACACCATACTTGTGCACTGCGTAAAAAATCTAGCATGTTAGCATTTGAACACAACTCACTGCTGTAACTATAATGCATGGAATTGAATGAAGTGTCATTCTTTGACACTTCAATAAAAGTTAAAAAAATAAAAAAAAAAAAAGGGGGGGGATTATTAATAGAGTGTTATGTGCTATAATAATGCATTGCACAACCCCTACACAACACATACCAGCGTGAAAACTAGAGCCTAAAATCCTAAGTGCTAATATTGCTTCAGAACATGAACCTGTACTTTGCCAACACTGGGCAATTCAAGTAAAATTCACTTCCTGTCCTACAGACAACATGAAGTTAGAGACCATCTCTCCAAAAGTAATGTAAATGCCCTCAGATGTAGTCATTAGGACAAGTGACACCATTGGAAGAATTCCTCTGTTCCTGTTCTGGTGACAACGCAAATGTTTGGATTTTCTCTAAATAGGAAAAAGTGGGACACACCCCCACCCCCTCCCCCCCCCCCCACAGGCTCAATCAGAAGCACAGATAGCAAGAAAAACATGACTGGGGTTTTATCCCTTCTACACATCATCCAAAAACCCCAAATGAAGGTTTGCCTTTAAATACGCATAAAAAAGGAGCCATCATCCAAACAGTACTACTTATTGACTGGTTCTGAACTAACCCATAGAGCCTGGAAATTCATAATGCTTGTGCTCTATATATGTCTCTGAAGGAAGCAAAAGTTCTTGATGTCCACAGCAACCCAATTATCCCAATACTACTAGCCGTTCAAAGTGCCAAACCAACACCAAAAAACCAGACCACTAAAAGGCAACAGGAACTGCTCAGCCTTCAGACACTTGTGGTTCCGGCCTATTGCTCTTGGCTGCCAGGGTGTCGCCCTGAACCAAAGTGGGGCCCCAAGATCCGACAATGCAGTTCATTCATAGAAGCTTCAAGCATCTCAGCATTCTGCATGTGAATAAAAGCTGCTTTAGTGTACATACGCACACAGACAGACAAAACTTGGCACCTGCTATGCAGAGGCCTATGTTTGTGTTCAAAATAATTCCGTTAAACCTGATCAGCAAGCATGGCTGGGCCCCTTAGGGACATGCAGGCATGGTGAATGCTATCTAAAGCCCGCACAATAATAACAGATTGTACTCATTGTACACCAGATAAAAGCCTAGTCACTGAGGCAAGGGGCAGCGAACACAGGATCAGGCAAGAACAGGACTTTCTGGCAGGCTTGTGTCAACACTTACCGACTTGTAGCACTCGCTGCACCGCTCCGGACTGGAAGAGCTGCAGGCCACGGTTAAAGGGCACCCGAGAGTCACGTTCGCCGTCTGGAGGGTGGTACCCCAGCGAGGAGTACATGCAGATCTCCTTCTCGCTGCGTGGGAATGACCAGAAGACGATCCGTTTCTGGACGGGTTCTGGGACCCTGGAAAACCGTTCTTCCACCTAGGGAGACGAAATCTTGATTAGTAAATGATAAGAATTGTCTATAGATATAAAAAAAAACAAACACAAAAACAAACCACACACCCATAGAGTCGTTCCCCCCCACCCCCCCGCCACAATATGCAAGTTCTGATCACTGGGACCCAATTTACCTGCAACAAAACTAGTATGTGGTCCCTGGTGGTTCCCAGGACATGACAAGAATGTGATCCTAGGGGGTTCCCAGGACATGACCAGTATGCGAGCATGTGGTCCTGGGGCTCTGGAAACATGATCTATATGCGACTCTGGTGCTTATTCCCCTGCACGTTTTTTTCTGGTTCAACAATAGCCAGTATCACTTATTTATACCACTTGTGCATATTCACTTATGGCACATTGCACTTTATTTGTATTTACAATGTTTACTGTTTGAATATAATGCATCTATTAATTTTGTTTGCATAATCAACTAATGATATAGAGCGCCCTCTACACCCTATCTAATCAGCATTTTGAGTATCACTACTTAGAGGAGCAGATGTTTTTATTAAGCTTGTTATTTCACAGATTGTTAATTATTTTGGCACAGAGTATATTCACCATTTTATTTTTTTCACGCATACTGGTCATGTCTGGAGAACCTTGGGGCCCACATACTGGTCATGTCTGGAGAACCTTGGGGCCCACATACTGGTCATGTCTGGAGAACCTTGGGGCCCACATACTGGTCATGTCTGGAGAACCTTGGGGCCCACATACTGGTCATGTCTGGAGAACCTTGGGGCCCACATACTGGTCATGTCTGGAGAACCTTGGGGCCCACATACTGGTCATGTCTGGAGAACCTTGGGGCCCACATACTGGTCATGTCTGGAGAACCTTGGGGCCCACATACTGGTCATGTCTGGAGAACCTTGGGGCCCACATACTGGTCATGTCTGGAGAACCTTGGGGCCCACATACTGGTCATGACTGGAGAACCTTGGGGACCACATACTGGTCATGCATCAGGAGAACCTTGGGACCGCATACTGGTCATGCATCAGGAGAACCTTGGGACCGCATATTGGTCATGCATCAGGAGAACCTTGGGACCGCATACTGGTCATGCATCAGGAGCACCAGAGTCGCAACTAGATCATGTTTCAAGAGCTCACATACTGGTCATGTCCTGGGAACCCCCCTAGGATTACACATTCTTGTCATGTCCTGGGAACCGCCAGGGACCACATACTAGTTTTATTGCAGACAAATTGGGTCCCAGTGATCAGAACTGACGCATGGTGGCTCACAGGGGGTGGGGGGGGTGGGGGGGTCAGTATGTGGTCCCAGAACATGTATTGCTCTAAAATTCAAAGTCCCTTTAATAAACGCTTCATAAGAAAAAGACAGGGGAAGGGGCTTCCACTGTTGACCTGAAAAAGCTAGCTGACTGGCTGTTATCCTTACATTCCAATTTCTGACTTCTAACCTGGTATGTAATCTTTGGTTTTGGATAGCAAGTGGAATGTCTCCGATCACTGTTGAGTTTTAGTGCCGTTTATGTCCTTGCTGGAGAGATTATATCTCCCTTCTGTTCCTGCTAACCAAACATGAAGGGCCCTCCCTTTTATGGACACCAGCAATAAGATATAGATATAATATAATTTTTTTTTATATTATATCAGTCAGATTGGTCCAGCATATTCCTTTCCTGAGAGCCCACTGGGGAACTGGATAATCACTGAGCAGTTGGCATTACTACAGTGATAACCTTGATCTTTGGGTCCTGGACACTCTGAACACAGGAGGTCACTTACTTGGCACTGCCATCATTTAGGAGCAGTGGTCTCTAAAATGCAGCCCTTTGCTTTGCTTTTACCTGTCCCTTGGGGCACCATTTTCATCCACTGATACCAACGATGGGGCACAATTCCTCCCAATGACACCAACAATGGGACGCTGTTCCTCTCACTGACACCAAAGATGGGACAATTGTTTATTCCCACTGACATCAAGATTTTCAACTTCCAATTGCCACAGTCTGGCCCCCCTCAAAGCTGAAGGACAGTAAACTGGCCCTTTGTTTAGAAAGTTTGGAGACCCCTGATTTAGAGCATACCTTGTATTTTATTTTAAAGAATAAAATTGATGATTGTTAAAAACAAATTCATGATTCACTCTGTCCTGCTGAATGTTATGGGCACAGGAAGTTTGGGGGGGTCATTGTCATCATGGGAGATTGGTTCTCACTTCCTGTTTCCTGGGACAGGAAATAAGGGGGGCAGCCCTGCTAATTGGGCACAGCAAAAACAAAAATAAAGTAAAAACCTGACAATTGTTTAACCATGGTTTGCTTTGGATACACATTAGGCAAGGCCTTTGATCATTGTATCTCACTTTCAGAAAGTAAAGCATTGTGCGTCACATTAGCGCGCATGCTAGTTTTCCAAAAACAACGTTATCCAGTATAATTCCGTTCTATATCTCAAATTTACTGATGTCCAACAAAAATGGTGCAGAAAACACTCGCACTGACGTTTTGGGGCGCCACTGGACCCTTTTCTCAAAGTGATAAACTGACTCAAGAGTGGCAACGTTCCTCAATTGTGCATGGCTCACGTAAAGCCGTGTCTGCGGTGCTCAGTTTTGGCAGTACTACAGGTCCTTTTATGAAGGCTGCCAGAAAGCCCTCCCAAGCGCTCTTAAAATTCTACCATTGCAGCCCGACAGGGCTGTACACATGCCAGGAATGCATTTCTTTGCTTCACAGCAATTATAACTTGGCTTTCAGAGTATGACAGGCATCACCACCTGTCAGATGGACCATCGGGGGCAAATAGCAACCGTGAGCTAAACGCTTGACTCACACTTTGGTGAGGTATTTCTATACAAAATCCCCATTTTAAAAAAACAAACAAAAAAAAAAAACAAAAAAAAAACACCATAGTCATGCATTTAATTTTTTGTTGACATTTTCTCTTAACATGGCGTACCCTCATTTAAGGTCCCACTAAATTCCTCCTTTCTATCTACCATAGTCATTCAAGAAGCAGCAGACAGTCAGGTTGCTTTTCATAGGGCGGTAGACACTTTCACTAAGGCTCCATTCACACTTGCATGACTTTCAAAGTTGTGCCGACTTTGACACAACTTTGGATAGGTGCAACTTGGATACGACGTTGGCTTTGACCAGCGATAGACAACTGTTGCATTGTATAACATTCAGGTACGTTTTTCATACATCTTTTGAGGGTTAACATTGAAGTCTATGGCCCTCAAGTTGCATGAAAGGCGGACCAAAGTAGTTACTGCACTACTTAGGTTGCACATATATGGAACAGTCATTTAAAAACCTGGGGAACGACTTGTCATGCGACTTTGATGTCCAAAGTTGCATGATAAGTGTGAATGGTGCCCTAAAAAGAGCTGTGCAAGTGTAAATGTACATTGTTATATTTTTTTTCACCCTCTCGACACAAATTGGGGGGAGGATATAGATAAAAAAAAAAAATGGTATTCTGCTTTAAAACATCAAATCCCAAACTTTTTTTGACTGAACAAAGGGTGAGAATGTTTATTGGCTTCTTTTTGGTCGGTGTTCCCATTGGAGATTTATAGTCTCTACTTGTCCTGTGACAGGAAGAGAAAGTGACAGGAAATCCAAAGAGGTTACATTTGCTATTGGAATAGGAAGTGGCGGGCAGAGTCCCGATGGGGACACCTGTTGAGGAAAGGATTTCCCTTCACTTTGTAGAGATTTCCTCACTTCCTGTTGTGTGTCCAGAAAAGGAAATGGAGGGAAACCCTATCAATGAGGCACCGACTGGCTAAAAAAGGAAAAAATAAAAATAATTAAAAAAAAAAAAAAAAAAACACCCATCAGGGATATTAACTTATCCCAAGCTAAACAAGCTTGGCCTTGACTATAATTTAGGTCTCATTTGTTAAGCTGGTATAGCCAAAAAAAAAAAAAACTGGGCAATTTCGGTCTGTTTCACAGCAGTTTGTGAAAGGTTTACCTCATAAAACAAAGAACAGGTCATAGCTGTACTTTATTCTGTAAAGGACACTCAGAACCCTCATGTGAAGGATCACTTCAGCACACCTTTTGGCACAAACATGGCAGCCGTTGCTGTGTTGAGGTAAAGGACATGCAAATCAACACCGCATGAACCAACACCGAGCAGGCGATATATTCCTCGCCGGTATTCCATTAACATGTCAATCTCAATGCACTAGGAGTCACTGCTAGACATGAAAACAGCTCCTCTGGCAACCATCTCAACATTTTGAAGTGTCCCTGGCATGGTAAAGCCCCCCCCCCCCCTCAAAATGGCAGCCGAGTGCATTGAAAATATTGCAAGGAGACCTCTGCACTAAACAAATGTGGGAGCGATTCTTGCTGGCTTCTGAAAATGCCAGGTGCCTGGCTATTATGCTGAACCTCTGGCTCCATACTTTAAAAGGGGTTGTAAAGGCTCGCGTTTTTTTTTTTTTTTCTTTATGCAATAAGGTGAAAAAACACCTTTGCAGTCACCGGCCCCCCAGTCATACTTACCCGAGTCCCGAATTTGTCGGCGCGTCCCCTGTCGTCCCTCTCTCCACGGGTTCCCGACTCTTGATTGGATAGATTGATAGCAGCGGGAGCCATTTGCTGCGCGGCTGTCAATCAAATCCAATGACGCGTGCGCCGAGGCCGAGTCCTGCATTTGGCCTCTATGGACGTCGAATGCTGGACTGGGGAGCGCGCCCGCAAGGTAACCCCTTCCAGAGAGCGCTTCTCCTAGGGGGTCATCTGATGTGGGGAGGAGCCGCGAGATCCACCGAGGGACCCCAGAAATGGATGTTCGGGGCCACTCTGTGCAAAACGAGCTGCACAGTGGAGGCAAGTATGAAGTTTATCATTTTAAAAGATAAAAATACGATCCTTTAGCATTACTTTTTAACTTCCCTCATTTGCATATTAGTTTCAGTTCAGTGACTCAGAAAAGTCTGAAATCCTTATCCACATACTTCTTCCAGGCCACTGAGGCCGAGGGGCAGTATCCCAGCCAGGCAGCTGGCACTTCATAAAGGAGAAGTCAGCAATGGCATCCTCCATGTTCCTCCCATGACAGATTTCCCTAAAGGCCAGCCATAAATGGATGGGGATTATTAAGAGTTGCATGCGATCTTAATGTGGTGCGATTTCTGTCCGAAATGCATGTGGTTTCCCGCACTACTCCTGTTTGAACCCAGGCTGAGGTCACTAGGTTCAAAAATCACATGGGACTCTTTACCATGTGATTTGAGCCCATACAAAAATGAATGGGCTCAAATTGCACTGCAAAAGGTATCGTACCAGCGATTACTTGGTTACTGAACGTGGCACAATCCCCACTGGTCCCACACAACGGTCAATCAACAAACTAACCACTGTTTCCTACAAACTCATTCATTTGTGGCTGCATCGGTTTGACGCCGGTACAAGTCAGCCATGTGACTAAACAATCAAACCCTGGTCGCCAGATTTAGCGCAGGCCAATTAATTTTGGATCTGCAATCTCCCCAATGTGGTGAAATTGCCCTGCAGCGTCCTTACAGGTGTAGAGGAAGGCGACAGGTGACAGACACTCCCGAGGTGATGGCATGCCGGGAGAGTCCGGGGAGGGTGGAGCGTTATGAGGAATGGTGAGGTCACGACGATACTATGATCAACACAATGACATGAACAAACACATCAATTCACCAAGACGTCTCAGCGTGTGGAAATAGCACACAGGACACACATTACTCCCTGCCGAGTGTCACATTCTAATCTACACCATTGTATAGAGAGAAGGGGGGGGGACCAGCACCTGTTAACCTGGGCTCCGATGAAAGATTACATGATCTGATCGATGTGCGATTTGATCAAGATGATCAGATCAGTCAGCCATAACTTCCCTTCCAATTGATTTAGGCTGGATTTGATCAAACTGAGTCCATTTTGTGGAATATGATCAATTTCTTTGCATCAAAATCGGCAGAGTATTTTGATTGATCAGATGGGATCACATGGTGGAGACAGACGCGATCAATGACTTAAAATAGTCGTTTAAAGATCAATTATTCCCAATGGGGGGGGGGGGTTGTTTGAGTGAGAGAGAGAGACAGAGAGAGAGACAGAGAGAGAGACAGAGAGAGAGACAGAGAGAGAGACAGAGAGAGAGACAGAGAGAGAGACAGAGAGAGAGACAGAGAGAGAGACAGAGAGAGAGACAGAGAGAGAGACAGAGAGAGAGACAGAGAGAGAGACAGAGAGAGAGACAGAGAGAGAGACAGAGAGAGAGACAGAGAGAGAGACAGAGAGAGAGACAGAGAGAGAGACAGAGAGAGAGACAGAGAGAGAGAACCTTTGTTATGGCAGCCGCTAACTGCCATAACCCTGGCATATATTTTTTTTATACAGCGGGCAATTCGGAATCTGATAAAAGTGGTCCTGGAGTCTGATTTGCCACAGGACCACTTCACTTCCCTGGCTTGCCGGAGCCATCGGTAAAAGGGGGAACAATCTGATCCCCTGGAGCGATGGGCAGGAAGTCGAGTGAGGGCAAGATGGGCTCCACTTGACTATGCCCTTGGAGGACCGGAAAAGACATCCACTTAAGAGCCTTGAAGGACCAGTTTTTTTTTTTTTAAGTAAATGTAAAAATGTTTTTTTTTTTTTTTGCTTTTAAGTGTAAATGAGAAAGTTGGGGTCTTTTTGATCCCAAATCTTGCAATAAAGAGGACCTGTCATGCTTATTTCTATCACAAGGGATGTTTTCAAAAATACCAAATATAAAAATCTAATAATAAAAAGAAAGCGCATCGAACACACACACACACGTCGCACCCACATAAGTAAGCGGTGTTCAAACCGAACATGAGGCATCGCTGCAATCGCTAGAGCAATAATTCTAGCACTAGACCGCCAACTCTAAACAGGTAACCTGTAAAAATTTAAAAGCGTCGCCTATGGAGAGATTTCTATGTACCATAGTTTGTCGCCATTACACGTGTGCGCAATTTTAAAAGCATGGCATATTAGGTCTCTATTTACTTTGCATATCATATTTTACATTATAGAAATAAACTAAGCTAACTTTTTTTTTTTTTTTTTTTTTTTTTTTTATTTAAAAATAAAAAAAAAAATGTAAAGGTTTTTTTCCCCCCAAGCAAAAATCGCGTTTGTAAGACTGCTGCACAAACACATGTTTTGTTTTTTTTTGGGTGCCAAGTAATTTTTTAGCAAAAAAATACTGATTTTAAACTTGTAAACAACAAATGTCAGAAAGGGGCCTGGTCTTCAAGTGGTCAATACACATCTCCGATTTAAACAGCTAAAGCATCAGAGAGAGAAACATTGCGTCCAGCCCCAATCACAGAGGAGGTACACATTTAATTATTAATAAAAAAAAGGGGAAAAAAATAAATATACACACACGTGAAATACAAAAATGATAACCAATCAGGTGAAAGCTTTTCACTCCTCCACTGTTCTTTAATGGGGAAGATTGGACTCTGCATGGTCACTACTGATTCAGACAGTTCCACCCACCCCCCCCCCCCCCCCTTCCCAATAATATGAATAAAGTCTGGTATAACAAATCAAAAAGTTGATTAGAACAATAAAGATATTTTTAAAAAAATGATATAACAGATACACATATTAGTAACTCCTCATACTTTGAACATACTGATCCATGGATTACAAGGATCCGCTTCTACTCACAAACCTCCCACACCAGGAGACAAGAGTGACAGTGATTGTCAGTGGACTCCAATGTGAAGTGACAGTCACATGTCTGAAATAAAGATACTTCACTTTTTGTTGAGGATTTGGGAACAGAGCCAATTCTCTACAATGTAACAAATGCTGCCAACCCATCCATGTGTATATATGTATTGTTACATAGTCACTGACCCTGGCTAGATAGAAGTCATAAAACTGACACCATACAATGTGATGTATAGATATTCGTTCTTCATGGATCACATGATAAATGCACAAGATATTGTCATCCTGTATCTGAACTAGTTCTTTACATGATAAAACACATCTCTATATAAAACTATTTTTAATAAAATGTTACACTACATATTGGGAAATAGTATAGCATACATACAGTGTAAAACTAAAAAAAAAAAAAAAATTATATATATATATATATATATATATATATATATATATATATATATATATATATATATATATATTTTTTTAATAATTCTGTACACTACATATAAAAATACTACCAACCTAACAAGCAAGAACACCACCTATTCAATTACTAACAATAATAATAACACCAATACCACCACAACCTTTAATAATAATAATAATAATAATAATAATAATAACAACAACAAGACCACCACCACAACCGCTAATAAAAATAATAACTCAGCCTCTAATAATAATAATAATAATAAAGAATAATAATGATACCACCACAACCTCTAATAATAATAATAATAACACAACTAATAATAATAATAATAATAATAATAATAATAATAATACAATAATAATAAATAATAATACCACAACTAATAATAATAATAATAATACCACAACAACCTCTAATAATAATAATAATAACAACAAATTATTATTATTATTATTATTAATAATATTATTATTAGAGGTTGTTGTGGTATTATTATTATAATAATACCACCACAACCGCCAATATTAATACTACCAATACCTCTAATACTACTGCCAATAACGGCACCTATACCACTACTACCACCAATAAAAATAGTACCAATATATTACTGCTGCTAGTGGTATTGACTGGAGTAATATTGTTAGTAGTATTGGTGGTGGCAATGACCAGAGTAATATTGTTGGTAGTAGTAGTGCTGGTGAGATTGACAGGAGTAAAATTATTGTTAGTAGTAGAGGTGGTATTGGTAGGCTTAGTAGTGGTGGTATTGGCCAGAGTAATATTATTGTTAGTAATAAAATTATTGCTGGTAGCAATAGTAGTGGTATTGGTAGTATTGTCAGGAGTAGTAGTAAGGGTTGGTAATGGCCAGAGTAATATCAATATGGTTAGTAGTAGTGGTGATATTGGCAGGAGTAATATCATGGTTAGTAGTATAGTGGTGGTAGTATTTGCAGTAGTAATATTGTTGGTAGTTGTATTGGTAGTTATGATAGTATTATTATTCCCTGTTCACACTTGGACAATTAGGAATAACGCCACTTCTGCTCACGATTCCAAAATCATGGCAAAAAACGCACCCTGAGCATTCGGGTGCCATTCATCCTGTACGGCACGCCAAACCCAGTGCGATTTTTGCCACAACGGTCATGTGACAAAATGCACAAGAATCGTGGCGAAAACGCGTGTGTAAAAATAAAAAAAAAAAAAAAAAAAATTACGCCTGGTTCAGGACTAAAATTTGGTCTCCGAGCTTCTTTTTTGAGGGAACAAATGTACATAGAGCATCCTACTAAAGTAAATGGACAGCCCTGTGAGCAACAAGCGGCATTGTGGGAAAAAATATATAAAATCGCACTCACAAATACACAAGAACACTTCTCCCTGATATGTGAATGGGGCCCTTCGTATTACTACCGTCATCTCCAATATGACTAATACCAATAATAAAAATCACCATCTACTGTCACCTATATGAAGACATTATTGGAACATTCAAAAATAATTGGAAAAAAAAAAAAAAAAAAACACACGGGGAGGAGGTAAATCTGTATGTAATGTACATAATACTACAGGAACGTTACAAATGAATTATATACAAAAACGATAAATATTATTATATACACACACAAATTAGATATATATATATATATATATATCTATATATAGTAGCTTTCGGTCACATGACCCCCCTGTATGCCCCCTCTTCTCTATAATGAATGTGTGATGTCCGATGTGACATTATATATAGAGATCGGTGTGATGGGGGGGGGGGCACACAGTACGGACGATGATTGATCGGTTGGTGTCATATCCGATCCACACATCGTCCGATCTGTGATGTCACCCTCATCTCCCCCCTCGCACAGCCGATCGCCACCCCCGGGTGTCTTACCTGCTCGAAGGCCCAGGTCTCGGCCACTTTCTTGGCACTGAGATCCAGCAGAGAGTCGGGCTTGTAGCGGGGGCTCAGGCCGGAACACCTCCTCTTAGCGGCCGGCGGCTCCATAGTCCGGTATATGCGGTGTGTCTCCCCCCACCCCCTACCCGGGATCTTCAACCAACGTCGCTGCTTCACCCAATGACAATCCACTCGAGCGAGGCCTACTCCCAAGTGCGCGATCCCCGGCCTTTCCCACGGGGCGCGGCCGCCTCCTGCGTCCCTCCGCCCGGCCTCTCTCTCTCGCGCTGGCCTCACTCACACGGCCCCTTTAAATCTCCTTAACAATGGGGAACGCGAGCTTTATCCCAGGAGCCGCGGACACGCCCCCGCCCGGCGGCAACCCGGTCGCCTATTGGGCGGCGGCGGCTTGGCTTTTTTTTTGTGGCATGCGCCCCGCCCCTTTTTCTTTGATGTTGGCGTGGAACGAGGAAGTTAGCGGTCTGTCAATCAGCGGCGGCCGGGCCAATGGGGTGGCGAGCTGAGGCTCTTTAACTGAGCGGATACTCCATACAAGGGAAGGGTGGGCGGGGCCGGTGGCTGGGAAGTTATTCATTCATGTGGTTGCCCAGAGGTCAAACTGTCACATGTGTGTGTCTGCAGGGACAGGTTCCTGAGTGCACTGCATGGACTGCTATCAATACAGGATGCAGGAAGGAGCATGGCCCAGGCCGCATGCACACACCACTTGCGCTATGCTTTGCGCATGAACACGCTTTATCCATTGATGTGCAATTTTTTTTATTTCTTTTTTCATACTTTATTTTTTCTTTTATATATATATATATATATATATATATATATATATATTTTTTTTTCATATATATATATATATATATTATATTTTTAATATATATTTTTTCATATATATATATATATATATATACACATTGGCTAAAGGGCCGGGTGTTTCTATTGGTGCTCGCAGTGTAAGGTAGTGGTTGTCAACTTTGGGCCGCACATAATGTAGCAGGGATATGCAATTAGCGGACCTCCAGCTGTTACAAAACTACAAGTCCCATCATGCCTCTGCCTCTGAGTGTCATGCTTGTGGCTGTCAGTCTTGCTATGCCTCATGGGACTTGTAGTTCTGCAACAGCTGGAGGTCCACTAATTGCATATCCTTGTTATAGATATATGGTCTTGGGAAAATGGCTAATTGGGCCCAATTTGGACATTTTCACTTAGGGGTGTACTCACTTTTGTTGCCAGCGGTTTAGACATTAATGGCTGTGTGTTGAGTTATTTTGAGGGGACAGCAAATTTACACTGTAATACAAGCTGTACACTCACTACTTTACATTGTAGAAAAGTGTCATTTATTCAGTGTTGTCACATGAAAAGATAGAATAAAATATTTACAAAAATGGGAGGGGTGTACTCACTTTTGTGAAATGCTGTGTATACACATATATATTTATTAATTACAGGTACTCATATAGCGCTATCAATTTACGCAGTACTTTACATACACTATATTACCAAAAGTATTGGGACACCTGCCTTTACACGCACATGAACATTAAAGCGGAGTTCCACCCATTTAAAAGTCAGCAGCTACAAAAAGTGTAGCTGCTGATTTTTAATAATCAGACACTCACCTGTCCCACGGTCCAGCGATGCGGGCACACGAAGCCTCGCTCATCTCCCCCTCCTCTCCGGCATTCTAACTGTGGGCGCCCAGGCTGTGGCTTCACAGCTGGGCGCGCACTGCGCATGCACTGGCCGTGCTGCACGCTGTGAATGGCCGGGCAATCTTCTGGGATCTGTGACGTGTCCCAGAAGATTGCAGGGGGGGAGGGGGGAGAGGTGATCTTCCTTTCGGCGCCGCGGCACCAGGGGGGGGCAGTGGGAGCTGGGTGCTTGTGAAAACAGGGTACCAGCTCCTCCCCCCAAAAAATGACATGCCAAATGTGGCATGTCAGGGAGTCACCAGCGGAAGTTCAATTTTTGGGTGGAACCCCACTTTAATGACAGCCCAGTCTTTAGGCCCGTACACACTATACGAAAATCGGATGGAAAAATTTGTACTATGAGCTGTCTGCCAAATCTCAGATTGTTAGTACGTTGCTTTCGACAGCCGATTCCGGTTTTTCGGCAGACAAAAGCTGGATTTGCAGACTTTAAAGTGGTGTTCCGGCCGAAATTATACTTTTTAAATAAAAATACCCCTATAATACACAAGCTTAATGTATTCTAGTAAATTTAGTCTGTAAACTAAGGTCTGCTTTGTTAGTATATAGCAGTAGTTTGTTATTTTATAAACTTACAGCAGGCCGTGGCCATCTTAAGTGTGGGCATCTGAAGCCAGACTGTATTTCTTCCTGGATCTCATCCTTGCAGGTCCCGCACATGCTCAGTGCAGCCTAAGCAGTGTAATAGGTTTCAGCTCAGTTTCCATAGCAACGGCAGTGTCAGAGGAAGTTGCCGCCCCTTCCCAGAAGGCATTGCAAACAGGAAATGAGGCGATGGGCCGCGGCCAGGGAGGAGGAAGTGAAAAATGAATACAGCAGATATACAGTAGGTGCTGAGAAAAAAAATAAAAAAATATCCAATTTGTTTACAGTGCACAGTTTAGTGAGGGATGCTGAAGAGTTCTAAAAATGGGTGGAACTCCACTTTAACATTCCTGTCATACGTGAACATAACGTCCGATTTTCGTTTCATTAGTCCGGTTTTCATTTTAAAAAAATCGTAAGAGCAAGTCTACGCATGCTCAGCAACGAAAGAACACATACAGAACTATTCAACACATTACGTCACTTGTGACTTTGTATTCTGTCATACGAACATTTTCATATTGTGAGTAACCTCTTCACTTTTGACATGAGGCTAGCATGCCACATTGTTCGGTCGTCCGAAAATCTAAACGTGTGTACGAGGCCTTACTCCGTAGGGTTCAATATTGAGTTGGCCCACCCTTTGCAGCTATAACAGCTTCAACTCTTCTGGGAAGGCTGTCCACAAGGTTTAGGAGTGTGTCTATGGGAATGTTTGACCATTCTTCCAGAAGAGCATTTGTGAGGTCAGGCACTGATGTTGGACGAGAAGGCCTGGCTCTCAGTCTCCACTCTAATTCATCCCAAAGGTGTTCTATCGGGTTGAGGTCAGGACTCTGTGCAGGCCAGTCAAGTTCCTCCACCCCAAACTCGCTCATCCATGTCTTTATGGACCTTGCTTTGTTCACTGGTCCAAATCATTTGGTGGAGGGGGTGGGGGGGATTATGGTGTGGGGTTGTTTTTCATGGGTTGGGCCTGACCCCTTAGTTCCAGTGAAGGGAAATCTTAAGGCGTCAGCATACCAAGACATTTTGGACAATTTCACGCTCCCAACTTTGTGGGAACAGTTTGGGGATGGCCCCTTCCTCTTCCAACCTGACTGCACACCAGTGCACAAAGCAAGGTCCATAAAGACATGGATGAGCAAGTTTGGGGTAGAAGAACTTGACTGGTCAGCACAGAGTCCTGACCTCAACCTGATAGAACACCTTTGGGATGAATTAGAGACTGTGAGCCAGGCCTTCCGGTCCACGTCAGTGCCTGACCTCACAAATACGCTTCTGGAAGAATGGTCAAACATTCCCATAGACACACTCCTAAACCTTGTGGACAGCCTTCCCAGAAGAGTTGAAGCTGTTATAGCTGCAAAGGGTGGGCCAACTCAATATTGAACCCTACAGACTAATGCCCCGTACACACGGTCGGATTTTCCGACGGAAAATGTGTGATAGGACCTTGTTGTCGGAAATTCCGACCGTGTGTGGGCTCCATCACACATTTTCCATCGGAATTTCCGACACACAAAGTTGGAGAGCAGGCTATAAAATTTTCCAACAACAAAATCCGTTGTCGGAATTTCCGATCGTGTGTACACAAATCCGACGCACAAAGTGCCACGCATGCTCAGAATAAATTAAGAGATGAAAGCTATTAGCCACTGCCCCGTTTATAGTCCCGACCTACGTGTTTTACGTCACCGCGTTCAGAACGATCGGATTTTCCGACAACTTTGTGTGACCGTGTGTAGGCAAGACAAGTTTGAGCCAACATCCGTCGGAAAAAATCCATGTTGTCGGAATGTCCGATCAATGTCCGACCGTGTGTACAGGGCATAAGACTGGGATGCCATTAAATTTTATGTGCGTGTAAAGGCAGGTGTCCCAATACTTTTGGCAATATAGTGTATGTAATGCTTGATAGGACTATCAGAAACTGCAGACCTAATAGGGGCAATGAGGGTCAGAGAGTGTGGACTGGATGCATTGTTGGCTGGGGATATGATGCAGAGGACAATACCAAATAGGGAACATGTTATATGAGGCTAGTAGAGGTCAATGCTATTCCAGTGATGGCGAACCTTGGAACTCCAAATGTTTTGGAACTACATTTCCCATGATGCTCTGGCACTCTGCAGTGTAGTGGAGCATCATGGGAAATGTAGTTCCAAAACATCTGGGGTTCCAAGGTTCACCATTACCAATGTTCCTGCTACAGACAGCTGCGGTCCGAGATCCATACATCATATACCAAAGGGCTGCATGCGGCACTTGGCTGCAGGTTGAAGACCGGGGGATGTAGGGAGGCACAACTCTTGTTCCTGCATGCAAGGCTGACTGCATAGGATGCTGCCAAATGCTACTGATTAAAGTCAACAGGGCTGTGCCGCAACCATGTGCAATGCCTGTGGTTGTGGCGCGGGGGTGCGGGGCTTAAAACAGGTGGTAAATAGGTGACATATCGCCTGCTCACCATTTAAAAAGCAATCCACTGCAGATCGCTTTTTCAGAGGGGCAGCAAGTTCTGCTGCAAATGTAAACTTGGCCTAAAGGAAGGTTACAAGCCCTGTCAGTTTTTTTTTCGTGCATAGGGTTATAACCACTGTCAGTTTTTTTTGCCATCTATCCCATTGTGGAAATTTCTCTTCACTTCCTGTCTCATTACCAAAACACGAAGAGTGAGAAGAAGATCCCTCCAAAGAGGGTGAATCCCTGGTTGTCACCAGAACTTGTGTCCCCATTGGAAGATTTCTCTCTTTTCCTGTTCAAAATTTGGGATTTCCCTTCACTTTCAATGATAATGTTAAACAGGATGAATAGAGAGGGTGAATCTCCCTAACGGGGGCGCAGACAGCAATAAAAACTGACAGGGGGTCCAATCCTTCTCCACTCTATCCAAAATGACCCCCCCCCCCCCAAAAAAAAACAAAGTTTTGTCTTTAGCTCCACTGGAATGTGGACTCCTGACATTGGCCCTAGAACTACACCCGATAATCCCGCCATCCTATGATGTTTATGACAGCGGCACCCATGTACAATGCTTCCTATAGAAGACCTCAGTAAGACGCAGCGGGAGGTCCAGACATGCCTCTATTACAGAGGGAGCTTACAGTGTAATTGGGTAATGGCTGACTTATACAGACAAATGGGAGTGGAATTAGTCCTCTAAGTAGCAGGGCTGGACTGACTGACAAGTGGATGCAGGCTCGGCGGAGTCATCTCATTTCTGCTTCTACAGCTCAGATCTCTGATGAATATTGTGCTCAGCCACACTGCACCGAACAACTCCGTCCACAACTCAGTGCTATGAGCGGCCATACTGGTCACATGACCCCAATGTGTGTCCCCAGTGGGATTTGTAGTGTGTTTGCTGAAAATCAACAACAACGTACAACAATCCATTTTACATTTTATTTTCAAAGGGGCCTATTCACATCTATGCATTTTCCTGCAGAGCATTTTTTGGAACAGGAAGGTGTAAATCTCTCCTAGTGCAGGAAGGTGCGACTCTCTGTTAGTGCAGGAATATGCGATTCTCTCTAACTGCAGGAAGGTGCGACTCTCCCTTAGTGCAGAAAGGTGCGAATCTCTCTTAGTGCAGGAAGGTGCGAATCTCTCTTAGTGCAGGAAGGTGCGCTTCTCTCTCAGTGCAGGAAGGTGCGCTTCTCTCTTAGTGCAGGAAGGCGCAACTTTTTGTTAGCGCAGGAAGGCGTGAATCTCTCTTAGTGCAGGAAGGTATGACTCTGTTAGTGCAGGCAGGTGCGAATCTCTCTTAGTGCAGGAAGGTGCGAATCTCTCTTAGTGCAGGAAGGTGCGAATCTCTCTTGGTGCAGGAAGGTGCGAATCTCTCTTGGTGCAGGAAGGTGCGATTCTTAGTGCAGGAAGGTGTGATTCTCTCTTAGTGCAGGAAGTGGCGAATTTCTGTTAGTGCAGGAAGGTGTGAATCTCTCTTAGTGCAGGAAGGTGCGATTCTCTCAGTGCAGGAAGGTGCGATTCTCTATTAGTGCAGGGAGGTGCGCTTCTCTCTCAGTGCAGGAAGGTGCGCTTCTCTCTTAGTGAAGGAAGGTGCGCTTCTCTCTAAGTGCAGGAAGGTGAGATTCTCTGTCAGTGCAGGAAGGTGCGCTTCTCTCTCAGTGCAGGAAGGTGCGCTTCTCTCTTAGTGCAGGGAGGTGCGAATCTCTCTTAGTGCAGGAAGGTGCGCTTCTCTCTCAGTGCAGGAAGGTGCGCTTCTCTCTCAGTGCAGGAAGGTGCGCTTCTCTCTCAGTGCAGGAAGGTGCGCTTCTCTCTTAGTGAAGGAAGGTGCGAATCTCTCTTAGTGCAGGAAGGTGCGAATCTCTCTTAGTGCAGGAAGGTGCGAATCTCTCTTAGTGCAGGAAGGTGCGCTTCTCTCTCAGTGCAGGAAGGTGCGCTTCTCTCTCAGTGCAGGAAGGTGCGCTTCTCTCTCAGTGCAGGAAGGTGCGCTTCTCTCTTAGTGAAGGAAGGTGCGCTTCTCTCTCAGTGCAGGAAGGTGGGATTCTCTGTTAGTGCAGGAAGGTGCGCTTCTCTCTCAGTGCAGGAAGGTGCGCTTCTCTCTTAGTGAAGGAAGGTGCGCTTCTCTCTCAGTGCAGGAAGGTGGGATTCTCTGTTAGTGCAGGAAGGTGCGCTTTTCTCTCAGTGCAGGAAGGTGCGCTTCTCTCTTAGTGCAGGAAGGTGCGCTTCTCTCTTAGTGCAGGAAGGTGCGCTTCTCTCTTAGTGCAGGAAGGTGCGCTTCTCTCTTAGTGCAGGAAGGTGCGATTCTCTCTCAGTGCAGGAAGGTGCTATTCTCTGTTAGTGCAGGAAGGTGCGATTCTCTGTTAGTGCAGGAAGGTGCGATTCTCTGTTAGTGCAGGGAGGTGCGATTCTCTCAGTGCAGGAAGGTGCGATTCTCTGTTAGTGCAGGGAGGTGCGATTCTCTCAGTGCAGGAAGGTGCTATTCTCTCTCAGTGCAGGAAGGTGCGCTTCTCTCTCAGTGAAGGAAGGTGCGCTTCTCTCTCAGTGCAGGAAGGTGCGCTTCTCTCTTAGTGCAGGAAGGTGCGCTTCTCTCTCAGTGCAGGAAGGTGCGCTTCTCTCTCAGTGCAGGAAGGTGCGCTTCTCTCTCAGTGCAGGAAGGTGCGCTTCTCTCTTAGTGCAGGAAGGTGCGCTTCTCTCTCAGTGCAGGAAGGTGCGCTTCTCTCTCAGTGCAGGAAGGTGCGCTTCTCTCTCAGTGCAGGAAGGTGCGCTTCTCTCTCAGTGCAGGAAGGTGCGCTTCTCTCTCAGTGCAGGAAGGTGCGCTTCTCTCTCAGTGCAGGAAGGTGCGCTTCTCTCTCAGTGCAGGAAGGTGCGCTTCTCTCTCAGTGCAGGAAGGTGCGCTTCTCTCTCAGTGCAGGAAGGTGCGCTTCTCTCTTAGTGCAGGAAGGTGCGACTCTCTGTTAGTGCAGGAATATGCGATTCTCTCTAACTGCAGGAAGGTACGACTCTCCCTTAGTGCAGGAAGGTGCAAATCTCCCTTAGTGCAGGAAGGTGCGCTTCTCTCTCAGTGCAGGAAGGTGCGCTTCTCTCTCAGTGCAGGAAGGTGCGCTTCTCTCTCAGTGCAGGAAGGTGCGCTTCTCTCTCAGTGCAGGAAGGTGCGCTTCTCTCTCAGTGCAGGAAGGTGCGCTTCTCTCTCAGTGCAGGAAGGTGCGCTTCTCTCTCAGTGCAGGAAGGTGCGCTTCTCTCTTAGTGAAGGAAGGTGCGCTTTTCTCTCAGTGCAGGAAGATGCGCTTCTCTCTCAGTGCAGGAAGGTGTGCGTCTCTCTTAGTGCATGAAGGTGCGCTTCTCTCTCAGTGCAGGAAGGTGCGCTTCTCTCTCAGTGCAGGAAGGTGCGCTTCTCTCTTAGTGCAGGAAGGTGCGCTTCTCTCTCAGTGCAGGAAGATGCGCTTCTCTCTCAGTGCAGGAAGGTGCGCTTCTCTCTCAGTGCAGGAAGATGCGCTTCTCTCTCAGTGCAGGAAGGTGTGCGTCTCTCTTAGTGCATGAAGGTGTGCTTCTCTCTCAGTGCAGGAAGGTGCGCTTCTCTCTTAGTGCATGAAGGTGCGCTTCTCTCTCAGTGCATGAAGGTGAGCTTCTCTCTCAGTGCAGGAAGGTGCGCTTCTCTCTCAGTACAGGAAGGTGAGCTTCTCTCTCAGTGCAGGAAGGTGCGCTTCTCTCTCAGTGCAGGAAGGTGCGCTTCTCTCTCAGTGCAGGAAGGTGCGAATCTCTCAGTGCAGGAAGGTGCTCTTCTCTCTCTGTGCAGGAAGGTGCGCTTCTCTCTCAGTGCAGGAAGGTGCGCTTCTCTCTTAGTGCAGGAAGGTGCGCTTCTCTCTTAGTGCAGGAGAGTCAATACTACTAATTACAGACCAGCTGAGGATGGTCCGGTCTTGGCTATAACATGAGCCTTTCCTCTTTGTTTTCCACATCCAGACATGATAACACATTACAGTACTAATCCTTCAGAGATGGTGTTAACATTTCTATCTTTTTTAGGTTGGCAACTTTACCATAGAAGAAGTGATAGGTAATGCTGCATGAAGGAGATCATTGTGTGTATGTTGAGGCATGTAATTTATTATGGGGAGTCATTGCATTCAAAAGGGTCCCAATGATGCCAGTGTCTTGCCGAGAAAGTTCCCCCGGCGGATAAGGACCCCCCTGTACTGCGCAGTCGCATCGTTTGCGCAGTACGAAGGACTATGGAGATGCCGAAAATAGCCGAAGCTGAAAAACTTGAGTCAGCTGTACACGGCGCCTGCGCCCTGAGTCCAGGTTCAAGGCCTACCATCCAAGTGGACATAGAGGTAGAATAAAAAAGTGCCAAGCGAAGCGAGGCCATGCCCGAAGCGTGGCGAGCGTAGTAGCGAGCCCGCGAGGTGCCATGTTACAGGCGCCGTGTACAGCTGATTTACAGCTATTCAGCTTCGGTTATTTCCAGCGGCTCGTACTGTGCCGTACAGGGGGGTCCTTATCCGCCGAGCCGAACTTTATCGGCAGAACACCAGCTCTAAAGTAAGAAACATTGGTAGGGCCCAGGAGCTTCACATCTGAGAAACACTGGACCTTGGGTACGCCACTTTTCAGGATTCTAGAGAGATGACATACCGGTATTCAAATATACAGATCAGGGCAGGGTAGAGTTGCCACCTCATCCCTTTAAACCTGAACACATATGAATTACACGGGTTCTGTGGCTAATTTATTGTAGGTAAGGCACCAAGTGAGTTTAATTATCACCTTAATCATCCTCAGAACCTGTGTAATTAATATGTGTTTGGGTTTAAAGGGATGAGATGGCAACCCTAGGGCAGGGTGACATTCAAATATACAGATCGGGGTGGACACTTTATTTGTACAGGCTCAAAGGTCCTTGTGAGGTTTTAGGCTGGATTCACACCTATGCATTTTTAGTGCTTTTTGCATTTTGCAGATTTGCACTACAGTCCATTCACCATGGTTTCCTATTGAACACGTTCTGTAGTGCAAATCTGCAAAATGCAAAAAGCACTAAAAATGCATAGGTGTGAATCCAGCCTTAGAAGCCTATTTATATTAGAGGTGGGTCAGACAGGTGCTGGGACTACCTCCCATAGATCTGGACATTGCTCCTTGTGTGGTTGAAGGCATTCCTCATAATTCCCTTTCAACTGGAGTGGTGAAGGCCAAATCGCATTTCTTTCACCGTCATCCTCCTAGGCATAGAAGATGTGTGTGTATTAGGGCAGTAGTTGACTGGGGGAGAGACATGCAAATCTACAATGAATGGGTTTGGGTTTTGGAGCTCCTCACCAAGCAAAGGACATGGTGCCTAGACTAGACTGTATGGAAAGTGTCATTGTTGAAATGCGTATTTATCAATCAATATACACAAGGAGGATACATGCCCAGCAGGGGGGATCTCAAGGACGCATGCTATAGATATCATGTGCACAGACCTGGCAAGACATCGGCCAGCCCTTGAACTTACCGTTTTGGCTGGTAGGTGTTGGCTGAGTACATGGGGTGAATTTCTCGTTCTCATTTTACCATAAAAAAATAAATAATTGTAGTCAGTGTGTGATAATAAACAAAACTAAGGAAAAGGTTGGCCTTTTATTGTTGTTTGTGTCCCCATTGAAGGTTGACCCTTCTCAATGTGTCCCCAGAACAGGAATAGGGGTAGGAAATCGTCCACGAAGGGCACCCCACATTGGGGGATTTCCTCGAACTTCCTGTTCCCTACTCTATCTGAAACTTTAAAATAGTTTTGGTTATACTTAGACTTTAAGCCAGGGACCTCCAAACTTTCTAAACAAAGGGCCAGTTTACTGCCCTTTAGACTTTAGGGGGACCGGACTTTGACCAATGGGAGAAGAAATTGCCCTGGTAGCAGTGGGCATAAACAATGGCCCATCCTTGGTTTAACTGGAAGGAATGGTACCCCATTGTTGGCTTCACTGGGAAGTATAGAGCTCCATTGTTAATATCAATGGGAAGAATAGTCGATGGTGTCAGTTGGTGGAATAGTGCCCCAAGGGCTAAATAAAGGCATGCCAAAGCCCACATCCGGCCCCTGGGCCATAGTTTGGAGACCACTGCTTTAAGCTAAACCTCATATTTCCTAGTTCTTACGCTAACCTAATCCTTACACTTTTCCCTAAGATGGGCTTCAAACCTTGGTGGTACAGTGACATTCTGTTGAATATGTGAATGCAGATCTGGATAGAGCGGTGAGGGGTTAGAGCTCTTTCAGGTTTTTATTGCTGTCTGTGTCCCTACTGGGGGGATTCATTCTTTCTTTTTTCCTGGCGGCCAATGTCACCAAGACTAGAATGGAGAGAAACTCGAAAAATTCTGTTGTCACCAGATCAAGAGTAGAGGGGAAATCATCCAATGAGGACACTTGTTTCAGTGGTTACTGTTCAAAATGAGAGTTCTCTCACTTCCTGTTCTGTCTCCAAGACAGGAAGTGAAGAAAAATCTTCTCAATGGGATAAAGACAGTAGAAAAAAAAGCCCACAAAAACTCATCAGGGACTTTAACCATCCCAACTCTAGCTAACCAACTTTGGTTTCAGATATATTTTAATTGCCCGTGTGAAAGGGGCCTTATGTGTTTGTGGTGAGGTTGTGTTGTGCTAATTGATTGCAGCCTTTTCAGATATGTTTTAAATCTGAACTCCAGTCCTAAGCAGCCCATAGCTGATTCGATTATTTAATTACATTTTTATCATTTTTTCCCACAAATAGAGCTTTCTTTTGGTGGTATTTGATCACCTCTGGGTTTTTTATTTTTTGTTAAAAAAATGAAAAAAGACTGAATTTTTTAAAAAAAAATACAAAACCGTTTTATATTTTGTTAATAAATTTTGCAAACAGGTCATTTTTCTCCTTCATTGATGTACGCTGATAAGGCTACACTGATGGGCACTGATAGGTTGCACTGATGGGCACTGATAAGGCGACACTGATGGGCACTGATAAGGCGGCACTGATGAGGTGGCACTGGTGGGCACTGATGAGGTGGCACTGGTGGGCACTGATGAGGTGGCACTGATAGGTGGCACTAATGGGTGGCACTGAAGGGCATTGATAGGTGGTACCGAAGGGCACTAATAGGTGGCTCTGATGGGCAATGGTAGGTGACACTGATAGGCAGCACTGCTAGCTGGCACTGATGAGGCAATGATTGGCACCACTGGTGGGCATTAATAGGTGGCACTCGTGGGCATTGATAGGTGGCACTGATTGCTGGCACTTATGTACTGGTGAGCACTGATTCGTGGCACTGTGGGCACTGATTCGTGGCACTGGCAGGCGGTACTGGTGGGCACATATGAGGCGGCTTCGCCTCTTCCTCTTAGGGACTGATGTCCCTTGCACTGAAGCCGGCGATCGGCTTTTTTTTCTCCTCACGCTGTCAGCGTGAGAAGAAAAAAAAAAAGATTACCGATCTGCTGTTTACATCACGTGATCAGCTGTCATTGGTTGACAGCTGACCACGTGGTAAGGGACTGGGATTGACCCCTTACTCCGATCTGTGATCACCTGAGTCTCATTGACTCGGGTGATCACAGCGCGCGATCACAGCCGGGGGCGTGGCAAGCGTGCAAAGGGGAGGACATCTATTGACGGCCTCCCGGCAACGCCGATCCGCACTGTAGCCGTCATTCGGCTATAGCGCAGATCTGAAGGGGTTAATTAGGTGAGTCTGCATGTAAATAAAGCCTGCCTAAAAACAGCCACTCCTCCAGACTGACACCAACCCGTCAAGACATTTTGATATTTGCATATAAGACCCATCCCACTCCTTGCTTCAGGACTGGGGGGGCTCTTGGGGATTCTGAGGCATGGTGCTTTGTTGTTTTCAGGAAGGTATGTACAGCATCCCGCCGCCCCTCCCACCATTCATGATCTGCCTGCATTGCATAGAGAAGCACTGAGTCCCCGCAATAACATCACTGGGTCTAAAATAAGGCATGTAATAAAACTAGAAAGGTTTTTTAAAAAAAAATAAATTCATCATTTGATAAAAAGTGAGGGGGGAAAAAAAGAATGAAGGCAAAGTATAAGCAGATTAAACTTCAGCTTGTTAATGATGGCTTCATTGAACGCATCACTTTTACAAAAGCCCCATCAGATATGCTTTAAATGCTGTTGAAAAGTGCAGCCGGGACGATTATCGGGAATGATCAAAGCCGGCCTGCGTTGGGGGGGCCACAATGAGTGCAATCCTCCTCCAAGCAGAGGTGCGTCTGTGGCCTTGTTTGTAAGAGTAACTTCATTTGAAACTTTGCATATTAATGCAGCTGTCGGCACCCCGAACAAAAGGCTCATCCCCCTTGTGAAAGCTGCAGGCCTCACAGAAGATAATATCGGCCAATGTACTTTAGGATTTCGAAGCTTTGAACTTCATGGTCACCAGCATGGATCCCATTTAAAGATTAGCGCTGTGCATAATTCTCTTTGTCACCCCCTGAAAATCTTCTGTTTTATCGGCTTATCACGTGCTCTGGTGGTGCCATGTGTAAGCTGTAACACCTGGTTGGGTCTAAGCGAACTCATTCACTGACCATATCTTTAGAGTAAATATGTTTTCACTTAATTTGATTAGCATGGAGACTCAACACTCATGGTTCCTCCTCTGACCAGCAAGCAATGTTCGTGTCATCCATGATAGTGTGATATAGGAGTAAAGGTGTCTGTGGGTCCTGTAAGACCTGGCCATACAAACTCTGACCCACCAGTCTTGAAGGCAGAAGGCGTTGTCCAGATTCGATTGCCTTGGCCGACAGTTTCTGCTCTTATAGGCCGGGGACAGGGTGGTCCGCACAACCCTCTCTACCATTACAAGCCTAAATGTTTATACCTGAACATTCTATAGAATGATCACTGTGGCTGTATCTTCTGGCCCTCCTATTATGCTCAGGAACACCCTATAGAGCAAGTGTGCCTCTATCATTTTGTACATGTAACATACACTATATTACCAAAAGTACACACACATGAACTTTAATGGCATCCCAGTCTAATGCCCCGTACACACGGTCGGACTTTGTTCGGACATTCCGACAACAAAATCCTAGGATTTTTTCCGACGGATGTTGGCTCAAACTTGTCTTGCATACACAGGGTCACACAAAGTTGTCGGAAAATCCGATCGTTTTGAACGCGGTGACGTAAAACACGTACGTCGGGACTATAAACGGGGCAGTAGCCAATAGCTTTCATCTCTTTATTTATTCTGAGCATGCGTGGCACTTTATCCGTCGGAATTGTGTACACACGATCGGAATTTCCGACAACGGATTTTGTTGTCGGAAAATTTAACAGCCTGCTCTCAAACTTTGTGTGTCGGAAAATCTGATGGAAAATGTGTGATGGAGCCTACACACGGTCGGAATTTCCGACAACAAGGTCCTATCACACATTTCCGTTGGAAAATCCGACCGTGTGTACGGGGCATTAGTCCGTAGGGTTCAATATTGCGTTGGCCCACCCTTTGCAGCTATACCAGCTTCAGGCTGTTAGGGTTGCCACCTCATCCCTTTAAAACCGAACACATATGAATTACACAGGTTCTGAGGCTAATTTAATTCAGATAAGGCACCAAGTGAGTTCAATAAGAAAATGGGGAGAAGTTGGGACTTTGAATGAGGCAGAGACCAGGTGGGGTCTCATGCCTCCATTCCTGCCAATATGAAAAAGGGGAAAAGATGCCCCTTGGGGAGCCTCCAGCTCTCATTGTTGCACCTCCTTTGCATGGTAGCTGTGAGCATTTTCTTAAACAGGGTTTATCCCCAGTTACATTTTTCTATTTCTTTTCAAAAGCATTGACCTTGAAACTCAATATGTTCTATTTCAGATACACACATTGTTTCTCCTGAAGAGTGGATACAAATACTCCACGAAACGCGTAGAGCCTCTGTATATACAATGTGTAATACCAATGTAATATAGATTTATGTAATATAGATGAATTACTGTGACCTATGTACCAACTTGTATGGAATCTTTTATCCTGTTATACAATAAATATACAACTTCCTGACCCCTCACTGTTGACTGTGCGCTTCATTTAAAGTCCCGCCTTTTTCCCCTTTTTCCAAGTGAGTTTAATTACCAACTTAATCAGCCACAGAGCCTGCGAACTTAACCACTTCAATACAGAGCACTTAGACACCTTCCTGCCCAGACCAATTTTCAGCTTTCGGCGCTGTCGCAGTTTGAATGACAATTGCGCGGTCATGCTACACTGTGCCCAAACTAAATTTTTATCATTTTGTTCCTACAAATAGAGCTTTCTTTTGGTGGTATTTGATCACCTCTGCGGTTTTTATTTTTTGCTAAACAAAAAAAAAGACTGAAAATTTTGAAAAAAATAAAAGTTTTGCTTTTGTTTCTGTTAAAGAAAATTGTAAATAAGTAAGTTTTCTCTTTCACTGATGGGCACTGATAAGGCGGCACTGACAGGCACTGATACGGCGGCACCGATGAGCGGGCACTGACGGGCACTGATATGCGGCACTGATGGGCACTGGTAGGTGGCACTGATGGGTGGCACTGATATGCAGCACTGATGGGCATTGATAGGCGGCACTGATGGGTGGCACTGGGTGGCACTGGTTGGCACTGATGGGCGACACTGATGGGCAATGAAAGGTGGCACTGCTGGGCACTGATAGGGTGGCGCTGATAGGCGGCACTGCTGGGCACTGATAGGCGGCACTGCTGGGCACTGATATGCGGCACTGATATGAGGCACTGATCGGCATCCCTGGTGGCACTGGCAGTGGTAGGCATTGAAGTGGGCACTGACTGGCAGCTGCCTGGGCACAGATTGGCAGCTGCCTGGGCACACAGTGGCATACCTGGTGGTCCAGTGTGGATGGCTTCCCTGGTGGTCCTGGGTAGGATCTGAGGGGGGGGCTGTGCTGATAAACAATCAGCACAGACCCCCCCTGTCAGGAGAGCAGCCGATCGGCTCTCCTCTACTCGCGTCTGTCAGACGCAAGTGAGGAAAAGCCGATCACCGGCTCTTCCTATTTACATCGTGATCAGCCGTGATTGGACACGGCTGATCACATGGTAAAGAGTCTCTGTCGAAGACTCTTTACCTAGATCAGTGTTGCAGGATGTCAGAGTGACATCCCGCAACAACGATCGCCGCGATGCGCGCCCCCGGGGCTTGATAGCAGCGGCTTGATATTCCTGATCGCGTCATATGACGTCCGATCAGGAATATCAAACCACTTTGCCGCCGTCATTCTGTAATAGGGCGGGCGCCAAGTGGTTAATATGTGTTTGGTTTTAAAGTGGTTGTAAACCCATTACAACCACTTTAACCTACAGGTAAGCAAGAAATATCTCCCAAACCTAAAAGGTTTAGGAGATATTTGCAGAAATAGCGGCACCAATGTCCACGGCGCATGCGCCGTAGACATCGGGCGCAGGCGCACTGAGCATGCCGTTTCTAACGGCGATCATGCCATTAGTGGCGGCACCAGCGCGCATGCGCGGAAGTGACATCATCGCGGCTCTGGCCAGTCACAGCACCGGAGCTGCGATACCCGGAAGTCACTCCGGGATAGATGGCGCGTCGGAGGTGGCGAACAAAGGGCCGATGCGGGGGCTTCGATCTCAGGTAAGTAATTCATAATGAGCTAGTATGCTATGCATACCAGCTCATTATGCCTTTGTCTTGCAGGGTGTATTTTTTTTTTCAGAGGCTTTACTTCCTCTTTAAAGGGATGAGGCGACAACCCCAAAGTCTGTCCACAAGGTTTAGGAGTGTGTCTATGGGAATGTTTGACCATTCTTCCAGAATCGCATTTGTGAGGTCAGGCACTGATGTTGGACGAGAAGGCCTGGCTCGCGGTCTCCGCTCTAATTCATCCCAAAGGTGTTCTATCGGTTTGAGGCCAGTCAAGTTCCTCCACCCCAAACTCACTCATCTATGTCTTTCTGGACCTTGCTTTGTGCAGTAGGGTTGCCACCTCATCCCTTTAAACCCGAACACCTTTGAATTACAAAGGTTCTGAGGCTAATTAAATGCAGATAAGGCACCAAGTGAGTTTAATTACCACCTTAATCAGCCACAGAACCTGTGTAATCAATATGTGCTCGGGTTTAAAGGGATGAGGTGGCAACCCTAGTGTGCAGTCATGTTGGAACAGGAAGGGGCCATCCCCAAACTGTTCCTACAAAGTTGGGAGCATGAAATTGTCCAAAATGTCTTGGTATGCTGACGCCTTAAGAGTTCTCTTCACTGGAACTAAGGGCCCAACTCCTGAAAAACAAACCCACATCATAATCCCCTTTCCACCAAATGATTTGGACCAGTGCACAAAGCAAGGTCCATAAAGACCAGTGTTGCCAACCCCCTGAAATTTACTTGCAGGATGCCAAAATTTACAAACGGCACCAGTTTTTTTTCTGGCAAAAAAATCATGAAATTTATTGACAGAGCCACATTTTTTACTGACACTGCAAAAAAGTACCTAAAATGACCGTTTTCAGTGCAAACAGTGCAAATATCAATATTTAAACTATAAACTTATAGCTAGCGCTATTAGCAATGTGTTAAGTTAAACAGAAGTAAAAAAACAACTTTCTCCACTTACATGAAGGTCTGATTACTATAACCCAGCCAGCACAGAGTTCCCCATTACATAAGAGTCTGCAGGATTCCCCCTTACAGTGAAAGGGGGAACTCTGATGTAAGGGGTGGCTCTGGTGACCACAGATGACTTTATAGCAGAGTCCACTGCATTCCCTTTACATCAGAGTTCCCACATACATCAGGGTCTGCAACATTGCCCTTCACCGAAAGGGGGGAACCTTGCAGACTCTTATGTAAAGGGGAATGCCAGTAACTCTGATGTGGGGGCACTCTGGTGACAAGAGACCACCTTCCGCAGAGTGAATACACTAAGGTAAGGGGGGGATTACTAATATGGGGGAACCTTTTTACCCGTGCCCCCTCCTCACATTATTGTATTCACTCCCCCATTACATCAGCAAGCCCCCCCCACCCCGACTGGCCTTGCGGCACTGTCACTGACTTCCTCTCAGGTGCACCGTGCAGGGCTTAGTCAGACGGCTCCAGCTTGGTGGCTCTGGTTTTATCCCATAGTCTCCTCTCCACAGTCCATACACATCTGACTCCTCCCGTGACCCCCATCCCGGCGGTGTTCCCACTCTTGACTCCTCTCCAGACTCCCCCTCAGAGACTGCAGATATAAGAGATGGTTAGAGGCTGCAGAAATGATACAGGAGGCGGCCAGAGGCTGCGGACAGAAGCTGCGGAAATGATACAGGAGGTGGACAGAGGCTGCAGACATGATACAAGAGATGGTTAGAGGCTGCAGAGATTATACAGGAGGTGGTCATAGGCTGCGGACATGATACAGGAGGTGAACAGAGGCTGCGGACATGATACAGGAGGTGGACATATGCTGCGGACTTGATACAGGAGGTGGACAGAGGCTGCGGACATGGAACAGGAGGTGGACAGAGGCTGCGGACATAATACAGTCAGGAGGTGGACAGAGGCTGCGGACATAATACAGTCAGGAGGTGGACAGAGGCTGCGGACATAATACAGTCAGGAGGTGGACAGAGGCTGCGGACATAATACAGTCAGGAGGTGGACAGAGGCTGTGGACATAATACAGTCAGGAGGTGGACAGAGGCTGCGGACATAATACAGTCAGGAGGTGGACAGAGGCTGCAGACATAATACAGTCAGGAGGTGGACAGAGGCTGCGGACATAATACAGGAGGTGAACAGAGGCTGTGGACATAATACAGTCAGGAGGTGAACAGGGGCTGTGGACATAATACATGAGGTGCACAGAGGTTGCGGACATAATACAGGAGGTGAACAGAGGCTGCAGACATAATACATTTAGGAGGTGGACAGAGGCTGTGGACATAATACAGGAGGTGAACAGAGGCTGCGGACATAATACAGTTAGGAGGTTGACAGAGGCTGTGGACATAATACAGTCAGAAGGTGGACAGAGGCTGCAGACATAATACAGTCAGGAGGTGGACAGAGGCTGCGGACATAATACAGTCAGGAGGTGGACAGAGGCTGTGGACATAATACAGTCAGGAGGTGGACAGAGGCTGCGGACATAATACATGAGGTGGACAGAGGCTGCAGACATAATACAGGAGGTGGACAGAGGCTGCGGACATAATACAGTCAGGGGATGGACAGAGGCTGTGGACATAATACAGTCAGGAGGTGGACAGAGGCTGCGGACATAATACAGTCAGGAGGTTGACAGAGGCTGCGGACATAATACAGTCAGGAGGTTGACAGAGGCTGCGGACATAATACAGGAGGTGGACAGAGGCTGCGGACATAATACACTCAGGAGGTGGACAGAGGCTGCGGACATAATACAGTCAGGAGGTGGACAGAGGCTGCGGACATAATACAGGAGGTGGACAGAGGCTGTGGACATAATACAGTCAGGAGGTGGACAGAGGCTGTGGACATAATACAGGAGGTGGACAGAGGCTGCGGACATAATACAGTCAGGAAGTGGACAGAGGCTGCGGACATAATACAGTCAGGAGGTGGACAGAGGCTGCAGACATAATACAGTCAGGAGGTGGACAGAGGCTGCAGACATAATATAGTCAGGAGGTGGACAGAGGCTGTGGACATAATACAGTCAGGAGGTGGACAGAGGCTGCAGACATAATACAGTCAGGAGGTGGACAGAGGCTGTGGACATAATACAGTCAGGAGGTGGACAGAGGCTGCGGACATAATACAGTCAGGAGGTGGTCAGAGAGGCTGCACGGAAATGGTAGTTTCCTCCTCTGTCCTCCTTCATATCACCTCTCCACATCAGTATCCTCCCATGTCCCTTTCACCCCTCCAGTCCACAGGCACATCAGTTCCCTCCTCCTCCTCCTGTGCCCCTTTCACCTCTCCACAGGGCAAGGCACATCAGTGTCCTCCTCTGCCGTGCCATTATCACCAGAATATCCAACTTGCTAACTGAAGTGTTATCTGATCTCACTACATAAAGATCTGCCTATTCATTGCATTCTTCCACAAAGAACCCCCTGAAGAAGACTTTCTGTAGTCGAAAAGTTGGGGTATCAATGTGATGTTATGTTAAATCTGAATAGGATATTTCAGTACTTGTTTCTGTAGTTTGAACCTCATTATGTTTTATTCTAACCCAATTTTAACATGTTTAATAAAATAAAAACGTTTTATATATTCAAATGCTAATGTGTTTGTTGGTGCCTTTAAAGTCCCTTCCCCCATCTAGTTTGTTCTTTGCATACATCGGGATGTGGCAACTGTGCAGACACTTGAACAGTTAGGCTTTTGATAAATAATTTGTAAATAGTCAAACATTCCCATAGACACACTCCTAAACCTTGTGGACGGCCTTCCCAGAGAAGTTGAAGCTGTTATAGCTGCAAAGGGTGGGCCAAATCAATATTGAACCCTCCGGACTTAAAGGATCACTAAAGCTATCTTTTTTTTTTTTTAAATAACAAACATGTTATACTTCCCTCCACTGTGCAGTGGAGTGGCCCCGAACCTGGTCTTCTGGGGTCCCTCGGCGGCTGTCTCGGCTCCCCCCCGCAAGGACTCAACACCTTCATGCGAGCTCCCTCACATGGTGGTGAGTTCTTGCGGGCACGCTCCCGTGATACAGCCGGATGCCATAGCCGCTCACTGTATCACTTGGCCCCACCCCCCGGCGCGCGGCGTTATTGGATGTGATTGCCAATGGCTGCGCTGCTTTCAATCTATCCACTCTAGCCAATCAACGACCAGGCTGAGCGGCGAAGAGGATGTCGGTGACTTTCGAGGGGTCATTTAAGGAAAACGGGGGGGCTGGGGGGGGGTCGGTATTGTCGGATGTTTTTGCATCAAGGTGAAAAAACTTTTACCTTTACAGCCCCTTTAAATCGGAGTTTCACCCATTTAAAAGTCAGCAGCTACGAAAAGTGTAGCTGCTGACTTTTAATAATCAGGCACTCACCTGTCCCACGGTCCAGCAATGCGGGTGCAGGAAGCCTCATTCCTCTCCGAGGCGCCAGCATTCTAAATGTGGGCGCCCAGCTGTGGCTTCACAGCCAGATGCGCACTGCGTATGCTGGAGCCGCGCTGCGTGCTGTGAATGGCCGGGCAATCTTCTGGGACTCGTGACGTGTCCCAGAAGATTGCAGGGAGGGAGGAGAGGTGATCTTCCGGCGCCTTCCGGTCATTTAGCAGTCAAACCTTCCGGGGCTGAAGTGGTTAATGCTGATAGAGGAACGAAGCAGCAGTCAGAAATGACACTTAGTGCTCTTAATTGAGACAAGTACACACTATAGAGGGGTGTGTTTTGTTCATAAATGAGAAGTATGGACTTGAAAATCATACATACTTACCTCAATGCTGCAGCATCGGTCTGATGCTGGAGCTGTCCCAAGGCCTTTCAGACTAAACTATGACCACTGAAAGTTCTCAGTCTGCTTAGAGCAGAGAGCCGTGACTGTTAGCTACCACTCTCTGCTCTGCTCCTCCAGCGCTCACTGGAGTGCAGGGCTGGAGAGGGGGCAGGTGTAGTTGGCTGTAGGTTTCAGCCATGCTGAGAAATGGACCCAGCTGTTAATCAGCCAGCTGGGAGGATCCTGACAATATGGTCGGGATCCTTCCAGAGCCTAGAGCTCCTCTGCTATTTGAGCTGACAGTGAGCGTTAGCCTGCTGTTGGCTGATTCTGGCTCACAGGAGTGCAAAAAGAAAGTGCACTCCAGTGACCCACAAGAGAATGACTAAAAAAAGCTTAGACCATACTTCTCTTTTAAAGACTCGTTCAAACGAGTGCTAAAAATAGGCAATTGGGTTGTGTTTTTACTGCTTCCCGACTGGTGCCTATCAAAGCAACTCACAAATGTTAAGACAGGGAGCATAGAGGTGTACAAGCCATAGCTTTAATGTTTCCTTATGTCTCAGCGAGGCAAAAATAGTGCTGCCTGCAGAGTTGGCGGGTGGTGACACTCACAGCTGGGTCCTAGAATGCTGGGTGCTCATTGCAAAATTTGGAGGGGGCCCCCTTTATAGTGAAATCTCAGTGGCAACTGGTATTTTGCATGTCCCCTTACAGGGGTGGCCAGAGGGCAGAAGAATGCCCTATTACATTGGCGGTCAGTCGGAAAAATGACTCCTTACATTGGTGGTCAGCAGGAAGAACAATGCCCACTCATACTGGGGGGGTCAGAAAGCTTTTACAATGGTGGTCAGTGGGAAGAAAGGCTCCTTACAAATGTAGTCAGCAGGAAGAAGAAGGTCCCCTTGCATTGCTGGTCAGGAGGCATAAGAATGCCCTGTTACGCTGGTGGTCAGAGGGCAAAAAAATTGCCCTGTTACGCTGGTGGTCAGAGGGCAAAAGAATGCCTTGATACTCTGGTGGTCAGCGGGCAGACAAATGCCCTGATACTCTGGTGGTCAGCGGGCAGACGAATGCCCTGATACTCTGGTGGTCAGCGGGCAGACGAACGCCCTGATACTCTGGTGGTCAGCGGGCAGACAAATGCCCTGATACTCTGGTGGTCAGCGGGCAGACGAATGCCCTGATACTCTGGTGGTCAGCGGGCAGACGAATGCCCTGATACTCTGGTGGTCAGCGGGCAGACGAATGCCCTGATACTCTGGTGGTCAGCGGGCAGACGAATGCCCTGATACTCTGGTGGTCAGCGGGCAGACAAATGCCCTGATACTCTGGTGGTCAGTGGGCAGACGAATGCCCTGATACTCTGGTGGTCAGCGGGCAGATGAATGCCCTGATACTTTGGTGGTCAGCGGGCAGATGAATGCCCTGATACTCTGGTGGTCAGCAGGGTGAAGAATAGCTCCTTCCATGGGTGGTAATTGGAAAGTAGAATACCCCCTTACATTGGTGGTTAGCAGAGGAAAGAAAACCCACTTACCACTATATTGTCAGTAGTATTGGGACGCCTGCCTTTACACGCACATGGACTTTAATGGCATGCCAGTCTTAGTCTGTAGGGTTCAATATTAAGTTGGCCCACCCTTTGCAGCTATAACAGCTTCAACTCTGCTGGGAAGGCTGTCCACAAGGTTTAGGAGTGTGTCTATAGGAATGTTTGACCATTCTTCCAGAAGTGCATTCGTGAGGTCAGGTACTGATGTGGACGAGAAGGTCTGACTCACAGTCTCCACTCTAATTCATCGTTTAGGTGCAGGCCAGTCAAGTTCCTCCCCCCAAACTCGCTCATCCAAAAGTATTGGGCCACCCCTACAAACCATTTGGTGGAGGGGGGATTATGGTTTGGGGTCGTTTTCCAGGGGTTGGGCTTGGCCCCTTAGTACCAGTGAAGGGAACTCTTAAGTCGTCAGCATACCAAGGCATTTTGAACAATTTCACGCTCCCAACTTTGTGAGAACAGTTCAAGGATGGCCCCTTCCTGTTCCAACATGACTGTGCACCAGTGCGCAAAGCAAGGTCCATAAAGACATGTATGAGCGAGTTTGGGGTAGAAGAACTTGACTGGCCTGCACAGTGTCCTGACCCCAACCCGATAGAACACCTTTGGGATAAATTGGAGCGGAGACTGCGGGCCAAGCCTTCTCATCCAACATCAGTGCCTGACCTCACAAATGCGCTTCTGGAAGAATGGTCAAACATTCCTATAGACACACTCCTAAACCTTGTGGACAGCCTTCCCAAGAAGAGTTGAAGCTATTATAGCTGCAAAGGGTGGACCAACTCAATATTGAACCCTACAGACTAATGCCCTATACACACGGTCGGATTTTCCGACGGAAAATATGTGATAGGACCTTGTCAGAAATTCCGACCGTGTGTAGACTCCATCACACATTTTCCATCGGATTTTCCGACACACAAAGTTTGAGAGCAGGATATAAAATTTTCCGACAACAACATCCGTTGTCGGAAATTCAGATCGTGTGTATACAAATGCGACGCACAAAGTGCCACGCATGCTCAGAATAAATAAAGAGATGAAAGCTATTGGCCACTGCTCCGTTTATAGTCCCGACGTACGTGTTTTACGTCACCGCGTTCAGAACAATCGGATTTTCCGACAACTTTGTGTGACCGTGTGTATGCAAGACAAGTTTGAGCCAACATCCGTCGGAAAAAATCCTAAGATTCTGTTGTCGGAATGTCCGATCAATGTCCGACCGTGTGTACGGGGCATAAGACTGGGATGCCATCAAAGTTCATGTGTGTGTAAAGGCAGGCGTCCCAATACTTTTGGAAATATAGTGTAGATAGGTGTACCTTCCCCCTTCACATTACAGTTGTGTGGGCTGTAAGGTTAGTAGTTCTGTCAGTAAACCAACATTTATCTTTATAGTAACACAGGGTGGAAGGCACATTTGTGTAGGTAAGCACTTTTAGTACATTTGTCAGAACTCACCTCTGTCAATGCTGCTCATTGTTTCTAAGTTCCAGGGCTCATCCCATTTATTGAACAATTGTACCTGGGAATATGATAGATTTACTACAGAACAGCTATCATAAAATACCTCTCTGTGTTGTTTTTATCCATTCACATTCTATTGGACTTTTTATTGTAAACACTATTCATAAATGATTATTCCTTAAAATTTCAAAATTGTACCACATCAGAAGAGATATCAGTGCCCATGACTTGGTGCCACAATTTGCACCGGGAGAATTAGTTTTGGGGGGAGTTTGGGTGGTAAGAGCTCACTTCAGGGGCTAGGTTAAGTGTTTGGGTTAAGGGCCGCCGGGGCAAGTGTATGGTAATTGTTATGTGGCAGGGGTTAAGTGTTATTGTAGAGGTCAGAGGTCAAGTGTTACACTAAGAGTTAGAGCTTGACAGTTTAGTGTTAGGATAAAAGTCAGGGGCCAAGTGCTATGTTAAGGGCTCGGTGTCAGGACTCAAGTGTTTTGGTGAACGTTAGGTATGAAGGGCCAAACGTTAGGGTAAGGTTACATGTCGGGGATGTAATATTAGGGTGAGGGTTATCTGACAGGGGTAAGTGTTAAGGTGTAGTTTGGGTATCAGTGATCAAGTGTTAGGTTGAGGATTAGGAGTCAAGTGTTAGGGTAGGGGTTGGGTGTCAGGAGTCAAGTGTTGGGGTGGGGGTTAGGCATCAGGGTCAAGTGTTAAGGTGGGGGTTAGCAGTGAGGAGTCAAGCGTTAGTAAGGGGTTTTTATGAGGGTCATGTGTTAGGGTGAGGGTTATGTGTTGTGGTCAAGTTTTAGGGTGAGGGGTATATGTTGGAGTCAAGTGTTAGGGTGAGGGTTTTGCATCAGTGATCGAGTGTTAGGTTGAATATTATATGTTGGGGTCAAGTGTTGGGGTGAGGGTTATATGTTGGGGTCAGGTGTTAGGGTGAGGGTTTTGCTTCAGGGATCAAGTGTTAAGGTGAGGGTTTTGTGTGAGGAGTCAAGTGTTAGGGTGAGGGTTTTGCTTCAGGGATCAAGTGTTAGGGTGAAGGTTTTGTGTGAGGGGTTAGGTGTTAGGGCGAGGGTTTTGTGTGAGGGGTCAAGTATTATGCCCCGTACACACGGTCGGACTTTGTTCAGACATTCCGACAACAAAATCCAAGGATTTTTTCTGACGGATGTTGGCTCAAACTTGTCTTGCATACACACGGTCTCACAAAGTTGTCGGAAAATCCGATCATTCTGAACGCGGTGACGTAAAACATGTACGTCGGGACTAGAAACGGGGCAGTGGCCAATAGCTTTCATCTCTTTATTTATTCTGAGCATGCGTGGCACTTTGTCCGTCGGATTTGTGTACACACGATCGGAATTTCCGACAACGGATTTTGTTGTCGGAAAATTTTATATCCTGCTCTCAAACTTTGTGTGTCGGAAAATCTGATGGAAAATGTGTGATGGAGCCCACACACGGTCGGAATTTCCGACAACAAGGTCCTATCACACATGACTGCTGAGGCGCAATGGGCTTAGGTCCCACTTAACTTAACACCAAGGGATAAAATCCCCCACCACCCTTGCCCTTCACTCCATTAAATAAGACACTTACAACCATTAGGTTGGAAAGGGCAAGGCCACAGCTTTATTAAATTCCAACACATAACATGTGAACATATTTAACCAGTACCAGTCACAGTCGTACTGTGAGCACTTAACCAAAAGAGGGAAGTGGTGAACATATTTAACCAGTACCAGTCACAGTCGTACTGTGAGCACTTAACCAAATTAGGGAAGTGGGGCCTGTCCTTACCATAAGTGCTGGACAGACAGCCTATTTCCAATTTTCCATCAAGGGCATAGCCCATTACAGCAACTTTAACTGCTGGCAAGGTCAAGAAAACCGCAGCAAGCTGTGACATACCAAACATAGGAAAAAAGGGTGGGCAGCTCTTCCAACGACTCTTCCGAAAGACCCAGAATTCCCTGGGGCACACGATTTCCTGAGCTCAGGCCCATCCCATCCCAATGTCCCAACCAATCGTTCCCCTTGTTACACACCTAGCCATGCCCCCATCAGTCAAGGCTCTCTTTCCCTAGGGGGCTCAAGAGGCCTTCATTTTCGGTAGGAAAATCCGACCGTGTGTACGGGGCATAAGGGTGAGGGTTTTGCATCAGGGATCAAGTGTTAGGGTGAGGGTTTTGTGAGAGGGGTTAGGTGTTAGAGTGAGGATGTTGTGTGTGTGTGTGTGTGTGTGGGGGGGGGGGGTCAAGTGGTAGGGTGTCAAATGCCAGAGTAAGGGTTAGGTGTCTGGGTCCAGTGTCAGGGTGTTAGCAATAGGTGTTGTGGTAAAGGGTTTTGAATAGGTGTCAGGGTTAAAGGGTTAGAATGAAGATTAGATGTCAGGTGTAAAGTATTATTATTATTATACAGGATTTATATAGCGCCAACAGTTTGCGCAGTGCTTTACAACATGAGGGTAGGCAGTACAAAAACAATACACTTTAATACAGGAGGAATCAGAGGACCCTGCTCGTAATAACTGTGAGGGATGTGCTGATAGAGAAAATGAATGTACAAGTTTTTTAGGTGGGGGCCAGATAAGCTTCTCTGGGGAGATGAGTTTTCAGAGATCATCTGAAAGTAGACAGAGCAGGAGATATCCGGACGGATTGGGGTAGAGAGTTTCAGAGGATGGGAGAGGCTCTGGAGAAGTCCTGGAGGCAGGGGCGTGGGGTGAGGTGACAAGGGAGCTAAAGAGCAGGAGGTCTTGGAAGGAGGAAGAATTTGGTTGGACAACAGTTCCCTTTGTGTGTCTGGGGTGAGGTTCGGGATGCCCATATATTGACCAAACCGAGAGCCTTGTGCTTAAACCAACAAGGTCAAGCTGTCAACCCCCACAAACTAAACTACTGTTATTTTACAGCTCAGTAAGCATGCAATATTTGGTTATATAGTGATGTGGAGCCTTTCCAAATAAATAGGTGTATGATGAGCATACATCGGGGCTGGCTTAGTACAATTTTACTCCACTTAAACGCGTTCATTATCTAGCCATGGCCAAAGAAAATCCTTTTAAAATTCCTTCGCAGATGATTAGACAATCGCAGGGAACACAGGCTGACATAGCTAAGTGAACAATGTAATGTTGTACAGCAGCCAAAGGTTCGCGGGATTTCATTTACACATTACCAGCTAGGCATTATGTGGGATGCCTCAGATGCCAGATGCAGGCTACTATGTGTGCTTTACTATGGGGTTGATTTACTAAAGGCAAATAGATTGTGCACTTTGCAAAGTGTAGTTTCTCCAGAGATTAGTAAATGAGCAGAATCTCTGCTGACTTCCATCATCCAATCATGTGCAAGCAAAACTGCTGTTTTTTCACTTTCCTTGCATGTGATTGGGTAAATGAATCTTTCCTCAATTACTAAGCATAGCACCCACCGAGTGAAACCCATTCAAATTGGAACTTTAGTCAGAAAATGAAGTCCTGCTACATCACTTCAGGCTGGGCCTTTTGCATGTAAAGCTATGTAAAACATTACAAATAAGCGTCTTTGCTGTTTACAATCCAGTAATAAACTGTCTCACCCTGCTCTGCACATGCTCAGTTGCTCTTTATTTTTTAGGCACTGTGCCTAAATCTGTAGAGGCCAATCTGCTGACAGCCTAAAGATTTACTGCTGCTCAGGGGCTCTGGGCTTCAGCAAAATGGCAGCCTCCAGCAAGAAGAAACAGGAGCAATGCTGGAGGCAATTTACAGCACACAGTAATTTTGGTAGCATAATTATTAATGTAGAATTTATGTTTCTTGCTAAAGAACATTATTTGAAACGACTTCAGGTCCGATTATAGCAGTTTTACTGCTACAGGACAGCAGCACCTGTGCACCAGATCACATATATTCGTGATGCAGCTCTTCCCGGTAGGGGGCGTGCCACCAGCAGCCCGCTCCTGTTGTGATTAAACACAGTGGGAGCCCAGCGGCGGGTACCACAGACTCGATGTCCACTGGCACCTGCCAATCATTGAGCAGAGAGGCAGAATGGTGGTCTGCCTATGTAAACAAGGCAGATTGCCGTTCTGACAGAAGGGAAGGCATGGATCCTGTGTCTCTGCAAAGCAGGGACAAGGATCCATGTCTTCCTCTAGTAAAAGCACCTCACACAGTGTAGTAAATCACTGGTTAGGCACACAGTTAACCCCTTGCTGATGGTAACCCCTTCCCAGCCAGTGTCATTAGGACAGTGACAGTGCATATTTTTTTAGCATTGATCATTGTATTAGTGTCACTGGTCCCCAAAAAGTGTCAAAAGTGTTGGAATGTCTGCTGCAATATCGCAGTCCTGGTATAATCAGTTTTATTAGTAATGGTGGCTTTTTGCTGCCATTACCAATAAAATAAATAAAAATAAATAAAAATATCCCATAGTTTGTAGACGCAATAACTTTTGTGCAAACCAATCAATATACCCTTATTGGGATTTTTTTAACCAAAAATATGTAGCAGAATACATATTAGCCTAAATTGAAGAAGAAATTAGATTTATTTCAGTTCTTTTTATTGGATATGTTTTATAGCAGAAAGTAAAAAATATTGTTTTCAAAATTGTTGGCCTTTTGATTAATGGCGCAAAAAATAAAAAAAGGCAGAGGTGATTGAATACCACCAAAAGAAAGCTCTATTTGTGGGGAAAAAATGACATCAATTCTATTTGGGTACAGTGCCGCATGACCGCGCAGTTGTTAAGGGCGAAGTTCCAATTTAAGTGAGGGTCTCTTCTGCTGTAAAAAAATTCTACCTGTCAGCGTTTTTTATTTTAAAATGTAATATTACTTTAAGTTACTCTTATAAAATGGTTGCTCTAATACTGACAAGGGAGTTCCTCCAGAAAACCCCAAAGGTCAATAGCAGAGGACAGAGACACTGCCAGGTCTGAATTCACACCGGAGCTGTAACGTAAACAAGGCAAGCAGATACAAAATGGCCGCCACCTTTCTAACCATTTGAGTGGAAATCTTTGCGGCTGTGTATTACACAGGATATGGGAGTGCTCCACTAAGGACCACTCATTAGTGAATAAAAGAATACCCCCCCTCCTCTTCACCGGCTCATTTACATGAGAAGCCCCCAAGGGTGAATGGAAAATTCACATACAAGCTCATTGTCTGAGGCGGCCCTTTGTAAGGCCTAATTAATCACTTTATGTGAGTGGAGACATCACACACAATACACAAACACATGTGTACACAGATACACAAAACCCACAGACAACACCACGACCAAGAAAAGACCAAGCGCACCGCTCGACGCTGCTGTTGCTGAGGAGATGGGGAGTTGTTCTAAAGCAAAGAGGGGAAGGACGGGCAACTTCCTGACAGGAATCCCAAAACAATGATGGACGACACAGGGGACAATCAAGGACAACGATCATCCCAGGGCGCAATGTCTATGTAGGCTCAGGCCTAGGTCCAGCTGGTGAACTACAAGTCTCAGCATTTCTTACTATCTGGAGCTTGCAGCATTGCAACAGCCATGACAGGAATTGATCTTAAGGGGCAGCTTACACTGGTGTTTTTAACGCATGCGTTCCAATGAGCCAAAACGCATGTGTAAAGGCTCCCCGTAAGGCTTCATTCACACCTGCGCGTTTTGCGAACACCTGGAAAATTGCACGTTTTTACACACGTTTACGAAAGGCGCTAAAAACACCTTGTCATGTTTGCAGCACCACTCCTTGTTAATGGCACCCCGAACTTGGCAAACCGACAAATGCAGCAAAACGCACGGTTAAAAACGTGCAAGGCTCAATGTGGCAAAAGGCTATATGAGCTACTTTGCTGCGCTTATCAGAGTAGGGCTGCTCATTGCAATGAATGGGCTGCCCTACGTGTGTCGCGCGAAAACGCACAAATAAAACGTGCAAAGTGGTCAATGGCAACAGATTTAATTATAACATGCGCAGCCCTCCATGATGCCTTGCCATCGGGTATTAACAAGCCTTAGTCAATGGCTGCTAATCCTATCCACTGAAAATTCTATGTTGAAAATGTGCATCAAAACGCATGTCAAAACACCTGTCTAACGCACTTACAGGCATAGCTCTAGACCAGGGGTCTACAAACTTTCTAAACAAGGGAACGGTTTACTGTCCTTCATGCTTTAGGGGGGGCTAGACTGTGGCCAGTGGGAGTAGAAACATCCCTGGCATCATTGTCAGTAAGTTATGTCCCACCACTGATTTTAGAGGCAGGAATAGTGCCCCACCATTCGAGTCAGTTGGAGGGATAGCGCCCCACCATTGGTGTCAGTTGGAGGGATAGTGCCCCACCATTGGTGTCAGTTGGAGGAATAGTGCCCCACCATTCGAGTCAGTTGGAGGGATAGCGCCCCACCATTGGTGTCAGTTGGAGGGATAGTGCCCCACCATTGGTGTCAGTTGGAGGAATAGTGCCCCACCATTCGAGTCAGTTGGAGGGATAGCGCCCCACCATTGGTGTCAGTTGGAGGGATAGTGCCCCACCATTGGTGTCAGTTGGAGGAATAGTGCCCCACCATTCGAGTCAGTTGGAGGGATAGTGCCCCACCATTGGTGTCAGTTGGAGGGATAGTGCCCCACCATTGGTGTCAGTTGGAGGGATAGTGCCCCACCATTGGAGTCAGTTGGAGCTATAGTGCCCCATTGATGGTGTCGTGGAAGGATTAGTGCCCCATCATTGGAGTCAGTTGGAGAAATAGTGTCCCATCTATGGTGTCAGTGGGTAGAATGGAGTCTCATCACTGGTGTCAGTTGGAGAAATAATGTCTTATCTACGTTGTCAGTGGGAGGAATGGTGTCTCATCACTGATGTCAGTTGGAGAAATACAGCCTTGTTGATGTCAATGGGAGGAACGGAGCCTCATCATTGGGGTCAGTTGGGGGAATAAAGCCCCGTTGATGGTGCCCCATCATTGGTGTCAGGTGGAGGAATAAAGCCTCTATTGATGGTGTCAGTTGAAAGAATAGTGCCTCATCTATGGTGTCAGTGGGAGGAATGGTGCCTCATCATTGATGTCAGTGGGGGGAATAAATCCCCATCGATGGTGTCAGTGGGAGGAATGGTGCCCCATCATTGATGTCAGGTGGAGGAATAAAGCCCCTATTGATGGTGTCAGTGGGAAGAATGGTGCCTCATCATTGGTGTCAGTGGGAGGAATGGTGCCCCATCATTGGTGTCAGTTGGGGTAATAAAGCCCTGTCGATGGTGCCCCATCATTGGTGTCAGGTGGAGGAATAAAGCCCCTATTAATGGTGTCAGTTGAAAGAATAGTGCCTCATCATTGGTGTCAGTGGGAGGAATGGTGCCCCATCATTGGTGGCTGTTGGAGGAATATTGTCTCATCTATGATGTCAGTGGGAGGAATGGTGCCTCATCATTGGTGTCAGTTGGTGGAATAAAGCCCCATCGATGGTGTCATTGGGAAGAATGGTGCCCTGTCATTGGTGTCAGGTGGAGGAATAAAGCCCCTATTGATGGTGTCAGTGGGAAGAATGGTGCCTCATCATTGGTCTCAGTGGGAGGAATGGTGCCCCGTCATTGGTGTCAGTTGGAGAAATAGTGCCTCATCAAAGGTGTAAGTGGAAGAAATGGTGCCTCATCATTGGTGTCTGTTGGAGGAATAGTGCACCAGGGGCCAGATAAAAGCAAGTAAATGGCCACAGTTTGGAGACCACTGCCCTAGATGAAGGCCGAGAGAAGTCAATAGCAGTTCACTGAAATGCATGTAACATGCACTTTCATGTATTGCCATCAGGTATTAAGAAGGCTTCATCAATGGCTGTTAACCCTACCCACTCCAAATTCTAAATTAGGAACCATGTTGAAAGCGTCCATCAAAACGCATGTCAACGCACCTGCCTAAAGCACTTATATGCAGGGGCCTAAATGAAGACCTGCAGAAGTCAACAGCAGTTAATTAAAACCCATATAACATGCGCTTTGATGCTTTGCCACCAGGTATTAACAAGGTTTGGTCAATGGCTGTTAACCCTAACCACCCCAAATTCTAAGGTAAAAACCACATTGAAAACACGCATCAAAATGCATGCCAGTGCAACTGACGCATTACAATGCACCTTCCAGAGGCACTCTACAAACACAATTTAATGGACCTTAGGCTAAAGCAGCCCATACATGATCCAATTTTCTTTCCCTTTATCACGGGTGGAAGGAAAGAAAATGGCTCAATTTCCCATCACCACACGCAGTGTTGATGGTGGAGTGCCTCCCGCAGCGCTATTGTGTTCTGCCTGTGGGTGGGGGTGGGAGGCACAGGGAACCTTCCTGGTTGGCAGGACACAGTGATTGCTGCTAGCAGCTATAGCTGCCGGCAGTAATCGCATGTAAGATATCCGACAGTCTGGTTGTATCCAAGTTGGTCGAATCAGCCTGGCCATTGATGGATTGAATCTCAGCCGGTCCCTGTTGAACCGGACGACTTTTGATCCATGTATGGCTGGCCGGATGACTTTTGGTCCATGTATGGCTGGCCTAAGTTCACATGGGCAGTTGGGGGTATGGAAGGTGGTATAAACAGCTGGTTGATCTGCGTTTTTACTGCTCAACTGCAAGTGAATATAGAGGCTGCCGAGGTCTGCTTGCTTTGCTGCAGATGTTCTGCTTTGCAATGTGGCAATTATAACCCAGCTTGTTGAGTTTGACAGGTGGAGCTGCCTGTCAGACTCTCCCATTGAAGTTGATGAGAAAGTTTGGGACTCCTATAGTCCTGGAAATAAGGGGCTTCTTGTGCAGCCTGTCAGAAGCTACATACAGAGCGGCCAGTTTAAATACAAGCTGGCACACTCTGTTTGCAGCAGACTGAGAGGATGAGCCCACAGTGCCTCTCCTCACTTCTTGTCAGAAGCACTGAGCTTAATGGACAGCTTGGAGCCTTGGACCAATGGTAAAGCGCCATTGAAACAAGCTGTCCAATAAAAATTCTGCAGTGGAGGCACGCCTCTCACTGCAGTGTCATAGAAGGGGGCGTGTGTCTAAAAGATAAATGCTCCCTTCCAGCCCAGCCCTCTTATCTAGAAGGAAAAAGCATGGGTTTATGGGTATAAGATTTACCCACAATTCCATGTTTTCTCACACAGTTAAGAGGGAGAATAAGAATCTGCTGCTGCTGCTGAAAGGGTACTGTTTTAATCAAGCTAAATCATATATTATTATGCTATATGATATGGTATAACATAATAATTTATTATTTATCTATTTACTGTGAAATTACTGGTTAGAAGTTATATCTTCAAACTTCAGTAATTTGTCCATTAAGGCACCTGCTTGAGTACAGCTTTTGAAAATATAGTAAATTACCTTAAAAACAATATATAATAATTATTTGTATATTACTTACTTATGGTAATCAACCCCTTGCCACCCAGGCCAATTCTGACACTTCTCTCCTACATGTAAAAATCATTTTTTTGCTAGAAAATTACTCAGAACCCCCAAACATTTTATATATATACACACACACACATATATATATATATATATAGTTTTAGCAGACACCCTAGGGAATAAAATGGTGGTCGTTGCAATTTTTATGTTACACAGTGTTTGCGCAGGAATTTTTCAAACACTTTAAAAAAAAAAAAAAACTTTTTCATTAAAATAAAATAAAATAAAAAATGACTAAAGTTAGCGCAGTTATTTTGTATAATGTGAAAGATGATGTTACGTCAAGTAAATAGATACCTAACATGTTACACTTTAAAATTGCGCACACTTGTGGAATGGCGCCAAACTTCAGTACTTAAAAATCTCCATAGGCGACTCTTTCAAATGTTTTACAGTTTACATGTTTAGAGTTACAGAGGAAGTCTAGGGCTAGAATTATTGCTCTCGCTATTACGATTGCGGCATATGTAACCTGTGTGATTCTGGCTCTGATACTAGCCAGTGCCTCGCCAGCCACTGACCTCACCGCACGTCCCTGTGCCCTACATGTGACATATGGGAATGCATGCACACTGTTGCACATGTTTGGTGTGAACCTAGCCAAATATTTTTGATAGTACCGTGGATCTGGTAGAACAAGTCAGCAGGCTGATGAGTGAATTGGATAACGGTATATAAGGCGCCATGTGGGGCAACAAGTGGAGCTATTTGCTTGTTTTTATCTACGAGATTACTGGATCATGAATCAGATCCGGAGTTTAATACCTTTTTTTTTTTTAATTTGCCAATGTCGTTACTTTTTTTTACGCGTTCTTTCATAAATGTTACGAAAACTTGTTTATGAAGATATGTATTTCTTGTATAGTATCAATAGATTGGTTGCTTTCCACCTATATGTGCAAACTGTATTGTAAGAGATATCTGTATTAGCATTGATAAACCACAGCCCCTTCTGGACATCACTGGTAAAGAAGATTAATTAGAGGACAAGGAGATTAATATTACACGGATGAAACAGAACAGCCTATCATCTAGGAAACTGGATAAGGGACATCCAATATGTTTGTGCAGAGCCCCCCTCCAGCCATTCTTCCTTAACAAATGGAGGAACCGTGATTGGAAGCCATCTGCTATGTCAGAGGTTATCAGTGGGGAAATTGTAGGGAGGAATGCCTTAGAGGGCCACACAACACCACAGCTTTCATCTCGACTTCTCCAAAAATCAAGAACAGATACATCTATGTCTCTATCTATTCATCTATCTATTGATTATCTTACAGGGATCACCAGCTGGAGGAAAGGTTTCCCTGCATGGGTGCCATGCACATGGGCGCTTTTGGGCATTACGGATATATTTCCATGCTCAGAATACACAACTGCTGTATACAACTTCCCATAGTAATGACTGACCATATACTGGTCTACACCATCCCTTGTCTAAACCCTACCCGTGTCTGTATCTATCTATCTATCTATCTATCTATCTATCTATCTATCTATCTATCTATCTATCTATCTATCTATCTATCTATCTATCTATCTATCTATCTATCTATCTATCTATCTATCCATCTACCCTATACTATATTACCCAAAGTAATGCCACACCTGCCTTTACACTCACATTAACTTTAATGGCATCCCAGTCTTATGCCCCGTACACACGGTCGGATTTTCCGACGGAAAATGTGTGATAGGACCTTGTTTCGGAAATTCCGACCGTGTGTAGGCTCCATCACACATTTTCCATCGGATTTTCTGACACACAAAGTTTGAGAGCAGGATATAAAATTTTCCGACAACAAAATCCGTTGTCGGAAATTCCGATCGTGTGTACACAAATCCGACGGACAAAGTGCCACGCATGCTCAGAATAAATAAAGAGATGAAAGCTATTGGCCACTGCCCCGTTTATAGTCCCGACGTACGTGTTTTACGTCACCGCGTTCAGAATGTTCGGATTTTCCGACAACTTTGTGTGGCCGTGTGTATGCAAGACAAGTTTGAGCCAACATCCGTCGGAAAAAATCCTAGTATTTTGTTGTCGGAATGTCCGAACAAAGTCCGACCGTGTGTACGGGGCATTAGTCTGTAGGGTTCAATATTGAGTTGGCCCACCCTTTGCAGCTATAACAGCTTCAACTCTTCTGGGAAGGCAGTCCACAAGGTTTAGGAGAGTGTTTATGGGAATGTTTGACCATTCTTCCAGAAGAGCATTTGTGAGGTCAGGCAATGATGTTGGACGAGAAGCCTTGGCTTGCAGTCTCCACTCTAATTCATCCCAAAGGTTTTCTATAGGGTTGAGGTCAGGACACTGTTCTGGCCAGTCAAGTTCCTCCACCCCAAACTCGCTCATCCATGTCTTTATGGACCTTGCTTTGTGCACTGGTCCAAATTATTTGGTGGAGGGGGGATTGTGATGTGGGGTTGTTTTTCAGTGGCCCCTTAGTTCCAGTGAAGGGAAGACATGTTGGACAATTTTATGCTCCCAACTTTGTGGGAACAGTTTGGGGATGGCTCCTTCCTGTTCCAACATGATTGCGCACCAGTGCACAAAGCAAGATCCATAATGACATGGATGAGTGAGTTTGGGGTGGAGGAACTTGACTGGCCTGCACAGAGTCCTGACCTTAACCCGATAGAACACCTTTGGGATGAATTAGAGCGGAGACTGCGAGCCAGACCTTCTTGTCCAACGTTAGTGCCTGACCTCACAAATGCGCTTCTGGAAGAATGGTCAAACATTCCCATAGACACACTCCTAAACCTTGTGGACAGCCTTCCCAGAAGACTTGAAGCTGTTATAGCTGCAAAGGGTGGGCCAACTCAATATTGAACCCTACGGACTAAGACTGGGATGCCATTAAAGTTCATGTGCGTGTAAAGGCAGTACCAATACTTTTGGTAATATAGACTATCTATCTATGGGCAGCACAGTGGTGTAATGGGTAGCACTTTTGCCTGGCAGCAAAAGGGTCCCTGGTTCGAATCCCAACCACAACACTACCTGCCTGGAGTTTGCATGTTCTCCCTGTGCCTGTGTGGGTTTCCTTCCACACTCCAAAGACATGCTGGCAGGTTATTTGGCTCCTGTCTAATTTGGCCCTAGTATGTGTGTGTATGAGTGTGAGTTAGGGAGTTGTAAGCTCCTTGAGTGCAGGGACTGATGTGAATGTACAATATATATGTAAAGCGCCATGTAAAATGACGGCGCTTTATAAGTACCTTAAATAAATAAATCTCTCTATCTATGGGGTTGTTTTACGAAAGGCAAATAAGCTGTGCAATTTGCAAACTCTGCAAGTGCAGTTGCTCCAAAGCATAGTAGATAAGATAAAGCCTCATTTTCCAATTATATGCAAGGACATCTATCTATCTATCTATCTATCTATCTATCTATCTATCTATCTATCTATCTATCTATCTATCTATCTATCTATCTATCTATCTATCTATCTATCTATCTATCTATCTATCTATCTATCTAATCTCTATGAGGAAATAAATACATTGCAGATATTGTATGTGCACTTCCTGGTTCCTGGAATTTGGAAAGTTAAAAAGAGGGATAAGAAGAACAAAGAATTTACAAGAAAACAAAAGGGAAAAAGCACAAAAAAGAACAACAAAAAGAGCTGTGAGAAATTCACACACCCTCTTTTGTTTCTGAGATTTAGGAAATAAAAAAGCAAATGAATGTGAATTGCGCAATATACAATGGATACTCCTGGGGAAGGAGAAAATATACTGGATACTCATAGGGAGGGATAAAATATAAACAGATATTCTTGGGAATGGATAAAATATTACGGATACTCAAAGAGAGGAATAAAATATAATGAATACTGATAGAGAGGGATAAAATAAAACAAATACTGATAGAGAGGGATAAAATAAAACGAATACTGATAGAGAGGGATAAAATAAAACAAATACTGATAGAGAGGGATAAAATATAAGGAATACTGATAGAGAGGGATAAAATATAATGAATACTGATAGCGAGGGATAAACGATAATGGATACTGATAGAGAGGGAAAAAATATAATGGATACTCATAGAGAGGAATAAAATTAAATGAATACTCATAGAGAGGTATAAAATAAAACGAATACTCATAGAGAGGGATAAAGTATAGCAGATATTCTTGGGGATGGATAAAAAAATACGAATACTCAGAGAGGGATACATTATAAAGGATACACATAGAGAGGGATAAAATATAACGGATACTCATAGAGAGGGATAGAATATAAGAGATACTCATAGAGAGGGATAAAATATAACAGATACTCATAGAGAGGGATAAAATATAAGGGATACTCATAGAGAGGGATAAAATATAAGGGATACTCATAGAGAGGGATAAAATATAAGGGATACTCATAGAGAGGGATAAAATATAACGGATACTCATAGAGAGGGATAAAATATAAGGAATACTCATAGAGAGGGATAAAATATAAGGATTACTCATAGAGGGATAAAATATAACGGATACTCATAGAGAGGGATAAAATATAAGGGATACTCATAGAGAGGGATAAAATATAAGGGATACTCATAGAGAGGGATAAAATATAACAGATACTCATAGGGGTTGATTTACTAAAAGGCAAAAAGAATGTGCACTTGGCAAAGTGGAATTGCGCTCTGCAAGTGCAGCTGCTCCAGAGCTTAGTAAATGAGGTAAGGCTTAGCTTTGCAAAGAATATCCAATCACAAGCAAGGAAAAAAACCCCAAAAAACAGCATTTTTGCTTGCACATGATTGGATCATGAAAGTCAGCAGAGGTTCTACTCATTTTTTAAGCTCTGAAACAACTGATCTTGCAAAGTGCACTGTCTATTTGCCTTTAGTAAATCAACTCCATAGGGAGGGATAAAATATAAAAGATACTCATAGGGAGGAATAAAATAGAATGGATATTCTTGGGGATGGATAAAATATGACGGATACTCCCGGGAAGAAATAAAATATACCGGATACTCCTGGGGAGGGAGAAAATATAACGGATACTTTTATGGAAGGATAAAATAGAACAGATATTCTTGGGGAGAGCTAAAATATAACAGATACTCTCGAGGAGGAATAAAATATGACGGATACTCCTGGGAAGAAATAAAATATACCAGATACTCCTGGGGAGGGAGAAAATATAACGGATACTTTTATGGAAGGATAAAATAGAACAGATATTTTTGGGGATAGCTAAAATATAACAGATACTCTCGAGGAGGAATAAAATATGATGGACACTCCTGGGAAGAAATAAAATACACCAGATACTCCTGGGGAGAGCTAAAATATAATTGATACTCCCGGGAAGGAATAAAATAGAAGAGATATTCCTGGGGAGGAATAAAATAGAAGAGATATTCCTGGGGAAGAAGAAAATATAAAGAGATATCCCCGAGTCCCAGGCAGGAGTTTGTTGGTATATCAGACATTGGTGGCCGGGTGCTCGGGGTATAGCCACAGGCCCTGAGCGAAGGGGGTGGGGTGTAAAGAAAGAAGAACTGTACCCTCCATTGGGCTGAAACACAAGAAAAGTCTATTGTCCCCGGGAGACAATGAATGGTGAGCGGCTGGGCAGATGATGCTACACAAAGTCTATTGTGTCTCCCTTGGCCTGCAGGCTGGGGCTGCACACAGCTTATTGAAGGTAAGCAATTGATTCGGCCCAGGGACACACACAGCAATGGGATGCTCCGCCCCCCTTGGCTGTGGGCTACTGTCCCTTTATGTAAGTATGCATGGCCGTATCTATAATAGATGGGTGACAATCCACGTGCAACATCTCAATGCTTGTATTGTTCTTGAAGTGAGATACAAACAGTGGAAAGCATGGGGGGCAGGTGGTGTGTCTGTTAAAATAAAATTGCCTGTATGCTGGAAATTATATAACCAGTGGAAACCCACCCAATAGGGGCGCATGGGCGCTGCCCCCCCTATCCATGCGTCCGGCCCCCTAATCTACATGCAGGGTGCCAGACGCATGCATTCCAATGGATGGGGGGGGTGGTGGTGAAGCACTTGATTAGAGCCAGAGGCTCCAATAGGCTTCAAAAATGGGTGGGCTCGGGGCACAGAGCACAGCGCTCCAAGCCCACCCAGTTGTGTGACAATAGCGAATGAATATTTGCTATTGTCATACTGATCCTCCTCCCGGCCAATCAGGAAGCAAAAGGACAGGCGATCCTTTTGGATGCCTAGGAGGAGGAGGAGGGAGGAGACGCATGGTGGAAGCCGCCATGATGCAGAGGAGGTGGAGGAGACACGATAGAAGCCACCGCCCACAGGAGCCCGCCGGCAACCTATATGGGGTAAGTGCGGGGCTGGATGACCAACCGACCAACAGCGAGACCCCCCTGGTGGTGGTTTGCCGCCACCCCCCCCCCCAAAAAAACCCACCAGCCACCACTGTATATAACACATTATAGCCCCACCCTCATTCCACCCTTTATTATGTATATAGAACCGAATCGAATATTTGAGGCTTTGCCGAAGGCGATCATATAATGAATTTAAGGCTAGGTTCATGCCCTTGCCACTGGGGTCAATTCCGTTGTTTTTTTGTTTTTTTCTTTAAACCAAATTTTATTTAAAGCTTTTTTTTCTTTAAAAGTACAGAATAACATAAGGACAAACTTTCACACAGAATAAAATAACTAAAAAATAAAAATTAATCAAAAATATATAAAAAAACAAATAAATAAATAAAATAAAAAAGCAACCCATTCAATTAGTATCAAATCAGTAAATAGATCCAATAGTACTTGCAGTAAATAGATCCAAAGGAGATCGTACACTCAGATTGTATAATGCACGGTCAGCCTATGGATAGCTACACATACACACTTCAATCTGATTGTACAGTCTCATTTAAATTTAGCACCCGGCCCCTTACCACGTGATCAGCTGTCAACCAATGGCAGCTGATCACGTGATGTAAATAGAAGATCGGTAATCGTTTTTTTTTTCTTCTCACGCTGTCAGAAAAAAAAGCCCATCACCGGCTTCTGTGCAAGGGACATCGGTCCCGAAGAGGAAGCGGCGAAGCCGCCTCATCTGTGACCACCAATACCGCCTTCCAGTGCCACCTGTCAGTGCCCACACAGTGCCACGAATCTGCATAAGTGCCAGCAATCAGTGCCACCTATCAATGCCCACGAGTGCCACCTATCAATGCTCACCAGTGGTGCCAATGAGTGCCTCATCAGTGCCACCTAGCAGTGCTGCCTATCAGTGTCACCTACCAGTGCCCATCACTGCCACCTATCAGTGCCCATCACTGCCACCTATCAGTGCAACTTATTAGTGCCTTTCAGTGTCACCCGTCAGTGCCACCTATCAGTGCCACCCATTAGTGCCCACCAATGCCACCTATCAGTGCCCACCAGTGCCAGCTCATCAGTGCCAACCAATGCCGCCTATTAGTGACATCAGTGCCGCCTTATCAGTGCCCATCAGTGCAGCCTCATCAGCGTACATCAATGAAGGAGAAAAATTACCTATTTGCAAAATTTATTACCCAAAATATAAAACGGTTTTGTATTTTTTAAAAAAAAATGTGGTCTTTTTAAATTTTTTTAACAAGTAATAAACAACGCAAATGTGATCAAATACCACCAAAAGAAAGCTCTATTTGTGGGGAAAAAATGATAAAAACGTCATTTGGGTACAGTGTTGTATGACCGTGTAGTAGTCGTTCAAAGAGTGGCAGTGCTAAAAGCTGAAAATTGGTCCGGGCAGGAGGGGGGTTTAGGTGCCCAGTAAGCAAGTGGGTATAATATGCACTCCCAGGGAATAATTTGCCTCCCAGGGGAGTGGATTTTGAGCAACAGCTAAAATACGATCGCAAGTTTTCCAATAGTATCTGTTTCCACCGTGTAATCTCCTAATCTGATCGATCGAAATATGATCATATTCATGACCAAAGTATACTCAGTGCTGCTGACTGATGTAAAATGATCAATAATATTCCACCCTGGCTGATTGACACAGTTTAATCAAGTCTGATCAAATCGATTTGAAGGGACATTATGGCCATTCTATTAAGTTTGCAGATTCAATCGTGTAATAAAATCATGAAGCATTGAGGCCACCATAGAGCAAGAGTATCAGCAAAGCATTACCCTTCTGCAACACTACTAATCAGGAGACGTACTGTATGTATTAATAATAAATATGACTGCCTCCATGTACATAGATAATAACAAACGATACACAATCGTTCTAAATTCTGCACCCCGGATCAGAATTTGATAATAACAGATGCCGGTGTGTTCCACCGCGAGTAATCTCTATCAGGTCACCACCCCGTGTACAGACAAGTTTTGCATTTAAAGGGACAAAATCAGATTGATTTAATTTCCACCCATGTTTAATGAGTCATATGAAATCGCCTTTAATTGCCTTAATCACTTAATTACGTTTTTTAGATAGTTCTTGACTTTGTTATGTCTTTTTGGCTCCACCCACTTTTCCCAATTTTTTTTTTTGAGTTGCCATGTATAAATCTCTATGCACATGGCGCCCTCTAGGTGTAACTGCTGGAATTGCCATAACCTGATTGTCACTTGTGATCTGTCTTACAGCCCATTCACACGACTGTTTAGAAGTGTATTTTGTACAGCCTGTACAAATGAAAGCGGTATTAACTTTTTTTCGCTGCCAGAGACGTTTTTGCATTTTTTTGCACACATGTAAAAATTAATAATTTTATCATTACACAAAACCCCCCCAAACATGATATATTTTCTGAAAGCAGACACCCTAGAGCAGGGGGGTCTCAAACTGGCGGCCCTCCAGCTGTTGTGAAACTACAAGTCCCATGAGGCATTGCAAGGCTGACAATTACAAGCCTGACTCCAACAGGCATGAGGAATGATGGGACTTGTAGTTTCGCAACAGCTGGAGGGCCACCAGTTTGACACCCCCTAGAGCAGTGTTTCTCAACTCCAGTCCTCAAGGTGCACCAACAGGTCATGTTTTCAGGATTTCCACTATTTTGCACAGGTGATTTGATCAGTTTTCACTTCCTTAGTAATTACACAGCCATTTCATCTGAGGGAAATACTGAAAACATGACCTGTTGGTGCGCCTTGAGGACTGGAGTTGAGAAACACTGCCCTAGAGCAGGGATATGCAATTAGCGGACCTCCAGCTGTTGCAGAACTACAAGTCCCATGAGGCATAGCAAGACTCTGGTAGCCACAAGCATGACACCCTGAGGCAGAGGCATGATGGGACTTGTAGTTTTGCAACAGCTGGAGGTCCGCTAATTGCATATCCCTGCCCTAGAGGATAAAATAGTGGAAGTTCCAAATTTTTTATGCAACATGAAATAACCACAAAGGTGAAAAAAAAAAAAACGAAATAGATTACCCACATTTTTGGTAAAATATAAAATATGAGGTTGCGCCGAGTAAATAGATTTGTTAATTAGGAAATTGGAAAATTCTAAAATCAAAAATTTGTAAATTCAAAAATTCGGAATTTCAAAATTTGAAAATTTGGAAATTAGACATGTGCAATTCGTTTAGTTCTGAATTAATTTTTTAACGAATTTAGACAAACTTGTTAATTAGGAAATTCGAAAACTTGGAAATTCAGAAATTAGACATGTGCAATTTGTTTAGTTCCGAATTAGTTTTTTAACAAATTAAGACAAATTTGGAAATTGGAAAATCCGGAAATTGGAAAATCTAAAAATAAGAATGAAAATTCGAAAGAACCAAAATCCGAAAATTAAAAAACCCAGAAATTCGAAAATCTGAAATAATAACTTAACTATTACTAACTATTAAATGAACTATTAACCACTTACGAACCGCCCGCCGTCGTTATACGTCGGTACTTTGAAGAGGTGTATCGTTGTTATGGCAGCAGCTAGCTACCATAATCCAAATAAAATATTAGCTGGCGTTTGGCTTCAATTTGTCAGTGTATTTAAATCTGCTAATCCAGTTAACATCCCCTCCCCCCCAGACTGACAATGCTGCCATCTGCTGTGCCTCCTGTGCTGCTCTTTCCAGAATTGTGTCTCACTAATACAGAAGGTGTGTTACTGGCAAGATTGCCAGGTGAAAACAGAGGGGAAACAAAGCCAGCGAAAAGAAAACTAATGCAGCCACCCCATCTAATGATTGATAAGCTGCAATATATTACAGTTTTGGTTTAATCTTAAATTTTTTGGTGGCTGCAGCTGCCCACATGTAATTGCACATCCATAGTTTTGGATAGCTTGTTGGAGGGTTAGAACCCCTGTCAGGATTCCATTTGCTTGATGGACTGACCCCTATGGTTTAGATACTGATGTAGGACTTTTAAATAACCTTTCTAAAATTAATTAAAAAGGGGTAGTTTTGGGGCTCTTCCTACTGTCCTGACATTTTTATTTGATACGTTTTATCAAAAAACAATTAACAAAATTTAAGAGATTTTATCTATTTATTTATTTATTTTACAAATGTTTTGTATTATTATTATTAATAATGTTTTATAGTAAAAAATAACCTTTTTGTTAATAAATACCATGAAAAGAATGTTGCAAAACAGAAGATATAAAATTCAAACGGACATCATCCTTGCTCAAGAGAGGATTGGGGAAGTGGAAGCGGGTACATGTCAAAAAACAAAAGTACCCTTTAGCTGTACAGTGGAACCTTGGATTAGGAGTATAATCCGTTCCAGGAGAATGCTTGTAATCCAAAGCACTCGCATATCAAAGCGAGTTTCCCAATAGAAGTCAATGGAAAACGAAGAGAATTAGTTCCTCATTGACTTCTATTGCATGCAATACCGCATGTGGCCAGAGGTGGGGGGGGGGGGCGCTGGAGAGACTCGGAAATACAGTATATTAAATATGTGCTTTTGGGTTCAGACATGTGCGGCCGCGGTTTCCTGCCTGGGGTCCGGCGCGTGTCTGTTCACCGATTCAGGTGCGATTCGGGTCCGAATTGTTGCTTGAATTCGCACCTGAACTGGACCCAAACACACAGGACCCTTTTTCAATCCAGGCTGCGGCCGCCCCGGAGATATGTGAACCGGTGTCTTGCCGAGAAAGTTCCCCTGGCGAATAAGGACCCCCCTGTACTGCGCAAGCGCTGCGTTTGCGCAGTACGAATGACTACGGAGACGCTGAAAGTCTCCGAAGTTGAACAGCTGATTGTCAACTCTACACGGCGCCTGTGCACGGTTGAAGCCCCACTATGCAAGTGGACATAGAGTTAGAATAAAACTATGCCGAGCGAAGCGAGGCCGTGCCCGCGAGGGGCCCTGTTACAGGCGCCGTGTACAGCTGACTCACAGGTGTTCAGCTTCGGCTATTTTCCGCGGCTCGTACTGCGCAAGCGCTGCGCCTGCACAGGGGAGTCCTTATCTGCCAGGGGGGAACTTTCTCAGCAGAACACCGGCTCCATAGAGAGCCGGTCACAATCTCCTATCATGCGAATTGGATGCCGGGAAAACCTACATCCAATTTACATATGTGTTTACCCAGCCTAATACTGCTTTTAAGGTTATATGAGGATTGAAAGCGCCCTCTAGTGGCTAATCTACAAATCTCTACATTTAATTTCACAAAAATGATGGCAGGGCAAGCTTTTGAAAAATAAGACAGTGACATAAAACATTACGGGCAATTTAACATTCAGCTAAATACTTACCTTCAGCACTGAAATCTCCTATGTGTGGCCCTACCTGACACAGCTTTTCCAAAAAGTCCTGAAGGGCCCCATGCCTTGGCCTCATTTCTTCTTAAAGTGGACCTCCAGTCATTTTTTCATCTTTCCATCTATTAAATCTTCTGCCCTTGTTGTTTTAACTTTGGATAGTAAAACTTTTTTTTTTTTTTTGCCAGTAAATACCTTCTACAGCCCACTTCCTGTTTCTTGTCTGGTAAAAAAGCCTAGGCTTATGACATCATGTACAGCTCTCTCTCTCTCTCTCATGAGAGTTTGCCAGGAAGAGAGGGGGAGGAGTCACAAGAGCACCTCCAGTGTTAACCCTCTTCCCTGCCAGTGACATTTATACAGTAACCAGTGGCTATTTTTAGCTCTGATCGCTGTATAAATGTCAATGGTCCCAAAAAAAGTGTCCAAAGTGTCTGATCTGTCCGCCACAATGTCGCAGCCCCATTAAAAATCACAGATCGACGCCATTACTAGTAAAAAAAGATAAAAAAATAAAAATGCCATAAATCTATCCCCTATTTTGTAGACGCAATAACTTTTGCGCAAACCAATCAATATACGCTTATTGCAATTTTTTTTTTTTTACCAAAAATATGTAGAAGAATACATATCGGCTTAAACTGAGGAAGAAATTATTATATATATATTTTTTTAATTTGGGATATTTATTATAGCAAAAAGTAAAAAATATTGTGTTTTTTTTCAAAATTGTTGGTCTTTTTACATCGGTAGAATGACACTGGTAGGCAAAAGGGCATACATGTACATCCCCTTTAAGAAGCGGTGTCGTGAGCGCGTGCGAGCCGTCGCGGTCTCCGTGACTCGATGTCTGTGACTCTGTGTCGCTTTAACTGACAAATGGGCGGTCGTGTGACGTTGCACACAAACAAAATTGACACAAATAGTGCTTTCTTTTGGTGGTATTTGATCACCTCTGCGTTTTTTTTTCCGCTATAAACAAAAAAAGACAATTTTGACAAAAAAAAATGCATTATTTTTTTTATTTTTTGCTATAATAAATATCCCCCAAAAATATATAAAAAAACCCTATTTTTTTCCCTCAGTTTAGGCTATATATTCTTCTACATATTTTTGGTAACAAAAAAAAAAATCGCAATAAGCGTATATTGATTGGTTTGTGCAAAAGTTATAGCGTCTACAAAATAGGGGATAGATTTATAACATTTTTATTATTATTTTTTTTTAAATTAGTACTGGCGGCGATCTGCGATTTTTTTATCGGGACTGCGACATTATGGTGGACACATTGGACAATTTTGACACTATTTTGGGACCATTGTCATTTATACAGCGATCAGTGCTATAAAAATGCATTGATTACTGTGTAAATGACACTGGCAGGGGAGGGGTTAACCACTAGGGAGCGATGAAGGGGTTAAGTGCGTCCTAGGGAGTGATTCTAACTGTGGGGGGGGCTGGGCTTCAACACACATGACAGCGATCACTGTTCCCGATGACAGGGAGCTGTGATCTTTGTCCTGTCACTAGGCAGAACGGGGAAATGCTTTGTTTACAAAGGCACTTCCCTGTTCTACCTCTCCATGACACGATCGCGGGCACCCGGCGGACATCGAGTCACGGAGACCGCGGCGGCGCGCATGACACCGCTTCTTAAAGGGGACGTACCTGTACGCTCCTTTTGCCTACCAGTGCCATTCTACCGACGTAAATCGGCGTGCGCTGGTTGGCAAGCGGTTAAAGGAAAGCCTCAACCAAAAGTGAAGCTGTCTTTTAAGGTACACAGAACAATATGAATTCACACTGTATATATTTACTTAATCACTTGCCTACTGGGCACTTTCACCCCCCCCCCCTCCTGCCCAGACCAATTTTCAGTTTTCAGCGCTCTCACACTTTGAATGACAATTGCGCGGTCATACAACACTTTGCCCATATGACATTTTTAGCATTTTTTTCACACACATATAGCTTTCTTTTGGTGGTATTTAATCACCACTTAGTTTTTTTATTTTTTGCTAAAAAAGACTGAAAATTTTGAAAAAATATATATTTTCGTTATAAAATTTTGCAAACAGGTAATTTCTCTCCTTAACTGATGGGCACTGATGAGGCTGCACTGATAGGTAGCACTGATTATCAGTGCAGTCCCAACAGTGCTGGCAATCAGGACACTGATAATCGGTGTCCTGATTATCAGTGTCGATGTCCCTTTAACATAAGCCGTCTCTCTTCTTCTATTCTCACGCTGTCAGCGTGAGGAAAGAAAAGCCAAAAAAATGGCTTGTGTTTACATCCTGTGATCAGCTGTCATTGGCTGACAGCTGATCACCTGGTAAAGGACGGCTGTGATTGGCCCTTTACCTCGATCTGTGATCAGCTGAGTCTGATGGACACGGCGATCACAGAGCGCGCTGCAGTCACAGGAGGATGTCCATGGACACCCTCCCAGCAAACTAAGCCTGCACTGTAGCTGACTTTCGCTATAGCACAGGCAGAAAGTCATTAAAGCGAAACTCCTGAATAAGCCGATATTGTCTTAATACAGGAGCCATGTGCATTCTTACCTGAATCTTGGTGTGCTTCGTGTATTTCTTCCAGATCTGTGCAGGGCCGGTGCAAGGATTTTTGTCAACTTAGGCGAAGGTGCATTTTTCCACCACCCCCCTCCCCTCCAAACGCCAGTGTGTAATGACCCCCCCCCCCTCACCCGGTTGTGCATTCCCCGCTTACCCTCATTGGCTACGGGTAGGTGAGGCAATCTTCTTCCACGCTGCACCGGTACAGTGTTTGGGATTGGTGCCCGCTGAACATGGCAGGTGGATCGTGTGGGGTGGTGCACCACATTGCGGCAGTTGTGTTAGTGATCAGCACTTCCACATTGAAAGACAACAGTTGGCTTTAAAAAAGTACACACATGCCCGGCCACCATAGCATGTGTTAAAATCACATATCTGCAGCAGTTAAAAATCTGAATCCCCAGCAAGTGGCAGGGGATTCAGATTTTACCGGCCCTCTGAGCTGCTCTAGTCAAAGCTTAAAACAGGATTAAGGACTTGCTCCCTATTCCAATTAATTACCATTTGACAGTGCTGGGCCAATCACCAAGCACTAGAACTGTCACATGGGAGGAAAAGGATTGGCTTTCATGCTACTTCATACCTGGAAGTACTGGCAAGCTAATGAAGTGGCAGGGAGCAAGTACTGGGAAATCAGGCCATAAAGTTGAACTAAAGGCAAAACATTTTTCATTTTGGATAGAGTAAGGAAGGGTTATAAACCCTGCCAGTTTTTTGGCATTTGATTTCCCTTCACTTTCTGTTCCATAGCTAAAACAGGAAGAGGAAATCCCTCCAAAGTGAGGGATTCCCTGACTGTCACCCACCAGAACTAGTGTCCCCATTGGAAGATTTCCCCAATGTTTCGATAGCTCCCAACTGTCCCTGATTTCGAGGGACTGTCCCTGATTTTGAGCAATGTCCCTCATTCCTCCTCATTTGTCCCTCATTTTGGTCTGATCTATATAGTTGTATATAAAATGCACTTTTTATCTTTCAAAAAGTGTTTTCCAGCGCTAAACCTTTCACCCGATTTCTAAATTGCTGCATTTGTAAATTCCAAAAAGCCAATATAAAGGAATATTAGTGGTAAAAAAAAGCACTTGTGGGTTTAACCAATCTTGTTTTTTTTGTACAATTCTCCTTTAAGGGGGCGTGGCAAGGGGTGTGTCCTATGCCTGCATACTTTTGCTGATAGGTGTCCCTCATTCCCATCTTAAAAAGTTGGGAGGTATGGGTTTCTGTTCTGGTGACAACCTAAAATTTGGGATTTTCTTATACTTTGGGTGATAACAGTAAACAGGACAAATAGAGAGGATGAATCTCCAAAACAGGGGCCACAGATGGCAATAAAAACTGACAGGTGTTCTAAATCCTTCTCCACTTTATACACAAAGAAATAATACCATTTCTGGAATATGTGATATAAAACATGACCCTAGATTACAAATTTCCTTGTGTAATGATAGTCAGGTTTCCCATAAAAGTGTAAGTCCAGCCAAAATCTGGGCTTGTGATTGCATAGGCGCTGGTACGGAATAGATAAAGTCATGGATAGAGGGGATTTTTGTATTGCTGATGGTCTTCTACTTACTCCTACATATGAGATTCCAAAGGCCTCACTTCATGTACTAAATGTTTTTTTTTTTTTTCTTTTTTTAGTTTTTAGAACTTCTTTTGAGATCTACAGTTATTTGTGGAAAGCCAGGTTAAAAAACTTCAAGCTAACCAAGAAAATGACTGCGTGTCCTAAACCAGGGCTCCCCAAACATTTTAGTCAAATTGTATATTTTACACATTTTTTTGGGTTGACAAAATTCAGATTATAAATGTAAACATGCTCCAAGAAATAACTTCACATCATACATACCTCCCAACATTTTCAGATGGGAATGAGGGACACCTACTAAAAAAACGTATGTAGGCATAGGACACGCCCCCTGCCACACCCCTTTAAAGGAGAATTAACCAAAAAAAAGGTTAATTAAATCCAGAAGGGCTTTTTTTTTACCACTACTATTCCTTTATATTGGCTTTTAAAATGTACAAATGCAGCAATTTAGAAATTGGATGAAAGGTTTAGCACTGGGAAACACTTTTTGAAAGATAAAAAGTGCATTTTATATACAACTATATAGATCAGACCAAAATGAGGGACAAATGAGGGGAAAAGAGGGACAGAGGGACATTTCTCCAAATCAGGGACAGTCCCTCAAAATCAGGGACAGTTGGGAGCTATGCATCATATAAGAAGTCCCCCCCCCCCCCATCGCATTAGAGCTCCCTCTTCACACCAGAGTCCCCCCTTTCCCTTTAAAGCCCCTTTCACATGAGAGTCTACCTTTCATTTCAGGGCCTCCCCTTCACAATAGAGAACCTCTTACACTTCAAAGCCTCCCTTTTCAGATCAGAGATCCCCTTGAACATCAGAGCCTTCTTATACATCAGTGCACCTCTCAAGATAATAGCCTGACACCACAGCACTAAGGAATAATATAGAGACCGGACTGACTGCTAGGGTTGCCACCTTTTCTTCAAGCCAAACCTGGAAAGTTTAGCGGCCTGGGACACCTTTGGGTGCCCCAAGGAGAGTGGTAATGCTGTGGCGCGTAGCTTGCTGCAGCAAACAGTGGGTGTGGCCAATTTGTTCTTGCTGACGTCATCATCCCGTCCCCTCCCAGTGATGCCAAACCTGCCCCCAGACAGCCACCCGCAGCTCCAGATTTGTGTGGGACTATCTTCGCTACTTACTTAGGTAGCCCCAGCCCAGTCTGAATAATGTGTTTGGGTTTCAGTCAACACACAATTCAAAACCTGGACTGTCCGGGTGAATCCCAGACAGGTGGCAACCCTACTGACTATATAATGTTTCTCCAACACCATGTCCTCTAGAATACAATGTGCTTAAATCTTCACAATCAAGTGCTTTTTATTAAAGACAATATCACACTATATTGCCCTTCTGTGGCTCGTTCTTGGGGAGCCCAAATTCACAGATATCTATGGAAGGAGCTGTGGTTATGCATCCCGGAGTATATTAGTTGGAATATTTGTTTTACATTTACTATTGAAGTGGAGTCTGATTGATCTTTGGGAACAGTCGATTAGAATCACATGTGGCTTGGAAAAGTTCGATATAAAGGATTCCCTTCATTATATACCTGGTGGTCACTTTGTGGCCGGAGATATCTGGTGAGCACATTTATACGTCACTTCGGGTGAAGCACTTTTTGATTGTGAAGATTTAAGCACATTGTATTCTAGAAGACACGGTGTTGGGGAAACATTATATAGAAGATTTATAGATATATAATATTATATATACTATAATATTATATATACTATACTATATATTATAGATATATAGAAGATTTATATATTTATATTTGCATCACTGCATGATATATATAGATATCTATATCTATCTATCTATCTATCTATCTATCTATCTATCTATCTATCTATCTATCTATCTATCTATCTATCTATCTATCTATCTATCTATCTATCTATCTATCTATCTATCTATCTATAGATCAATATAGAGATATAGATATATAGATATATATCTATATCTCTATATAGATATATAGATATATATCTATATCTCTATATATATATATATATATATATATATATATATATATATATATATATATATATATATATATATGCTGGACTGTGCTGACACTTTTTTATGGTGTATTAATATCATATTCACAATCCTGTGTGATTCATAGTTCTTTGCGCCCATTTGTTTATTATTTCATGTTTCTATTAGTTTATACTAATTTTTGGTGCAGCATTGTAATCAGTTATTCATTCACCGTTTCTCACTGTTTATATGAAGCCGATTCCGCCCTCCTGGGGTCGGGGAATCTTGCAACTGCACAAAGAAATAGAACAAAAGGGCACAAAGGCCCAGTGCATCATCCACCACACTTTATTAAATTATAAAAAGAGTACATACTCAAAAACTCAACGAATATAACAATGTTGTACGTAGACTACAGAACCCAAAGATCATGAAATCCATGCGGTACAAAAAAACATTGTATACTAGCTGACACATTTCAGGGGTTGTACCCCCTTCTTCTAGCTTTTGCTCTGAAGAAGGGGGTATAACCCCTGAAACGCTTTAGCTGGAATACAATGTTTGTGTTTCATTGTGTTGAAGACCTTTGAGTCTCCATATACAACACTTTTATAGTCATTGCTTCTGTGAGAATGTAGTCCTTTATCCTTTATTAAAGTACTATGGATAATGGAGTACATACTCACAAGAGCAGGGAAGAGAAAAAAATAAAATAAGAAGGGGGGAGGGGGAAAGAAAAAAAGAGAGATAAAGAGAGAGAGAGAGAGAGAGAGAGAGAGAGAGAGAGAGAGAGAGAGAGAGAGGAAGGGACAGGGAGGAAAATGGGAAAAGGGAGGGGAGGGAAGGCGGGGGGTAAGGGGAAAAAAAGGGGGGGGGGGATTTGGGTTGTTAAGTGGGGATGTGAAGGGGAGAGGGGAAGGATGGGGGTGAGAGGAATGGGTGGTGATGGAAAGGGGAGCACATAAATACCTAATGGTTAGAAGAATTATAACCTACTTGCTTAGATAGCTTTAAAAGAGTATATACAAATCTCCAAGGGGGAGAGGAAAAGGCATAACAGGCAAAGAGAGGGGAGACCATATATAAAGTATCCCAGGTGGTGGTGGCTAGAATATGCCGTAGTTCTACATCACCAGTAGATAATTGCAAGCTGAGGGTTCAATGTACATGAAGCAAGAGCCTGGAAAGGGATCCCTCTATCTGAAGCCAAGCTAAAGCCTATAGGAGTCAGTCGGGTCTGTAAAGATAGAATGAATAGGGCGTTCATGTGGGAAAAGGTAGGGAGTCAACCCACCAAGACCTGGCCGCAATGGTCCCAGTCTTACCTTCCTCCTGGTTGCCATTCACGACCCCCCTGGAGAAAGATATCTGCTGTGCTCACTAGTGGGCCGGGGCCCACTAAATGAGCTCCTCAACCCGGAAGCCGTACACACACTGCCTGGCGTCATCGGGTCTGGTTCCCCGCAGTGCGCAGGTGCGCTATACCACACTACTGCGCAAGAATTCTCCAGGGTCTTTGCTAAAAAACATATATAATGCTTGGGGGTTCTGTGTAATTTTCTAGCAAAAAAATGATGATTTTTACATGTAGGAGAGAAATGTCAGAATTGGCCTGGGTGGCAAGTGGTTAATAAAGTGCTGCGGATACTGCACTAGGCCTTTGCGCCATTTGTTCTATTTCTTTATCGGTGCACCTCTCTCACATCAAAACCTCACTTTCACATCAGAGTCTTCCCATTATATCAGAGGACCCACATTACGTACAGCTAGCAAGCTGTAGTTTGGAGCCCTTGGTGCCAAGCATACAGACCATAGGCCTGGGCACACCCTAATCACCCTGTGTGGTGTAGATTTCCCGTTTAACCGCTTGCCGACCGCCGCGCACACATATACGTCGGCAGAATGGCACAGGCAGGCAAATGGGTGTACAGGTACATCCCTTTAAATTTGCTGCCTTCCAGGCGCGCCCGCCGCGGGAGCATGCCCACGGGTCCCGGGAATGCGATGTTCACCGGCAGCCCACGATTGCGGTGTGGAGAGGTAGAACGGGGAGATGCCCATGTAAACAAGGCATTTACCCGTACTGCCTAGTGACATGACAGAGATCTACTGCTCCCTGTCATCGGGAGCAGTGATCGCTGTCATGTCAGTGGTAGCCCATCCCCCCCACAGTTAGAATCACTCCCTAGGACACACTTAATCCCATAGCTCCCAACTGTCCCTGATTTCGAAGGACTGTCCCTGATTTGGAGCAATGTCCCTCTGTCCCTCTTTCTCCCTCATTTGTCCCTCATTTGTCCCTCATTTGTCCCTCATTTTGGTCTGATCTATATAGTTGTACATAAAATGCAGTATTTATCTTTCAAAAAGTGTTTCCCAGTGCTAAACCTTTCATCCAAATTCTAAATTTCTGCATTTGTAGATTTTAAAAGCCAATATAAAAGCATGGTAGTGGTAAATAAAAAGCCCATTGGATGTAACTAATCTTTTTTTTAGGTGATTCTCCTTTAAGGTGGCGTGGCATGGGCGTGTCCTATGCCTACGTACTTTTGCTAGTAGGTGTCCCTCATTCCCATCTCAAAATGTTGGGAGGTATGCTTAACCCCTTGATCGCCCCCTAGTGTTTAACCCCTTCCCTGCCAGTGTCATTTACACAGTAATCAGTGCATTTTTATAGCACTGATCGCTGTATAAATGACAAAGGTCCCAAAATGGTGTTAAAAGTGTCCGATGTGTCGGCCATAATGTCGCAGTCATGATAAAAATCGCAGATCGCCGCCATTACTAATAAAAAAAATTAATAATAAAAATGCCATAAAGCTATCCCGTAATTTGTAGACGGTATAACTTTTGCGCAAACCAATCAATATACACTTATTGGGATTTTTTTTTACCAAAAATATGTAGAATAATACATATAGGTCTAAACTGAGGAAAAAATTTGTTTTATTTATAAATTTTGGGGGATATTTATTATAGCAAAAAGTAAAAAATATTGCTTTTTTTTGAAAATTGTGGCTCTCTCTTTTTTATTAGTGCAAAAAATAAAAACCGCAAAGGGGATCAAATACCACCAAAAGAAAGCCCTATTTGTGCGAAAAAAAGGACATCAATTTTGTTTGGGTACAGCATCGCATGACCGCGCAATTGTCAGTTAAAGCGACGGAGTGCCGAATCGCAAAAAGTGCTCTGTCAGGAAGGGGGTATAATCTTCCGGGGCGGAAGTGGTTAAATCCCTGATATTTCACCAAAGTGGGGGCTCCTAAAAAATTTATAAAAAATAAATAAATACAATTGTAAAAAATAACACAAATAAAAACTACTGACACCATCCACTGCCCGTATATATACACATGGGCGCACACACGTGTTTGAGCTTTGAGGTGCACACCCTAATGCAATAGACTGTGCACACCTATGATACAGACCAATACACGCCTTGTGCAACAGTGTGCAGGGAATCACCCGGTACATAAAGTAGAGTCTTTGGAATCTTACATGTGGGAGTGAGAAGAACATTATCAGCAATACAAAAATGCATAGATCATCCCTATATCTGTTACGTTATCTATTCCGTACCAGTGTTGCTGCATTCACAAGCCAAAAAAACAAGTCTTGTGTATTTCTTTCCATTGAGTGACACAAGGCATTTAGTATAATTGGACTGTGAGGGTTGCACACTAGTGCCATTCAGGGTCCTTTTTATAGTGATTAGTTGCACAATGGCTTTCTGTTCTGAAGAGCTCACAATCAACTTATGGCGTGACTGTCTTCAGGAACAATGGGCCTAATAACATGTCTCTGATATGATTCACTCCACAGATACATTTCAAAGTGGCCTGGTGGGAGCAACCTCAAACAGTCTGCTATCTTCTTGTATCTTCTCCTTATTATCTAGACCAGGGGTCTCCAAACTGCGGCCCTGGGGCCAGATTCGGCCATTTGCTTGCCGTTATCCGGCCCTTGGGGCAGTATTAGATCCACTTGACACCAACAAAGTGGAATCAATCTTGTTGCCGACAACAACAAATGGGGCACTATTCCTCCAACTGACACCATCAAAAGGGCAGGGTTCCTTCTATTGACACCAACGATGGGGCACTAGTCCTCCCGCTCACACCAAAGATATGGTACTGTTTACTTTCACTGGACACTTTCTACTCCCAATGGCCACAGTCAGGACCCCCTCCCTGAAGTCTGAAGGACAGTAAACTGGCCCTTTGTTTAGGAAGTTTGGAGACCCCTGTACTAGACATACAATGCACACACTCGCTACCCACACTAGTCTTCCCTAACCTCTCTCTATGGACCCGCTGGCAGGGCAAAAAAATAAAAAAGAGGCTCAAGTTACAATATTCACCTTTTAGGCTTCGTTCAGATGGGGTGTACTATACCCTACATCCGTGCAGGGTCGTGTTTACCTGCTAGTCCCAATATGACATCTAAGTGGGTGCGTGTCCCCAAACGCAGATAGTGTGACTATAAGGGGACATGCACCCTCACCCACATGGAAGTCATATTGGGAGCAGCGGCTGTGTCTGGGGACTGCTGGCATGGGGATGAACTGAACACTTGTGCATCCCCAATGCGAGTAACCATGGCCCTGCACCGCCATATGGTATGTGAATGAGGTCTTCATTTCAGGGTTGTCCTCTGTTGAACTACTATCTAGCAAAAGATGCCCTTAGTCTTCCAGGTTAAAGGAGCTTGCCCAGCTCCTCCAACCGGGAAGACTGAGGGCATACAATGGCTGAATGATTGTCATGATGCCCTTCATTCATAGTGTATTGAAGTAGTCACTTCAGTGCCACTCTCTGTATCAGCATAGGACTGCCTTGGGCAGAAGAGGCAAAGTCAAAGAAGACCTGTATACCTGGTGATCTTGCTATGAAGGTCCTTATTTGGGCACTTCCTGTGTTGGGATGATAACTGTCTACTATTTGTGGTCCTGCATTGTCGCTCAGTTGCATGCACCCACAATGGATACTATAAGTGGCCAGCCATTTTGCCTACTCCCCCCTTGCTGTTGGTTGCTAAGACGCTGGCAACTTTGGTCACAGAGACATCGATTGCTAAGACACCTGGGCCTCAAAGTGTCATCGGGCGGTAGTAAGCGGGCAGCTGGGCTGCACAGGGTCATTAGTTGTTATGGGTGCTGAGAATTCTTGGAAGATGTTCCATTGGGGGACAAAAGGGAAAACAAATGCAGCCACCGCATTTAAAGCGGAACTTCAGTCATTTTTTTTTTCATTTTTCCATCTATTAAATCGTCTGCCCTTGTTGTTTTAACTTTGAATAGTAAAACATTTTTTTTCTGCCAGTAAATACTTTATACAGCCCACTTCCTGTTTTTTGTCTGGCAAAAAGCCTAGGATTATGACATCATCACAGCTCTCTCTCACTCTTGTGTGAGTTTGCTCCCTATCATGCAAATTGGATGCCGGGAAAACCTACATCCAATTCACATATGTGTGAACCCAGCCTAATACTGCTTTTAAGGTTATATGAGGATTGACAGCGCCCTCTAGTGGCTAATCTACAAATCTCTACATTTCATTATGAGGATTGTTAAATAGCTCCCTCTAGTGGCTAATCTACAAATCTCTACATTTCATTTCACTAAAATGATGGCAGGGCAAGCTTTTGAAAATAAGAAAGTAGCATAAAACATTACGAGCAATTTAACATGCAGCTAAATACTTACCTTCAGCACTGAAATCTCCTATGTGTGGCCCTATCTGTCACAGCTTTTCCAAAAAGTCCTGAAGGGCCCCATGCCTTGGCCTCATTTCTTCTAAGCGGACCTTCAGTCATTTTTTCATCTTTCCATCTATTAAATCTTCTGCCCTTGTTGTTTTAATTTTGGATAGTAAAACATTTTTTTCTGCCAGTAAATATCTTATACAGCCCACTTCCTGTTTCTTGTCTGGTAGTTTGCCAGGAAGGGAGGGGGGATGAGTGATAAGAGGGCCAATGAGAGCTGCAGAGCTGGAAGTGTGCCTCTGTGTGTCTGTGTAAATCCAGGAAGTGAACAGGCAGCAGCTTCAGCTGCCCACAGTTAAAATGGTTGCAGCCAGACTCAGTGGAGGGAGATTTCTGCAGCATATTTGGCAAGTACAGAATCACAGTATATACTGTAAAATAATATGCAAAATGGTTGGAAGGAAGCTTCAGAATGGCATATATGTTTTTATTACAAATTATGTGAGCAGAACTGCAGTTCCTCTTTAAGAATTGGCAATTTAAAATACATTACGGTACGTTTTTGTTTTCTGGTTTAATACTGTTTAGCCACTTAAGGACCGGAAGGATTTACCCCCTTAATGACCAGGCCATTTTTTGAGGTACAGCATTGCATCGCTTTAACTGACAATTGCGCGGTTGTGCGATGCTGTACCTAAACAAAATTGACGTTCTTTTTTTCGCACAAATAGAGATTTCTTTTGGTGGTATTTGATCACCTCTGCGGTTTTTATTTTTTGCGCTATAAACAAAACAGACAATTTTGAAAAAAAAACAACAATATTTATTATGTTCTGCTATAAAACATACCCAATAAAAAATTTAAAAAATAAAATTTCTTCATCAGTTTAGGCTTGTGTGTATTTTGCTACATATTTTTGATAAAAAAAACTTATTATTACTTTTTTGGGACCAATGACCTTATTACAGTGATCAATGCTAAAAATATGCACTGATCACTGTATAAATTACACTGGCAGTGGAGGGGTTAACATCAGGGATGACCAAGGGGTTAATTGTGTTCCCTGGGTGTGTTTACTAACTGTATGCCAGGGCTGGGCTCAGCCCTTCCTTCTCTGAACTGGCCGGCTCCCATCTCTCTCCACAGTTACTCAGCTGTTGATGATCCTGCTCGTCAGTCCTGTTTAAGCCGTCCAGTCCAGAGGAGCTCTGCCTTCGCCTTGGTCACAATCACAAGAAACGATCTCCTGCGTTCCTGTTAAAGACTGGCTTTGCTGACATCCCTTCTGGCTCCAGATCCTGCTTGCTGTTTCACTACTTTGATCCCAGACTTCTGGCTTGGCTGACTATCTGTTCCGGTTACAGAACTCTGGCTACGTTTTGACTACATTTGTTCTTTTTACTTTTATTATTAAACAAGTGTGATTTAACTGTACTTCTGTCTCGGTCTGATTTCATGGTTTCTGACACTGTATGGGGGATGGTCTGACTTGAACAACACAGAGATACGTCAAGACAAGATCCTGTGTTGTCCTGTTAGGGCGGAGATGCGCGCAGCCGAGCCACCTTGCTGCAGTGTAACTGCGGTGGGTGGTCGGCAAGTGGTTAAAGGTGTAAGGCCAAAATACTCGTGTTTGGCTTTTGAATGAAGCACTATTGGTACAGAATAGATAAAGTAATGTACAGTTGTGCTCAAAAATTAGCATTCCCTTGGAGAATTGGTAATATACAGTATGTATCATTTTTAACCACTTCAATCCCAGGCACTTTCTCCCTTCCTGCCCAGACCAATTTTTAGCACTGTCACACTTTAAATGACAATGGCGCGGTCATGCAACACTGTACCCAAACAACATTTTTATCATTTTCTTCCCACAAATAGAGCTTTCTTTTGGTGGTATTTGATCAGCACTGGGGTTTTATTTTTTGATAAACAAATAAAAAAAGGAAACTTTAAAAAAAATAAAATAATTTTCTTTGTTTTGGTTATACAATTTTGTAAATAAGCAAGTTTTCTCCTTCGCTGATGAGTCGGCACCAATGAGGTAGCACTGATGGACACTCATAGGTGACACTGATAGGTACTTATGGATGGCACTGATGGCCTTTGATAGATGGCACCGATAGGCATCACTGATGAGGAGGCACTGGCAGGCATTACTGATGGACACTGATTGGCATCATTTATGGGCACTAATTGGCATCCCTGGTGGTCATGGGTAGGCATACCTGGTGGTCATGGGTAGGCATCCTTGGTGGTCCTGGTCCAGCTCAGACTCCCCCGTCAATAGAGAATACACGGCTTTTCCTGCTTTTTCTGTTTACACTGTGATCAGACACAGCAGATCAGGTGGTAAAGAGCCTCCATCAGATCTCCATCAGAGGCTCTTTACCTAGATTGGACTCGCAGCGTGTCAGACTGACACACCACCAATCGCCGCGCTGTGTGCCCCTGCGGGCGCATGCGCGCTGGCTTGTTATCCTGCTGGACGTCATATGACGCCCAGTCAGGACAACGGAACCACTTCCTGGCCGTCATTCTGCTATAGGCCGGGCGGGAAGTGGTTAAAGAAGAGTGAGCAGGCAAAACACAGTTCTTTTATTTCTTACGGGATTCACATTGAACTGTAGGTGATAACAGAATGGCACAATCATAAAAAACAAAACATGACAAGTAAACACACGAAATGACCCCTGTTTAAAAGTCTGCCTACCCAAAGTTTTTAATACTGTGTATTGCCCCCTTTAGAATCAATGACAGCGTGCGGTCTTTTGTAATAGTTGTCTATGAGGCCCTGAATTCTTGCAGGTGGTAGAGCTGCCCATTCGTATTGGCAAAATGCCTCCAGGTCATGCAAAGTCTTTGGTCGTCTTGCATGAATTGCGTGTTTGAGATCTCCCCGGAGTGGGTCGATCAGGGCCGGATCTAGCCTGTCTAATGTGGGGGTGCAGTGAAAACTGTAAGGGGGGCAGAGGATGGGAGGTCAGTATGGCAGTGTACAGGGGGTCAGTAGGGCAGAGGAGAAGGTTAGTAGTTTGTAGGGCAGTGTATAGGGTCAGCAGGCTGGAGGACAGGGGTCAGTAGTAAGTGAAGCAGAGTTCAAAGGTCAGTAGTAGATGAGGTAGAGTTCAGAGGTCATTAGTAAGTGATGCACAGTTTAAAGATCATTAGTAAGTGACGCTGAGGGCAGATTTTGCCTAATGCCCTGCACACGATAGGATTTTCCGATGGAAAATGTGTGATTAGCACCTTGTTGTGGGAAATTCCAACCGTGTGTAGGCTCCATCACACATTTTCCATAGGAATTTCCGTCACACAAAATTTGAGATCTGGTTCTCAAATTTTCCGACAACAAAATCCGTTGTTGGAAATTCCGATTGTGTGGACACAATTCCGACGCACAAAGTTCCACGCATGCTCGGAATCAAGCAGAAGAGCAGCACTGGCTATTGAAATAAATTTTTCTCGGCTCGTCGTACGTGTTGTACGTTACCGCGTTCTTGACGTTCGGAATTTCCGACCAACTTTGTGTGACCGTGTGTATGCAAGACAAGTTTGAGCCAACATCCGTCGGAAAAAATCCCATGGATTTTGTTGTCGGAAAATCCTATTGTGTGTACAGGGCATAACAGTGCGAAAAGCTGAAAGGGGAATGATTAAACAGAACCTGTGCCTAGTCACTCTACACTTTTCACACAGTCCTTGTACCTACAAAATACTACTTACTATGTCACAAGCGACAGTCTCATAGACAAACATAAACCTCAGGACAAAGGATAATTTTTAGAAAATGTAAACGTTTCTATCACATATGCTTTTCTGCACAGTTAAAGTGATCACTTTGCCTGTGTAATGTACAATATAATGTATAGAGTGCAGGAGAGTAAGTAACATGAAACATATAAAGTGCAGCATCAGGACAAACTCACCTGTTCACATTAGATTCCTCCCTTACATCAAGAATCCCCATCAGAGTTCACCCTCAGAGTCCTCCCCCCCACCCCAAACATCAGGGTCCCCAGAGTCACCCACATCAGGGTCCCTGGAGTCACTCTCATAAAGGAGAGTCCCCATAGTACCCCCTCGTCCATACATCAGGGTGCCAAAAGCCCTCCTAAATTATAGGCAACAAGAATAAAGATAAAAGGAAGGGGGCTCTTCTAAAGCAAGCTGGCCATAGATGGATTGGAATTCGCCAGGTTCCAGCTGACCTGGGTGAATTCTGATCCATCTCTGGGCAGGCTGGTTGTACTAAAGTCAAACTATCGATCTGTTTCAGTACGACCAGCCTGTTGGGTTTTTTTCTGCCGGGGCAGCAGTAATCGTATTCTGACAGCTAGGAAACCACCCGCTGTCAGAATACAACATAGCGGGAGGGAGGGATTCCCAATCAACACTGTATGTGTTGATGGGGAAATCAGTCGATTTTTTTTTTTTTTTTTTTTAACCTGTGGTTAAAGGGAAAAAAAAATGCTTAGGCAAGCTATAGATTACAGTTAGTGTTGATGGGGGAATCCCTCCCACAGTAATATCGTGTTCTGCCGGCAGGGATCCTTACCGGCCAGCAGAACGCAATGATTACTGCTAGCAGCTATAGCGCCCACCATGTAAAAAATCTAACAGGCTGGTTGTACCCACTTCGGCCGATGGATAGACTTGGGTACAACCAGCCTGCTGATAGATGGATCGAATCTTGGCTAGTCCCTTCTGAATCGACTAAGATTCAATCAATCTATGGCCGGCTTTAATGCATGGCCACTCTAATGCCCCGTACACACGGTCGGACTTTGTTCGGACATTCCGACAACAAAATCCTAGGATTTTTTCCGACGGATGTTGGCACAAACTTGTCTTGCATACACACGGTCACACAAAGTTGTCGGAAAATCCGATCGTTCTAAACGCGGTGACGTAAAACACGTACGTCGGGACTATAAACGGGGCAGTGGCCAATAGCTTTCATCTCTTTATTTATTCTGAGCATGCGTGGCACTTTGTCCGTCGGATTTGTGTACACACGATCGGAATTTCCGACAACGGATTTTTTCGGAAAATTTTATATCCTGCTCTCAAACTTTGTGTGTCGGAAAATCCGATGGAAAATGTCCGATTGAGCCCACACACGGTCAGAATTTCCGACAACAAGGTCCTATCACACATTTTCCATCGGAAAATCTGACCGTGTGTACGGGGCATTAGAGTAACCAAGCAAACCAATGCACAGTAGGAAGGGGTTAAAGCAAAGTAAACCATCTCACATAACAGAACTTTTACTACACAGCTTTGCTGGGCTGACTCTCCAGTCTATGCTGAGTGCTACCAGGTCAGAGATGAACGATCACTGCACCTGGTTTGCAAAATTCCGTGATAATTAGAAGGGAGCTGCACCAGGAGTTCAGCAGCCATCCACATAGTCCGGGGGTGGAGACGGGCTGCTGAATTTGGGGGGGGGGGGGGCGCAACTGAAACGCCCCTAGATCCAGCCATGGGCTCTATGATATTAAGGACAGAAGACCCTTTTACCTTTTTCCGCTGAAACCGCTGGAGGGTCAACTTGGCCTTGTGCTTCGTGTCATTGTCCTGCTGGAAAGTCCTACAGCATCCCATATGCAGCTTTCATGCAGAAGAATGCAAATAGGCTGCATTCAACTTGCCATCAATTTTCACAAGATTCCCATGCCTTTAAAACGCACGACCCCCAAAACATCAGTAAGCCACCACCATGCTTCACAGTGGGGATGGTATTCTTGTCGCTATAGGCCTTGTTGACCCCTCTCCAAACATAACTAATATGGTTGAGACCATAAAGCTCTATTTTGGTCTCCTCACTCCAGATTACAATGTACCAGAAGCTGTGAGGCTTGTCAAGGTGTTGTCGGGCATATTGTAAGCAGGCTTTTTGTGGCATTGGTGGAGTAAAGGCTTCTTTTTGGGAACTCGACCATGCAACTCATTTTTGTTCAAGTATCGTTGTATTGTGCTCCTTAAAAACAACCACACCGTCTTTTTCCAGAGCAGCCTGTATTTCTCCTGAGGTTACCTGCGGGTTTTTTTCTATGTATACCGAACAATTCTTCCGGCAGTTGTGGCTGCAATCTTTCTTGTTCCAACCGACCTTGGCTTGGTATCAAAAGATCCCCGAATTTTCCACTTCTCAATAAGTGATTGAATAGTAGTGACTGGCATATTCAAGGCATTGGATATCTTTTTATATCCTTTTGCATCTCTACCACTTAAAGACCAAAAGGATTTGCCCCCGTAATGACCAGGCCATTTTTTGCAATACGGCACAGCGCTGCTTTAACTGACAATTGCGCGGTCGTGTGACTTTATACCCAAACAAAATTGATGTCCTTTTTTCCCCACAAATTGAATTGGTGGTATTTGATCACCTCTGCGGTTTTTATTTTTTGTGCTATAAAAAAAAAGAAGCGACAATTTTGAAAAAAAAAAAAAAAAAAAAAAATATATATATATATATATATATATATATATATATATATTTTTTTTTTTTTACTTTTTGCTATAATAAATATCCAAAAAAATAAATAAATAATTTCTTCATCAGTTTAGGCCAATATGTATTCTTCAACATATTTGTGGTAAAAAAAAAAAAAAAATGCAATAAGCATATATTGGTTTGCGCAAAATTTATAGCGTCTACAAAATAAGGGGATATATTTTTGGCATTTTTATTATTTGCGGGACTGCAACATTGCGGTGGACGGATCGGACACTTTTGACACATTTTTGGGACCATTGACATTTGTCCGCCATAATGTCGCAGTCAGGATAAAAATCGCTGATCGCCGCCATTACAAGTAAAAAAAAAAAAAAAAAAATTAATAAAAATGCTGTAAAACTATCCCCTATTTTGTAGATGATATAACTTTTGCACAAACCAATCAGTAAACGCTTATTGCGATTTTTTTTTTTACCAAAAATATGTAGAAGAATACGTATCGGCCTAAACTGAGAAAAAAAAAAAAAAATTTAATATATTTTTTGGGGATATTTATTCTAGAAAGAAGTAAAAAATAATGCGTTTTTTCAAAATTGTTGCTATTTTTTTGTTTATAGCGCAAAAAATAAAAACCGCAGAGGTGATCAAATACCACCAAAAGAAAGCTCTATTTGTGGGAAAAAAAGGACATCAATTTTGTTTTGGAGCCACGCCGCACGACCGCGCAATTGTCAGTTAAAGCGACGCAGTGCCGAATCGCAAAAAGTGCTCTGGTCTTTGGCCAGCCAAATGGTCCGGGGCTTAAGTGGTTAAAAAAAGTTGTTAATCTTGTTATGCAGGTCTTTTGACAGTTATTTTCTGCTCCTCGTGGCTCAGTATGTAGCCTGCTCAGTGCATCCACGTGAGAGCTAACAAACTTGTTGACTATTTATACACCAATTACAATTCAAAAAGCCACAATGTGGGAAATTAACCTTTACTTGTCATTTTAACCTGTGTGTCACCTTGCGTGTCTGTACCAAGGTCAAACACTCCAGGGTATGTAAACTTCTGATGAGCGCCATGTGGGTGATTTTTGTTATCATTAATGATTTAAAAAGGAGCCAAAGAACTATGTGATAATAAATGGCTTCATGTGATTGCTATCCTTAAAGTGCAGGGGTCTCAAAGTACCGGCCCGCGGACCGGTTACAAATGGCCCGCAGGCAGGGCCGATCCTGGGCGGGTGGGTGGCAGTGGCTGGGAGCCCCTCTTTCCTCTCTGATCCTCCCTCCACTGCTGCAGCCCAGCACACACAACACAGGACAGCAGAGCGGAGGGAGGATCCGCCCATCACCCCTGTCCATCTGTTCTGTCGAGAAATGCCGCCATCGAATAGTGCCTGGGCTGAAGGCGCATGCGCTGTACGTAACATTACAACAGCTGATTTTACCATCAGCTCTTGTGACGGCGAGACGGCGCAGACGCACAATAGCCGACAGAATTTTTTTTTCTGTCAGATTGTGCTCCGCGCTCCCATGGCGAGTTCATGTTCTTGATTGGTGGATTTCTACACATTTAGGGCGGATTTATGGGCACTTTGGGGCGGAATTACACGGCCAGTGCTGCAAAACTTTGTGATGGGCGGATTTCTACATTTCTTGTGGGTGGATTTATGGGCACTTGGGGGCAGAATTACATGTCCAGTGCTTCAAAAAAAAAAAAACCCCAAAACTTTGAGATATTCCGACCCAAAGTACCCATAAATCCGCCCACAAGAAATGTAAAAATCCGCCCATCAGAAAGCTTTATTTTTTTGCAGCATTGGCCATCTAATTCCGCCCCAAAGTGCCCATAAATCCGCCCACAGGAAATGTAGAAATCCGCCCACCACAAAGTTTTGTTTTGCAGCACTGGCCATGTAATTCCGCCCCCAAGTGCCCATAAATCCACCCACAATGTGTAAAAATCTGCCCATCATGGACATGAACTCGCCATGGGAGTGCGGGTGAGCGCGGGCCATAATCTGACAGAGAACAAAATTCTGTCGGCTATTGCCGTCTCAACAGCTGATGGTAAAATCAGATGTTGTGATGTTACATACGGCGCATGCATTGCGCATGCGCTCTTCAGCCCGGGCACTGTTCGATGGGGGGCATTCCTCGACAAAACACCCGGACGAACTGCGCATGCGCCGTACGTAATAGCACAACAGCTGATTTTACGATCAGCTGTTGTGTCGGTGAGACAGCGCCTGCGCACAATAGCTGACTGAAGACATTTTTCAGTCAGATTGTGCCAAAGCACGTTCATGTAGGTGAGGGGCGGAATTTTACATGAAGGGGGCGGATGTTTTCAAGGATGGCCACTGCTGCAAAGATGGGAGCAGAATTTTAAACGTTTTGCTAGCTAAATAGGCCCTCCAGGAAGAATAGACTATATAGATTTGTTTGGGCATTGTTAAAAATTCTGCCCCCATCTTTGCAGCACTGGCCATCATTGAAAACTTCAGCGCCCTGTATGTTAAATTCCGCCCCTCACCTACATGAACACTCCTCGGCAGCGCGAGGCACAATCTGATTGAAAAATGTCTTCAGTCGGCTATTGTGCGCAGGCGCCATCTCGCCAACACAACAGCTGATCGTAAAATCAGCTGTTGTGCTTATACGTATGGCGCATGCGCCGTTCGTCCCGGGCACTATTCAATATCGGGCACTTCTCGACAGAACACTGGCCCCGGATCCAGGTTCCTGCTGCCACCTCAAGGCGGAAGATTGTGGCGTTTCTCAGGGTGCCCTGCCACTAGGCCTGTGATGAAGACAGGACCTGACAGGAGGAGAGGACTCGAGAGGCAGAAGATCAGGCCACCAGCTGACTGCCAGGAGGAGAGGTAAGTGAGCCATCACACAGAGGCTGAGCAAAGTCCTTAGTTGCGTGACTGGGGTTAAAATTTGTGAAGAGGGGGTATTTGTGGAGTGTGTGTGTGTGGGGGGTTGGTATTTGTGGAGTGTAAGGGGGGATATTTTTGAAGTGGAGTGTGGGGGGGGGGTATTTGTGGAGTGTAGGGGGTAATGCTGGGGTTTAATATTGCGTCCGCTGACAACAATGCTGGGGGAAAGGACAGTTTGCATGCGACCCCCATTGGATGTGAAAATTTGTCCTGTGGCCCTCAGGTAATTTTAGTTTGAGACCCCTGTTAAAGTGTAATAAACCCAGGATCCTGCATTCACTATATCTGGTCTGCCACAGTACACAGAACATGGAAATGCAATAGTTTTAGTAAATACTTTTTCGGCAGTATATAGCAGTCTTGTGACTTCTATCAGTGTCCGGCCCTGGTTAAAGCACTGGTTAAAGCTTGTAGGGGGGAGTTTTCATTCTGCTCCAACTTTCCGATGAGGCTACAGGGCCCCTGACTTTCTGCCTGGACAGTGCTGATTGGCCCTGTGCTGATCATATGCACCCCCCAAAAAAAAAAAAAAAAAAAGAACAACTCTCTAGCAATACACACCAAACTGAGCATGTGCAGAGTGCCCATAAGGCTCTGTTCTAGCAGCAGATGGATTGGGGGCAGTAAAAGGAGAGGATCAGAGAAGACAGGATCAAACAGCCTTTTTACATAACGCAGAGGATTAACCCCTTAGGTTCCACAGTGTGTATAACAAGCATGATTTACTGCATATACAGACTGATTTTACTGTTCTGGGTTTAGTAACACTTTAAATAAAAAATCAGTTTTTGGGCATGATCAGTCATATTTTCAAAACTAATGCCAAAATTTCAGTTTCAGCCAGGGTATGCAAACTTTGGAGAGCAACCGTATACAGGGATGAGCTATGCATTTTTGCATTGCTGATGACCTGACCATTTTCTTACTTCTACACATGAACTTGCAAAAGTTCCGCTTTCATGTACAATTTTTTTTTTTTAAAGATTTAAAGTGGTGTTCTGGCCGAAATTATACTTTTTAAATAAAAATACCCCTATAATACACAAGCTTAATGTATTCTAGTAAAGTTAGTCTCTAAACTAAGGTCTGTTTTGTTAGTTTATAGCAGTAGTTTGTTATTTTATAAACTTACAGCAGGCCGTGGCCATCTTAAGTGTGGGCATCTGAAGCCAGACTGTATTTCTTCCTGGGTCTCATCCTTGCAGATCTCGCACATGCTCAGTGCAGCACAAGCAGTGTAATAGGTTTCAGGTCAGGTTTCCATAGCAATGGCAGTTTCAGAGGAAGTTGTCGCCCCTTCCCAGAAGGCATTGCAAACAGGAAATGATGCGATGGGCCGCGGCCAGGGAGGAGGAAGTGAAAAATGAATACAGCAGATATACAGTAGGTGCTGAGAAAAAAAATGAAAAAATATCCAATTTGTTTACAGTGCACAGTTTAGTGAGGGATGCTGAAGAGTTGTAAAAGTGGGTGGAACTCCACTTTAAGATTTGGATAAGGTGGGGAAAGGATTAGAACCCCTTTGTGGATTTACTGTTATTTGTGGGATACAAGTTTAAAAAACATTAACCAAGCACGTGACACAACGGTGCGTTCTAAGCATACGGACCAATACACCCCTTGTACATGTGTGTGCAGGGCATCCACCAGTACATGAAGTGGAGCCTTTGGGATCTTGTGTGTAGGAGTGAGAAAATCATCAGTAATAAAAAAAAAATATATCATAGTTTACTCCTATATCTGTTACTTTATCTATTCCGTACCAGTGTCACTGCATAAGCCAGAAGCAAGTCTTGTGTATTTCTCCACATTGTGTGACACAAGGCATGTAGTGTCACTTCCATTGCAATGGCGACACTAATGCCATTCAGGGTTCTTTTTAGTCTTAAGTTGCATAATGACTTTCTGTTCTGAAGAGCTTACAGTCAGCTCATGGAATGGCTGGCCTCAATCAGTTTGCTGGCTGTAGGATAGTACATTCAAGGACTAATGGTACAGAGAAACAATTGACCTTTTAATGATGGAAGCAGCAGAAAGACATGTTTGCCCATGTGCCTGGTGCAACAACTCGGATTGTAAAGTTTTCTTAGAACGAGCAAGTCCAGCAAATTTCATTTTTTAGCTGGAGACAGCATGGAGAATATCTGAGCCCCTATGAGATTCACCGTTATCTGGGTGTCATGAATCTGCAGTAATGTTTCATGTCTGTCTGCTTACCTCTCTGGTCTGTATCAGCTTAGAGATCGTGCTTTCCATAAAGTGGGGGTCCCGCAAATTTTTTTTTTTTTTTAAAAGTCAGCAGCTACAAATACTGCAGCTGCTGACTTTTAAAATAAGGACACTTACTTGTCCCAGGGTCCAGCGATGTCGGCACCCGAGACCGAACCGTCCCTCGGTAGCTTCCGCCGCCCTCCTCGGTGAGGGAATCAGGAAGTGAAGCGTTGCGGCTTCACTTGCCGGTTCCCTACTGCGCATGTGCGAGTCACGCTGCGCGTCCTAACTGGTCCCCACGATCTCCTAGGAGCCGTGTGTTTCCCAGCAGACAGCGCGGGGGGACGGGAAGTGGCGTAGACTCCCGTGGGAGTCTATGCCCGGAAGTGGGTGCAAATACCTGTCTTAAGACAGGTATCTGCACCCCCCTCCTCCCTGAAAGGTGCCAAATGTGACACCGGAGGGGGGGAGGGTTCCGAAAAGCGGAAGTTCCATTTTTGTGTGAACCTTTGCTTTAAGTAATCTTCTCTCAACATGGCTCCACCCCAGCCTCTAACAGGAAACACTATTTAACCCCGCTCACTGCAAGCCATCCTTGCCAAAGCAACAGTTGTGTTTAGGCTTCTGTGTGGTGTCCTTCTGCATGTTTATCTCTGACTTCTGTGTACTAACCTTGGCGTGTCCTTCCGGACCATCTCTGCCTGCTAGTTGCCCCGACCTGGGCTTGTTCTGACTATCCTGTGTTTAACCATGTACTGCTACTTCCGCTGTCCACCAGCCAGTCCGTGAGCATGAGCTGAGGGGACCCCGGGGGCTGCGACCTGGAGTCAGCTGCAGCCAAATTCATCCTCATCACAAGAGGCTCTGGTGAAAACCTGCTGGCTCTTGGATTCCGCGCCCTGGGGAATCTTACGCTCTAGCTCCTGATTTGGTCTGTGTCAGTGTTCAGGTGGAGCTGCTCTCCTGAACCACCCAGAGCTCCATCTGAAGGGTCCACAATCTTAGTGGTGTACATCTGTCTCCTGACCTCAGGTGACCTGACACAGGGAGTTTGTTAGAGAGATTTCCCCTCACTTACTTTGCCGATGGCAGCAGTTTCACCAGACAGGAAAGGAGGGAAAATCTGCATCAGGGACCCAGACAGCAATAAAGAGCCGACAGGGGTTCTTCTTCTAACCTTCCCCTACTCTACCAAAACCACAAACTAAGGGCTCAATTCATGAAATGTAATCTACTGCTTAAAGATCTGCGGTAAAACAGCTTATAGCGTTTTTCAAAAATTATTGCAAATTCACAAAAAAAAAAAACTACCAAAATACTGCATGTGCTATTTCTCAAAGTGCTGCAGTATTTTAGTAGTGGGAATTTTCGGTATTTTAAAGCCAGGACCCGCCAGCATCCTTAAAGTGGTTCTAAAGGCACAATGTTTTTTACCTTAAAAAACCTGTGTGCAGCAGCCTCCCCCAAATACTTACCCAAGCCCCCTCTTGATTCAGCGATGTCCACAAGAGCCATGGTACTCCGGGGACTAGCATCCCTGATTGGCTTTTGGCAGCAGAGGGAGCCACTGACTCCTGCTACTGTCAATCACAGCCAGTGAGCCAATCAGGAGACGAAGATGGTGGGGCCGAGGTACGGCTCCATGTGTGAATAAACATACAGAGCCACGTGCCTGCTTGAGTGCACCTGGCAGGGGGGAGGGGCCAGGAGTGCTGGCTTGGGACCCAAGAGGAGGAGGATCCGGGCTGCTCTGTGCAAAAACCACTACAGCAGGTAAGTATAACAGGTTTGTTATTTAAAAAAACAAAGAAAAAAGAACAAAAAAAAAAAAAAAAAAACACAAAAAAGCAAGACTTTAATATCACTTTAACAACCAGGGAATAGCTGGTTAATAAGCCGGAACCTGCCGAGTCCTTAACAACCATGTCAGCGGGATTCCCTGCTGACAGCAGAATGTAAACAAGAGAGGATCCAAAGTTGAAAAAAAAAAAAAAAAAACAAGCAGGCGAATTGTGGTTAAAGGGGTTGTACACCCTCGTGTTTTTACACCTTAATGCATTCCGGTGAAAAACCTTCTGTCACTCAGCAGCCCCTCGAGCCCCCGTTATACTTACCTGAGCCCTGTGTTTCCCATGACTGGAATGAGCACATCAGCTCCGGCCTGTGTCTCGTGTCCTGATTGGATAGATTGATAGCAGTGCAGCCATTGGCTCCCGCTGCTGTCAAATCCAATGATGTGGGCGCCGCCGAGTCCTTGCTTCTGTGTGAATAGACGCAGTAGCAGGACACAGGAGCGCGCCTGCACAGGTATCCATGAAGGAGAGCACTTCGACGGGGCACTCGAGAAGACGAGGAGCCAGGAGTGCCGCTGAGGGACCCCAGAAGAGGATCATGGTCCCTCTGTGCAAAACCAACTGCACACCGGAGGCAAGTATGACATGGTAATTTTTAAAAACCCTGAACCATTACAACCCCTTTAAGGATGCAGTGGCTGCCAGCTCCTTTAAGCAGAGCTTCACCCAAAAGGGGAAGCTCCACTTGTTTGCTCCGCCCCCTCCGCATTTGGCACCTTTTGGGGGGAGGGAGCTGCGGATACCTGTCAAAACCAGGTACCCAATCCCGCTTCTGGGTAAGATGGCCCCAATGGTTGTGTGCCGATCTACAAAATTTCCAGCCTCTCCTCCTCCAACGCCCCCCCCCCCCCCGCCTTCTGGGAGACACACACAGGTTGAGGAAGTCAGCGGGACCATTCAGAAAGAGCAGCATGACTCTCGCATGTGCAGTAGAAAACAGGCTCTGAAACCGCAAGGCATCACTTCCCGTTTCCCTTAGTGAAGATGTCGTTGCTTCACCCGGAGCGACTTGGGGTGCCGACATCGCGGTATCCCTGGACAGATATGTCCTTATATTAAAAGTCAGCAGCTACAGTATTTGTTTTTTTTTTAAATTTTTTTCTTTGTACAGGCTGGAACTCCTCTTTAACAACCAGGTAAAATTTCATACATTCCTTAAATATCGCATGCCTGGACCACTACGTATTTAAACGCAGGCATTTATTTACTTTAGTGAGTTAACTTTAATGCTATTTGTGGTATTTACAGAGCTATTTTGCCTTTGGAGGTAAATACCGCATAAAGGGATAGTGAATTTACATTTTTAGTATCGCAAGAGATATTTGAGAAAAATGTGTCATGTGACCCAAATACCGCACTTTTGTGAATTAAGCCCTAAATGCCCTCCAGTATCTGCTTTAAATCAGATTTGTGGCTGTAGGAGGGCACATACATGGCCTTCTACACTCAACAGAAAACATTCACCTTTTTATGATCGAACAGACAGACATGTTTGAGACTTAAAGCATTTTATTAAAATCTGAATTATGAAACAATCAGCATATTTACAAGAAAACAGAGGTAAACGACGACACGCTGTGCCCACTGCACTCTTTTTTTTCTACCGATTTCCCTGCTCATGTCTTGCTGGAACCAGCAGGGGCGCTCTTCCCTTTCTTGTCTGTCTTTGCTGGTGCTTTTAGTAGGGCAAGCTTTTTAGGCATGTTGGCGCTGGCTTTCATGGTGACGTCATGCTCGATCTTATTTCGGATCTGGACTTCCAGATTCTGTAGATAGTGCCAAATAAAAGTGAGTTAAAAATATGTGCATTTAGGATTTTGGTACTCTTTTTCTATTAGTCCACTGAGGGACATGGGAACACATACTGTATGTTGTTATGCTGCCACCAACAGGAGGATTGGACACTGGCAAACAGAAAAATTGCCCCTCTTCGACCCAGGATGCTTCACTTTTTTTTTTTTTTTTTAAATTGTTTATTTATAACAGGAACAGGGTCCACATGGGACAACAAAGTACATTTTTGTACTAAAAACAATACCATTTACATTGACAATGCAAAGTACACAGTAACACGTTCCATTACATAATAACATTGACAGCAAGACAAATCATGTTAAGAACAGTGCCTAATCTATGAGGCGTTTCAAGGATCTCCGGTGGTTATCTAGTTGCCTCTACTTTAATTATACCTTGCTGTTGTCAGATAGAACCACTCTCGTGATTGTAAGTATTTATGTGTCAGTTTATATAATGGCTTCTAGATGTCGAGATTCATGTGGTCCATTCCTGTATTGACTTTTTTTCTTTCATCAGAGAAAGGAAGGTAATAGTCCCATATGTTGGGATGAAGAGAGCTAGAAAAAAAATAGTATATTGAAAACAAAAGGGGTAGGTAAGGGAAAATGGTCAGGAGTGAAGAGGAGGGTGGGGGTTGTTTTGGTCCCCTGAGCATGGAATTTTGGGTAGTATGTTCAGAGGGCGTGTATATGATGTCCTGTATTAGTGTTGACTGGGAGTGAGCGTGGGCGTGTTAGAGGTAGCACCTTCTCTCAGGGCTTGAACCTCAGTCGAGAATATAAAACTGTTCCATAATTGCCAAGTTTTAGTGAAAGTTTCTCGTTTATTCTGCTCTGTGAGGATGAGATCCTCCATGTGTTTTATGTCCTCTATTTTTGCAATCCATGAGGTAATGGTCGGTGGGTGTGTGGCTTTCCAGTGGATTGGGATACGGGCCTTAGCCGCATCTAATAGGTGTCTGATCACAGATTTTTTTTGTATGTTTTCACCGGTATATTAGATGCATGTAGCAAAAAGAATGCCGGATCATCTGGTATGTTGTGTTCTGTGAATTTTTGAGTAAATTTCACGAACTATTCGCCAAAAGTGGTTCAATTTAGGACACGACCAGAAAATATGTACTAATGTTCCCTTGTCTGCCTGACAACGCCAAAGGATGCTTCACTTTTGTATCAAGAACAAAATTACTATTAAAACACAGAGGGATGGGACCTGTGCCCCTCAATAGACTTCAAGAAAAGGATTTTTTGGCGAGTACAAAAATCCTGCTTACATTCTCTTCCACTGAGGTCCTCAGGAAGTCATATAATAAATTGTCAGGATATTCAGTAGTAGTCCAACTGAGAGATGGGCAACTCAACAACATCTAACAGGCCTTACAAAAACAGAACTGGGGAGGACCTGTAGCACAAGAACCTTCTGAAGGACCAATTGCCCAAAGCCAAAAACAGATGAGACAAAGTCCACTACTTCACAAGGGAATCTGCTCACAGGACCAGAGGGAGAGAACAGAGAGTCATCCTGAGGCTCAAGGCCAAGATTGAAAGAACACTGCCAGAGGGTGATAACTCCATATGGAAGGGGACACCAACCTGAACCAGCAAATAAGCTGATGAACCAAAACTGGTGGAACAATAAGGCCCCGTTCACACGAGTGACCAGGTTGCGCTGTAAAAATGTGACCTGGTTTTACTGCCTCCCGACCTCCCATCTAAAGAACATGCAGTGGCTTAGGATTGTTTACATTCTGTGGCAAACCGTTGAATGGGTCGTGTTCAGCAGTGGTACTGCCTGCCGAATGTGGCTCATTCAAGTGTTTTGTCTTTTCAGGGTTAAAACAGGCAGTGAGACAGAGACATGTCACCACCCAGCCGACTATCAACCACCCTCTATAAAATGATCAACTGCAGTTTGCTTTTCAGAGTGGCAGCAAGGGCTGCCGCTTGTCTGAACATGGCCTAAGGGAAGAAGAGACCTACAACCTCATGTAGATAACTGGAAAATAGGGCCCCTACAAGAAAAAGGCCCCAAAGTAACACAAAATAAAATAGATCAAAGCAGAAAAACTGCCACTTGCCCAGGCTGATCCTGGTAGTTACATATATATGTGGCAGCCTCAGCAAATGCTGCTTTACAGACCACTGCCACTGAGGAATTTCGCCATGCCTATTGGGGCTAGACCTTGGTGACTAAGCCCCCAATAGGCGGTGCAAAACGTGTCAGGGGGCATGGTCAGTGGAGCAGCGTCGGCTGAGGCTGCCACATGTTAATACCAGGATCAGCCCAGGCAAGCGACGGTTTTTCTTCTTTGCTCTCTTCACAATACTGGATGAGTGATATCCTGTGCCAGCACCCCAACTCCTGAACACCAGCAGGACAAGGCATCTCTGCTTGGAGAATCACCATCAAGTTTATACGGGTTACAATAAAACAGGCTAATGATAAAAAGACCAATCAGTCCAAGTGGGAAGGCCCTAAGCCTTTGCACCCCTTGATTCTGTGAGATCAAGGAATTAAAAAAAACCCTGTTGAAGATGATACCTGGCCAGATAACTAACCTAGTAAAAGTAGAACTGAAAAGCAAAACCTCCCCCACCCCATTTTTGGATAGAGTAAGGGAGGGTCCCAATGAGGAGATTTCTCTTCACTTCCTGTCCAATAGCCACAACAGGAAATGGTCCAAAGTGAGGAAAATCCATGGTAGTCACCAGATCGCAAGTCCTCATTGGAAGACTTTTCCCCCTGTTTCGGTTCTAATGGTCACCAGGACAAATAGAGGGGTGAATGTCCCTTAAGGAAGAAAAAAAAGAAAGAAAAAAAAGGGGAAGGAGGATCTCACCTTTTCACCTTTCTTATAGTGATGCACTGAAATTTCGACCAAAAATGATCATGCGAAAATATGGTTCAATGGGGAGGTGCAACAGAAATGCGGCAAGCAGGATTTTTAACACCCCAACGGACCAGTGTGAAGACATGCATAGAATTTAAAGGGATGCGTTGTCCAAGAGCTTTTCTTGCTCTTTTTTAAATGCAAAAGTGCTTTAAAACAAACATGCTCAGTGTGAAAGTAGCGTATCGGCCAAAAAGGTGACGTAATGGGGAACAATAAATTCATATTTATTTAAATTCATAATCTTAATAAAAAAGTTGAATACACTACAATTATATACACACCATCTCACAAAAGTGAGTACACCCCTCACATTTTTGTAAATATTTCATTATATCTTTTATGTGACAACACTGAATAAACGGCACTTTGCTACAATGTAAAGTAGTGAGTGTACAGCTTGTATAACAGTGTAAATTTACTGTCCCCTCAAAATAACTCAACACACAGTCATTAATGTCTAAACCGCTGGCAACAAAAGTAAATACACACCTAAGTGAAAAAGTCCAAATTGGGTCCAAAGTGTCAATATTTTGTGGCCGCCATTATTTTCCAGCACTGCCTTAACCCTCTTGGGCATGGAGTTCACCAGAGCTTCACAGGTTCCCGCTGGAGTCCTCTTCCACTCCTCCATAATGACATCACAGAGCTGGTGGATGTTAGAGACCTTGCGCTCCTCCACCTTCCGTTTGAGGATGCCCCACAGATGCTCAATAGGGTTTCTGTCTGGAGACATGCTTGGCCAGTCCATCACCTTTACCCTCAGGTTCTTTAACAAGGCAGTGGTCGTCTTGGGAGGTGTGTTTGGGGTCATTATCATGTTGGAATACTGCCGTGCGGCCCAGTCTCCGAAGGGAGGTGATCATGCTCTGCTTCAGTATGTCACAGTACATGTTGGCATTCATGGTTCCCTCAATGAACTGTAGCTCCCCAGTGCCGGCAGCACTCATGCAGCCCCAGATCATGACACTCCCACCACCATACTTGACTGTAGGCAAGACACTTGTCTTTGTACTCCTCACCTGGTTGCCGCCACACACACACTTGACACCATCTGAACAAAATAATGTTAATAACAGGATATGGTTCCAGTAATCCATGTCCTTAGTCTGCTTGTCTTCAGAAAACTGTTTTCCGGCTTTCTTGTGCATCATCTTTAGCAGAGGCTTCCTTCTGGGATGACATCCATGCAGACCAATTTGATGCAGTGTGCGGCGTATGGTCTGAGCACTGACAGGCTGACCCCCCACTCCATTCAACCTCTGCAGCAATGCTGGCAGCACTCATACGTCTATTTCCCAAAGACAACCTCTGGATATGACGCTGGGCACGTGCACTTCTTTGGTCGACCATGGCGATGCCTGTTCTGAGTGGAACCTGTCCAGTTAAACCATTATATGGTCTTGGCCACCGGGCTGCAGCTCAGTTTCAGGGTCTTGGCAATCTTCTTATAGCCTAGGCCATCTTTATGTAGAGCAACAATTCTTTTTTCAGATCCTCAGAGTTCTTTGCCATGAGGTGCCATGTTGAACTTCCAGTGACCAGTATGAGAGAGTGGGAGTGATAACACCAAATTTAACACACCTGAGACCTTGTAACACTAATGAGTCACATGACATCGGGGAGGTAAAATGGCTGATTGGGCCCAATTTGGACATTTTCACTTAGGGGCCTACTCACTTTTGTTGCCAGCGGTTTAGACATTAATGGCTGTGTGTTGAGTTATTTTGAGGGGGACAGCAAATTATTATACAAGCTGTACACTCACTACTTTACGTTGTAGCAAAGTGTGATTTCTTCAGTGTTGTCACATGAAAAGATAGAACAAAAAAAGGTCACTGCCCCCACCTATTACTGGTCTTCACAGCAAGGAGCACTGGAAGGGCAAACGCATGTAAAATAAAACCAAAGAATTTCCAAGCTCAACTTACCAACCAGCCTGTCACCAACCAAATTAAGCTGCCTAACAGTATGCGTTAAAAACAGGGGTTTAGTTGCACACATTTGCAAATACATGCATAAGCTGCAGGCCACGGCAAGGCACCCTGTATCCTGCAGACCCAAACTCTAACTTTGAAGAGTCTTCACAGTGGGAGCACATGTATTCTAATGGAGAGATGAAGGGCGGATGTCTGGAGGAGCCCAACCCTCCTTAAAGTCGCTCCTTCCAGTGCTACTTGCTGTGAAGACCAGTTATAGGTGGGGGCAGTGACCTTTTTTTGTATTGTTGAATTTTCCTGTCAGTGTCCAATTGTCCTGTAGGTTACAGTATAACAGCAGTATCTGAATTCATGTGTCCCTCAATGGACAAGAAAAAAAAAATGGTACTAAGAAGGAAACGTGTAGCATGAAGCTACTTATGACAAAACACATTCACCCTCTGACCATACAGGTGATGCTGTAATACTGTCTCTCCAGCACAGTGTACACATTCCAGGTTATGGAGGTCGCTGGCAGTGAGGCTGAACCGATTCAGCTTTGCAGTGTTGAAATTAGCATGTAGCTCAGAAATTATTGGGTTGACTTACTAAACCTGGAGAGTGCTAAATCTGGTGCATCTCTGCAGAGAAACCAATTAGCTTCCATTTTTTTTTTGTTAAAGTTTAACTGAAAAAGCTGAAGTTAGAAGTTGATGGACTATCATGCACAGCTGCACCAGATTTTGCACTCTCCAGTTTTAATAACTCTGCGTCAAGAGTGGAGCAACTTTCATATTCAGACCTTCACTTAACCTATTCAGGGAAAAGAACAAGTTCTCTTTATAGTCCACTCCCTCTGGTGCCAATACTAACCCTTCTTTGTCATCTGTTCATCTGCTATATTCCATGGAAATAGTTTTTTGGGTAGGGTGGACCATGTGACCTTCTCCCTTTCCTCTAACTATGCAAAGAGACTGAACAAGCCAACTGCCAGCCCCAAACAGCGTCATGTGGTTGTGGTGAGATTCATAATAAGTAACAGAAGTTGCTGCTTCAAACGCTACTAAAACGATCGCTAGCATATCGGAGGAAACAGAGAAAATCTCTGCTAGTAGGAGCAGTAAGAAAAGCAACTCCATAGGATAACATAAGCTGCATATTAGAAAGTCTATTGTTGGCAAGATGGTATGGACAGTGGAATCATCCATCTGACATGGGCTTTACAGAGAGGGGAGCGCACAGGGGGAGAGCGCGTCCGTGAGGGGGGGGGGGGTTTGCGGGGGGATGAACACGCACTCAGAACAGGGCTTGGATAGAATTTACAGGCACTATCCTTCCAATGTAATCACTGAAACTTAACAAATAGAACTGTGTCTGAAAGATAACGATCATCTCAATCTCTCTTTGTGTAGGATTTATATTAGGGGTGCACCGAATGGAAATTTTGGTGCCGAAACCGAAAATGCAGGATGCACTTTGCCGAAAATGACAGTTTTTAAAAAATATTTATATATAATTGTATTCAACTTTTTAATTAATATCATCAATATAAGTTAATATGAATTTATTGTTGGCCATTTTTGGCACCTTTAGTGCAAGAAAAGCTCAAGAAAAATGCAGTCCGCAGTCTCTGACCATCTCTTCCATCATGTCCGCAATCTCTTACTTAAAGTGGATGTAAACCCAATGTCATCCTTTGTAAACTACTGCCATAGGGGTTATCTATAAGGATATACATGTCTCCTGCATGTATCTTTACCTGTCAAATATCTCCCCTCTGTCTGTTATGAGACCCGAAAAACTGCAGATTCTGTGGGCGGGTCTGTTGTCTGGAGCTCGGTGGGTGGAGTCGTGATGTCAGTAGACTCCCCGCCCACCTCTACACTCCCCTTGTCAATATGCATTTTCTCCTGTTTATTTCTTACACTGAACTTCTGCTATGATCTCTAACATCCAGTGAAAAGACAGGAAAGTAACCACATGACTTCAGCATGACAAATCATGGTGAGGTGTAGAACAGCCAATCCTTGCAGAGCTGCTGAAGAAAGGAGTGGGGGAGGGAATTAAAAAGACAATGCATGTCTTTTAGGCTAGTGCACGAGATATAAATCACCTGTCACTCACAGCAAGGGGGAGGATTTGACAAAGTTTTTCTCAGTTTGTCAAGATTTTTCTTACTAAACAATAAAAGAGGATTGCTCAGAGATGGATCAACTTGTGTGGCAAGACTGGCTCAAATGATAGGTAATCTTATACTCTACATTATGATATAAAAAATTTCGGGTTTACATCCACTTTAAACACACTGCTAATAGTATTAGCAAAATTTCCATTTGCTGCACCTCTAGCAGACATGATATAGGACAGTGATGGGGAACCCTGGCACTCCAGATGTTTTGAAACTACATTTCCCATGATGCTCATGCACTCTGCAGTGTATTTGAGCATCATGGGAAATGTAGTTCCAAAACATCTGGAGTGCCAAGGTTCGCCATCACAGATATAGGAGATGGTCAGAGACTGCAGACATGATACAAAAGATCAATGCCTCACCAGTGTCCATCAAGTGCAGCCTCACCAGTGCCTGTGGGATGCAGCCTCGCCAGTGATCTCCCGCTGTATCACGGAGCTGGATTTGAATTTCCCAGCTGCAGTAACAATGTCCCGCCTCCTGTGATACGTCACACTGAACCAATGTCCCGGCATTGGATCAATGTCCTGTCTATCACAGGAGGCAGGACATTGTTACTGCGGCGGCCCAGACATTTCAGCTCCATGATGCACAGAGACCACCGCTCTGCGAGGAGAGGACAGGACCTTGAGCCACCAAGATGACACCCTGCAATGGGCAGCACCCAGTGGAGTGAGCCACGCCCCTCTTTTAGGCACCATTATTGGCACCTTTTCTTCCTTTGGCCGCATGCCGAAAGCACTGTTTTCAGGGTGATATGTTTTGACGGCCGAAATTTATAGATAGATAGATAGATAGATAGATAGATAGATAGATAGATAGATAGATAGATAGATATATCTCATCTAGATATCTATCTATCTATATATATCTATATCTGTCTATCTATCTATAGAGAGAGAGAGAGAGAAGAGGTTATATGATGAAGAGCTACATTCCAAGGGCTCACTCACCTTCTTGAGCTTTTGCTGGTGGATCACCCGAGACTTCTTAGGTGCGATCAATCGAGCTAAAAAAAAAAAAATAAAAAAAAAAAAAGGAGACAAACGAAAAAAGGTAAGTGGGTATTTAAAGAATGAACATACACCACCAGGGGGCAGGCTGATAACAGTCCACAACCACCATGTATACTCGTTCTTACAATCATTCACCTATATTTTGAATCAGCTCAGCGTTGACAGTGCTGAACAGAACACTTAGTATTGGCCAAGCAGTTACCACTGGAAGCCTGGAAGAGAAGACCTGAAAACTGACCCATCCAGTTTGAAGGTCATCAACCATCTACACTGCGGTCATCTGACAATACGACCATTAGCCCCCTAGAGAAGAATTCCTGTAGGTAATACTTACCATTAAGAATGGAAACTAGATTCAGTGCAACTTCCCAAGAATCCCTCATAAGGAAGAACTCCAAAAATAGAAGCGGTTCAATACTAGTCCTCCTCAGCATATCACAGGTACACATAGAGCAGGTATAACATGTTTATTATTTTAATTGAAAAAAAAAAATCAAATAAAATAATAGCCTTTAGAAGCACTTTAGGTTGGTTGATTCAAGCTCTGTGAGTGAGGAAGAGGTGTCCTGTGTAAGCTCTACAGCCAGCCATACATGAAATTTCCATTCAACCAGTTCAGCAGGGGCCACACAAATTTTGATCCCCGTATGGGCACTGAGGTGGTACAAAAGCCAATCTACCAATCGACTTCTGTACAACTGCCCTGCCTGGATTTTCCCCACCGGCTATAGCCTGCAGTGCTGATCAGCGTATTCTGATGGCGGGAAAGTCTCCCAACTGTCAGGATACAATAGCTCAGCGGGAGCGATTCCCCCGTCCACATCCAGTGTGTAAATAAGGGGGAACTGGGTCTGTTTATTTTTTCTGAAGGTTGAATGAAAAAAAACTGAATCATCTTTGGGCAACTTAAATCCCTCTTGCAGCTAAGGATCCTCTCCCTGCCCTCATGTGTGAGCGCTGGTCCAATCACCAATCACCGCACTAACACATGAGAGGAAGGGGAGTGCATCACATGACTCCCCATACCTGGGAGTACCAGTTGTTTGCTGGGCAGTAAAGGCTAAAGCTGGCCATGACAGATTGAAATTCATCCGGTGCAACAGGAATCAATTGAATTTCGATCCATCCATGGGCAGGCTGGATGATCTGAAGTTGATCTATTCGATTGACTTCAGTACAACCAGCCTGTCTTTTTTTTTTGGACAATGTCGGCAGCAGTGATTATTGTATTCGGGCCGGTGGGAAAACCTCCCACTGTCAGAATACAATAGTGCAGTAGGAGGGATTCCCCCCATCAACACAGACGATCGATTTTTCTTTCCTTCAAACCATTGTTGTGATTCTGCCAGGGTTGTGCCCCGCCAACAAATGACATGCACAGAGGGCTCCCAGATCACCCAGGGGCCCCAACAAATGACACGCACAGAGGGCTCCCAGATCACCCCACCAACAAATGATGTGCACACTGGATTCCCAGACCACCCAGGGGCCCCACCAACAAGTGACGTGGACAGAGGGCTCCCAGGGGCCCCACCAACAAATGACGTGGACAGAGGACTCCCAGGGGCCCCACCAACAAATGACGTGGACAGAGGACTCCCAGGGGCCCCACCAACAAATGACGTGGACAGAGGACTCCCAGGGGCCCCACCAACAAATGACGTGGACAGAGGACTCCCAGGGGCCCCACCAACAAATGACGTGGACAGAGGACTCCCAGGGGCCCCACCAACAAATGACGTGGACAGAGGGCTCCCAGGGGCCCCACCAACAAATGACGTGGACAGAGGGCTCCCAGGGGCCCCACCAACAAATGACGTGGACAGAGGGCTCCCAGACCACCCAGGGGCCCCACCAACAAATGACATGCACAGGGAATTCCCAGACCACCCAGGGGCCCCACCAACAAATGACATACACAGGAGATTCCCAGACCACCCAGGGGCCCCACCAAAAAATGACATACACAGGGGACTCCCAGACCACCCAGGGGCCCCACCAACAAATGACGTGGACAGAGGGCTCCCAGGGGCCCCACCAACAAATGACATGCACAGGGGACTCCCAGACCACCCAGGGGCCCCACCAACAAATAACATACACAGGGGACTCCCAGACCACCCAGGGGCCCCACCAACAAATGACATACACAGGGGACTCCCAGACCACCCAGGGGCCCCACCAACAAATGACATACACAGGGGACTCCCAGGGGCCCCACCAACAAATGACATACACAGGGGACTCCCAGACCACCCAGGGGCCCCACCAACAAATGACATACACAGGGGACTCCCAGACCACCCAGGGGCCCCACCAACAAATGACATACACAGGGGACTCCCAGGGGCCCCACCAACAAATGACATACACAGGGGACTCCCAGACCACCCAGGGGCCCCACCAACAAATGACATACACAGGGGACTCCCAGGGGCCCCACCAACAAATGACATACACAGGGGACTCCCAGGGGCCCCACCAACAAATGACATACACAGGGGACTCCCAGACCACCCAGGGGCCCCACCAACAAATGACATACACAGGGGACTCCCAGACCACCCCGGGGCCCCACCAACAAATGACATACACAGGGGACTCCCAGACCACCCCGGGGCCCCACCAACAAATGACATACACAGGGGACTCCCAGACCACCCAGGGGCCCCACCAACAAATGACATACACAGGGGACTCCCAGACCACCCAGGGGCCCCACCAACAAATGACATGCACAGGGAATTCCCAGACCACCCCGGGGGCCCCAACAAATGACATACACAGGGGACTCCCAGACCACCCAGGGGCCCCACCAACAAATGACATGCACAGGGAATTCCCAGATCACCCAGGGGCCCCAACAAATGACATACACAGGGGACTCCCAGATCACCCAGGGGCCCCACCAACAAATGACATACACAGGGGACTCCCAGATCACCCAGGGGCCCCACCAACAAATGTTTACATCACGTGCCCCTGTCTGAGGAACCACATGTCCCAGCATGCTCTGGGAAGCAATCTCTGCAGGCTCCTCTTGTCCACTCACTATAATGTGGTCTCACCTCCTTTCCTTATCGCCGAGGGCTTGTTGGGGGCCTTTTTCTTAGGCTTTGCCTTGAGCTTTGACTTCCCTTGCGCCATGACCACCACAAACTGACTGCGACGGTGCGACCCAAAAGACGAGCAAAACTTGCTGCGGCACCGGAAACACGCGTCAGAACAGAGCGGCCATCTTGGTCGGGGCAGAACGGAAATGAGTCTCTGCTTTGCTAAGCCGTTCTCATGCACGTTGTCCCAACTATGGTCGCGCAGCGCCTTCATGTGGCCATATTGGGGTATTGCCGATTATATATTTTTACTAAGTGCCCACGTTAATAAAAAAAACCTTTTAAAACAAGATTAAATAAATAAAAAGTACCATTTTTTTAACCACTTGCTTCCTGGACACTTTCACCCACTTCCTGTCCAGGCCAATTTTCATTTTTCAGTGCTGTCGCACTTTGAATGACAATTGCCGGTCATGCCACTCTGTACCAAAATGAAATTTTAATCTAATTTAATTTTTTTGAGACAGACAATGCTTTCTTTTGGTGGTATTTAATCACCACTGGATTTTTTATTTTTTGCTAAACAAATGAAAGGACATTGAAAAATTTTCCTTCACTGATGTGCGCTGAGGAGGAGCCACTAATATGCAGCATTGATGGGCACTGATAAGCAGCACTGAAGGGCACTGATGAGGCGGCACTGATAGGCAGCACTGATGGGCACTGATAAGCAGCACTGATGGGCACTGATGAGGCGGCACTGATAGGCAGCATTGATGGACACGGATAGGCAGCACTGATGGGCACGGATGAGACGGCACTGATGAGGAGGCACTAATATGCAGCATTGATGGGCACTGATAAGCAGCACTGATGGGCAATGATGAGGCGGCACTGATAGGCAGCACTAATGGGCACTGATAAGCAGCAATGAAGGGACTGATGAGACGGCACTGATGAGGAGGCACTAATATGCAGCATTGATGGGCATGGATAGGCAGCACTGATGGGCACGGATGAGGCGGCACTGATGAGGAGGCACTAATATGCAGCATTGATGGGCACTGATAGGCAGCACTGATGGGCACTGATGAGGCGGCACTGATGAGGAGGCACTAATATGCAGCATTGATGGGCACTAATAGGCAGCACTGATGGGCACTGATAAAGCAGCACTGATGAGGAGGCACTAATATGCAGCATTGATGGGCACTAATAGGCAGCACTGATGGGCACTAATAAAGCAGCACTGATGAGGAGGCACTAACATGCAGCATTGATGGGCACTAATAGGCAGCACTGATAGGCACTGATGAGGCGGCACTGATGAGGAGGCACTAATATGCAGCATTGATGGGCACTGATAAGCAGCACTGATGGGCACTGATGAGGCAGCACTGATAGGCAGCACTGATGGGCACTGATAAGCAGCACTGATGGGACTGATGAGACGGCACTGAAGAGGAGGCACTAATATGCAGCATTGATGGGCACGGATAGGCAGCACTGATGGGCACGGATGAGGCGGCACTGATGAGGAGGCACTAATATGCAGCATTGATGGGCACTGATAGGCAGCACTGATGGGCACTGATGAGACGGCACTGATGAGGAGGCACTAATATGCAGCATTGATGGGAACTAATAGGCAGCACTGATGGGCACTGATAAAGCAGCACTGATGAGAAGGCACTAATATGCAGCATTGTTGGGCACTGATAGGCAGCACTGATGGGCACTGATGAGGCGGCACTGATGAGGAGGCACTAATATGCAGCATTGATGGGCACTGATAGGCAGCACTGATGGGCATTGATGAGCGGCACTGATGAGGATGCACTGATGATGCTGCAGTGATATGCGGCATTGATGGGCACTGATAGGCGGCAATGATAGGCATCACTGATAAACATTTATTGGGAGCACTGATGAGCACTGATAGGCTGCAGTGATGGGCACTGATGAGGCAGCACTGATGGGCACTGATGAGGAGGCACTGATTATGCTGCACTGATATGCGGCACTGACAGATGGCAATGATGGGCACTGATAGGGAGCAATGATGGACACTGATTGGCGGCACTGATAGGTGGGTGGCAATGGTAGGCAGCTCTGATAGGCATCACTGATAGGCACTGATTGGCAGCACTGATGGGCACTTATTAGCAGCACCGATAGGCACTGTTGGGGCTGCACTGATCATCAGGACAATGATGACCAGTGCCCTGATTATCAGCGTAGTGGTCCCCTTTCACACTGGCCGGTTACTGGCTCTCTTCTCCTCACACGCTGCCCGGGTGCATGCCTATAAGCCTACATCTCTGATGGTATGTGGGTACATTAGTGTGTATTGAATGGGAAGCTTGCAGATCTGGAAAGGCACCATCAGTGCTGAAAGATATATCCAGGTTTTAGAGCGGCATATGCTGAGTCAAGAATGGGTCAACATTCCTTTCCCAAAACACCAGTGACTGGTCTCCAGAGTGTTGTTAGAAGAAGAGGGGATGGTACACCTTGGGAAACATGGTCCTGTCCCAACCTTTTTGAGACATTTTGCTAAAATCAATTTCAAATGTATTTTCTTTCTTCACAGAGGACTGAGTGAGTAGCCTCAAGTTTTCCACACCCTGGAACCTATAGAGGTGAAGCAGCCAGGTGCAATACCCAGATAGCTATCTGGAAGGGACAGCTCAAAGCTACTTAGCCTACTACAGCTACCCTACACCTCTACTTGGGGATCCTAAGTTGGAGCCAGGTGATTTGGCATTTTGAAGATAGAGTACCTGAAATCAGTATTGGAGTTGACTTTGCCAGTCAGGCTGTATAGCTTTTCCCATGGGAACACACTCACAGCCTTGTGGTTCCTTGCTAAAAGTCAGAGACAGTTACAGTTTGTCCTCAAGTTCTACTTTTTAACAATTCTGGGCCTCCCATACCACACTAACCCCATCCAAGTTGATTCCCCTAATATACTAAAACAAAACAAAGCCCTCAGAATGGTTTTCTGACTAGTGTGCCTACTGAAAATACCAGTTGCCTGGCTGTGCATGCAAAGGGGGACTAAAAATCCAGCAACCCCCTAGGGGGGTAGCACTACATGGGGTAGACTTTATTTAGATCAGCAGGGGATATGTTCCGCTGATCCCCTGCTGATCAGAGCAGAGCTGGTGGATGACAGGTCCATGTCCACTCAGATTATACACAGAGGACATGGACAGAGCCTGCTCTGCTCTATGAGCAGCCAGGAGTAAACAGATTCTGCTGTCCTTTTACACCGACTGTTCCCCAATCTGATCCACCTAGACAGTGGAGGACTGATCCCCTTCTTTTTTTTGCTGAACAGATTGGACTTGGAGGTAGGCGGGTGTAAACAGAAACAAGTCCGTTTACACCCGCCGGTCCATAGGGGTAAAAACGACTTTTCGATCAAGTCCACCTGCAGGCATAGGACACACCCCTTGCCACGCTCCCTTAAAGGAAAATTGTACAAAAAAACACGATTTGTTAAACCCACAAGTGCTTTTTTTACCACTACTATTCCTTTATATTGGCTTTTGGAATTTACAAATGCAGAAATTTAGAAATCAGATGAAAGGTTTAGCACTGGGAAACACTTTTTGATAGATAAAAAGTGCATTTTATATACAACTATAGAGATCAGATCAAAATGAGGGACAAATGAGGAGGAATGAGGGACATTGCTCCAAATCAGGGACAGTCCCTCCAAATCAGGGACAGTTGGGAGCCATGGGTACAGAGATGTGCTGGGGGTTGGAGGTGCACAGACAGCGGAGACCAACCAGGTACAGGGGGGAACTCTTGAAGGGGGGGGCGGCTGTCTGGGGACCCTGAAGTAAGGAGGGGCTCTCTGGGGACCCTCATGTATGGGGGCCTTCTGGAGACCCTGATGTAGGGGGGCCTTCTGGGGACCCTGATGTAGGGAGGGGCCCTCTGGGGACCCTGATGTAAGGAGGGGCTCTCTGGGGACCCTGATGTAAGGGGAAAGCTCTCTGCGACCCTGATTTAAGAAGGGTCTCTCTGGGGACCCTGATGTAATGAGGGTCTCTCTGGGGACCCTGATGTATAGAGGGGCTCTCTGGGGACACTGATGTAAGGGGGGGGGGGGCTCTCTGGGTACCCTGATGTAAGGAGGGTCTCTCTGGGGACCCTGATATAAGGAGGGGCTCTCTGGGAACCCTGATGTAATGAGGGTCTCTCTGGGGACCCTGATGTAAGGAGGGTCTCTCTGGGGACCCTGATGTAAGGAGGGGCTCTCTGGGGATCCTGATGTAAGGAGGGGCTCTCTGGGGATCCTGATGTAAGGAGGGGCTCTCTGGGGACCCTGATGTAATGAGGGGGGCTTTGGGGACCCTGATGTAAGGGAGGGATCCGCACTCAGATATGTAACAATATTTTATATATATATATATATATATATATATATATATATATATATATATATATATATATATATATATATATATATATATATATATATATATACATATACATATATATATAAAAATAGTCAGAAGGGTGAGGTGCACTACAGTCTCAGATGGCCGTGCTTAGCAATCAAGCCCTCCCACAGGCTTCGACATAGAAAAAATCCAAACAAGGGATTGCTGCACAAACCGTATTTATTTTGAAATCTTCAAAAGGACATCACCATGTATCATAAATACATACATACACACACGTATATTATATACATGTGTATGCCCGCCCAAGCATATGACTTTCTTTACGTCGCTGCTTTGGGCTCTAGCCTGAGATCTTTTGTAGATCTAGCAACGCCCCTGGTGGGGGCCCTTCATGGTTTCTTGCACCAAGGCGATGAAGATTCTAGTTACGCCTCTGGCTGGTTCACCTCCTAGCTAAACCCAAACCCTCCCTGTTTCTTCCATGTTCCCACATGCTATGCTCAAGCTCAGCCGAACTTAAATCAGCTGGCTCCAAAGTGTGTCACATACACAGTAGGGTTGGAGTTTCTTAAGGAGAGGCACTTGAAAATCAGCCTGCTCTTTTTGCTGTATTCATGCTTCTTCCAATATGACTTTTGTATGGCCACGCTGCTGATTTCCAGCTTGGGGACCCTTTTTCACCAGTTTAATGGGATACCCCCCAAAGCCTCCTGGATTTGTGTCACTACCTGGGTAAGCTGCTCACCACTCTAAATTCATTGTTAGCAAGCCCTGATGAAGGGGGAGTTTTGTGCCCTGAAGTGTCTCGGCTTTCTACCTTTACATTGTGTCCAATGAAACATTCTTATTGGACTTGATTGGAACAAAGAAGGTTGAAATATCGCACACAGGAACCCAGCCACTATATAGAGAGAAGATACGGCTTCAACCCAAACTCCTCCTGGCTAGGTTCCTCTGCAATATTTCACCTAGTCTAAGGGGCTTAATCATTAGACATGTGCAATTTGTTTTGGTCAGAATACAAATTAGGACAAATTTTTGGTAATACATCCGAATCTCCGAATGAAATAGTAACGAATGGTAACAAATTTAGCTGAAATTAGTTTAGTTTATTCATTTTCTAACAAATTCCAACTTTTCAGAACGATTAGAATTTGGATTGGTCAAAAAATGATCGACCGATTTAAATTCTGTGTGAAGAAATAGCTGGTTGTTAGTCAGCGGGCCAGGAAGCCGGCCGCCCACATCCTTAACAACCATGAGTTAACATCTGTCAACGGGCTCCTGCCTACTTTTTGCTTTGACAGTTTTTATATAGGCAGGGGGCAGGGCCACCCAGTCACGTCACCCGGTGGCACCTCCCCTTCTGATGTCACGTGATGGGCACAATCCCTTAGTTCCACTCCCTACCCACCTCCAAGCACTGTCTGTTGGTTCCACTCCCTACCCACCCCCGAGCATTGTCCCTTGGTTCAACTCCCTACCCACATCTGAGCACTGTCCCTTGGTTCCACTCCCCTACCCACCTCCGAGCACTATCCCTTGGTTCCACTCCCTACCCACTTTCGAGCACTGCCCCTTGTCAACTCCCTATCTACCTCCGAGCACTGTCCCTTGGTTCTACTCCCTACCCGCCCTCGAGCACTATCTCTTGATTTAACTCCCTACCCACCTCTGAGCACTGTCCCTTGGTTCAACTCCCTACCCACCTCCAAGTACTGTCCCTTGGTTCAACTCCCTACCCACCTCTGAGCACTGTCCCTTGGTTCAACTTACTACTCACCTCCGAACACTGTCCCTTGGTTCTACTCCCTACCCTTCCCAAGCACTGTCCCTTGGTTCCACTCCCTACCCACCTCCGAGCACTGTCCCTTGGTTCCACTCCCTACCCACATTCAAGCACTGTCCCTTGGTTCCACTCTCTACCCACCTTCGAGCACTGTCCCTTGGTTCCACTCCCTACCCACCTCTGATCAATGTTCCTTGGTTCAACTCCCTACCTACCTCCAAGCACTGTCCGTTGGTTCAACTCTTTACCCACCTCCAAGTACTGTTCCTTGGTTCAACTCCCTACCTATCTCCAAGCACTGTCCCTTGGTTCCATTCCCCTACCCACCTCCGAGCACTGTCCCTTGGTTCCACTACCTACACACCTCTGAGCACTATCCGTTGGTTCCATTCCCTATCCACCTCCGAACACTGTCCCTTGGTTCCACTCCCTGCCCACCCCTGAGCACTGTCCCTTGGTTCAACTCCCTACCCACCTCCGAGTAGTGTTCCTTGGGTCCACTCCTCTACCCACCTCCGAGCACTATCCCTTGGTTCCACTCTCTACCCACCTCCAAGCACTGTCCCTTGGTTTCACTCCCTGCCCACCCCTGAGCACTGTCGCTTGGTTCAACTCCCTACCCACCTCTGAGCACTGTCCCTTAGTTCAACTCCCCTACTCACCTCCGAGCACTGTCCCTTGGTTCCACCCCCTACCTACCTCTGAGCACTATCCCTTGGTTCAACTCCTCACCCACCTCCGAGCACTGTCCCTTGGTTCAACTCCCTACCCACCTCCGAGCACTGTCCCTTGGTTCAACTCCCTACCCACCTCTGAGCACTGTCCCCTGGTTCCACTCTCTACCCACCCCCAAGCACTGTCCCCTGGTTCCACTCCCTACCCACCTCCAAGCACTGTCCCTTGTTTTATCTCGCTACCTACCTCGGAGCACTGTCCCTTGGTTCCACTCCCTACCCACCTCCTAGCACTGTCCCTTGGTTCAACTCCCTAGCCACCTCCGAGTACTGTCCCTTAGTTAAACTCCCTACCCACCTCCGAGCACTGTCCCTTGCTTCAACTCCCTACCCACCTCCCAGTACTGCCCTTTTAGAGAAAACAGAACAAAGTAACATTTAGTGGGGCTTAATTTGTATATAATTTGTTAATACCAAGAAAAGCAGTGACATAGATCCCCGGCAGCCAGCAACCATAGACCCCCAGCAACAATATACCCCCTCCAGCAACAACAAATCCCCTCAGCAACAATAGACCCCCTGCAACAAAATACCACACAGCAACAATAGATCCCCCAGTGACAAATAGACCTCCCCAGCAACAATAGACCCCCCTGCCCTTTGAACAATAGACCCCCTGCAACAAAATTTCTCCCCCAGCAACAATAGATCAACTTCAGCAACAATAGATCCCTAAAAGCAACAATATATTTCCCAGCAGCAAGCAACGACAGACCCCTCCCTCAAAAGTAGATCCCTACCAGTAACAATTGACCCCCCAGCAACATAGGACCCCTCTCCCCAGCAACAATAGAACCCCCACCAGCAACAGTAGAAGCTCCCAGTGACAGTAAACCCTCCAGCACCCCTTGCCATTACATACTTTCAGTGCAGGAGGTGCTGGAACGGTGTTTCCCTACATTGCCACTGGAAAAAGCATGGATTATATGTACAGTATCTCACAAAAGTGAGTACACCCCTCCCATTTTTGTAAATATTTTATTATATCTTTGGATGGCTGAATGTCTGTCGTCCCAGAAGGAAGCCTTTTCTAAAGATGATGCACAAGAAAGCCCGCAAACAGTTTGCTGAAGACAAGCAGACTAAGGACATGGATTACTGGAACCATGTCCTGTGGTTTGATGAGACCAAAATAAACTTATGTGGTTCAGATGGTGTCAAGCGTGTGTGGCGGCAACCAGGTGAGGAGTACAAAGACAAGTGTGTCTTGCCTATGGTCAAGCATGGTGGTGGGAGTGTAATGGTCTGGGGCTACGTGAGTGCAGCCGGCACTAGGCAGCTACAGTTTATTGAGGGAACCATGAATGCCAACATGTACTGTGACATACTGAAGCAGAGCATGATCCCCCTCCCTTTGGATACTGGGCCGCAGGGCAGTATTCCAACATAACGACCCCAAACACACCTCCAAGACAACCACTGCCTTGCTTAAGAAGATGAGGATAAAGGTGATGGACTGGCCAAGCACGTCTCCAGACCTAAACCCTATTGAGCATCTGTGGGGCATCCTCAAATGGAAGGTGGAGGAGCGCAAGGTCTCTAACATCCACCAGATCTGTGATGTCATCATGGAGGAGTGGAAGAGGACTCCAGTGGCAACCTGTGAAGCTCTGGTGAACTCCATGCCCAAGAGGGTTAAGGCAGTGCTGGAAAATAATGGTGACCACACAAAATATTGCCACTTTGGGTCCAATTTGGACATTTTCACTTAGGGGTGTACTCACTTTTTCTGCCAGTGGTTTAGACATTAATGGCTGTGTGTTGAGTTATTTTGAGGGGACAGCAAATTTACACTGTTATACAAGCTGTACACTCACTACTTTACATTGTAGCAAAGTGTCATTTCTTCAGTGCTGTCACATGAAAAGATATAATAAAGTATTTACAAAAATGTGAGGGGTGTACTCACTTTTGTGAGATACTGTATTTGATAACTGCAAAGTAACACATACTTGTTGATCCGTTGTCCTGTTGTCACCCTGTTATAGATGGGAAATGATAATTATAATGGACAATGCGCGGCTCCTGCCCTCACATCTATAATATTTTATGTAAGCATTCATTATGCCAAATGTCAATGGACACTGGGGCTGATTTACGAAAGCCGTACGCCATCAGTAGAGGTGCACCCCGAGGCACAAAGCACATTTTCATATTTACGAAATGGTACGCCAGGAACAGAGCGCGAATCCCCCATTTACTATAGCTATCTTGGCGCATGGGAGAATGCAATCCCTGCGCCACTATGGACATGGCACACGGCATCTTCAATTCAATATTAACAGAAGAGGTGCCAATATTATGGGGTGATGTGAGGAAGTTTAGTAACAACTGCCCAAGTAAGAAATATGCCCAAAAAAGAATAAGAAAGTAACTTTTTCTGAGCAAGCCTGCTGTGCCTGCAAATACGTTTAGAACTGCGCAAGATCAATGAAAGCACTGCGCATGTGCAAGTGGCTGTTGCGCTCGTTTAAATGCGTTTGTTCACTGCGCGGCCAAGATCTTAGTAAATGTCAAGCAACGTAAATGCAATTGCGTGGGTTGAGCGGGCTCACCTCTAAACTTGACAATCTTATTTTACGCTGGTTCACCTTTTATGTATTTTTTTAATGATATTTGCACACAGGTCATGTTAGCATGTTACGTTGCCAACATGTGACATACACCTTGTTAAAATTATGTTTAAAGACTCTCGCTCCTCTAGCTCCTCCTAAAAGGGCATTTAACCTTCCCCCTCTGATGCATATGATTTTCTTGGGCTATCTTTTGCTTTTAAAGGGGAACTCCACACTCCATTCTTTAATGCTCCTTGTTTCCTCCCTCTAATCCCTTGGATTTCCATGGGCTAACGTTTTATTTTAAAGGGGAACTCCTCACTCCATTCTACAATGCTCTTGCCTTCCCCTTCTAATGCATATGATTTATTTTGGCTAACTTTTGCTTTTAAAGGGGAACTCCACACTCCATTCCATTCTCCAAAGGCTGGGAGCTGCCTTCACCAATACAAACCACATCCTTTTTTAGAGCATACAGCAGGGCCAGCTAGGAAAGGGGCGAGAAGAGTGATAGCCTAACCCCCTCCTGAACCATACAAGGCCACATCCACTCAACATAGCTGGCTGCCTTTGGGGCATGTTGGGCTCAGCCCAATACCAGCCACAGAGCACCTTGTACCCACTAGTTTAAAGGCGCTTTCCACATTCCGTAAAGCCCCCTGTCTGTAGCCCCCCACAACCCCAGCCTAGGGTTGTGTGGAAGAGACCCTTGTCCTCCTGAATATGGGAACAAAGTGGTTGACTTTTGGGGTTCCTGGGCCCCTCCTGCCCCCAAGCATACACCCCCCTTTCATGGGCTGGCTTGCTGTGTGGTTGGCTAGGGGTTTGTTAGTGTTTGGGAGGGGCACAACATTTTTTTACTTTGGGGTGGGATTTTTCACGTGGGGGTTCTTTTTTCAAGCCTTAACAGACCCAAATGACCTTGTATGTATTGGGGGGTGGGGGTGGGGGTGGGGGGCAGGCTATTTCTTTTTTTTTATCTTGCAGCTGCAATGTAGATTTGTAACTTTTCTCTAAAGCCGTACATCTTTGAAGCAGCATTTTGGATACATGCTACAGACGCACAACTTTACAGGCAGAGTAAGCCCCCCCCCAAGTTACTAGCTTTTCATCAATTTTGCGTTTTTAAAGGCACTTCTCCTTGTTTCGTTTTTGGGGTTGTCCAAATTGGTGACATTGATATATGTCTGTCAGGGTGGTACCTGGGCCCCCATACCCATTTTAATAGCTAGAAGATAAGCCAGCCAAGTAGGGACTAGCAAAATTAACAAATCAGTTCCCATAGACTGCAATGGTATTTGTTGTATAACTTTTGCCCATGTTAGGCTTTTTGTTTGCCCCCCTGGACCGGGGGGGTGTTTGTCCCATCTGTAATTTTGTGGCATGCTGGATGATGTGCTTAATTTTGGTGCAAGCTGCAATTGGGTTGGTCTGGGCATGCTCAGGGATAGGGATGAGCTTCGTGTTCGAATCGAATCCCTGTTCGACTCGAACATCAGCCGTTCGACCGTTCGTCGAATTGCGAACGATATGGGCCGTTTGCGCCAAATTCGTGTGGCGCGTCACGGCCCATAATTCACTGCGGCATCGCAGTGCATTGCTGGCTGATGATTGGCCAAGCATGCACTATGACCCGCATGCTTGGCCAATAACAGCGCTGTCGGTAGAGAGAGCTGTAATTGGCCAAAGCCAGGGTGGCTTTGGCCAATTATGGCTCCGGGGGTTTAGAACACGCCCCACACTATATAAGGCCGCCTGCACAGCGGCCCTGTGTAGTGTGTTCCGGCGTGCTTACAGAGAGAGAGAGACAGTGTCATTTCATTTGAGTTAGCTAGCTTAGGCAGGACAGTCAGTGAGTTAGCTGCACTTACAGTGTATTGTGTATATATATGCATCCCAGGTGTTGTATATATATATATATATATATATATATATATATATATATATATATATATATATATATATACTGTATTCAGTTTAGCTAGATCCGTTCCTGTTATCTTCCTACTGACAGGCAGGCTTGTCTTGTTACAGTATTTACAGCTACCTGAAGAAAATTGCTGGTGTTCTTTTGATCCTATTAGTACCACAGTCAGGCAGCTAGACTAGTTACAGTTAGTGTAGTGCGTCCTCCTCATAGTGTTCAGCTAAAGCTACAAGTTAGTTTAGTGTGACCTCTGCACAGCGTTCAGCTAAAGCTACAAGTTAGGGTAGTGCGTCCTCCTCACAGTGTTCAGCTAAAGCTACAAGTTGGTGTAGTGCGTCCTCCTCACAGTGTTCAGCTAAAACTAAAAGTTAGTGTAGTGCGACCTCTGCACAGTGTTCAGCTAAAGCTACAAGTTAGTGTAGTGCGTCCTCCTCACAGTGTTCAGCTAAAACTACAAGTTAGTGTAGTGCGACCTCTGCACAGTGTTCAGCTAAAGCTACAAGTTAGTGTAGTGCGTCCTCCTCACAGTGTTCAGCTAAAACTACAAGTTAGTGTAGTGCGACCCCTGCACAGTGTTCAGCTAAAGCTACAAGTTAGTGTAGTGCGTCCTCCTCACAGTGTTCAGTTAAACCTACAAGTTAGTGTAGTGCGACCTCTGCACAGTGTTCAGCTAAAACTACAAGTTAGTGTAGTGCGTCCTCCTCGCAGTGTTCAGCTAAAACTACAAGTTAGTGTAGTGCGACCTCTGCACAGTGTTCAGCTAAAGATACAAGTTAGTGTAGTGCGTCCTCCCCACAGTGTTCAGCTAAAACTACAAGTTAGTGTAGTTCGAGCTCTGCACAGTGTTCAGCTAAAGCTACCTGTAGAAGGTTGGTGGTGTTTTCCTGATCCTATCACTACCGCAGGCAGCTAAATAAGCTACAAGTTAGTTTTTTGCGAGCTCTGCACAGTGTTCACCTAAAGCTACCTGTAGAAGGTTAGTGGTGTTTTCCTGATCCTATCACTACCGCAGGCAGCTAAATAAGATACAAGTTAGTTTTTTGCGAGCTCTGCACGGTGTTCACCTAAAGCTACCTGTAGAAGGTTGGTGGTGTTTTCCTGATCCTATCACTACCGCAGGCAGCTAAATAAGATACAAGTTAGTTTTTTGCGAGCTCTGCACGGTGTTCACCTAAAGCTACCTGTAGAAGGTTGGTGGTGTTTTCCTGATCCTATCACTACCGCAGGCAGCTAAATAAGCTACAAGATAGTTTTTTGCGAGCTCTGCATGGTGTTCACCTAAAGCTACCTGTAGAAGGTTGGTGATGTTTTCCTGATCCTATCACTACCGCAGGCAGCTAAATAAGCTACAAATTATTTTTTCGCGAGCTCTGCAGTGTTCACCTAAAGCTACCTGTAGAAGGTTGGTGGTGTTCTCATACTACAAGCAGGCAGTTGATTTTGCTAGCTGCAGTATCAGTACATCAGTACCATGTTGAGCCGCAACAAGCGGAAGACTTGGTCAAGTGGATGACCAAGCCGTCCTCATCCTCCTCATCCTCTCTCACCCATGCTCAGGGTACTTTGTCTGGCAAAGCAGCTGCCAACGCGGCCTCTTCCCTCAGCTCAATGGCATCAGTGACTCCTTCCCTAGCCCCATCATGTCCTCCTGAGGAGTCCCTCGTACTGTTTGACCACAGTGTTGGGTATATGCTCCAGGAGGATGCCCGGCGTTTGGAAGGCTCTGATGATGATACTGAGCTAGATGAAGGCAGTAACGTGAGCACGGACAGAGGGGGTGCCCAAGAAGGACAGCAATCTGGCAGTCATGCTCCCCCTGCTGCAGCATACTGCCAGGTTTGCTCCAGTGATGAGGAGGGAGGGGATGATGAGGTCACTGACTCAACGTGGGTGCCTGATAGGAGAGAGGAGGAGGAGGAGGAGGCACTTCACCAACGAGTCAGGATGCCCTCCAGGGGCCAGCCTAAGGGCAACACACTGACTGCATCACACCCCAAAGCTCCGCATGTGCAGGGCGCTGCAGTCTCTCCGCATTATTCAAAAAGTTCTTTGGTGTGGGCCTTTTTTGAGATGAGTGCATCAGATCGCACCGCTGCTATTTGCAACATATGTCTCAAGCGTATCTCGCGTGGCCAAAACATCTCCCACTTGGGCACCACATGCTTGACCAGACATATGTTGACCTGACATGCAGTTTATTGGCAAGCGTATCTAAAAGACCCACACCAAAGAACAAAGAGGACCTCTCCTTGCTCCTCATCAGCTGAGATCTCCAACCCCACTATACCTTCAGTCCTCTCTGAGACCTGCACTGAGAGGAATGAAGTGTAGAATTAGGTGTGTCACAGCCAAGTACTTGTGGGCAATCTGCTTTTGGTACACCGACGTCAGATTGTACCAGGCAAATTTCCCTGCCCCAGCTGCTGCACCACCGAAAGAAGTTCGCTCCCAGCCATCCACATGCCCAGCGGTTGAATGCTAGCTTGGCAAAATTGCTAGCACTTCAGTTTGTGGAATGTGCGGTTCCTCAGTGGCAGGTACCCAAACGCCACTTTTTCTCACGGAAGGCGATTTCGGCTCTCTACCGGCATGTGGAAGGCAATGTCCATGCCTCGCTGGACAGGGCGGTCAGTGGTAAGGTGCATATTACCGCTGACTCATGGTCCAGCAGGCATGGACAGGGACGTTACCTAAGTTTCACCATGCATTGGGTGACTCTGCTGGCAGCTGGGAAGGATGCAGGACAAGGTGCAGTAGTGTTGGAGGTTGTTCCGCCACCATGCCTCCAAAATGCCACTACTAATGGTTGTGACACACCTCTCTCCTCCACCCCCTCCTCTTCTTCTTCCTCCATGGCCTCTTCCTGTGCTTTGTCCTCGGAACCAGCGGTGCTCCGTAGGCGTTCAAGGGGCTACCCAAGTACGCAGGCCAAAAGATGCCATGCGGTGCTTGAGCTGATGTGCTTGGGGGACAGGAGCCACACTGGGGCAGAGGTTCTGTCAGCTCTGCAGGGGCAGGTTCAGAGGTGGTTGATGCCACGCCAACTTAAGGCAGGAATGGTGGTTTGCGACAATGGCACCAACCTCCTCTCTGCCCTCCAACAGGGACAAATGACCCATGTGCCCTGTTTGGCTCACGTCTTTAACTTGGTGGTGCAGCGGTTCTTGGGCAAGTCCCCGGGCTTACAGGATGTTCTGAGGCAGGCCAGGAAAATCTGTGTGCATTTCCGCCGGTCATATAATGCCAGTGCTCGGCTGGCGGACCTCCAAAAGGAGTTTAACCTGCCCAGGAACCGCCTAATCTGTGACATGCCAATCAGGTGGAACTCAACGTTGGCCATGCTGCAGCGGCTGCACATGCAGCAGAGGGCCATCAATGAGTACCTGTGCGACTATGGCACCAGGACAGGGTCAGGGGAGCTTGTTTTTTTTTCCCCACGCCAGTGGGCCATGATCAGGGATGCATGTACTGTCCTGTCACCATTTGAGGAGGCCACGAGGATGGTGAGCAGTGACAGTGCATGCATCAGTGACACTGTCCCCCTTGTCCACCTGTTGGAGCACACGCTGCGTGGAATAATGGACAGGGCACTTGAGGCAGAACAGAGGCAGGAAGAGGAGGACTTCCTTAGCTCTCAAGGCCCCCTTATCCAGACAGTGTTCCTGCGTGCCCGCCGATCACACAGGAAGAGGAGGAGGAGGATTGTGTCAGTATGGAGGTGGAGCCTGGCACTCAGCATCAGCAGCAGTCTTTAAGGGATCAGTCCCAAGAAATACATGAACTTGTACGTGGCTGGGAGGAGGTGGCTGCGGACCATGTCGTCTTTAGTGACCCAGAGGACTCCGGACCGAATGCTTTAGCAAACCTACGCTGCATGGCCTCCCTGATCCTGCAAAGCCTGCGTAAGGATCCTCGTATTCGTGGTAACAAGGAGAAGGACCAATACTGGCTGGCAACCCTCCTTGATCCACGTTATAAGGGTAAGGTTGCGGACCTTATCTTGCTGTCACAGAGGGAGCAGAGGATGAAACATCTTCGGGAGGCCTTGCAGAAAGGTCTGTGCAACGCGTTCCCAGAGACTGGAAGGTTACAAACTCCTGTTTCTGGACGTGTTGCTGAGGCTTCGGTCAGTCAAAGAAGGAGCGGTAGAGAAGGTGGCCATCTGACCGATGCGTTCAGACAATTTTTTAATCCGCAGCCCCAAGGTATGATCGGTTCCAGCAACCATCGCCACCAACTTTCAAACATCAAACTTACAAACGACTCCTACTTGCAAACGGAAGGAGACAAGAAAGGAAGTGAGATGAAATCTACCCCTAGGAAGGGAAATTCTCTCCTGTAAGAGTTAATATGGGAAAAACATTTCTCCCTTCCACTGATGCTTTATCACCAATCCTTGTTTCACAAAAAAAAACTAATTTTCAAAAAACATTTGTCATTGGGACAAAAAGTGAGGTGAAATCTTCTGAAGAGGAGCACAGACAGCAAAACAAATGTCACAGGGGTGATAACCCTTCCCTATGTTTTCCAAAAAGCTTAAAATAGATTTTTTGGCTGGAGCTAAACACGTTAAAAATGTACCAGTTCAAAATTACAAACAGATTCTACTTAACAACAAACCTACAGTCCCTGTCTTGTTTGCACCGCCTGTATACTGCTGTTTAGAGTACAGAGCAGTATACTGCTGTTTCCTTTTTAAATTTGGGTGCGGGGTTCCCTTTAATATCCATACAAGACCCAAAGGGCCTGGTAATGGACTGGGGGGGTACCCATGCCGTTTGTCTCACTGATTTTCATCCATATTGTCAGGACCCGACATTACATTAAAGCTGCAAGCAGTTTTAAATTACTTTTTTTCCTTTAAAAATGACATTTTGTGCAGGAACTGTTCTAAGCACGGGAAACACGCGCCACTTTACAGGCATACTATAGACACCCCCCAGGTACGATATTTAAAGGAATATTTGATTTTTTTTTTTACTTTAAGCATAATTAAAATCACTGCTCCTGAAAAAACGGCTGTTTTTAAAACTTTTTTTGCATTGATACATGTCCCCTGGGGCAGGACCCGGGTCCCCAAACCCTTTTTAGGACAATACCATGCAAATTAGCCTTTAAAATGAGCACTTTTGATTTCGAACGTTCGAGTCCCAAAGACGTCAAATTTGTGCGAATTTTCGGTCCATTTGCAGGTTCTGGTGTGAACCGAACCGGGGGGGGGGGGTGTTCGGCTCATCCCTACTCAGGGACTTTGATTTTTTCATGCGCCTTTTGGTGTGTGAAATGCATTTGGGTTGGTCTGGGCATGCTCAGGGACTTTGCTTTTTTTTAAATTCTTTTTGTGTGTGAACAGCACTTAGATGTTTCTGGGCATGCTCAGAGTGTGTTTTTGGTTTAGTAATTTAAGGACATCCTTAACAGGTGTACACACTTTGAATTTCCGTCACTACATTGGGTGAACTTGCATTTTGTGTGTTTCATGGACTGTGCATGGGTTTTCAATTGCCTCATTAGCACGCAAACCTATGTTATATAAAGCTTGCAGAATGGCATTTGAAATGCCTCTAAACACAGCTTCTGAACGTATTTTTTGGGATTTAAAAAAAAGCCTCTAAACACAACTGCCTAGAAACGACTAGAAACGACCCTGTGTACATGTACTGATAAAATAACATAGAGGAGAGTTCAGGAGCAGCTGAAAAAAATGCCCAACTGCTCCTAAACGTCCGTTTACCAGCAGTGTACACGAGGCCTTACTAGTATTAGAGACTGGTCACGAGAAGAGGAAGCTGCTAAAATATCTCCTATGCCGCATACACACGATTAGAATTTCGGGCCGCAAAAAACCGATGAGGATTTTTCGTCGGAAAATGCGACCGTGTGTATGCTCCATCGGTCTTTTGCTGGCCGAATTCCAGCCAGCAAAAGATTGAGAGCATGCTCTTAATTTTTCGGTCGGAAAAAGTTCCTATCCGAAAATGCGATCGTCTGTGGCAATTCCAACACGCAAAATCCCTACTCATGCTCGGAAACAATTCGACGCATGCTCGGAAGCATTGAACGTCATTTTCTCGGCTTGTCGTAGTGTTGTACGCCCCCGCCTTCTTGACGGTCGTAATTTCAGCAAACTTTTGCGTGACCGTGTGTATGCAAGGCCAACTTGAGCGGAATCCCGTCGGAAAAGCTATCATATCTTTTTCCGACGAAAAAAACGATCGTGTGTACGTGGCATAACTATACTACACTATTCCAGGTATCTATACTGTACATTGTTTGATGGTGCAATTAATTTACTTGCTCACATGTCTTATTTATTTTGACAAATGTATTTCAGCTTAAATGTGTTACAGACTTATTTTATTCTATTTTCAAGCAAACTTTGCACTAATTGTGTACATTAACTTTGTTCACCATTTGCATTTGAATTTGGTTATTGTTTTGATATTTAATTTTCAAGATGTATCTCTGAAAAATTTATTTTTTTAAATAGGGGAGGTAGGGTGAAAGTCTTTGTGACTTTTTATTGCTCTCTGTGGCACTGCTGAGGTGTTATATTCTCATTTACTGACCTGGTGAATAGGTGTCACTGGGTTTCTTTTTCTAGATTTTTTTTGGAATATTATATATATTATATATTATTATATAATATTATATAATATTATATTATAGCAAAATATCAGTTTTTTGTTTTTTCATTTTAACTTTTTACTCTTATAATGCATGTATTATGGAGAGGCAGTGCTGTGTTTTGGCCTAGGCCAACAAGGCCCAGGCCTAGGGAGGCACTTTGCGGGGGGCGGCAAGAAAGCCGCCCCCCAAAATGGCACCCGCGCCCTCCTCCTGCACAACAGGGCACATCAGGAGAGTACAGCTTATGAGTGCAGTGGCATCGCGGCTGCAGATGGGACCAGAAAGCAGTTTAAGCAGGAGCCGTCAAGCCGCCCCCATAAAGCCGTGATTCTCTCTATCTGATTGGCCCCCTGCTGTGGCCAATCATGGGGAGGGAAACAGCGGGCAGGAAGCTGAGCGGCAGCGCGGCAAAACCAATTAGAGCCGCTCTCTCTTCTCCCTTCGACTGACAGAAAGGGGAGGGGAGGGGCGAGCGGGGGAGTTCTCTGCTGCTGCCGAGTTCTCTGGTAAATGGAGCAGCAGCGCTGTGACAGGGAGAGTAGAGCTGTGGGTTGTCTGTGTATCTCCCCCGCTCGCCTCCCCCTCCTCTTTCTGTCAGCCGAACGGAGAAGAGAGAGAGAGCGGCTCTATTTGGTTTCGCCGTGCCGCTGCCCAGCTTCCTGCCCACTGTTTCCCTCCGCATGATTGGCCACAGCAGAGGGCCAATCAGAAGACTCTGGGGGCATCATGGGAAAAGTAGTCCCTGAAGAGTGGCGGCCCCTGTGTGTCCACAGACATCATGCCACAGCCTACAGCATGCATGCACTCTGCTGGGGGGGCTTACAGGAGGAGAAAAAGAGAGTACTGTGCTGGGGGAAACCAGATAGGGAGCCACACTGTACCCGCACCACCAGAGCCACGCTGTACCCGCACCACCAGAGAGCCACGCTGTACACGCACCACCAGAGCCACGCTGTACCCACACCACCAGAGCCACGGTGTACCCGCACCACCAGAACCAGGCTGTACCCGCACCACCAGAGCCACGCTATACCCGCACCACCAGAGCCACGCTATACACGCACCACCAGAGAGCCACGCTGTACAGGCACCCCCAGAACCACGCTGTACCCGCACCACCAGAGCCACGCTGTACACGCACCACCAGAGCCATGCTGTACACGCACCACCAGAGCCACGCTGTACAGGCAACACCAGAGAGCCATGCTGTACAGGCACCACCAGAGCCACGCTGTACACGCACCACCAGAGCCACGCTGTACATGCACCACCAGAGCCCCGCTGTACACGCACCACCAGAGCCATGCTGTATCCGCACCACCAGAGAGCCATGCTGTACACGCACCACCAGAGCCATGCTGTACCCGCACCACCAGAGCCACGCTGTACACGCACCATCAGAGCCACGCTGTACCTGCACCACCAGAGCCACGCTGTACACGCACCACCAGAGCCACGCTGTACCCGCACCACCAGAGAGCCACGCTGTACCCGCACCACCAGAGCCACGCTGTACCTGCACCACCAGAGCCACGCTGTACACGCACCACCAAAGCCACATTGTACACGCATCACCAGAGAGCCACGTTCCCGCACCACCAGAGAGGGAGCCATGCTGTACCCGCACCACCACAGAGAGAGCCACGCTGTTCCCGCACCACCAGAGAGGGAGCCACAATGTACCCGCACCACCAGAGAGGGAGCCACACTGTACCCGCACCACCAGAGAGGGAGCCATGATGTACCCGCACCACCAGAGAGGGAGCCATGCTGTACCCGCACCACCAGAGAGGGCGCCACGATGTACCCGCACCACCAGAGAGGGAGCCATGCTGTACACGCACCACCACAGAGAGAGCCACGCTGTTCCCGCACCACAAGAGAGGGAGCCACAATGTACCCGCACCACCAGAGAGGGAGCCACACTGTACCCGCACCACCAGAGAGGGAGCCACGATGTACCCGCACCACCAGAGAGGGAGCCACGCTGTACCCTCACCACCAGAGAGGGCGCCACGATGTACCCGCACCACCAGAGAGGGAGCCACGTTGTACCTGCACCACCAGAGAGGGAGCCACGCTGTACCTGCACCACCAGAGATCCACGCTGTACCCGCACCACCAGAGGGGGAGAAAGATGAAGCCACTGCCAGGGTACAGACATGCTACACTACTGACTAGAGTCAGCCTGGGCAACTCAGAGTGAGGGAACGTCCAGCGGGAGGGATCACTGTTGCGGTTTCACCGGGTCTGGTAAGAGCCTGTTGGCCATTATCCATTACTGTTCCCAGGGACTGAGCCATTAGGAAATGCCTAACCTGATATCCTCTAGGCCAACCCTAGTGACGCCACTGTCCCGGAGCCCACAACAAGTTCTGGCGCTGAGTTTCGGTAACTGGCCAGACAGGGATGTGCCAGCGTGGGCACCCAGGACATCTGTCGCCCGGAGTCCCACAAGCGGCGATGTGCTTTCCATAGCAGCCGACACCTCTCTCCCCACTGTCAGCCACACACACTCCTCGGCTCCTCCTCCCTTCTCCTTCTTGGCTCCAATTTTCTAGTGTACACAGCCAGGAGGAGGAGGTGCCACAGAGGAGGGACACAACTTCAGTGCAAGAGCCTCCCAAAGCACCCAGCACATATCCCCTTACCCCCCAAATGAAAAGATGTCGCATCCCTCACTGTCCTCCTCCCGGGGCTTCCCTCTGTCCTCTTCCCGCGGCATCCCTCTGTCCTCCCATGAAGATGACAGGGCAGATCTTAAAAAGGAAGGGGTGTGGTCTTGACAGGAAGGGGTGGGTCATAGTTAAATTAGGGGGTGCGCGAGCTTAGTCAGGCCTAGGGCAGCACAAAACCTAAATACACCACTGAGCAGAGGGGAATATTGATTTGCAAGGTTCCAAATCAAAAGAATATAATCTAGGGGGACAACACTGCTCATTTATAAACATGATAGAGTGATAGGGTTTTTTCACCCTCGCTTACAAATTTTGCAAGTGGCAGAATCACAAAGTGAAAAAGGAAAAAAAATAGCCTGGAAAAAAATGATTGCAAGAATTACATGAAAGACTTGTTAGCAGCAAAATATACAATTTGGGGTTTATAGACAAAGATGTTTTTCTATTGAGAGCATTTTACTAAACTGTTGGCGCTATATAAATCCTGTATAATAATAATAATAATAATAATTTTACGTATTGTCGTTAGATATACAGTACATGTTTTTCTAATATCTACTCTGATTAGCTCTCTATGATTAAAAATATGTGTGAAAAGACATTTAGGCTTATTTGCTAAAGGAGCTGAAAATCTATACTCTTTAAATTGCATGAATATTTACTTCAATTATCCAATCATTTCAAAAGTAAATTCATGTGCAAATGGGAAAATCCGCACTCCAGCCGCGCTCCAGGAAATTATAATCCAAACTTCTTTATTTTAAAATCAGGAACATGTCATACAGTACATCAAAGGCAGAGTGTACAGACAAGCAGCTTACGCGTTTCGCACTATATCAAGTGCTTACTCATAGCTCACCATTCATTCACCCTAGTGCGGGGACAACATCCCCAAAAGTAAATTCATGTTGACTTATTGGCACTTGATTAGTTATTCATAAAGGGCATGAATTTGTTTTATACTTGTTGGAATATTTGATGTGAAGATTCACATACATTTTTAAGTAAAAATTCTCAACTACTTTAGCAAATCAGACTCATTAATTCACTTAAAACCTGATTAAATCTATAAATTAGTCAGTGACTAAAGGCCCGTACACACAATATGAAAATTGGATGGAAAAATTTGTACGACGAGCTGTCTGCCGATTTTCAGATCGTTAGTACGGTGCTTTCAACAGCCAATTTTGCTTTTTCCTCAGACAAAAGCTGCATATGCAGACTATAACTTTTTTGTCGGATTTGAACTCAATGTCCGATTTTCGTTTCATTATTACTGTTTTCGTTCGGAAAAAATCATAAGAGCAAGACTGCGCATGCTCAGAAACTAAAGAACACGTGCAAAACAATTCAACACATTACATCACTTCTGACGTTGTATTTTGTCGTACAAAAAATTTTCGTATTTCGTTTCCTCAGCAGGCCTTTGTAAAGGTGGGTGCGCACTGGTCAAAATTTGGACAGTTCAACAGGCAGCGGTCGAATTTTGATGTGTGTGTGTGTGTGTCCCTTCCTGTTCAACAGAAGTCAATTGGCAAATTGGGCACAGTTCACTAAGGTTATCGCATGCATTATGATGGTCACATGACCACTTAACGCATGCGATAATGAAAATGTCAATTTACTATTGTTCGTATGCAGTATTTAGCGCAAACACTAAAAATGTTTGTTAGATACTGCATAAAAAGGCATTAAAGTCAATTCACAGAAGTAAATAAATAAATGCATGCGGTAATTAAGTACTGGTCCAAGCTTGCAATAACTATGATAATGGTCAGATCCTGGGTTAGAGGTAAGTAATTGGTTTAAAAAAATAGGCAGGAAAGTACACGCTGGAGCAGGTGTCAGCTAGGTTCTACTCAGGAGTTGTCTCTGGAGGCTGGCAGACGGCATAGCACAGAGGATGGAGCCCTTTGAATCCAATCTTCTGGAATTTAAGGTAATGCAGAAAAGGAGGAGGAGAAGATCTCGAGTGGTCCTTTTCAAGGAAATTTCTGGATAAATTCATGGATGCTGACACCCTGAAGAACTTCTGCTTATCTAAGGCATTAATCATGGCGGTGTATACCCAAATCATAAGTACCTTGAGCCCTCAACCCAGAGAAGCCATGCCATACCAGTCATGAATAAATTGTTGGCTGCCTTACACTTTAATAGGGCGTACACACGGTCGGACTTTGTTCGGACATTCCAACAACAAAATCCTAGGATTTTTTCTGAAGGATGTTGGCTCAAACTTGTCTTGCATACACACGGTCACACAAAGTTGTCGGAAAATCCGATCATTCTGAACGCGGTGATGTAAAAAAACACGTACGTCAGGACTATAAATGGGGCAGTGGCCAATAGCTTTCATCTCTTTATTTATTCTCTTTCTGCGTGCGTGGCACTTTGTCCGTCGGATTTGTGTACACACGATCGGAATTGTGGAATTTTGTTGTCGGAAAATGTTATCTCCTGCTCTCAAACTTTGTGTGTCGGAAAATCCGGTGGAAAATGTCCGATGGAGCCCACACACGGTCAGAATTTCCGACAACACGCTCCGATCGGACATTTTCCATCGGAAAATCCGACCGTGTTTACGGGGCATTACACTTGCACAAGCGAGATGCTTGCTATAACTTACCGCACGGTTTCATGCGGTATTTGAGGCAGAATTCGGAAATATAACACATGATTTTAAGGAGAGTTTCTTTGTGAATCAAACTGTTTTTTTTTTTAAAAAACACTGCGCGTTATTTTACCGCATACTCATGTGCGGTAAAATATCGCTTAGTGAATTGTGCCCATAAACTTTTGTTGAACGGCCAAGCTGGAAAACTTTTAGCAATATGGTGTGACCAAATCCCCATATTTTTGATAATGTATTTTTGAAAATCTTTAGGTGTTTTTAAACTAGGTGAATGTTTTTTTTGCATGTGTGCACTGTAAAATTTTCTTCTACTGTATGGTCTTATGGCTGCACCAGCTTTAATGAGAGGGTGTGCCCCCCAAATATCTTGTTTGTTACAATGTTGCAGTGACGTGGATTCCTCCATTCACCTCACTTATGTGAAAGGGTGAATCCATTCATTCTTTTTTCATTTAACCAACAAGATGAACAAAAAAAAAACTAAGTGAGTATACTCAGCTTTAGACATAACTGGAAGTTTACAGGTCAGTCCCCCAGCTTTCTTGCTGTAGCACTGTAACATATAAAGGTAACTGAAAACCTGTTGACCTGGTGGAAGGGAGGGTTATAACCCCTGTCTGTTTATTTTTTGCCATGTTTGTCCAATTGGCGAGGTTTACCTTCACTTTTTGTTCCATGGCCAAGTAGGACGTCAGAGAAAATCCCTGCTAATTAAGTGAATTCCTTGGGGATCCCCAGGTCACCAGAACTTGTGTCCCCTTTTGAAAATGTCCCCTCCATTACTTTTCTGGGGATAGCCCAAAATGTGGGGTTGCTGTTACTTTTACTTTCAATGATAATGGTAAGCCGGACAAATAGAGAGTGTGAATTTCCCTAATGCCCTGAACACATGATTGCACATTCCGACAACAAAATCCATGTTTTTTTCTGACAGATGTTGGCTCAAACTTGTCTTGCATACACACGGTCACACAAATCTTGTTGGAAATTCCGATCGCCAAGAACGCGGTGACGTACAACGCGTATGACGAGCCGAGAAAAATGAAGTTCAATAGCCAGTGCGGCTCTTCTGCTTGATTCAGAGCATGCGTGGAACTTTGTGTGTCAGAATTGTGTACACACGATTGGAATTTCCGAGAACGGATTTTGTTGTCGGAAAATTTGAGATCCAGATCTCAAATTTTGTGTGTCGAAAATTCTGATGGAAAATGTCCGATGGAGCCTACACACGGTCAGAATTTCCGACAACAAGCTCCCATCGAACATTTTCCAATGGAAAATCCGACCGTGTGTACGGGGCATTACATGTCCACAGACTGCTCTAAAACAGTTTTCTCATCCATCTCCACTCTAAAAGTAAAAAAAAATACTTTACTTTTAGTTATACTCCGAAAAAAAAATAAACTTTTATGATTTAATGACAATTGGATCATTATTCCTCTACATGTCTAGTCATTACTATAAATAACAACCCGCTATGGTCACCATAATGATAAACTATAGTGTACACTTTTACTTATTAAGTAAAAAAATAAATACTGCGCTTACACTGATTGGAAAAAAGCTGCGACTAGAAAGTAGTAAGCTGAAATTAGTGTAGATCTCAAAAAGTCGCGCTAAGGCTAAAAGTGACAACAGGCGAATGCCTAGAAAGAGACTGATGTGAATATGAGGATTAAATGGTAGTCATTAAGTGAAAGTGTCAAGCACTATGAAAATAAAAATAAAAAATGCTAATATGTGGGTAAAACGTGGATAGTAATGGCTAGGCCTGTGGCGAAAAACAAATATTGCATGGCACAATCAGTGAACGGTGAGTTCCTCTAGTGTCAATAGATACAATAATATACCTTAACCGTGACTACAAAGCTAAACCGTAATTGATATAGGAAAATGGTGTAACAACATAAGAAAAATAAAACCAAAAAAAGTCCGTAATCAAAAAGGACAATATTGAATAAAGTCCATCCGTATTGAATTGACATGCATAGATTAAAACTGATCTCCAGGTGCTCTGTGAGGTAATGTAACAGGATCTCGCTGTGGTGAGAAATAGAGTGCGTAGATAAACCTCCACCTCTAAGAAAAATTGCTGCCTCTTACCAGATGTAAATGGTCTCTTAATTATGGGAGACCCAGGAGGCGGATGGCTGCAACCCCAGCCAGGGCTCTTTAAAGCAGGTACTCAACGTCCAGGTCCAGGGACTCACTCCAACCAGCCTCAGCAATTATGGGAGTATTACCATGTAAAAAATAAATTGCTCCACATAGCATAAAATCCAGCGATACACAGACCCGGAGGACACGGGTTATCTTGGAGCCGGCCGGCTTTCTATATACATGCTTGTTATCTACCAAGTTTTTGTAAGTGCAACCTTTACTTTTTATTTAATAAATCGCTGGATTTTTTGCTATGTGGAGCAATTTATTTTTTACATGGTAATACTCCCATAATTGCTGAGGCTGGTTGGAGTGAGTCCCTGGACCTGGACGTTGAGTACCTGCTTTAAAGAGCCCTGGCTGGGGTTGCAGCCATCCGCCTCCTGGGTCTCCCATAATTAAGAGACCATTTCCATCTGGTAAGAGGCAGCAATTTTTCTTAGAGGTGGAGGTTTATCTACGCACTCTATTTCTCACCACAGCGAGATCCTGTTACATTACCTCACAGAGCACCTGGAGATCAGTTTTAATCTATGCATGTCAATTCAATACGGATGGACTTTATTCAATATTGTCCTTTTTGATTACGGACTTTTTTTGGTTTTATTTTTCTTATGTTGTTACACCATTTTCCTATATCAATTACGGTTTAGCTTTGTAGTCACGGTTAAGGTATATTATTGTATCTATTGACACTAGAGGAACTCACCGTTCACTGATTGTGCCATGCAATATTTGTTTTTCGCCACAGGCCTAGCCATTACTATCCACGTTTTACCCACATATTAGCATTTTTTATTTTTATTTTCATAGTGCTTGACACTTTCACTTAATGACTACCATTTAATCCTCATATTCACATCAGTCTCTTTCTAGGCATTCGCCTGTTGTCACTTTTAGCCTTAGCGCGACTTTTTGAGATCTACACTTTTACTTATTAATCTACAAATCAGTAAAGTTGTAAAGCTATACATCTCAGTATGTTGGTGATATTATAAATCTGTTTAAACATCTATTTTTATTTTTCATATAGGTAAATTACTAAGCTCAGTTGTAAACCGAACACCTATTGTTGAAAAAAAATTCACAGCTAAACTGATTGTCATTAACACAAGACGAGTCACGTAGGCCTAAAAGGCCAAAATGTTCTGGAGATATTGAACCTTAATCTCACTAAAGTCAATTGTAAAAATTCTGCAGAATTTTTTCAGACCTCTGGAGGGAGGAAGGTTTAGGAGGGGGTGCAGACTTGTATCCCCCTTTTTTGGTCAGCCAGGATGCATGTGTTTATGAGGGTTGGGTATATTTTGGGATGATCAACACATCATTTTGTTTTGTGTTGAAGGATCTGAAATGGATTTTGGACTATAGTGTGCAAGCTTATTTTATTAATATAAAAATCAGAAAAGTTGTATAGCTATACTTCTAAGTCTGTTGGTAATAATAACATCTGTGTAAACATCTCTTCTTATTTTTCATATACAGTCAGGTCCATAAATATTGGGACATCGACACAATTCTAATCTTTTTGGCTCTATATACCACCACAATGGATTTGAAATGAAACGAACAAGATGTGCTTTAACTGCAGACTTTCAGCTTTAATTTGAGGGTATTTACATCCAAATCAGGTGAACGGTGTAGGAATTACAACAGTTTGTATATGTGCCTCCCACTTTTTAAGGGACCAAAAGTAATGGGACAATTGGCTGCTCAGCTGTTCCATGGCCAGGTGTGTGTTATTCCCTCATTATTCCATTTACAAGGAGCAGATAAAAGGTTCAGAGTTCATTTCAAGTGTGCTATTTGCATTTGGAATCTTTTGCTGTCAACTCTCAATATGAGATTTAAAGAGCTGTCACTATCAGTGAAGCAAGCCATCATTAGGCTGAAAAAACAAAACAAACCCATCAGAGAGATAGCAAAAACATTAGGTGTGGTCAAATCAACTGTTTGGAACATCCTTAAAAAGAAAGAATGCACCGGTGAGCTCAGCAACACCAAAAGACCCGGAAGACCACGGAAAACAACTGTGGTGGATGACTGAAGAATTCTTTCCCAGGTGAAGAAAACACCCTTCACAACAGTTGGCCAGACCAAGAACACTCTCCAGGAGGTAGGTGTATGTGTGTCAAAGTCAACAATCAAGAGAAGACTTTACCAAAGTGAATACAGAGGGTTCAACACAAGATGTAAACCATTGGTGAGCCTCAAAAACAGGAAGGCCAGATTAGAGTTTGCCAAACAACATCTAAAAAAGCCTTCACAGTTCTGGAACATCATCCTATGAACAGATGAGACCAAGATCAACTTGTACCAGAGTGATGGGAAGAGAAGAGTATGGAGAAGGAAAGGAACTGATCATGATCCCAAGCATACCACCTCATCAGTGAAGCATGGTGGTGGTAGTGTCATGGCGTGGGCATGTATGGCTGCCAATGGAACTGGTTCTCTTGTATTTATTGATGATGTGACTGCTGACAAAAGCAGCAGGATGAATTCTGAAGAGTTTCGGGCAATATTATCTGCTCATATTCAGCAAAATGCTTCAGAACTCATTGGATGGCGCTTCACAGTGCAGATGGACAATGACCCGAAGCATACTGCAAAAGCAACCAAAGAGTTTTTTAAGGGAAAGAAGTGGAATGTTATGCAATGGCCAAGTCAATCACCTGACCTGAATCTGATTGAGCATGCATTTCACTTGCTGAAGACAAAACTGAAGGGAAAATGCCCCAAAAACAAGCAGGAACTGAAGACAGTTGCAGTAGAGGCCTGGCAGAGCATCACCAGGGATAAAACCCAGCGTCTGGTGATGTCTATGCATTTCAGACTTCTGGCTGTAATTGACTGCAAAGGATTTGCAACCAAGTATTAAAAAGTGAAAGTTTGATGGATGAGTGTTAATCTGTCCCATTACTTTTGGTCCCTTAAAAAGTGGGAGGCACATATACAAACTGTTGTAATTCCTACACCGTTCACCTGATTTGGATGTAAATACCCTCAAATTAAAGCTGAAAGTCTGCAGTTAAAGCACATCTTGTTTGTTTCATTTCAAACCCATTGTGGTGGTGTATAGAGCCAAAAACATTAGAATTGTGTCGATGTCCCAATATTTATGGACCTGACTGTAGGTTAATTACTAAGCTCAGCTGTAAATCGAACATCTATTGTTGAGACAAAAAATCACAGATAAACTGATTGACATTAACACAAGATGAGTCAAAGCAGAGAAAATTTGTATCCGTGCTCTGAGTGCCAGAAGAAATTTATTTATAAGTCCAAACTCAGTGTTCATCTGAGGATTCACACTGGAGAGAAGCCATATAAATGCTCAGAATGTGACAAGTCCTTCTTACAAAGTGATAATCTTGATAAACACCTGAGAATTCACTTAGGAGAGAAAGCATTTAAATGTTCAGACTGTGGCCATTGCTTCTCACAAAAATCTGATGCCGCGTACACACAAGCGGACTTTTCAACCTGACTGGTCCGACGCAGGGGCGTTTCTAGGTCTACAAAAGATCTGGGGCTAGAGCCCATAGCAGCATAATAAAGAAAGTCATACTCTTGGGTGGGCATACACATGTGTATAATATACATGTGTGTGTGTGTGTATATATCCCCAGAATGCCCCCCTTACATCAGGGTCCCCAGAGAGCCCCCCTTACATTAGGGTCCCCAGAGAGCCTCCCCCTTAAATCAGGGTCCCCAGAGAGCCTCCCCTCCCCTTGGGGACCCCTGCAGAGACTCGGGGCTATGGGCCCCAGATTCGGGGCTATGGCCCCAAAAGCCACCCCCTAGTGACGCCACTGGTCCGACCGTCTATCCGACAGACTTTGGGCGGATTTATGACAGACTTTCTGAACAAATGGACTTGCCTACTCACGATCACACCAAAGTCCGACGGATTCGTACGTGATGACATACGACCGGACTAAAATAAGGAAGTTGATAGCCAGTAGCCAATAGCTGCCCTAGCGTCGGTTTTCGTCCATCGGACTAGCATACAGACGAGCGGACTTTTCGATAGGAACTGGGTCCGGCAGAGTTCCGACGTAAAGATTTGAAACATGTTCCAAATCTAAAGTCCGTCAGATTTTCGACCGAAAAAGTCCTCTGCAGGTCCTATGAAGCCCACACACGGTCGAATTGTCCACCGGACTCGGTCCGTCGGACCAGTCCGGTCGAAAAGTCCGCTCGTTTGTACGCAGCATCACTCGACATCAGAAGACTCACATAGGAGAGAAACCGTTTTAATGTTCAGAATGTGGCAAATGCTTTTCACAAAGTTTTTTTCTTACGATACATAAGAGAATTCACAGAGGAGAAAAACCCTTTTAAATGTTCAGAATGTGGCAAGTGCTTTTCACAAAATTCTTATCTTAATAGTCATAAAAGGATTCACACCAGAGAGAAATCATGTAAATGTTCAGAGTGTGGAAAGTGCTTCTCAAAAGGTTTTATAATTAATATGTGTAGCGCTGGTAGATTTATGATCTACCATCTGATAGGTAAATTTAGTGAATTGCTCGTTAGGGGAGTTAGGTTTGCCTGTGTTCCAGCTTGGCTGACGTTGCGTGTGGTTCCACACTGAGCCGGTGGGTGCCGCTCTTACCATTGGCTGGTGTTGGTAGGGCAACGTGTCGAAGCGTATGGGTGCTCCTCTGTCCCGGAGACAACTCGGTGGAGGTGGTCCTCCGAGTTGCATTCTGGGAGAGGGTATTTATGACAGACGCCATGTTTTGGGGTTCGTTTTACAGCCACCTGCTGGCCCTCCTGGCCGACAGGTATGCGATAGAGTGCTACCTCGTTGTCCTCCGTTCCGGAGGCCCGCACCGCTGCGGCGCGGGGGTGGGCCCAGAAGCATGTCTGGGGCCTACCACAGCAGCGGAGGAATGGTCCTGAGCTATCTATCCAGAGTGAAGAAGCTGGACAACCGAGAAGATCCCAGGGGAGGACCTGTCATGGAAGGATCATGCAGAGTGCTGGTCTGGAGAGGGGCCTGGTGACCCGGTTGGAGGACGTATCCTAAAAGTAGTTCTACAGCATAGTACTGCCGGGTTGGCTTAAAGGTCCAAGTACTGTGTCTGACATTCACCGCAAAATTTAATACATCCTGTGGCAGAGGATCGTACGGGTTTATTTCAAGCAAGTCTGTGGCAGAGACTTTTGTTCGTGCTACGTACTGGCTGCTAGGCAAGTGAGAGAGGCCTATCCAGGCGAGCAAAGATTGTGTCCCACCAGGGGATTGCATCCGATTACAATTATTCAACTTTAAAGGACATTCTCAAGAATCCTTAAGAAAGGTATTTGAGCTTCCCTGCAGCTTCCCTCCTGCCTCTTTCCTGCTACTTCCTTTGTTACTTGGTTTAATAAAGCATTGAAAACGTACTCAAGTGTTGGTGCTTTTATCGTCCAGAGGTAAACTCAACGGAACCCTAGACCCGGTGCCGGTGAAGCAGGGGTGTCGAGAGTGAAGGTAACAACCCGTTTAAATCAGCAGCTCCACCGAGAGTTAGTGCAACATATGCATAAGAAGATTCACACAGGAGAAAAAACGTTTAAAGTGGTTGTAAACATTTTACAACCACTTTAACCTACAGGTAAGCCTAGATTAAGGCTTACCTGTAGATGCTTGAAATATCTCCCAGACCTGCACGTCTAGGAGATATTTGCAAATCGCTGTGGGGTGATTTCTTCTGCGCATGCGCCGGAGTTAGAAAGGGCACGCTGTGCCGTTTCTAGCTCGGGTCATGCCGTTAAAGGCGGCTCATGCAACGTCATGCGACTCCGGCCAGTCACAGAGCCGGAGTTCATGGCCCTGGAAGGAAGGGCTTCTCCTGCAGGTAAGTGTCACATTCATTCGAATGGGCAGGACATTTTGGGAGTGCTAAATACAGCGCTCCCAACCCGCCCCAAATATGCTGCTTGCAGGACGTTTCGGAACATCCTACAAATGTACGGCCCCAGTGTGAAAAGTCACACTTGAATGAATGGGAAGACAATTTAAGGAGCTTAGCAGATGCTTTTGCCAGCACTAAAGCACCTAAAAATCGCCCCAGTGTGAAAGGGGTCTAATGGTTTTGAGGGGTTTTTTCTACTGAAATTTCATTTTCTTTTTAAAACATACTACAGGTGTGCCATTTTACAGGCAGGTTTGGGGCATCGATCAAAAATGTTATTTAAAGGTGCCAGACATTTTTAAGGTCTTATTTTAAACCTTAACCCCTTCCCGACCAGCCGCCGCAGTTATACTGCAGCAGGTTGGCTCCCCTGGGTGAACCGTCGTAGCTGTACCTCGGTACTCCTTTTGACCACTAAGGGGCACGCGCGCCACCGGAGGGATGCGCATGTGCCCATGATGCCGGACTTGATGCTCATGCCTGGCGGTCGCGATGACCGCTGGTTACCTGCGATCGCTCCACACAGAGACAGAACAGAGATCTGTCAATGTAAACAGATAGATCTCTGTGCAGTAATGGGTGAGGAGAGCGATCTGTTGTTCATAAGTATTACTTTCATACTAAGTATGAACAACGAATCGCTCTCCTCACCCAGGCAGTCCCATACCCCCACAGTTAGAATCACTCCCTAGGTAACACAGTTAACCCCTTGATCGCCCACTACTGTTAACTCCTTCCCTGCCAGTGACATTTACACAGTAATCAGTGCATTTTTATAGCACTGATTGCTGTATAATTGTCAATGGTCCCAAAAATGTGTCAAAAGTGTCCCATCTGTCCGCCATAATGTTGCAGTCCCGATAAAAATCACTGATCACAGCCATTACTAGTAAAAAAAAAATAATAGTAATAAAAATGCCATAAATCTTTCCCCTATTTTGTAGACGCTATCACTTTTGCGCAAACCAATCAATATACGCTTATTGCAATTTTTATTACCAAAAATATGTCAAAGAATACATATCGGCCTAAACTGAGGAAAAAATTTGCTTTTTTTTAAAAAAAATTGGGGATATTTATTATAGCAAAAAGTACAAAATATTGTGTTTTTTTCAAAATTGTTGGTCTTTTTTTGTTTATAGCGCAAAAAATAAAAATCGCAGAAGTGATAAAATTCCCCCAAAAAGAAATCTCTATTTGTGGGAAAACAAGGACATCAATTTTGTTTGGGTACATCGTCGCACAACCGTGCAATTGACAAGTAGCCTCCCTGACGGTTTTCCCGAGTGTGGCTCGGGGTTAAAATTCAGTCTCATTAGCGGTAACCCCGAGCCACACTCGGGATTGCATCTCAGGATCCTGGTGCGGCGTTACTTACCTTGTCCCCAGGATCCTGCGATGTCCCCCCGCGGTGTCTGCGGGCTCTGTCTCCTCCGAAGCCTCACCATGCCAGGCTCCGTTCCCTGCGAGGGTCGCGACGCACGGGGGCGGAGCCTGGCAGCAAATTCAAAAAATTGTAAAAATCATAACACATACAATACTGTAATCTTACAGATTACAGTACTGTATGAAATTATTTCACATCCCTTTTGTCCCCAGTGCTTTGTCCAATGCCCTGCATGCAGTTTTAGATTATATATACACTGTTCTTTCTGCCTGGAAACTGAAAATTGTCCATAGCAACCAAAAAATGTCCCTTTACGTCAAAAGTGGCTTTAGACCAGCTAGAAAACAGTGATAGTAAATTAGAACACTTGCAGAATTGAGCGATAGTGAATCGTGGGAAAATGTATTTTATTATTATTATATTATTATTTTTTTTAATTATTTATATTTATTTATTATATTATAATTTATGTTTTTGTGTTTCAAACTTTATCATACCCGGGATATCTACTAGATTCTTGTTTGGACAGATTTAAGTGTGTTATTGTTAAGAATTACAGGCCTACAATATAAAACGCCAAATTGCCATGCAAAATAATTGTACCGCTTTCAGCACCTAAAATCCGAAATAATCATACTGGCAGGGAGGTTAAAGCGACGCAGTGCTGTATCGCAAAAAATGGCCATGTCATTGAGCAGCCAAATCTTCTGGGCTGAAGTGGTTAAAGAGCTGATACATGCAGAATGGCATTTTTTTTACATTGGTACATGTTCCCCTTTGCCCAGTTCTCTATACCTATTGTTGTCAATCCCTTGCCTATTAGCCTTGAAAATGGCCAACACTGATTTGCAAAATTCATCCCCGACAGACATCAATAGGGTTCAGATTAACGTTCATAATTTCTGTTTTTATTTTCCTTGTCAAAAGAAGTTTATTGAGTATACAATATTATAAAGATACATAAAGTAAGTTTACAAGGATCTATAAAGTAAGCTTATTGTTTTACAGTAGGGTTTATATAGGTAAATATCATGAAATTTCAAATATTAAACATTAGGTTCACGTAAACCTAAATTAAAGATATATATCATTTCCTTAGTTACTTTTGTAGGTATTTAAATGATTTATACCTACTATACATATTGTTTACAGGTAGAGTGTATATAGGTCAAATAAATTCTGATAATGAGCTTTAATCGTAAGGTGGAGAAAAGGAAAGAGAAAGAAGAAAAAGGGTAGAAAGGCAGAGGTATGGTCCACAAGGTTGTCCCGCTCGTCAGTTTATTATTCTTTTTAGTTCTCTTTGAAGCCTTAGAATGGGTGTCTCTGTAAGTCATTTAATCTGTTACCATGGCAACAGGACAGAGTCATTGAAATTTGACAGGAACTGTTGTTTTATCCAAGGGTGCCAAAGTTTTTCAAATTTTGGAAATAGATTTTGATCGATGGCTACCATCTTAGCATGGGACATTGTATTATTCATTCTGTGAATTGTTTCTGCTAGTACCAATGTAGGAGATTTCCATGCCTTGGCCACTGTTTGTTTTGCAGCCGTTATTAGTTGGATCATAAGTTTGAATTGAGAGAGTGTTAACCATTCCGGTTTTAGATTAAGTAAAGTTATATATGGATCTGGTTGTATTATTTTTTAAAATATTTTAGATGCAATCACGAAGACTTCCTTCCAGAAGGTTTGGATTACTGGGCACGTCCACCATATGTGTAAATGTGTGCCTATTTCTGGGCATCCTCGAAAACAAAGAGGTATTAGGTGAATATTTTGCCACTCTAGCGGGTACAAGGTACCAGCGAGTTAGGACTTTATAATTTGTCTCCAGTGCTAAGATGTTGGGTGAAGATGACTTAGATGTGAGCCATATGTTAGACCAGTCCGTGTCTTCTAAAGTTCGTCCCAGGTCCTCCTCCCACCTCTGAACGTAAGAGGGTCTATTAAGATTTACTACTCCATATAATTGATTATAAAGTGATGAAATTGTACCTTTAGCAAATGGATCTTTTGTACAGATTGATTCAAAAATGGATAATTGGGATAATGGTGTATCCCCCTTTAGGAATGGTGTATAGAAATTTTTGATTTGGAGATATCTAAATATCTCAGAGTTTGGTAGATCATATTTTTCTCTAAGCGATGGGAATGAAAGGAATGATTTAGATGCTATGAAGTCATTTAGTGTCTGAATGCCTGATGTTGTCCAAGCTTTAAAAGAATTTGGGTAGATCCATGCCAGATAAAAGGCCGGATTTCTGATAAAAGAAAGGAGATAATTGTGTGGAGATTGTAACTGATATTTGGTTTTTAGTTTATCCCAGAGAGATAAGAAGTGTTTAGTTATGGGATTATGAATTTTAAAGCGGTCTTTAGGATCAAGCCATAACAAGTTTGATATTAATAGAGGGTCATTTTCTGAAGCCTCTATAAATACCCATAATGGGATTTCCTGTTTTGCATGGTATTTGGACAGACTGGCCAAATGTGCTGCTCTGTAGTAGTTAGTAAAATTAGGGTATCCCAGGCCTCCTTTATTTTTGTGAAGATGTAGTGTGTGTATAGGTATACGTGGTTTAGAAGAGCCCCATATAAACGAAGTTGCTCTTTTTTGTACTATTCTCAAAAAATAGGAAGGAATTGGAATAGGGAGGACTCTGAATAGATAAAGCAATTTGGGTAGAATAGTCATTTTGATTGCATTAATCTTCCCTATCCAGGATAAAGGAAGTTGCGACCATTGTTTTATTAGATTTGTGATATGTCTTAATACAGGAGGATAATTGGTTGAGAATAAGTCAGAATGAGATGCTGTTAAATGAATTCCAAGATATGGGATTGATTTTCCTGCCCATGTGAATGGGAGTGCAGCCCTAGCCGGGATCAATTCCATGTTTGTGAGCGAAATATTAAGCACTAGGCATTTCTTAGGATTAATCATAAGGCCGGATAGGGCTGCAAATCCATCAAGAGCTGGTATTAAGTTAGGACCAGAGACCTGTGGTGATGATAGGAAAAGTAATATATCGTCTGCAAATATACATAATTTGTGTGTAATACCTCCTACTTCAATGCCAGTTATAGTTTGGTTTGTTCTGATGTATTGGGCCATGGGTTCGAGTATAAGGGCAAATAATAAGGGAGATAATGGGCAACCCTGTCGGGTACCTCTTTCGATATTAAAGGCATCAGATTTGTATCCAGCATATTTTATATAGGCTTTGGGTTTATTATATAATGCTTTGATCCATGTTAAAAAGTGGGGTCCAAAACCCCATTTTTGTAATGAATATTGCATATATTGCCAGGATACTGTGTCAAATGCCCTCTTAATATCAAGAGATAGAAAACATAAAGGGATTTTCCGTTTTTTAGCAATATGTGCCAATAACACTGCCCTGCGTATATTATCGCCTGCCTGTCTATTTGGCATGAAGCCTACTTGATCTCTATGTATTAATTTTCCTATAATGCTATTGAGGCGTTTTGCTATTATTTTTGCTAATAATTTAATATTAAGGTTTAACAGAGAGATAGGCCAATAATTCACACAGGAAGTATCATCAGAAAGGGGTTTTGGGATCATACAAACAATTGCCATTAGTGTTTCTTGCTGAAAAGAATGTCCTTCTAGAAGTTTGTTAAAAGTTTCAGTGAGAATGGGAGAGATTATTTCTGAGAATGTTTTATAGTATAAAGCCGAGTAGCCGTCTGGGCCTGGTCTTTTGTTAAGTTTTAGGTCTTTTATGGCGTTAGCAACTTCATCTATAGTTATAGGCTCATCCAAACTGCTTTTTTGATTCTGAGACAACTCAGGTAAGGTTATTTTTGAGAAGAAGGATTCAGCCTCTGTAGGATTAAATTCATTGTTTGTCTTGTATAAAGTTGCGAGATGTGAGTGAAATTTATGGACTATTTTAACTGGATTACAAGTATAAACATTTTTTGATAATTTCAAACGTATTGGTTTGAAAGATTTTTTAGTTGAATTTAATGCCCTAGCCAAATATGTACCTGGTTTGTTTGTATTCATGTAGAAATTGTTTGGAGCGTTTGAGGGATTTATCAACTGACTCAGTGAGAAATAGATCGTATTCCAATCTAGATTTTTCCAGATGAGATTTTGTACTCTGAGATGGATTATCTTGGAATGATATGTAGGCTGCATTAAAATTGAGTTCTAGTTTTTTTGCTAGATTTTTGCGTTCCCGTTTAAATAGTGCCATTTGTCTTTGTATTGTACCACGCAAGACAGGCTTATGAGCTTCCCACAGTGTTATTGGGGAGATGTCTGTTGTATTATTAATTGATATGTATTCCTTTAAAGCTTGTTCAATGGCCATCTGATGTAGTGGGTGTTTGAGCATTATGTCCGGTAAGTACCACGTTGGGTCATGCGCTTTTGGTATGGCTGAGGCTATGGTAGTGTATACTGCATTATGGTCAGACCACGGAATTGGAATTATATCTGATGCAATAATTTCTGGTATCATTCCTATTGTTAGAAAAATATGATCTATTCTGGTGAAGGTTTGATGAGGGTGCGAGAAATAAGTGAATTTCTTTTTCATTGGGTTACTTTCTCTCCACGAATCTACCAGATTGTATTTGGAAAGAAGTTGAGAAAAGGTAATCTAGAGGTTATTTTGGATGGTGTAAAAGGTGATTTATCTAGAAATGGGAGGAGGACCTGGTTCAAATCCCCACACATTATCACTGTTCCTATTTTGTGTGTATTAATCACTTGTAATATATGTGAGAGGAATGGTGTAGGTTGTTTGTTAGGAGCGTAGTAGGAAATCACCGTGATTGCTGTATCCATTATATAACCCATGAGTATCAGGTATCTACCTTCTGGGTCTTTAATTTCTGATGATAAGGTGAATGGTGTGGATCGGTGAAATGCAATTAGAGTTCCCCTTTGTTTGGTACAGGCAGAAGCCGTGTAAATTTGTTGATAAAAAGGAGAAATATATTTTGGAGTAGAATCTTTGGTGAAGTGTGTTTCTTGGAGGCATACTATGTGAGCCTTCTTGTTATGGAAAGTACGGAAGGCTTTGGTCCTTTTTTGAGGGACATTTATTCCCTGAACATTCAGGGAAAGTATATTCAGTGGTGCCATGGCAACAGATCAAACAGTTTTGACTTACTTTTTGTTATGCAGAGCTGACTGCGCAGATCAACCTGTGTGGACTGAAGAGATGAAAAGATAGAAAAGAAACCAGTGAATTCTGGAGTAAAGAGTAAACAAAAAACATATGAGATTAGATGATACATTGTATAAATTATTTTTTGCAAGTAATCACAATTTACCCGTGAAAGAGAATAAATATCTCTCTCAGGGGAATAAGTGCCTTCGTCACACTCCCACATAATATGGTTGGGCTAATGGGGGTACACGGATCTTCCGCTTACAGGAGAGAAGTGCTATGTCAAAAGACATCAAAATGATGATTCATTAATTGGAGTGCAGAATATAGTTTTTGTTGAAATTATTTATTCCAGGGTGGTTGTATATGGTTAGTCTTGCCCTAGGCTAAATAATTCAGTTAGAAAGGTACTGTTAATAACTTTGGTATTGATGAAGATAGTTTGAATTATTTTGGGATTTTAACCCTTTTAGAGTAAACAATTACATATTTTATTCATATGTAACTGTTTAGATATGTTAACTTAAAAAATTGAGGTTGTATTGCTTCAGATTAGAATAAACAAAAACATAATTCTAGGAACTAGTTAGGTAATAATATATTTGTTTTAAGAAAAGAAAGAAAAAGCTTCCATTACTTCTGGATTATTGAACATATTTGTCCTAAAAAGTAATAAATCTATTGTTATTACCTGAAAATATATAACTGAACAAGAATTTCATTATTTCACTTATATATTCTAAGGCTATATGAATCAGAAGTAATAAGAAATATAACTGGAATGTAACATGATCCCACACAGTGTGTGACTATCAGAATGCAGTTACATTCAGTTATAAATACAGGTTTTTTATAGAGAACCATCTCTTAGTATAATAAATGAAGAGATATCAGGAATTAGGATGTCAGTCCATTGAATCTTCTTGGTCCATGGATGATGTGGCATAACGGCCTCTTTTGTGAGAATGATGATTTCCATTTTGTTCTGAAATTTTCTGGGTGCTGCCTGAAGGTGAAGGTGATGCCATTCTTCTGCGTGTGGGAGAGTTGCTGTTTGTGGGTTCTGTCAGATTTAATTTTAAAAGGGTTTGTTGTAGTTCATCTGCTGATCTGCTTCTGTAAATTGTACCTTGGTAGTTAAATCTGACTGAAAAGGGGAAGCCCCATTGATACATAATGTTGTGGCGTTGCAGTTCCATTAGTTGGGGTTTCATGGATCGTCTTTTAGTAATAGTAAGTTGGGATAGGTCAGCAAAAATTTGATAATTGTGTCCTTGAAAATTAAGTTCCTTTTTTTCTCTTGCAGCAATTAGTATTTGTTCTTTCGTTCTGTAATAATAAAATTTTGTGATTATATCACGTGGGGGTCCATCTTTCTTTTTGGCTGTGAGGGCTCTGTGTACTCTGTCCAGTTCTAAACGTTCAATAGGGATATCTGGCTTTAGTTCTTGTAATAGAGCAGTAATAGTAGATTGCAGGTCTGTCACAGTTTCAGGTATTCCCCTTATGCGCAAGTTTGAACGTCTGGCTCTATTTTCGTAATCTTCAAGCTTAGTTTGAAGTATTAAATTCTCTTCTTTTAATTGTTCCAATTCTGTTATATTTTCTTGGGTTGTAATTTCAATTTCATCCATTTTTATTTCTAAGGCTGCGGTGCGGTTTCCCAGCTCTCTTATTTCTTTGGTTAGGCTTTTTGTTATTTGGTCTGAGGTTTGTTTTAAAGCCTTATGAAGCATCTTTACAAATTCTAATAATATTACTGGGGATGCTGAGGAGGCTTGTGGAGAAGTTTGTGAGAGGATTTGTTCTGTATCTGACTCAAATGGAGAGTCTTGCTGTGACATTTTCTGTCTGTGAGAGCGCCCTGATGCTGTATATTGTGAGGTGACTGGAGCTGCTTTAGTTGCAGTGAGTGCCTGTGAGCTCTTTGTGAGGTCATTTTTATTTCTGCCACGGCTTCCTCCCAGTACCATATTTCTTGCCCAAACTTTCACAGTTTGTTCCCTGGGGCAAAAAGGTTCAAATAGATACCTTTTGAGCCTGCAGGCTCCGCTTTGTCCTTCTCTTCTCTCCTCAGCGGTGCAGAGCTCTAACAATGCATGTCTGCTCCGCTAGACTCCGCCCATCTCCCCCTGTGTTTTTTTTTTTAAATCAATATGGCAAACTCCTTATAAAACACTTATGACTGAGGTGAGGTGCGTTTGGTGATACTCAATATGTGTGGCATACTCACCATTTTTATACGTACTTGCTGATCTCCCTCCATCCTGACAGCCATCAAGGAGGTCTCAGGCACCCAGGAAAGACAGGTGTTAGTTTGAAGTACAACATTGAGTACAGTATATGTTTTAAAACCTCCAGGCTGTGTTGAGTTGACAGTTGAGTTGCATCTTGATATAGCGTGGTCATTTACCCCGCAGGTTCCCAACACGCTTACAAACACATACACACATGCACATACTAGGGCCAATTTATAGACAAGATCTGATTAAGCTCCCAACATGTCTTTGGAGTGTGGGGGGAAAAAGAGTACCCGGAAGAAACCCACGCAAGCACAGGGAGAACATGCAAACTCCAGGCAGATAGTGTCGTGGTCGGGATTTGAACCAGCCACCCTATTGCTGCTAGGTGAGTGCTAACCACTACAACCTGTGTGTTCACAGACCAGCTAACACAGCATGTATCCATATTTTTATTTTAGTTTATTCATGTTTTCATAATAAGATACATGGTACATAAAATAAGTATGAACATGTCAAAAATATACTACTGATCACTATAAATCCTGGGTATTTATTATTGTCAGAATTACTGATGATGAGGGCCCTGATCCATGAAAGGTGTTGAAATGTAAGTGAAACCTGAAATTACTATATGAACAGTTATGATTTATTTGTAATAAATTATCGTGCATTCTATAGTTATTCATATTCATGTGTCACTAACATTATTTTTAAAGAATTTGTTATGACTAATGAAAAGTTTTGCTCATATATGTCTTAATTCCATTTGTGACCAGTTTGGTCAAACAGGTCAAAATGTTCTGGATTTGAGAGAAATTGGGCTCCATTCACAGAATGAACTCGCATGAGATATTTAGGTGTCAGGACACATTTTGCCTAAATATCACATGCGATCCTGAAGCTGTCAATTCACTAGATCGTTTTGTGGTATTTACCAAGAAACGCTGAAAATGCTTGGTAAATACCTCATGAAAAGGTGTTAAAATCCATTCACAGAAGGAAATAAATCATTAAATGCATGCGAAAATTAAGTAGGGGTCCAGGCATGTGGTATTTGTGGAAAGGGTACTGGTGGTTAACGAGCGGGCGGCCACCCGCTCCTTAACCGCCAGTAAATCATATGGTTGTTAAAACGGAGTTCCAGTCACCTGTGGAAAAAAAAATTCAGCAGCTACAGAAACCGTAGCTATTGACTTTCTAAAACACGGCCACTCATCTGTCCCAGGATCCAGCGGTGTGCTCACCCCAGTCGGTCTCACCCGCTGTCTTCGGTCCCCGGTGCCGGCATCTTCACTATGGGCACCCGGCTGTGACAGCTTGTGGCTTCACAGCTGGGTGACCACTTTTCTTTTTTTTGTTTTTTAAATTGTTTATTTAAGTAAAGAACACGGCCCCCATGGGCCCACAGATACATAGATATATATTCGTTTGAACATACACATGGTATAATATCGTGATATAAATTCTCATAAAACTATTATTCAACAGATTTACATCCAGCTTATTATTCCAAGACCATACATTTATACTTATAAGGCAATAGTATGCTAAACTGTAGGGTCGAAGTGTTCATGTGTCAACTTTCAGTGCTGGTTCCCATTGTGCCGGTCCTCTATTTTCTATATTTAATTAGGAATAGAAATTAAGAGATATTGAGAGTAGAGTGATAGGAAAGAAAGGAAGGAAAAAAAAAGTGCAGGAGAATACAGGGTGGATGAAAAGGAAGAGGGGAAGTTGGGGGGGGTAGGGAGGGATAGGGGAAGGGGGGGATGAGTCTCGCGGACATGTAGGCGCGAACATACCCAGACCTCGAGCCACCTCGGCCCAGTTCACAGGATGTTGGTGTCTCAGCCTGCAGGACCAGATACTCACCGGGCTTCGCCTGCTCTTCTCAGAGATTGACCTGCAGCCGAGTATATAAACATCAACCATAATTGCCATGTCTTAGAGAATGCTTCTTCCCTATGTTGTGCCGTGTGAATCAGGTCCTCCATTTGCCTTATGTCTTCCACCTTACCTAGCCACATGTCAATGGACGGTGGTGTGGTGGATTTCCAGCAGAGAGGTATGCAAGCTCTGGCTGCATCTAACAGATGTCGTATAACTGAACGTTTGTACACTTTGTCTGGTATGTCAGTGGCATGTAGTAAAAAGAATGCCGGATCTTTTGGAATTGTCCTGTCTGTAAACAGTTGTATCGTCTCGTGCACTACCTTCCAAAACCGTGAGAGCTTGGGGCATGACCAAAATATGTGTAACAAGGTTCCCTTGTCTCTCAGACATCTCCAACACTCTTCAGATGTAGTAGGAAATATTTTATGTAAATGTGTTGGGGTTCTGTACCACCTAGAGAGAATTTTATAGTTTGTTTCCTGGGTTTTAGCACAGATGGATGACTTGTGTGTGAAGCGAAGTATGCGTTGTCTCTGTGTGGTGTTAAAACTGCAGCCTAGCTCCTCTGCCCATTTGGACAGACCCGGGGGTATGTAGTCTGAGGGAGGTGTAATCAAAAGAATATACATCAGTGAGATTGTATGTGGTAAAATACCTGTGTTGGTGCAGATTTCTTCTAGTGTCGTGAGACCTTGGTCAGCGTCTGCGGGAGGTGTAATGGTATGGAGGAAGTGTCCTAGTTGAAGTGTTCGCATGAAATCTAGACGGAACATCCCTTGTGGGTTAGATAGTTCCGCATATGTTTTCCAGCCACCTCCTGAGCTGAAATGGGAGGCCGAGTGTATTCCCGTTTCCCCCAATGACCGAAAGATTCTGTCCTATAATCCGGGGGTGAATAGGGGGTGTCCTATAATTGGAAAGAGGGGCGAGTTTCGAGAAGAAATGTGTGGTTTAGAGATTAGTTTAGCACAAATTCTGGCTGTGTTGCCTATCAGAGGATGTTGTTTGAGTTCCCTAGGTAGGCTAGAGTAACACCACGGTCTACCTCCCAGAGGGATTCTGGTGTGGGATTGCTCTAGATGGGTCCATAATTTAATCTCTCTGTGTCTACGCCAATCAATGAGTCTACCCAGGTGTACTGCTTGGTGGTAGACGCGTATATCGGGTATCGCTAACCCCCCCGTGCGACTTGGGTAAGACAAGCAGTTTGTTTGGCAGGCGGGGTCTTTTCTTAGCCCATACAAATTCAGTAAATATCGTTTGAATTTGCTTGAAGAAACCGGGAGGAATACGTATCGGAATGGCCTGCATCAGGTATAGTATTTTTGGTAATATAGACATTTTCAGGATATTACCACGCCCCAACCAGGAATAAAGGCCCGAATGCCATGTAGTTAGCAGTGTTTTTATTTTTGTAAGTAGTGGTGGGAAATTAATTTCATACAGTTTTGCCATTGTTTGGGGGATGTATGTGCCTAGATATTTTAGGGCCTTGTCTGTCCATTTGAGTTTAAAACTGGCTTTAAGGGGTGTGAGCATCGATGTAGGGATTCCTACACTCATAGCTTCTGATTTGGCCCAATTAATTTTCAGAAAGGCTAGGGACCCGTATACGGAGAATTCTTTTAACAAATTTGGAAGGGATATCACTGGGTTTGTTAATGAAAACATCAAGTCATCAGCGTATGCTGATATTTTATATTGAGTATTGTCTATGGTAAGGCCGGTAATGTCCGGGTTTAGTCTGATGTGGCAAAGGAATGGTTCCAGTGATAATGCAAAAAGGAGGGGGGAGAGCGGGCATCCCTGACGTGTGCCATTCGAAATCTGGAAAACGTCTGACGTGACTCCGTTTACCCTTACTCTAGCCGTCGGTGCAGTGTATATTGCTGAAATCCAATTTAACATGGAGTTACCTAGGCCCATGTGTCTTAAAGTTGTAAGCATAAATGACCAGTTTACCCGGTCAAATGCTTTTTCAGCATCTGTACTGAGCAAGACCATTGGCGTGGCTGTCTTAGTGGCGTGATAGAGCAGGTTCAGGACCTTAGTAGTGTTGTCCCTCGCCTCCCTGGTAGGGACAAAACCTACCTGGTCTAGGTGGATTAAGCTGGTTATGTGTTGTTGGAGTCTAGTGGCCAGGATTTTTGTGAATAGCTTCAGGTCTGTGTTCAGTAGGGATATAGGACGATAGCTACCGCATTGGGTCGGGTCTTTATCTTCTTTATGGATTACAGTTATTTGGGCTTGTAGTGTGTTATTGTGTAGTAGTTTCCCTTTGCCTAAGTCATTAAATAGTTTGGCTAGGTGTTGTCCTAGTGATGGGAGTAGCGTCTTGTAATATTGGAGTGTAAGTCCGTCAGGTCCGGGGGCTTTCCCTTGCTTGGTATTTTTTATTGCCATTTGTATGTCTGTCAGAGTAATGGGTTCGTCTAGTAGGTCTCTCGTCTCAGTCGATATGGATGGCATTTTGGAGTCTGCTAGATATTCTGCTATTTTCTCTAGGGAGGGTTGTGTCATGTTTAAATTGTATAGGTTTTCGTAGTATGATCTAAATTCTTGTGTGATTTGTAGGGGCAGGGTAGCTCTTTGTCCCGTAGGAGAGTTAATGTGTGGGATATATGATGCCATGTTTTGTGATTTTAGAGATTGGGCTAGAAGTCTGCCACACTTGTTGCCTGATTCGTAGATCTTTTTCCGGGAGATCTGGAGAGCTGCCTTAGCCTTGAATTGGAGCAGGTCTGTTATTTGCATACGTATCGTATCTAATTCGCTACCCAGGGGTCTAGTCGGCGTTGTTTTATGGGCAGCTTCTATCTTATGGAGTTTGTCGAATAGTGATGCTAATTGTGCTGACTTTTGTTTTTTAACTCTTGACCCGTGCTTAATAAGCACTCCGCGGATCACCGCTTTGTGTGCTTCCCATATTAGACCACAATCTCCGTCTTCTGAGGTATTCGTGTGGAAGTAGTGTGAAATTTCTTTTGTGATGTCTGCAACTATGGCTGGGTCTTGTAAAAGACTTTCATTTAGTCTCCAGGGTTTCCTTTGACCTTTGAAAAAGTCTGTGAGGTCGTATTGCATGGTCACTGGGGCGGGTGACCACTTTTCATGCGCGAGTCGCGCTGCGCATCGTGAATGGTGGATGCTGTCTTCTGGGATCTGTCAGTGTCCCAGAAGACTGCAGGGGGAGGGAGAAAGAAGAACTTCTGTTTCCAGAAGTAGGAAGGGGGTACCTGTCAAAATCGGTACCTGCTCCCCACCACGCCTCAAAAGTACCAATTGTTCAAAAGGAGCAGGGAACAAGTCCTTAAAGCGGAACTTCCCCTTTCGGGTAGAGCTCTGCATTAAGGAGGGGGTGGCTGCCTAGTCCTTGACAACCGATGAGTCATCAGCTGTCAGCAGGGTTCCCCACTGACAGCTGAAAGTAGAAAAAACAATTGCCGGCAATAACAAATTCAGAAAAAACGGCGTCGGTTTCCCACCCAAATCTATACAAGGCCCTTTGAGTCGGGTATGGATTTTGAAGGGAACCCTCACACCGAAATGTAAAAAAAAGATGTGTAATTTGGAGAGATTTTTTTAGATTTATTGGAAGACAAGCAGCAATGCTACTGATGAATAAAATAGGTGAGCAAGTTTTATCATAAATGGCATCATAGTGTGGCAGCCAATATGTCCAACATGTCACCTGATTTTCATTGTGACCCTCTGGCTTCAATTATTTGTGCCACTAACCTAGAAAATGTATACAGATTAGAAATTCTGACTTTTATGATTATATATTCACTTGACATTAAGGTTATATATTCACTTGACTAAAGCCAGAGGGTTAGCAAAATGGCCAGGCAAGTGGATCTTTAGAAGGTTTGCAATAGTAAGCTCCATGTTGTTTTCAATAAAGGTTTTTCTTCATTTGTTTCCAAACTAAATCTATTATACAGGATGGGTCCTATATCTGAATGATTTTTCAAGAAGCCATACCTTTTTTATGTAAAAGTCTTCCGATAAACAATGAGCTATCTTAGGAAAAGGCCAAAAAGTATCTGTTAAGCATTTCCATTAACAATTAAATCATTGTTTTATTTGATGTTAGTATCCATTGAGCCAATTATCATTCTGCTTAATTTATGGATCCTTCCTGATATATCCCCTCCCAGTATTGAAATGCTAATGACTGGGGTGGAAAATTAAGGATAGTTACACTGTTCAATATGAATGTAAGAAACACGCTTTTTGTTAGGAAAATTAAAACTATTAGCAAATCTAACATCACTTAAATGTTTTACAGACTTATTTTATGTTATTTTCAAGCAAACGTTGCACTAATTGTTTACATTAACTTTGTTCACCATTTGCAATTAAGTATGGTTATTGTTTTCATATTTAATGTTCAAAATGTTTCTCTGGAGAATTTAATTTTTTAATAGGGGAGGTAAGGTGAAAGTCTATGAGAGCTGGAGGGGGATTTGTGATGAGAGGAAAGCTGGGGGGGTTGTGATGAGAGCTGGAGGGGGATTTGTGATGAGAGAAGAGCTGGAGGGGGATTTGTGATGAGAGGAGAGCTGGAGGGGGATTTGTGATGAGAGGAGAGCTGGAGGGGATTTGTGATGAGAGGAGAGCTGGGGGTGGGGATTTGTGATGAGAGGAGAGCTGGAGGGGGATTTGTGATGAGAGGAGAGCTGGAGGGGGATTTGTGATGTGAGAGGAGAGCTGGAGGGGGATTTGTGATGAGAGGAGAGCTGGGGGAATTTGTGATGAGAGGAGAGCTGGGGGGGATTTGTGATGAGAGGAGAGCTAGGTAGGGATTTGTGATGAGAGGAGAGCTGTGGGGGGATTTGTGATGAGAGGAGAGCTGGGGGTGGGGATTTGTGATGCGAGCTGGAGGGGGATTTGTGATAAGAGGAGAGCTGGAGGGGATTTGTGATGAGAGGAGAGCTGGAGGGGGATTTGTGATGAGAGGAGAGCTGGAGGGGATTTGTGATGAGAGGAGAGCTAGGGGGTGAGGATTTGTGATGAGAGCTGTAGGGGGATTTGTGATGAGAGGAGAGCTGGGGGAATTTGTGATGAGAGGGGAGCTGGAGGGGGATTTGTGATGAGAAGAGAGCTGGGGGGATTTGTGATGAGAGGAGAGCTGGGGGGTGGGAATTTGTGATGAGAGCTGGAGGCGGATTTGTGATAAGAGGAGAGCTGGGGGGTGGGGATTTGTGATGAGAGGAGGGCTAGGTGGGGATTTGTGATGAGAGGAGAGCTGTGGGGGGATTTTGGGGATTCACCTTATGTAATACGCAGTTCTAAGCCTTAACTCATTCAAATTTTTTGGTGCCACTGTAATTCTCTCCTCTAGGGAAAGTGTGGCTGGGGGTGAGGTTTGGGTGTGGTTGGGGCAGAGAGTTGGACAGAGAAGGTGAGTTCCTGCACCTATTCTCTGAGAAAAAAAGCCCTGATTAATATAACATACAGTATTCTATTCAGCAGAATATTAGTTTCATTTTGTTTTTTCATTTTTACTTTCCATTGCTCTTATAATGCATATATTATAGAGATGAGCATATGGGAATGTGTGCAATATTAAAAATCAAAAGTATACAATTTAGGGGGACAACACTACTCAGTTATAGATATAATACAGTGAGTAGGGTTTTTTTTCACCCTTGCATAAAAAGTTTGCAAGTGGCAGAATCACAAAGTAAAAAAGAAAAAAAACCTGGAAAAAATGAAGCTGAGAATCTTTACTCTATAAATTGCATGAATATTCACTTTGATTTTAGCGATGTTGTAACTTAATCTCACTAAAGTTAATTGTAAAAATTCTGGGGATTTTTTTCAGACCTCTGGGTTGAAGGAAGTTCAGAAGGATGATGTGAACTTGTACCACCTTTTCTGGTCAAGTGGGATACATGTCTATATGAGGGTTTGGTATATATTTTGGGACGATCACTTCATTTTTTGTGTTGAAAGGTCTGGAATGGATTTTGGAGGGATGCCACAACATTTTTCTCTCTTTTTTTTTTTTTTTAAACTGAGTCCCGTCTTAGAATCCGCAACACATCTTAATTAACAATTAGGATTCTCGTTTAAATTTTCTGGGGGCAATTGTTTCAGCTTTTTTGTCATTCTTTCTGTAGGATCCTCAAAAAAACTGCAAAAAAATATTGCTGTAATTTACCTGCCAACTTTCTAGCATGGAGACCCCTCAAAAGTGCCCTCAAAAATATATACCAGGTCCTTAAAGGTCTTTCACAAAGAAAAATATGCTGGAAAAGAAATTTAATTTATTAGCAAATTGCATTTTTTCTTTTGTATATACTGTACAGTTGTGTCACTTCAGGAACTACCAGGTTTTTCTTGGATGGAATTGGACATTTTGATTTTTTACTTTGAAGTTGCTGTTCCCTGCACCCTTTTTTATTTTTTTTGGCATCCACACATAATATCCTAGAGGTGCACAGCCCATATACTATTTGTTCTATTAGCCTTTAAAATTGTCAGAAATTATTTTAAAGATATTGTTCCCATTGACTTCAGTGAGGTTCAGCTTAACATTCAAAATTTGTGAGCTGTTCAACAAACCTCCTACAAACCAAACCTATGTACAGTATGTTCAGCTCAGCACCATTCATTTAGAGATCATAATTACTATATTACAGATATGCTGTAGTGATAGGAATTCAGAGGAGGCAGTAATAGCAGCAGAAACAGCAGCACTACCTAGTAGGAAGTGTGTGCTCTCAATTTTGTAAACATATACTCCATCACAGATAAAGGGACCTGGGTGCATGCATGCAGATACTAGTTTGTGCTTTTCAAGTTCTGGCTACTGGTCTATTTTAGATGCCCAGTAGTCCTTAGGGTCTTTCTTCACATCTGAGATTGTTGGTGTCTGAATTTGAGCCAAAATACTTGTTGACCATCCTGCATGAGCCATGCTTATGAGTGTTAACTTGGGCCAGGTTGGCCCAATACTGTCTGAAGAAAGTTTGCAATACTTCTGTTGATATCTCCTGCTGGTGATGGTGCTACTGCTGCTGCTGACTTGTCCACAGTGGGTATTGGAGCTGCAATAGATTGCAGAGGCATTCCTGTTTCCACCAGAAAAGAATCCTAGAATCCAAAAAAACCTTCCTATAGTGATGCATTTTAATGCATTTTCACATGGTGAAATGTAATCGGCCATTTTGGTCTTGTAGCATTGAGCCTTAATGGAGGCAGAAGTCCCTTGGAAGGGTCTTCTCAAACAAGGAGACAGACCTCAGATCAGAGGCAGAAGGTTCTTGAAGTTGATGACAATTAAAAATAAAATAAAAACAGCAGTGAGCTCTTAGGGGGGGGGGGGGGGCGTGTGTGGGACCTCTAGTGTAGTCCAATTCCCTCCGTTAGGGGACTTCTCGTCCGCATTGCTGCTAACTTTGCAGGTATAGAGGCCCTGACAATCCCGATCTTATAAATTGAATACACAGATGTATGATTAAAGTTGATACTTTTACTTTTGTTCTATTATGCAGTTTTTAATAAGCCATTATATTTAGGTGTAATTGACTGCTAATACTTTAGACTGTTTCAAGACCTAATGTACCTTACTCTGGCATATGTATCTATCTTCTGGATGTATGCTATTTTGTCCAATAAAAACACTTTGAAGTTAAAAAAAAAAATCTAAAATGCGTCAATTGTTTTATGTATCTTTTTATTTGTGTAGTTATCTTTTTATTTACCTATTTATTTTTTTGAATGGCTGGAACTCACCATGTGTGTGTTTACCTAAGGCCAAGCCAACCAACTGTGAATTTTCTGCTGTGGAGGCCCAGGTCATTAGGGAATATCCTGAGAAATGTTCCCACCAATATCACAACTGTTTTTGAATCAAATACGTGTAATTTGGAGTGAGTTTCAGATTTATCTTATCACGAACAGCAATTCTACTAATACATCAAATAGGTGTGCAAGTTCTATCAGAAATGGCATCTTAGTGTGGTATCAATAAAGTCCAACATGTTTTTCAGCTTGTGGTTGTTTTTATAAAGTATATAGATATCAATAAATATGTAATTTGTGAAGTCTGCTCCAGTTCAGTGAAAGGTATTTTGTATTACATATTGGCCCATCTCACAGAGATTTTCCTACTTGTGTGTTAATAATCAGTACGTTTTATGGTCAGAACTATTTACTAAAAGAATTCTATCTTGTGAGTGACCATTCAGACATGTCTGACAATTCACTGTTACTGCTAAGTACCCGACCCATTGTGACCCTCTGGCTTCAATTCTTCATGCCACTAGACATGTGCGATTAGTTTCGTACAAATCGAAAATTCGTATGAATTTCCGTAAATTCGTACATTCGGGAGGATCCGAAATACGAATTGCTATGCTTCCAAATTTTGTACGAAATTTCGTTTACGAATTTTTGTTCCAAATTCCGTTACAACGGAAACGTGACTGGTGTTTTGTTGACCAATCAGAGGTTTTCTTCTGCTGCTGAGTGAGGGTTGGGAAAATTACCTTTTTTAATATAGGAGTGGGAGACTGGTACTGGTAGTTGATGGGAGATTATGAATCGGACAAAATAAGAATGTTCGTTAATTACGATTATTCGTTATGATGAAGTTAAAAAACCCAGGAAGTCAGCACAGCACAGGAATGGTGGGAGCCCCTCATAATGATAAATTCATCATAACGAACATTCCTAATTGTTACAAAAAGTTAACGAACCTAAACGTTAAAAACCCAGGAAGTCAGCACAGCACAGGGATGATGGAGCCCCTCATAATGATAAATTCATCATAACGAACATTCCTAATTGTTACAAAAAGTTAACGAACCTAAACGTTAAAAACCCAGGAAGTCAGCACAGTACAGGGATGATGGAGCCCCTCATAATGATAAATTCATCATAACGAACATTCGTAATTGTTACGAAAAGTAAACAAACCTTAAAGTTAAAAACCCAGGAAGTCAGCACAGCACAGGGATGGTGGGAGCCCCTCATAATGAAAAATTCATCATAACGAACATTCGTAATTGTTACGAAAAGTTAACGAACCTAACAAAAATTCGTATTTCGTACGAATCCAAATTGATTTTCGGACAAAAATTACGAAATACGAATTAATGCTATACGAAAGGAAACGGAACGGAACAAAATGAAACTAATTTATTGAGGGTGCACATGTCTACATGCCACTATTCTAGAAAAAGGTATACAGATTAGGAAATATTTCATGAAAGTGTATTTATTCTAAGTAAGTGATTTCAAATATATTGAAGCCAGAGGGTCAGTATAATGGCCAGGCAAACTGATTTTAAGAAGGTTTGCAATAGTAAGCTCCGAGTTGTTTTCAACAAAGGTTTTTTCCCTACTACATCTATTATTTTTCCAAATATCACACATCTCCAAATATCACATAGGGCAACTCACTTGGGTGCAGGGTGGATCCTCATGGCTGTTTAATGTCCCGTACACACGGTCGGACATTCCGACAAGAAAATCCATGTTTTTTTTTCCGACGGATGTTGGCTCAAACTTGTCTTGCATTTACACGGTCACACAAACCTTGTCGGAAAATCCGAACGTCAAGAACGTGGTGACGTACAACACGTACGACCAGCCGAGAAAAATGAAGTTCAATAGCCAGTGCGGCTCTTCTGCTTGATTCCGAGCATGCGTGGAACTTTGTGCGTCTGAATTGTGTACACACGATCGGAACCTACGAGAACAGATTTTGTTGTCGGAAAATTTGAGATCCAGATCTCAAATTTTGTGTGACGGAAACTCCGATGGAAAATGTCTGATGGAGCCTACACACAGTCGGAATTTCCGACAATAAGCTCCCAATCGAACATTTTCCGTGGGAAAATCTGACCGTGTGTACGGGGCATAAGAGGCCATTCAAATTGTATGTATTCAGATAAAACAATGTGCTATCTTTGGAAAATACCTCGGAGTATCAGTTAGACAATTCCATTGATAATGAAATCATTGTTTTATTTGTTGTTGGTATCCATTGATCCAATTATCATACTGTTTAATTTAAGGATCCTTCCTGATATATCCCCTCCCAGTATTAAAATGCTAATGACTGGGATGATCAATGAAAACAAAGGATAGTTACACTGTTCAATATAAATGTATGAAACATGCCTTTTGTTAGGTAAATTAAAACTTTTAGCAAATCTAACATCACCCCATGTTGTTGAGTGGTAGTAAATTGGATTTAACAAGAGGGAGAGCTCAGTCAGCTACTGGAATCTCGAACAGGTCAGGAGAAGAAGGAGCTGCTGAGATATCTCTATCTATGCTTCTTCATTGCAGGTATGTATACTTTGTATGATGATGCAATTGAGTTATTTGTTCAAATATTTTTTTTACCTTGACAAATGTGTGTCAGCTTGAATGTATTAAATTCTCTTTTTATTTCCCTTTTACGCAAACTCTTCACTAATTGTGTACAATACATTAACTGTGTTCACCTATTGCTTTTGAATGTGCCTATTGTTTTGATATTTAACCATTTCAGCCCCGGAACATTTGGCTGCTCAATGACCAGGCCATTTTTTGTGATACAGCGATAAACACAATGGGGGTTATCTACGAAAGGCAAATCCACTTTGCACTACAAGTGCACCGCAAGTGCACTTGAAAGTGCACTAGGAAGTGCAGTCGCTGTAGATCTGCTGATTTTATCATCCAATCATGTGAGAGCTAAAATGCTGTTTTTTATTTTCCTTGCATGTCCCCCTCAGATCTACAGTGACTGCACTTCCAAGTCGACTTGCAGTGCACTTGTAGTGCAAAGTGGATTTGCCTTTCGTAAATAACCCCCAATATCTTTTAATTTTTGCTATAATAAATACCCCACACTTTTTTCAAAAAAACAATATTTTTCCTCAATTTAGACCGATATGTATTCTTCTACATATTTTTGGTAAATTAAAACTCAATAAGCGTATATTCATTGTTTTGCGCAAAAGTTATAGCGTCTACAAAATAGGGGATAGATTTATGGCATTTTTGTTATTATTTTTGTTTACTAGTAATGGCGGCGATTTGCAATTTTTATCGGGACTGCCATATTGCGGAGGACAAATTGAACACTTTTGACACATTTTTGGGACCATTACCATTATACAGTGATCAGTGCTATAAAAATGCACTGATTACTGTATAATTGTCACTGGCAGGGAAGGGGTTAACACTAGGGGGCGATCAAGGGGTTAACACTAGGGGGCGATTAAGGGGTTAACTGTGTTCCCTAGGTGTGTTCTAACTGTAGGGGGGATGGGAATGTCTATCATCGGTGTTCATACTTAGTATGAACCCACAAACTGTCTCTACTCCCCTGAAAGAACTGGGATCTGTGTGTTTATACACACAGATCCCGGTTCTCACTCTGTCATGAGCGTTCGCGGGTGCTCGGCGGTCATCGTGCCCGCCGGGCACTCGCATCGGCTCCGGGAACGCGTGCGTGCCTCCGGCGGCCCGTGCGCGCCCTAGTGGCCAAAAGGAAAAGCGACGTAAGGTACCGTCGATTTGCCCAGCCGAGCCAACCTGCTGCAGTAAAACTGCGGCGGCTGGTCCAGAAGTGGTTAATGTTCAAAATGTATCTCTGGAGAATTTTATTTTTAAAAGGGGTAAAGTGTGAAAGTTTCTGTGAATTCTTATTGCTCTCTGTGCCCTTGTTGAGGCGTTGTATTCCCATTTACTGGCCTGGTGCATAGTTGTCACTAGTTTTCTTTTTCTATTGTTTTATTAATATTATTATTATATATTCTGTCCAGCAAAATTTTTTTTCATTTTTGCTTTTTCATTGCTCTTACAGTACACACATTATGGAGAGCCCCAGATCTTTTGCTAGGTCTGCAAAAGATCTGGGGCTAGAGCCCATAGCAGTGCTCACCAACCTTTTTGCAGGCCTGTGGGGGGGGGGGGGGGCACGCTGGTGGTAAGCAATTATTTGCGGGCAAAGGCTTTTGTTGGCGTTGGCGTTTCAATCATCGTGGCACCATAGTTGATATGGCGTCAGGGTGATCAAAGCGCATTATTTCTATTGTTACATTCTAATATATAATGAAGTGGTTCAACTCACCATAATGCAGAATCAGTGGGAGCCCTGGGCGTGTCACTTGTCTCCTGCCCTCAGATGCATCATGTTACTTGCCACCATCGCCTGTCACCAGATGCAGCTTTTTAACTTGCCACCGTCACCTGCCACTAGGTGTGGACTGTCACTTGCCACATCACCTGCCACCATTTGCAGATTGCCACGTCACCTGCCACCATTTGCAGATTGTCACTTGCCACATCACCTGCCACCATTTGCAGATTGTCACTTGCCACCATTTGCAGATTGTCACTTGCCACTTCACCTGCCACCATTTGCAGATTGTCACTTGCCACCATTTGCAGATTGTCACTTGCCACTTCACTTGCCACCATTTGCAGATTGTCACTTGCCAGGTCACCTGCCATTTGCAGATTGTCACTTGCCACGTCCCCTGCCACCATTTGCAGATTGTCACTTGCCACCATTTGCAGATTGTCACTTGCCACATCACCTGCCACCATTTGCAGACTGTCACTTGCTACGTCACTTGCCACCATTAGCAGATTGTCACTTGCCACGTCACCTGCCACTAGATGTGGGTTGTCACTTGCCATGCCAGCCAGTGCCACCAAATGTGCATTGTCACTGCATTGGTGGCAGGCTGGCAGCACTAAAGTGGTAACCTGTAAAGGCGTTTAAAGGCTTTTAAAAATGTATTTAGTTTGTCGCCACTGCACGTTTGTGCGCAATTTTAAAGCATGTCATGTTTGGTATCCATGTACTCAGCCTAAGATCATCTTTTTTATTTCATCAAACATTTGGGCAATATAGTGTGTTTTAGTGCATTAAAATTAAAAAAAAGTGTGTTTTTTCCCCAAAAAATGCGTTTGAAAAATCTCTGCGCAAATACTGTGTGAAAAAAAAAATGAAACACCCACAATTTTAATCTGTAGGGCATTTGCTTTAAAAAAATATATAATGTTTGGGGGATCACAGTAATTTTCTTGCAAAAAAAAAGTGTCAGAAAGGGCTTTGTCTTCAAGTGGTTAGAAGAGTGGGTGATGTGTGACATAAGCTTCTAAATGTTGTGCATAAAATGCCAGGACAGTTCAAAACCCCCCCAAATGACCCCATTTTGGAAAGTAGACACCCCAAGCTATTTGCTGAGAGGCATGTCGAGTCTATGGAATATTTTATATTGTGACACAAGTTGCGGGAAAAAGACACATTTTATTTGCACAAAGTTGTCACTAAATGATATATTGCTCAAACATGCCATGGGAATATGTGAAATTATACCCCAAAATACATTCTGTTGCTTCTCCTGAGTACGGGGATACCACATGTGTGAGACTTTTAGGGAGCCTAGTCGCGTACGGGACCCCGAAAACCAAGCACCGCCTTCAGGCTTTCTAAGGGCGTAAATTTTTGATTTCACTCAATACTCACCATGCCTCTCAGCAAATAGCTTGGGGTGTCTACTTTCCAAAATGGGGTCATTTGGGGGGGTTTGTGCCACCTGGGAATTCTATGGCCTCCGAAACTGTGATAGGCAGCGAAGAGTGAAATCACGCCCTTAGAAATCCTGATTGGTTTTCGGGGCCCTGTGGTATCCCCATACTCAGAAGAAGCAGCTAAATGTATTTTGGGGTGCAATTACACATATGCCCATGGCCTGTGTGAGCAATATATCATTTAGTGACAACTTTTTGTATTTTTTTTTTGTCATTATTCAATCACTTGGGACAAAAAAAATTAATATTCAATGCCTCTCAGCAATTTCCTTGGGGTGTCTACTTTCCAAAATTGGGTCATTTGGGGGGGGGGGGGGGGGGTTGTACTTCCCTGCCATTTTAGCACCTCAAGAAATGACATAGGCAGTCGTAAACTAAAAGCTGTGTAAATTCCAGAAAATGTACCCTAGTTTTTTAGACGCTATAACTTTTGCGCAAACCAATAAATATACGCTTATTGACATTTTTTTTACAAAGACATGTGGCTGAATACATTTTGGCCTAAATGTATGAATAAAATTGAGTTTATTGGATTTTTTTATAACAAAAAGTAGAAAATATAATTTTTTTTCAAAATTTTCGGTCTTTTTCCGTTTATAGCGCAAAAAATAAAAACCGCAGAGGTGATCAAATACCATTTGTGGGAAGAAAAGGACGCAAATTTAGTTTGGGTACAGCATTGCATGACCGCGCAATTATCAGTTAAAGTGACGCAGTGCCAAATTGTAAAAAGTGCTCTGGTCAGGAAGGGGGTAAATCCTTCCGGGGCTGAAGTGGTTAAAAAGGGTGAAGGGCGAAAGTCTTTGTGAATTCTTATTGCTCTCTGTGGTCCTGCTGAGGAGTTGTATTCTCATTTATTGACCTGGCAAACAGGTGTCACTAGTTTTCTTTTTCTATTTTTTTCAAATATTATTATATATTCTGTCCAGCAAAATAATTGTTTTTATTTCATTTTTGCTTTCCATTGCTCTTATAGTGCAAACATTATAGAGAGGTGTCTAGTATTCCAAATTAAAAGCACACAATCTGGGAAGACAACATTGCTCATACCATAGATATGATAAAGCGAGTGATCTTTTTCACCCTTGCATCGAAAGTTTGTAAGTTGCAGAATCACCAAATAGAAAAGGGAAACAAGCCTGGAGAAAATGAAAGCAAGAATGACATCAAAGACTTGTTAGCAGCAACATACACAATTTGGGGTTTAGACACACTTCAACCTGAACGAAAGTAAAACTGAAATTAGAGACAAGGCTAAGTTTTATTATTAAGATTATATTACATTTTATTTCTTGTTTAATAAATATAAATGTTTCTCTAAGATCTACTCTGACTAACTACATGATTACAAATAAAGTGTGAAAAGACATTCAGACTTATTTGCTAAAAGAGCTGAGAATCTTACTCTATAAATTGCATGAATATTCTCTTCAAATATCCCATCATGTATAATTTTTTTTTATCAGCACATGATTAGAGAATTTAAAATTAGCATAAATTTTCTTTTTACCGGATTGGATTTTGAAATGAATATTCACATACATTTTTAAGTGAAGATTCTCAACTACTTTAGAAAATCAGCCTTATTAATGCACTTCAAATCTAACCTAATTTACAATTAGTCAGTGTGTAAGTTTACAGCATCTTCTCTAACTTCCAATTCCTCAGCATGCCATTGTAAAGGTGGGTGCAAACACATTGAAATTACAAGGGTTCGGGGGAGATGGGCGGAGTCTAGCGGAGCAGACATGCATTGTTAGAGCTCCGCACCGCTGAGGAGAGAAGAGAAGGACAAAGCGGAGCCTGCAGGCTCAAAAGGTATCCATTTGAACCTTTTTGCCCCAGGGAACAAACTGTGAAAGTTTGGGCAGGAAATATGGTACTGGGAGGAAACCGTGGCAGAAATAAAAATCACCACACAAAGAGCTCACAGGCACTCACTGCAACTAAAGCAGCTCCAGTCACCTCACAAGATACAGCATCAGGGCGCTCTCACAGACAGAAAATGTCACAGCAAGACTCTCCATTTGAGTCAGATACAGAACAAATCCCCTCACAAACTTCTCCACAAGCCTCCACAGCATCCCCAGTAATATTATTACAATTTGAAAAGATGCTTCATAAGGCTTTAAAACAAACCTCAGACCAAATAACAAAAAGCCTAACCAAAGAAATAAGAGAGCTGGGAAAAGGCACCGCAGCCTTAGAAATAAAAATGGATGAAATTGAAATTACAACCCAAGAAAATATAACAGAATTGGAACAATTAAAAGAAGAGAATTTAATACTTCAAACTAAGCTCGAAGATTACGAAAATAGAGCCAGACGTTCAAACTTGCGCATAAGGGGAATACCTGAAACTGTGACAGACCTGCAATCTACTATTACTGCTCTATTACAAGAACTAAAGCCAGATATCCCTATTGAACGTTTAGAACTGGACAGAGTACACAAAGCCCTCACAGCCAAAAAGAAAGATGGACCCCCACGTGATATAATCACAAAATTTCATTATTACAGAACGAAAGAACAAATACTAATTGCTGCAAGAGAAAAAAAGGAACTTAATTTTCAAGGACACAATTATCAAATTTTTGCTGACCTATCCCAACTTACTATTACTAAAAGACGATCCATGAAACCCCAACTAATGGAACTGCAACGCCACAACATTATGTATCAATGGGGCTTCCCCTTTTCAGTCAGATTTAACTACCAAGGTACAATTTACAGAAGCAGATCAGCAGATAAACTACAACAAACCCTTTTAAAATTAAATCTGACAGAACCCACAAGCAGCAACTCTCCCACACGCAGAAGAATGGCATCATCTTCACCTTCAGGCAGCACCCAGAAAATTTCAGAACAAAATGGGAATCATCATTCTCACAAAAGAGGCCGTTATGCCACATCATCCATGGACCAAGAAGATTCAATGGACTGACATCCTAATTCCTGATATCTCTTCATTTATTATACTAAGAGATGGTTCTCTATAAAAAACCTGTATTTATAACTGAATGTGACTGCATTCTGATAGTCACACACTGTGTGGGATCATGTTACATTCCAGTTATATTTCTTATTACTTCTGATTCATATAGTCTTAGAATATATAAGTGAAATAAGGAAATTCTTGTTCAGTTATATATTTTCAGGTAATAACAATAGATTTATTACTTTTTAGGACAAATATGTTCAATAATCCAGAAGTAATGGAAGCTTTTTCTTTCTTTTCTTAAAACAAATATATTATTACCTAACTAGTTCCAAGAACTATGTTTTTGTTTATTCTAATCTGAAGCAATACAACCTCAATTTTATGAGTTAACATATCTAAACAGTTACATATGAATAAAATATGTAATTGTTCACTCTAAAAGGGTTAAAATCCCAAAATAATTCAAACTATCTTCATCAATACCAAAGTTATTAACAGTACCTTTCTAACTGAATTATTTAGCCTAGGGCAAGACTAACCATATACAACCACCCTGGAATAAATAATTTCAACAAAAACCATATTCTGCACTCCAATTAATGAATCATCATTTTGATGTCTTTTGACATAGCACCTCTCTCCTGTAAGCGGAAGATCTGTGTACCCCCATTAGCCCTCCTCATTCTCCCAACCATATTATGTGGGAGTGTGACGAAGGCACTTATTCCCCTGAGAGAGATATTTATTCTCTTTCACGGGTAAATTGTGATTACTTGCAAAAAATAATTTATACACTGTATCATCTAATCTCATATGTTTTTTTGTTTACTCTTTACTCCAGAATTCACTGGTTTCTTTTCTATCTTTTCATCTCTTCAGTCCACACAGGTTGATCTGCGCAGTCAGCTCTGCATAACAAAAAGTAAATCAAAACTATTTGATCTGTTGCCATGGCACCACTGAATATACTTTCCCTGAATGTTCAGGGAATAAATGTCCCTCAAAAAAGGACCAAAGCCTTCCGTACTTTCCATAACAAGAAGGCTCACATAGTATGCCTCCAAGAAACACACTTCACCAAAGATTCTACTCCAAAATATATTTCTCCTTTTTATCAACAAATTTACACGGCTTCTGCCTGTACCAAACAAAGGGGAACTCTAATTGCATTTCACCGATCCACACCATTCACCTTATCATCAGAAATTAAAGACCCAGAAGGTAGATACCTGATACTCATGGGTTATATAATGGATACAGCAATCACGGTGATTTCCTACTACGCTCCTAACAAACAACCTACAGCATTCCTCTCACATATATTACAAGTGATTAATACACACAAAATAGGAACAGTGATAATGTGCGGGGATTCGAACCAGGTCCTCCTCCCATTTCTAGATAAATCACCTTTTACACCATCCAAAATAACCTCTAGATTACCTTTTTCTTAACTTCTTTCCAAATACAATCTGGTAGATTCGTGGAGAGAAAGTAACCCAATGAAAAAGAAATTCACTTATTTCTCGCACCCTCATCAAACCTTCACCAGAATAGATCATATTTTTCTAACAATAGGAATGATACCAGAAATTATTGCATCAGATATAATTCCGATTCCGTGGTCTGACCATAATGCAGTATACACTACTATAGCCTCAGCCATACCAAAAGCGCATGACCCAACGTGGTACTTACCGGACATAATGCTCAAACACCCACTACATCAGATGGCCATTGAACAAGCTTTAAAGGAATACATATCAATTAATAATACAACAGACATTTCTCCAATAACACTGTGGGAAGTTCATAAGCCTGTCTTGCGTGGTACAATACAAAGACAAATGGCACTATTTAAACGGGAATGCAAAAATCTAGCAAAAAAACTAGAACTCAATTTTAATGCAGCCTACATATCATTCCAAGATAATCCATCTCAGAGTACAAAATCTCATCTGGAAAAATCTAGATTGGAATACGATCTATTTCTCACTGAGTCAGTTGATAAATCCCTCAAACGCTCCAAACACAATTTCTACATGAATACAAACAAACCAGGTACATATTTGGCTCGGGCATTAAATTCAACTAACAAATCTTTCAAACCAATACGTTTGAAATTATCAAAAAATGTTTAAACTTGTAATCCAGTTAAAATAGTCCATAAATTTCACTCACATCTCGCAACTTTATACAAGACAAACAATGAATTTAATCCTACAGAGGCTGAATCCTTCTTCTCAAAAATAACCTTACCTGAGTTGTCTCAGAATCAAAAAAGCAGTTTGGATGAGCCTATAACTATAGATGAAGTTGCTAACGCCATAAAAGACCTAAAACTTAACAAAAGACCAGGCCCAGACGGCTACTCGGCTTTATACTATAAAACATTCTCAGAAATACTCTCTCCCATTCTCACCGAAACTTTTAACAAACTTCTAGAAGGACATTCTTTTCAGCAAGAAACACTAATGGCAATTGTTTGTATGATCCCAAAACCCCTTTCTGATGATACTTCCTGTGTGAATTATCGGCCTATCTCTCTGTTAAACCTTGATATTAAATTATTAGCAAAAATAATAGCAAAACGTCTCAATAGCATTATAGGAAAATTAATACATAGAGATCAAGAAGGCTTCATGCCAAATAGACAGGCAGGCGATAATATACGCAGGGCAGTGTTATTGGCACATATTGCTAAAAAACGGAAAATCCCTTTATGTTTTCTATCTCTCGATATTAAGAGGGCATTTGACACAGTATCCTGGCAATATATGCAATATTCATTACAAAAATGGGGTTTTGGACCCCACTTTTTAACATGGATCAAAGCATTATATAATAAACCCAAAGCCTATATAAAATATGCTGGATACAAATCTGATGCCTTTAATATCGAAAGAGGTACCCGACAGGGTTGCCCATTATCTCCCTTATTATTTGCCCTTATACTCGAACCCATGGCCCAATACATCAGAACAAACCAAACTATAACTGGCATTGAAGTAGGAGGTATTACACACAAATTATGTATATTTGCAGACGATATATTACTTTTTCTATCATCACCACAGGTCTCTGGTCCTAACTTAATACTAGCTCTTGATGGATTTGCAGCCCTATCCGGCCTTATGATTAATCCTAAGAAATGCCTAGTGCTTAATATTTCGCTCACAAATATGGAACTGATCCCGGCTAGGGCTGCACTCCCATTCACATGGGCAGAAAAATCAATCCCATATCGTGGAATTCATTTAACAGCATCTCATTCTGACTTATTCTCAACCAATTATCCTCCTGTATTAAGACAGATCACAAATCTAATAAAACAATGGTCGCAACTTCCTTTATCCTGGATAGGGAAGATTAATGCAATCAAAATGACTATTCTACCCAAATTGCTTTATCTATTCAGAGTCCTCCCTATTCCAATTCCTTCCTATTTTTTGAGAATAGTACAAAAAAGAGCAACTTCGTTTATATGGGGCTCTTCTAAACCACGTATACCTATACACACACTACATTTTCCCAAAAATAAAGGAGGCCTGGGATACCCTAATTTTACTAACTACTACAGAGCAGCACATTTGGCCAGTCTGTCCAAATACCATGCAAAACAGGAAATCCCATTATGTGTATTTATAGAGGCTTCAGAAAATGACCCTCTATTAATATCAAACTTGTTATGGCTTGATCCTAAAGACCGCTTTAAAATTCATAATCCCATAACTAAACACTTCTTATCTCTCTGGGATAAACTAAAAACCAAATATCAGTTACAATCTCCACACAATCCTCTCCTTTCTTTTATCAGAAATCCGGCCTTTTATCCGGCATGGATCTACCCAAATTCTTTTAAAGCTTGGACAACATCAGGCATTCAGACACTAAATGACTTCGTAGCATCTAAATCATTCCTTTCATTCCCATCGCTTAGAGAAAAATATGATCTACCAAACTCTGAGATATTTAGATATCTCCAAATCAAAAATTTCTATACACCATTCCTAAAGGGGGATACACCATTATCCCAATTATCCATTTTTGAATCAATCTGTACAAAAGATCCATTTGCTAAAGGTACAATTTCATCACTTTATAATCAATTATATGGAGTAGTAAATCTTAATAGACCCTCTTACGTTCAGAGGTGGGAGGAGGACCTGGGACGAACTTTAGAAGACACGGACTGGTCTAACATATGGCTCACATCTAAGTCATCTTCACCCAACATCTTAGCACTGGAGACAAATTATAAAGTCCTAACTCGCTGGTACCTTGTACCCGCTAGAGTGGCAAAATATTCACCTAATACCTCAGCTCTTTGTTTTCGAGGATGCCCAGAAATAGGCACACATTTACACATATGGTGGACGTGCCCAGTAATCCAAACCTTCTGGAAGGAAGTCTTCGTGATTGCATCTAAAATATTTAAAAAAATAATACAACCAGATCCATATATAACTTTACTTAATCTAAAACCGGAATGGTTAACACTCTCTCAATTCAAACTTATGATCCAACTAATAACGGCTGCAAAACAAACAGTGGCCAAGGCATGGAAATCTCCTACATTGGTACTAGCAGAAACAATTCACAGAATGAATAATACAATGTCCCATGCTAAGATGGAAGCCATCGATCAAAATCAAATTCCAAAATTTGAAAAACTTTGGCATCCTTGGATAAAACAACAGTTCCTGTAAAATTTCAATGACTCTGTCCTGTTGCCATGGTAGCAGATTAAATGACTTACAGAGACACCCATTCTAAGGCTTCAAAGAGAACTAAAAAGAATAATAAACTGACGAGCGGGACAACCTTGTGGACCATACCTATGCTTTTCTACCCTTTTTCTTCTTTCTCTTTCCTTTTCTCCACCTTACGATTAAAGCTCATTATCAGAATTTATTTGACCTATATACACTCTACCTGTAAACAATATGTATAGTAGGTATAAATCATTTAAATACCTACAAAAGTAACTAAGGAAATGATATATATCTTTAATTTAGGTTTACGTGAACCCAATGTTTAATATTTGAAATTTCATGATATTTACCTATATAAACCCTACTGTAAAACAATGAGCTTACTTTATAGATCCTTGCAAACTTACTTTATGTATCTTTATAATATTGTATACTCAATAAACTTCATTTGACAAGGAAATTACAAGGGTTCTGCAGGGACTGGTCTAAATGAAATTTTTTACCCGTTCCTGTTTGACGAAAAGTGATCAGTAGATCGACTTTTGTTGAATGTGGAAAACTTTCATTGTCAGTGCCTGCAGCCAGATGGCTGCAGGTGCTGATCAGTTTATTTCCACAGTGTAGAGACCTGCTGTCAGAATACTGTGCCACAGTGGAGAGGATTCTAAGTATGTATACCCAGCTTTAGACATAACAGGAGAAGCAGAAAGAGCAGCACCACCTAGTAGGAAGTGTGTGCTCTTAATTTTGTAAACATATACTTCATCACAGATAAAGGGACCTGGTTGCATGCATGCAGAAACTAGTTTTTGCTCTGCTAGTTCTGATCACTGGTCTATCTTAGGTGCCCAGTAGTCCTTAGGATCTTTATGAACATCTGAGATTGTTGGTGTCTGAATTGGAGATTAAATACTCACTGACCATTCTGCACAAGCCATGCCTATGAGTGCTACCTTGGGCAGGTTGGCCCAATATTGCCTGAAGAAAGTTTGCAATGTCTCTGTTGATGTCTCCTGCTGGTGATGGTGCTACTTTTGCTGTTGACTTGTCCACAATGAGTAGTGGAGCTGCAATGGATAGCAGAGGCATTTCTGTTTCCACCAGGAAAGGTAATGTGATTAGAAAAACCTTTCCTATAAAGATGCATTTTAATGCATTTTCACATGGTGAAATGTAATCGGCCATTTTGGTCTCGTAGCATGGACTTGGTATGGAGTCCCTCAGAGGGGGTTTTCTAGAACAAAGAGACATAACTCAGATCAGAGACAGAAGGTTCTTGAAGTTGATGACAATTTAAACAAAGTTAAAAATATAAAATGCGTCAATAGTTTTATGTATCCATTTATTTGTAAAGTTATATTTTTATATACCTATTCATTTCTTTAATTGGTGGCACTCACCATGTGCTTGTTTAACCTGTTTCCCCGAAAATAAGACCTAGCGTGATTGTCGGTGATGGCTGCAATATAGGCCCTACCCCCCAAATAAGCCCTACCCTGTTTACCCGAAAATAAGCCCAACCCTGAAAATAAGACCTACAAGGACTTTAACTAGGGCTTATTTGGGGGGTAGGGCTTATATTGCAGCCATCACCGACAATCACGCTAGGTCTTATTTTTGGGGAAACAGGGTACCTAAGGCCAAGCCATCCAGCTCTGAATTTTCTGCTGTGGGGGCCCAGGACATTAGGGAATATCCTGAGAAATGTTCCCATCATTTTCACAATTGTTGTTTCACCATTCTCGAATCAAATACTGTACTTTACTGTAATATGGGGAGAGTGTCTGAACACAGACAGACATGCTACTAATGAATAGAATATTTTCATAAGTTTTACCAGAAATGGCATCTTAGTGTGGTATCAAGAATGTCCATTATGTTTTTAGCTTGAAGATGTTTACAGAATGTATTTAGATAGTAATATACACGTAGTTGTGACTGGTGGGTCTGCTCTAATTTAATGAGATATTTAGTATTTGTATGTATTGGCCCATCTCACATAGATTTTCTTTCCTGTATGGTAACAATCAGTATTTATTATGGACATAACTGTTTCCTAGAGGAATTCTATTTTGTGAGAAACATGAAGGTTGCCATTACTTAATCTTCACTGCTGCAAATACATGTCACCTGATTTTCATTGTGACCCTCTGGCTTTAATTTTGCATGCCGCTAACCTAGAAAATGTATACAGGTTAGGAATTCTGACTTTCATGATAGGTTATATATTCTAGGTAAGTGACTTAAGCCAGAGAGTCAGCAAAATGGCCAGGCAAGTGAATCTTCATAAGGTTTGCAATAGTAAGCTCTGTGTTGTTTTCAACAAAGATTTTTCTCCATTTGTCACCATTAGGGATGAGCTTCGTGTTCGTGTCGAACATCGGCTGTTCGATCGTTCGCCGAATTGCGAACGATATGGGCCGTTCGCGCCAAATTCGAGTGTCGCGTCACGGCCCATAATTCACTGCGGCATCGCAGTGCATTGCTGGCTGATGATTGGCCAAGCATGCACTATGACCCGCATGCTTGGCCAATCACAGCGCCGTCTGTAGAGAGAGCTGTAATTGGCCAAAGCCAGGTTGGCTTTGGGAGTACTGGGCCAGTCCACCTCAGCTCCCGGGAGCTGATGTTTTTTCGGTCGGCCCCCAGCCCTCCATGCCCACGCCCAAACTCATAGGATTACCCGTAAGTAGTTTTGAGAATCGGGCTATACCCCCCCTTTTTTCTCGTCCTTCCTCCCCCTCTACACAGATCTACCATACAAAACTCTTTTAATATACATGTGTTTTTTTTTTTAATATCTATAGGCACCTACTGCATATCTGCTCCTAAAGAGTGGCGGTCGCCACGAGACGCGTTGAGCCATTAGATGCCCCTGTGTCTACACTATATTAGTATCATTTTATTACTGTATTTATACCAACTGGACTGTACCAACACATTCTAGTTATAATTGCTTATCATGGAGATACACCTCAGTGAATCTGGCTATCTACAGTTTGTATCAATATGAGCCAATCATGTTGTTCTATTATGGAAGTGTGAGCCATTGGTTGCCCCCATATATTGAAAACTGCATTGTTGATTTATTTTACATATCAATTGGATTTTACTCGCCTACCCAGCTTATAATGAAATATTTTAGAGACCGGTCTTCTATGGAATTGCTGTTTACAGTATGTACAAAATGAACTAACCATGTCATTAACTGTATTTTTGCTATACCTTATGTACAATTCAAGACCTGTCTCGTTATGAATAAGGGTTTTTACTATTATTATGAACCATGTCAATATTATATTTACTTTGGTTACAATTTATATATCAATAAATCATTTAATGCCAATGGATGTTACGCTATGCTTCCATGCAATGTGTTTTGGTTCTGATATATTGGTTACTTGCCACATTCATGGTTTTAAGTTGTTATCTCCTGGAGTGCATGTTTCATATAAAGTCCCGCCATTCCGTTTTCTTTTGCTTAAATTATTGGGGATGGAGACGCTTGGTTCTACCCACCTGGCGTCTCATGCAAAGTCCCACTTTGTTGCTCTGTTTTCTAATATGTATCAATGGCATCAGTGACTTCTTCCCTAGCCCCACCATGTCCTCCTGAGGAGTCCCTCGAACTGTTTGACCACAGTGTTGGGTACATGCTCCAGGAGGATGCCCAGCGTTTAGAAGGCTCTGATGATGATACTGAGCTAGATGAAGGCAGTAACGTGAGCACAGACAGAGGGGGTGCCCAAGAAGGACAGCAATCTGGCAGTCATGCTCCCCCTGCTGCAGCATACTGCCAGCTTTGCTCCAGTGATGAGGAGGGAGGGGATGATGAGGTCACTGACTCAACGTGGGTGCCTGATAGGAGAGAGGAGGAGGCACATCACCAACAAGGCAGGATGCCCTCCAGGGGCCAGCCTAAGGGCAGCACACTGACTGTATCACACCGCAAAGCTCTGCATGTGCAGGGCGCTGCTGTCTCTGCGTGTTATTCCAAAAGTTCTTTGGTGTGGCCCTTTTTTGAGACGAATGCATCAGATCGCACCACTGCCATTTGCAACATATGTCTCAAGCGTGTCTTGCGTAGCCAAAACATCTCCCGCTTGGGCACCACATGCTTGACCAGACATATGTTGACCTGCCATGCAGTTCCTTGGCAAGAGTACCTAAAAGACCCACACCAAAGAACAAAGAGGACATCTCCTTGCTCCTCATCAGCTGAGATCTCCAACCCCACTATTCCTTCAGTCCTCTCTGAGACCTGCACTGAGAGGAATGAAGGTGTAGAATTAGGTGTGTCACAGCCAAGTACTTGTGGGCAATCTGCTTTCGGTACACCAATGTCAGATTGTACCAGGCAAATTTCCCTGCCCCAGCTGCTGCACCACCGAAAGAAGTTCGCTCCCAGCCATCCACATGCCCAGCGGTTGAATGCCAGCTTGGCAAAATTGCTAGCACTTCAACTGCTACCTTTTCAGTTGGTAGACTCTGCCCCCTTCCGTGAGTTTGTGGAATGTGCAGTTCCTCAGTGGCAGGTACCCAAACGCCACTTTTTCTCACAGAAGGCAATTCCGGCTCTCCACTGGCATGTGGAAGGCAATGTCCATGCCTCGCTGGACAGGGCGGTCAGCGGTAAGGGCATATTACCGCTGACTCATGGTCCAGCAGGCATGGACAGGGACGTGACCTAAGCACATTGGGTGACTCTGCTGGCAGCTGGGAAGGATGCAGGACAAGGTGCAGTAGTGTTGGAGGTTGTTCCGCCACCATGCCTCCATAATGCCACTACTAATATTAATGACACACCTCTCTCCTCCACCCCCTCCGCTTCTTCTTCCTCCATGGCCTCTTTCTGTGCTTTGCCCTTGGAACCAGCGGTGCTCCATAGGCGTTCAAGGGGCTACGCAAGTACGCAGGCCAAAAGATGCCATGCGGTGCTTGAGCTGGTGTACTTGGGAGACAGGAGCCACACTGGGGCAGAGGTTCTGTCAGCTCTGCAGGGGCAGGTACAGAGGTGGTTGATGCCACGCCAACTTAAGGCAAGAATGGTGGTTTGCGACAATGGCACCAACCTCCTCTCCGCCCTCCGTCAGGGACAAATGACCCATGTGCCCTGTTTGGCTCACGTCCTTAACTTGGTGGTGCAGCGGTTCTTGGGCAGGTACCCGGGCTTACAGGATGTCCTGAGGCAGGCCAGGAAAGTCTGTGTACATTTCTGCCGGTCATATAATGCCAGTGCTCGGCTGGAAGACCCCCAAAAGGAATTTAACCTGCCCAAGAACCGCCTAATCTGTGATATGCCCACCAGGTGGAACTCAACGTTGGCCATGCTGCAGCGGCTGCACACACAGCAGAGGGCCATCAATGAGTACCTGTGCGACTATGACACCAGGACAGGGTCAGGGGAGCTTGTTTTTTTTTCCCAATGCCAGTGGGCCATGATCAGGGATGCATGCACTGTCCTGTCACCATTTGAGGAGGCCACGAGGATGGTGAGCAGTGACAGTGCATGCATCAGTGACACTGTCCCCCTTGTCCACCTGTTGAAGCACACGCTGCATGGAATAATGGACAGGGCACTTGAGGCAGAACAGAGGCAGTAAGAGGAGGACTTCCTTAGCTCTTAATCCCCCCTTTATCCAGACAGTGTTCCTGCGTGCCCGCCGATCACACAGGAAGAAGACGAGGAGGAAGAGGAGGAGGATGATTGTGTCAGTATAGAGGTGGAGCCTGGCACTCAGCATCAGCAGCAGTCTTTAAGGGATCATTTACAGTCCCAAGAAACACATGGACTTGTATGTGGCTGGGAGGAGGTGGCTGCGGATCATGTCGTCCTTAGTGACCCCGAGGACTCCGGACCGAATGCCTCAGCAAACCTACGCTGCATGGCCTCCCTGATCCTGCAAAGCCTGCGGAAGGATCCTCGTATTCGTGGTATCAAGGGGAAGGAACAATACTGGCTGGCAACCCTCCTTGATCCACGTTACAAGGGTATGGTTGCGGACCTTATCTTGCCATCGCAGACGGAGCAGATAATGAAACATCTTCGGGAGGCCTTGCAGAAAGGGCTGTGCAACGCTTTTACAGAGACTGGGAGGTTACAAACTCCTGTTTCTGGACAACGTGTTGCTGAGGCTTCGGTCAGTCAAAGAAGGAGCAGTGGAGAAGGTGGCCGTCTGACCGATGCCTTCAGACAATTTTTTAGTCCGCAGCCCCAAGGTATAATCGGTTCCAGCAACCATCGCCAGCGTCTGTTTTACATGGTGCAGGAATACCTAGGGGCAAGATCTGACTTGGACACCTTTCCCACCGAAAATCCTCTGGGTTACTGGGTCTTGAGGATGGATCACTGGCCAGAGCTTGCACAGTATGCAATTGAGCTACTGGCCTGTCCTGCATCCAGCGTTCTATCAAAACGCACATTCAGTGCTGCTGGAGGCTTTGTAACCGATCACAGGGTGCGTCTGTCCACCGACTTGGTCGATCGACTGACCTTCATAAAAATGAATCCAGCTACCAAGCACCTGATGCTGATGTAACCGAATACATTTTTTTGAAATGTCAGATCCCTGCAAAGACTGCCTATGCTGATGCTGAGTGACTATCCTGTTATGCTGAGTAATTATCCTCTTCCTCCTCAATGATCATGCTGACAGCTTGCAAGAACATTTTTGGTTCTGGGCGCCGCCACCAGTGCCTAAGGCCCAATTTTTCAGCCCCTGTTTAACGGGCATGTAATTACAATTTTTGATGCAATTCTTTGCAGCAGGGCTAGTTCCTGCGCTCCAACTAGAGTATCTGTGAGGGGTTGCAGTGTTGTGGCACCAGCACCAGTGCCTAAGGCCCAATTATTCAGCCCCTGTTTAACAGGGGCATGTAATTACAATTTTTGATGCAATTCTTTGCAGCAGGGCTAGTTCCTGCATTTCAACTAGAGTATCTGTGAGGGGTTGCAGTGTTGTGGCACCAGCACCAGTGCCTAAGGTCCAATTTTTCAGCCCCTGTTCAACTGGGACATGTAATTAGAATTCTTGATCTAATATTTCACAGCAGGGCCCGTTTCTGCAACCACCAAGAGTAACTGTGAGGACTTACAGTGTTGTGGCACCAGCACCACCACCACCACCAAAGGCCCAATTTTTCTGGCCCTGTTCAACAGGGGCATGTAATTACAATTCTTGATCTAATATTTCACAGCAGGGCCCTGTGAGGGCTTACAGTGTTGTGGCCACAACAACACCTAAGGCCCAAATTTCTGCTGAGTATATAGGGAAGGCCCCTACTTTCAAAAATCCAACTTACAAACGACTCCTACTTGCAAACGGAAGGAGACAACAGGAAGTGAGATGAAATCTACCCCTAGGAAGGGAAATTCTCTCCTGTAAGAGTTAATATGGGAAGAACATTTCTACTTTCCACTGATGCTTTATCACCAATCCTTGTTTCACAAAAAAACCCAAATTTTCAAAAAACATTTGTCATTGGGACAAAAAGTGAGGTGAAATCTTCTGAAGAGGAGTACAGACAGCAAAACAAATGTCACAGGGGTGATAACCCTCCCCTATGTTTTCCAAAAAGCTTAAAATAGATTTTTTGGCTGGAGCTAAACCCGTTAAAAATGTACCAGTTCAAAATTACAAACAGATTCTACTTACCAACAAACTTACAGTCCCTGTCTTGTTTGCACTGCCTGTATACTGCTGTTCAGAGTACATAGGGCCTGGGGGCCCCACACCTTTCCTTTTTTAATTTGGGTGCAGGGTTCCCCTTAATATCCATACAAGACCCAAAGGGCCTGGTAATGGACTGAGGGGTACCCATGCCGTTTGTCTCACTGATTTTCATCCATATTGCCAGGACCCGACATTACATTAAAGCCGCAAGCAGTTTTAAATAACTTTTTTTCCTTTAAAAATTACATTTTGTGCAGGGACTGTTCTAAGCATGGGAAACACATGCCACTTTACAGGCATACTATAGACACCCCCAGGTTCAATATTTAAAGGAATATTTCACTTTTTTTTTCACTGCTCCTGAAAAAACGGCCGTTTTTTAAGGACAATACCAGCCTTTAAAATTAGCACTTTTGATTTCAAATGTTCGAGTCCCATAGACGTCAGTGGGGTTCTAACGTTCGTGCAAATTTTCGGTCCGTTCGCAGGTTCTGGTGCGAACCGAACCGGGGGGTGTTCAGCTCATCCCTAGTCACCATACTAAATCTATTCTTTCTCCACAGTTTACATAGGGAAACTGAATTGAGTACAGGATGGGTCCTACATGTGAATGGTTATTTAACAAGCCATACAAATTGTATGTAACAGTATTCTGATAGAACAATGCGCTATCTTTGGAAAAGACCTCATAGTATCAGATAGGCAATTCCATTGATAATGAAATCATTGTCTTATTTGTTTTTGGTATGTTGAGCCAATTATCATACTGTTAAGTTTAAAGATCCTTCCTGATACTGTATATCCCCTCCCAGTTTTAAAATGCTAATGACTGGGATTATCTATGAAAACAAAGGATAGTTGCCCTGTTCTAAAAGATGTAAGAAACGTACCCTTTTGTTAGGTAAATTAGACCTATTAGCAACCTAATATCACTTCATGTTGGTGAGTGGTGGTAAACTGTATTTAGGAGGTAGAGCTCCGTGAGTTACTAGTATTACAGACTGGTCAGGAGAAGAGGGAGCTGCTGAGATATCTTAACTATACTACACTATTCCAGGTATCAGGTATACACTATTCCACTTATCTATACATTGTTTGATGGTGCAGGTTTTGTTTACTTTGACAAATGTATTTCAGCTTAAATGTGTTACAGACTTTATTTTTTTCAAGCAAACTCTGCACTAACTGTGTACGCTAACTTTGTTCACCATTTGAGTTTGCTTATTGTTTTGATATTTAATGTTCAAAATGTATCTCTGGAGAATTCAGTTTTTAACAGGGGAGTTGGGTGAAAGTCTCTGTGACTTTTTTGCTCTCTGTGGCACTGCTGAGGAGTTATATTTTCATTTACTGACCTGGTGAATAGGTGTCACTGGTTTTCTTTTTCAATTTGTTTGGATTATTATAATACATTCTGTCCAGCAAAGTATTTGCTTTGTTTTCTTGTTTAATTTGTACTTTCCATTGCTCTTATATTGCATATATTATGGATATGAGCAGAGGAGAATGTGTGCAATATTCCATATAATATATGGAGACAACACTGCTCTTTTGTAGATATGACACAGTAAGTAGGTTTTTTTTTAACCCTTGCATAAAAAGTTTTCAAGTGGCAGAATCACAAAGTAAAAAAGTAAAAAAAAACAACCTGGAAAAAATTATTGCAAGAATTACTTGAAAGACTTGTTAGCACCAACATATACAATATGGGGTTTAGATACACTTTAGTCTGAATGAAAGTAAAACAGAAATTATAGACAAAGTTATGCTTTTTTTCATTAAGAACATTTTACATTTTACGTATTGTCATTAGATATATACAGCATGTAAAAGAAGTATTGGACACATCACCATTTTTCTTGGTAAATATATTTCTAAAGGTGCTATTGACATGACATTTTTACCACATGTCCGTAAAAACCCATGTAATCCATAAATACAACAAAAAAACAACAACAAATCTGTTCAGAAATAGTATGTTATGTAGTAACAGTAGTTAATGTAGTAATTGTATGTTAAGTCATGTGCAATAAAATGGAATAATACAGGGAAAAAGTATTGAACACACTAACTGAAATTTATTTAATGACAGCTTCAAGATGCCTCCTGTATGGAGAAACTAGTCACATGCATTGCTCAGGTGTAATTTTGGCCTATTCTTCCACACAAACAGTCTTTAAATCTTGAAGGTTACGTGGGCCTCTTCTATGAACTTTGATCTTTAGTTCTTTCCATAAAATATTTATTGGATTCAAGTCATGTGACTGGCTGGGCCATTCTGGAAGCTTTATTTTCTTTCTTTGAAACCAATTAAGAGTTTCCTTGACTTTGTGTTTGGGATCATTGTCTTGCTGAAATGTCCACCCTCATTTCATCTTCATCATCCTGGTAGATGGCAGCATATTTTTATAAAGAATCTATTGGTACATTTTTCCATTCACCCTTCCTTCAATAATATGACATTTGCCACTGCTGTATGCTGAAAAACAGACCCATACCATAATGTTCGCACCTCCAAACTTCACTGTTGGTATGGAGGTGTTTTTGGGGTGATGCGAAGTGCCATTTGACCTCCAAACATGGTGTGTATTATGGCATCCAATGAGTTCTATTTTGGTCTCATCTGATCAGACTATATTCTCCCAGTATTTCACAGGCTTGTCTAAATGTAATGCAGCAAACTTTAAATGAACTTCAACATGCTTCTTCTTTAGCAATGGAGTCTTGCGTGATGAGCGTGCATACAGGCCATGGTGGTTTAGTGCATTACTTATTGTTTTTTAAAACAATTGTACCTGCTAATTCCAGGTCTTTCTAAAGCTCTCCACAAGTGGTCCTTGGTAGTTGGACAACTCTTCTGATAATTCTTTTCACTCCTCTGTCAGAAATCTTGCCAGAAGCACCTGGTCTTGGCTGGTTTATAGTGAAATTATGTTCTTTCTTCTCCTGGATTATGGCCCCAACAGTGATCACTGGAGCATTCAGAAATTTAAAAATGTAACCAATGCCATCAGTATGTTTTGCAACAATAAGGTTGCCAAGGTTTTGAGAGAGCTTTTCGTTTATACCCATCATGAGATTTTTCTTGTGTGACACCTTGGTAATGAGACACCTTCTTATAGGCCATCAGCTGATATTAATTTGCACTGACAAGGGGCAGGATTACTTTCTAATTACTGACAGATTTCAGTTGGTGTCTTGGCTTTCCTTGCCTTTTTGCACTTCCCTTTCTTTGTGTGTTCAATACTTTTTCCCTGTGTCTTTCCACTTTATTACACATAACTTAATTTCTGAACATATTTGTTTTGGTTTCTTTGTATGCTGTGTTGTTCTAGACATGTGGTGAAAATTTCATGTCAATAGCAACTTTAGAAATGTATTTACCTAGAAAAATGTTGACTTGTCCAATACTTATTTTACCAGCTGTATATTTTTCTAAGAACTACTCTGACTAACTCTCTGTGATTACAAAAATTATGTGTAAAAAGACAGTTAGGCCGGCTGAACACAGTGAAAATTTCTTTCTTGCAACCTCAAGTTGCAGGGAAGAAATTTGTATGATTCCCTTATCAATACAAACTGTCCTGACAAGGTAATCCCTCCTGCCAAGCAATTGTCTGCTCCCAGCGGGGGAAACCGTCCCCACCAAGACAGTGAATATCGCAGTGATTTGGACCTTTTATGGCCTTAGGATTATTTGCTAAAGGAGCTGAGAATCATTACTTTATAAATTGCATGAATATTCACTCCAATTATCCATTCATTTGTAAAGCAAATTAATGTTTACTTATTTTATTGGCACTGGATATACAGAATCAGCATGAATTTGTTTTATATTTGTTGGAATATTTGAAGTGAATATTGGCATACACTTTTAAGTAAAAATTCTCTAACTACTTTAGCAAATCAGCCTAAATAATTCAGTTCAAACCTAACTTAATCTACAAATTAGTCAGTGAGTGGGTTTACAGCAGTTTCTCTAACTTCCATTTCCTCAGCAGGCTATTGTAAATGTGGGTGCACACGGATTGAAATTTAGACAGTTCAGCAGGCAGTGGTTGAATCTTGATGTGTGTAGCCCTTCCTGTTCAACAGAAGTCAATTGGCAGATTGACTTTTGTTGAACGGTCAAGCTGTAAAACCTTTAGTGATCAGTGGCAATCAGCCGCAGGTGCTGATCAGTGTATTCTCACAGTGCAGAGGCCCACTGTCAGAATACAATGTTGCAGTGAAGTGGATTCCTCCATTCACCTTGCTTATGTGGAAGGGTGAATCCATTCATTTTTTTTTTATTTAACCCACAAGATGAAAAAAAACTAACAGTGTATACTCAGCTTCAGACATAACTGAATGTTTTCAGATCGGTCCCCCAGTTTTTTTTGCTGTAGCACTGCAAAATATCAATTTAACTGAATTGACCTGATTGAACTGAACTGATTGACCTGGTGCATTAAGGTAGAACAATAGGCATAATTTTTTTCCATTTTGGATAGAGTAAGGGAGGATTATACCCCTATCAGTTTTTTTTATATCTATGTCTCATTGGGAAGATTTACCTTTATTTTCTGTCCCATAGCCAAAACAAGAAGTGAGAAGAAATCCCTGCTAATTAAGAGAAGTCACCAGAACTAGTGTCTCAATTGGAAAATGTCCCCTCTTACTTTTCTGGGGACAACCCAAAATTTGGGATTTATTTTACTTTTACTTTCAATGATAATGGTAAATAGCACAAATAGAGAGCGTGAATTTCCCTAACAGGTGCATAGACTGCACTAAAAACAGTGTTCTAATCCACATTCCCTCTATCCAAAACTCAAAAAAAGTTTTGCTTTTAGTTATACTTTAAATAAGAAATACATTTTTATGATTTAATGATAATTGAATCAGAAGTGCTCATCATGTCTAGTCATTACTAAAAAAAACAATCCACTATGTTTACCATAATGATAAACTATAGTGTAACCTTTTAATAATTCATCTAAAAATCTGTGAAGTTGTATTTTTATACTTTCAGTCTGTTGGTAATATTAAAGTCAGTGTAAACATCTATTGTTTTTTTCAAATAGGTAAATTACTAAACTCTGTTGTAAACCCAACACCTATTGTTGAATAAATCACAGCTAAACTGATTGCCATTAACACAAAATGAGTCACGTAGGCCTAAAAGGTCAAAATGTTCTGGGTTTGAGAGAACCTTAATCTCACTAAAGTCAATTGTAAAATTTCTGCAGAATTTGTTCAGACCTCTGGAGGGAGGAAGGTTCAGGAGGGGGTGCCAACTTGTACCCTCCTTTCCTGTTTACGGGTATGTGAGGGTTTGGTATATATTTTGGAATGATCAACACATCATTTTTTGTGTTGAAGGATCTGGAATAGATTTTGGACTATCGTGTACACATTTAATTATTATTCTAAAAATCAGTAAAGTTGTATAGCTATACTTCTCAGTCTGTTGGTAATAATAACATCTGTGTAAACATCTCTTTTTATTTTTTATATAGGAAAATTACCAAGCTCAGCTGTAAATCGAACATCTATTGTTGAAAAAAAAATCACAACTAAACTGATTGACTTTAACACAAGATGAGTCAAAGAGGAGAAAATTTGTATCCATGCTCTGAGTGCCAGAAGATATTTACTTCTAAGTCCAATCTCAATATTCATCTGAGGATTCACACTGGAGAGAGGCCATATAAATGTTCAGAATGTGACAAGTCTTTCATAAGAAGTGATCTTCTTGCTCAACACCTGAGAATTCACACAGGAGAAAGACCATTCAAATGTTCAGAATGTGACAAGTGCTTCTCTTATAAGCAATATCTTGTTGCACACCAGATAATTCACACTGGAGAAAAACCATTTAAATGTTCAGAATGTGACATGTGCTTCTCTTATAAGCAAAGTCTTCTTGCACACCAGATAATTCACACTGGAGAAAAACCATTTAAATGTTCAGAATGTGACATGTGCTTCTCTTATAAGCAAAGTCTTCTTGCACACCAGATAATTCACACTGGAGAAAAACCATTTAAATGTTCAGAATGTGGCAAGTGCTTCTCACAAGGTTCTCATCTTACTATACATCAGAGAATTCACACAGGAGAAAAACCATTTCAATGTTCAGAATGCGAAATGTGCTTCTCTGAAGGTTCTGCACTTAGAAGGCATAAGAGAATTCACACAGGAGAAAGACCATTCAAATGTTCAGAATGTGACATGTGCTTCTCTTATAAGCACAGTCTTGTTACACACCAGAGAATTCACACTGGAGAAAACCCATTTAAATGTTCAGAATGTGGCAAGTGCTTTTCACATAATTATACTCTTACTATTCATAAAAGGAGTCACACCGGAGAGAAATCATTTAAATGCTCAGAATGTGGCAAGTGCTTCTCACGATGTGATAATCTTAATGCACATAAAAGGATTCACACAGGAGAGAAACCATTTAAATGTTCAGAATGTGGAAAGTGCTTCTTACATAATTTTCATCTTACTCAACACCAGAAGACTCACACAGGAGAGAAAACATTTAAATGTTTGGAATGCGGCAAGTGCTTCTCACATGGTTCTAATCTTACTAAACATCAGAGAATTCACACAGGAGAAAAACCATTTCAATGTTCAGAATGTGGAAAGTGCTTCTCACATAATGATCATCTTACTCAACACCAGAGGACTCACACAGGAGAGAAACCGTTTAAATGTTTGGAATGCGGCAAGTGCTTCTCACAAGGTTCTAATCTTACTAAACATCAGAGAATTCACACAGGAGAAAAACCATTTCAATGTTCAGAATGTGGAAAGTGCTTCTCTAAAGGTTCTACACTTAGTATGCATAAGAGAATTCACACAGGAGAAAGACCATTCAAATGTTCAGAATGTGACAAGTGCTTCTCTTATAAACAAAGTCTTGTTACACACCAGATAATTCACACTGGAGAAAAACCATTTAAATGTTCAGAATGTGGCAAGTGCTTCTTACAAGGTTCTAATCTTACTAGACATCAGAGAATTCACACAGGAGAAAAACCATTTCAATGTTCAGAATGTGACATGTGCTTCACTTTGAAACATAATCTTGTTTCACACCAGATAATTCACACTGGAGAAAAAACATTTAAATGCTCAGAATGTGGCAAGTGCTTCTCACGATGTGATAATCTTAATGCACATAAAAGGATTCACACAGGAGAGAAACCATTTAAATGTTCAGAATGTGGAAAGTGCTTCTCACGTAATGCTCATCTTACTCAACACCAGAAGACTCACACAGGAGAGAAACCGTTTAAATGTTTGGAATGTGGCAAGTGCTTCTCACACAGTTCTCATCTCACTAGACATCAGAGAATTCACACAGGAGAAAAACCATTTTAATGTTCAGAATGTGAAATGTGCTTCTCTGAAGGTTCTACACTTAGTATGCATAAGAGAATTCACACAGGAGAAAGACCATTCAAATGTTCAGAATGTGACATGTGCTTCACTTTGAAATATCATCTTGTTAGACACCAGAGAATTCACACTGGAGAAAAAAACATTTAAATGCTCAGAATGTGGCAAGTGCTTCTCACAATGTTCTATTCTTAATGCAAATAAAAGGATTCACACAAGAGAGAAATCATTTAAATGATCAGATTGTAGAAAGTGCTTCTTACATAGTTCTAATGTTACTATATACCAGAGGATTTACATGGGAGAAAAAGCCATTTAGATCTTCAAAATGTGACAAATTCTTCATACAAAGAGAACATCTTACTCAATACTAGAAAATTCCCACGGGAGAGAAGCCATGTGAAAAATGTGACAAGTATTTTTCATAGAAGCCAAATAAATCTGTCGACACTGGAAAGAAGCCTTATTAAAAAAATATGATATATTTTAAATGAAAATAATCTTTGATCCAGCTTTAATACTTTACAGAGAAAATAAGCCATATCCAAATCTGTAACAAATGTTTTTTGAAACGGAACTACCTGCAATTACATCAAAAGGTTTTTTTTTTTTTTTGGGGGGAGATATATAGAGCAAATTAGACTATAAGAAACAAGTACCGATCCATACAGGACTCATGTTAGGGACTCATAATTTCAAAGATATAACTATCTCCTTAATGTTGTATTAATTAAAAGCATATCATTCTAATGCTCATTTCCAAGCATAAAACATTTTTAACCACTTGACCACCAGAAGATTTATTCCCCCCTTAAAGGGGATGTAAACCTTCATTTATTCCCGGTGAAGTGAAAAGCCTCAGAAGATACATAGAGATGAAACAAATCCTCCTAAAGTACATAAGTTTTACTTGTATATCTGCTGTCATCAGCTTTCTACACTCTTGGGAAAGTGCAGATCATGTTAAAAATCATTCTTCCCCTTTGAGCAGCACATAGGGGTGGGTGGGGATACTGGGCTTACACCGTGTGAGAGCTGATTGGCGAAAAGGGACACCCTTCACATAGGCAGAGGAACAAAGGAATATGCAGACCTGTAGTCTGAATAGACCAATAAAATAAACTTTTTAATTTTTTCCTCCACAAATGGAGCTTTCTTTTGGTGGTATTTGATCACCACTATCTTTTTTTAATTCTTTGTGCTATAAACAAAAAAAATAGAAAAAAAACAGAAAAAAAACAATATTTGTACGTTCTGCTATAAAACATATCCAAAAAAAATAAAAATAAAATGTCTTCATAAGTTTAGACCAATATGTATTCTGCTACATATTTTTGGTAAAAAAATCCCAATAAGTGTATATCAATTGGTTTGCACAAAAGTTATAGCGTCTAATAACTTTGGGATATATATACCAAAATTCTCATTTTAATATTTTTTTTTACTATTAATGCCGGTGATCAGCGACTTATAGCGGGACTGCGATATTGCGGCGGACATTCTGACACTGACACTTTTGACACTTTTTGAGAAACAGTGACACTAATACAGTGATCAGCGTTAAATGTGTGCCTAGCCAGTGTTGTGGTATAAACTGTGTGCTGCTTTTACTAAAGGAAATGGTGGATTGAATTCCCTATTTTGCAGGGAAATAAAATCCATCATCCCCCCACTGCCAGGACAAAACTCTGCCTTGTTTACATTGACAGAGTTCTGTGCTGTGTGCCTTCCAGATGATTGGTGGGTGCCGGTGGTCATCCTTTGGCCGGCACCCACTGATCAGCATCTGCTGTGTCTAATCACAGCAGAGTTGGGTCGTCGGCATGCACACCCCCTACCCGAAAGTGCTGGATCAAGTGCCTAGTATGGGATCCAAGTGCCACCTTGCTGCCGTATATCTGTGTTATACGGTGAGCAAGTGGTTAATATACCTTTTTTACTTTATACACAGAATGTTAAGGATGCTCTGAAAATAATTGGTTATGCTTAAATAAGCTTAAGAGGTTGACTAAATTGCAAATATATAAAAAAAAAGAAGTTTAAATTGTGTAGATGTACTCAAAATGTGTCTGAAAAATAAAAAGTATATCTGTACAAATCATTCATGCCTTGGTTTCATCAATTTTTTTTTTTTGACAACTCTCTTTATTAGAAATTATATGTTTAAGGTACAAAACATAGCCTCTGGGGCATACCCCGGCTAATAATTGCACATAACCATGTGCATAACAGAGTGCAACTCACAACTTATCTTATAACTCTAAACACACATTGCTCAGATCCACCTCAGTTAGGAGTATGGCAAGGATTAACATTACCTGGAAGAAACATTCTCCCTCCTGTTCTCCAAAACGTGATATTACAAGAATAACAGTTTTCAATTGCTATTACACTACAATCCAAGCCTGTACTACTGCCCATGCTTCTCAAGCATAGACCTCAGTTCACCATCAATCCAAGTAGATACTCAGGAAGCCGACTTAATCTAGCCTGTCAGTTCCTGATCATCTACAAAGGAATATGAGTTTGTCCACAGGTGCCAAACCTTGTCATATATTGGGACATCCTCGGGATAAATATGTTGCTTTGTAGAGGGATACCACAGAATTCACTAATTCCTTCCAGGAGGACAAGGTGGGGGGGCTTAGCTGACTACCACTTGCATTCCTTTAACCTTCCTAGTATAAAATAGGAGAATACCCAGTAGAGTATGTGCCGCTCTAGCAAAAGCTAGCAAATCTACCAGTCCAAGGAGACAAATGCTGACTGTCAGGGGGATAGGTATGGTTGTCAACCTATAGAGAAATTGAGTCACCTCTTGCCATTAATCCTGAAAATGTGGACACTCCCAAAAGATATGCACAAATCCTGAAGGAGCACTAGAGCATCTCCAACAGCAGGTTGGTTTTATCAATTTAAATGTGAATAATAATTTTAGTATTAGATTAGCATAAAAAGATTGAATTTCGATCCATATAATTTATCTTGGACTGAATATTTTAACTCTTCCCCACTATATTCCAAACTGAAGGGGAAATCCTGGTGCGAGTTAAATTGTTAGTCAAAATTAGGGATGGGCCGAACACCCCCTGTTCGGTTTACACCAGAACATGTGAACAGGCAAAAAATTTGTTCGAACACGTGAACACAATTAAAGTTAATGGGACACAAACATGAAAAATCAAAAGTGCTAATTTTAAAGGCTTATATGCATGGTATTGTCATAGAAAGTGTTTGGAGGCCTGGATCCTGCCCCAGGGGACATGTATCAATGCAAAAAAAAGTTTTAAAAATGGACGTTTTTTCGGGAGCAGTTATTTTAATAATGCTTAAAGTGAAACAATAAAAGTGTAATATTCCTTTACATTTCGTTCCTGGGGGGTGTCTATAGTATGCCTGTAAAGTGGCGCATGTTTCCCGTGTTTAGAACAGTCTGACAGCAAAATTACATTTCTAAAGGAAAAAAACGTAAATCAAAACTACTCGCGGCTATAATGAATTGTCGGTGCAGCGATACACATAAAAGTTCATTGATAAAAACGACATGGGATTCCCCCACAGGGGAACCCCGAACCAAAATTAAAAAAATAAAATACTTGGGGTCCCCCCAAATTTCATACCAGGCCCTTCAGCAATCTTTTTATGCTAATCTAATACTAAAATTATTATTCACATTTAAATTGATGAAACCACCCTGCTGTTGGAAATGCTCTAGTGCTCCTTCAGGCTTTGTGCATATCTTTTGGGAGTGTCCACAGATTCAGGATTATTGGCAAGAGGTGACTCAATTTCTCTATAGGTTGACCACCATACCTATCCCCAAAATTAAAAAAACAAATGGTGTGGGGGTCCCCCCAAAAATCCATACCAGACCCTTATCCGAGCACGCAACCTGGCAGGCCACAGGAAAAGTGGGGGGTGAGAGAGCACCTCCTCCTCCTGAATCGTACCAGGCCACATGCCCTAATCATTGGGAGCGTGCTTTGGGGTCGCCCCCTCAAAGCACTTTATCCCCATGTTGATGGGTAGAAGGGCCTCATCCCCACAACCCTTGCCCGGTGGATATGGGGGTCTGCTGGCGGGGGGGCTTATCGGAATCTGGAAGCCCCCTTTAACAAGGGGACCCCCAGATCCCGCCCCCCTGTTTGAAATAGTAACGGGTACACTGTACCCGTACCCTTTCACAAAAAAAGTGTCAAAATTACAAAAAAACAACAACACACACCGGGGTAAAGTCCTTTATTAAAATATAAAAAAAATCAAATGTCCCACGTAGTCCATACACCTCTGCCGACGGAACAAAAACAAAAGCCGCATCGACTTGTCTCCATGGGAGACACACGCCATATGACGCATCCTTGCAGGTGACAGCTCTTTTATAACTGAGGGCGGGGCCATACGTGACGTTGCTGGGTGATCCGCCCCCCTCTGACACACAGGGACATCCCTATGGCTTTCCCCATAGCATCAGAGGGGGGCGGGGCCACCCGGTCCGCCCCCTCTGATGCACAGGGACATCCCTATGGCTCTGCCCCCCTCTGATGCACGGGAACATTCCTATGGCTTTCCCCATAGGGATGTCCCCGTGCATCAGAGGGGGTGGCCCCGCCCCTTCTGACGCTACGGGGAAGCCATAGGGATGTTCCCGTCCGTCAGAGGGGGCAGGGTCACCCAGCGACATCACATGTGGCCCCGCCCTCAGCTATAAAAGAGCTGTTACCTGCGAGGACGCGTCATATGGCGGGTGCCTCCTATGGAGACAAGTCGCTGCAGCTTTTTTTTCATTCCGTCAGCGGAGGTGTATGGACTACGTGGGACATTTGTTTTTTTATTTTTTAATAAAGGACTTCCCCCGGTGTGTTTTTTTTTTTGCAATTTTAACACTTTTTTTGTGAAATTGTATGGGTACAATGTACCCATTACCATTTCAAACAGGGGGGCGGGATCTGGGGGTCACCTTGTTAAAGGGGGCTTCCAGATTCCGATAAGCCCCCCGCCCGCAGAACCCCACAACCACCGGGCAAGGGTTGTGGGGATGAGGCCCTTCTCCCCATCAACATGAAGACAAGGTGCTTTGGGGGGGCTACCCCAAAGCACCCTCCCAATGTTGAGGGCATGTGGCCTGGTACGATTCAGGAGGGGGGGCGCTCTCTCGTCCCCCCTCTTTCTGCGGCTTACCAGGTTGCGTGCTCCGATAAGGGTCTGGTATGGACTTTTGGGGGACCCCACGCCATTTTTAAAAAAATTTGGGCGCGAGGTTTGGAATGTATGAAATTTAAAGGAATATTACATTTTTATTGTTTCACTTTAAGCATTAATAAAATCACTGCTCCTGAAAAAAACATCAGTTTTTAAAACTTTTTTTTGCATTGATACATGTCCCCTGGGGCAGGACCCAGGTCCCCAAACACTTTTTATGACAGTAGCTTGCATATTAACCTTTAAAATTAGCACTTTTGATTTCTCCCATTCAAATTTGCCGCGAACACCCTAAATTGTTCGCTAATCGGCGAATGGGCAAACAGCCAATGTTTGAGTCAAACTCATGTTCGACCCAAACAGACAGCCCATCCCTAGTCACAATAGTGATATTTTAGTTACAAGGGGAGCCCCTGTGTTATATCTCTTGGATGCTCTGGCAATGTTAGAGCCTCCCTAACCTTTGTGCGTTCCACCATTTTGTAGTTATATTCTCCATAATACAAAATAAACAAAAACAACTGTACGTAGCGTAGAATACTCTCTAACCCTAAACAATATACATATAACCCTCAAATAATGTCCAAGAAGAAATATGGGATGGGTAAATCTTCAAAAGGAAATATATACACCCCATTTTTATATAACGTCCATTTTGTTCTAATGTTTTAAATACCTCTTTTTATTGCATACATTGTAATAACATACTATATGGATCATCCATAATAACACATTAGACAGGTAGACGCTCCTTCTTTTTCTTCTTTCAGTTGGTGTCTTGGCTTTCCATGCCTTTTTGCACTTCCCTTTTATTGTGTGTTCAATACTTTTTCCCTGTGTCATTCCACGTTATTACATATAACTTAATTTCTGAACATATTTGTTTTGGTTTCTTTGTATGCGTGGATTGCATGCTGTGTTGTTATAGACATGTGGTGAAAATTTCATGTCAATAGCAACTTTAGAAATGTATTTACCTAGAAAAATGGTGACGTGTCCAATATTTTATTTACCAGCTGTATATTTTTCTAAGATCTACTCTGACTAACTCTCTGTGACTACAAATTATGTGTGAAAAGACATTTAGGCCGGCTGTACCACAAGTTGCAGGAAAGAAATTTGCATAATTCCCTTATCAATACAAACTGTGCTGACAAGGTAATCCCTCCTGCCAAGCAATTTTCTGCTTCCAGCGGGGAAAGCCGTCCCCGCCGAGACAGTGAATATGGCTAGTGGCTATAGCAGCAGTGATTTGGACCTTTTTATGGCCGGCCTTAGGATGATTTGCTAAAGGAGCTGAGAATCTTTCTTTATAAATTCACTTCAACTATCCATTCATTTGTAAAGCAAATTAATGTTTACGTATTTTATTGGCACTGGATATACAGAATCAGCATGAATTTGTTTTATATTTGTTGGAATATTTGAAGTGAATAATGACATACACTTTTAAGTAAAAATTCTCTAAAATCTGACTGTGTGTACGGGGCATAAGAGGCCATTCAGATTGTATGTATTCAAATAAAACAATGTGCTATCTTTGGAAAATACCTCAGAGTATCAGACAATTCCATTGATAATAAAATCATTGTTTTATTTGTTGTTGGTATCCAGTGATCCAATTATCATACTGTTTAATTTAAGGATCTTTCCTGATATATCCCCTCCCAGTATTAAAATGCTAATGACTGGGATGATCAATGAAAACAAAGGATAGCTACACTGTTCAATATAAATGTATGAAACATGCCTTTTGTTAGGTAAATTAAAACTTTTAGCAAATTTAACATCACCTCATGTTGGTGAGTGGTGGTAAATTGGATTTAACAAGAGGGAGAGCTCAGTCAGCTACTGGAATAACGAACAGGTCAGGAGAAGAAGGAGCTGCTGAGATATCTCTGTTTGCTACTTCATTCCAGGTATGTATACTTTGTATGATGATGCAATTGAGTTATTTGTTCAAATATTTTTTTTACCTTGACAAATGTTTGTCAGCTTGAATGTATTAAATTCTCTTTTTATTTCCCTTTTACGCAAATTCTTCACTAATTGTGTACAATATATTAACTGTGTTCACCTATTGCTTTTGAATGTGCCTATTGTTTTGATATTTAACCACTTCAGCCCCAGAAGATTTAGCTACTCAATGACCAGGCCATTTTTTGTGATACAGCGATAAACACAATGGGGGTTATCTACAGAGGCAAATCCACTTTGCACTACAAGTGCACGGCAAGTGCACTTGAAAGTGCACTAGGAAGTGCAGTCGCTGTAGACCTGCTGATTTTATCATCTAATCATGTGAGAGCTAAAATGCTGTTTTTTATTTTCCTTGCATGTCCCCCTCTGATCTACAGTGACTGCACTTCCAAGTCGACTTGCAGTGCACTTGTAGTGCAAAGTGGATTTGCTTTTTGTAAATAACCCCCAATATATTTTACTTTTTGCTATAATAAATACCCCAAACTTTTTTTAAAAACACAATTTTTTCCTCAATTTAGACCGATATGTATTCTTCTACATACTTTTGGTAAAAAAACCGCAATAAGCATATATTCATTGGTTTGCGCAAAAGTTATATCGTCTACAAAATAGGGGATAGATTTATGGCATTTTTGTTATTATTTTTTTTTACTAGTAATGCCATTATACAGAGATCAGTGCTATAAAAATGCACTGGTTACTGTATAAATGTCACTGGCAGGGAAGGGGTTAACACTAGGGGGCGATCAAGGGGTTAACTGTGTTCCCTAGGTGTGTTCTAACTGTAGGGGGGATGGGACTGTCTATCATCGGTGTTCATACTTAGTATGAACCCACGATCTGTCTCTACTCCCCTGAAAGAACCGGGATCTGTGTGTTTTTACACACACAGATCATGGTTCTCACTCTGTCACGAGCGATCACGGGTGCTCGGGGGTCATCGTGCCGGACGGGCACTCGCATCGGCTCTGAGCACATGTACGTGCCTCCGGCAGCCCATGCGCGCCCTAGTGGCCAAAAGGAAAAGCGACGTAAGGTAACGTCGATTTGCCCAGCTGAGCCAACCTGCTGCAGTAAAACTGCGGCGGCTGGTCCGGAAGTGGTTAATGTTCAAAATGTATCTCTGGAGAATTTTATTTTTAAAAGGGGCAAAGTGTGAAAGTTTCTGTGAATTCTTATAGCTCTCTGTGGCCTTGTTGAGGCGTTGTATTCCCATTTACTGGCCTGGTGCATAGTTGTCACTAGTTTTCTTTTTCTATTGTTTTATTAATATTATTATTATATATTCTGTCCAGCAAAATTTTTTTTCATTTTTGCTTTTTCATTGCCCTTATAGTACACACATTATGGAGAGGTGTCCAGTATTCTAAATCAAAAGCAAACAATTTGAAGGGGGGGGGGGCGACATTGCTCATTCATAGATATGATAAGGTCATTAAGGAAAGTTTCCCACCAATATCACAACGATCTTGGTGTGGTCAGATGCTTTGAGGGCAGAGGAGAGATCTAGGGTCTAATAGATCCCATTTTTTCAAAAAAGAATACCTGTCACTACCTATTGCTATCATAGGGGATTTTTACATTCCCTAAGATAACAATAAAAATTATTAAAAAAAAATAAATGAAAGGAACAGTTTAAAAATAAGATAAAAAAGCAAAAAAAAAAAAAAAAAAGCAAAAAACAAAAGCACCCCTGTCCCCCGCTGCTCTCGCGCTAAGGCGAACGCAAGCGTCGGTCTGGCATCAAATGTAAACAGCAATTGCACCGTGCATGTGAGGTATCACCGCGAAGGTCAGATCGAGGGCAGTAATTTTAGCAGTAGACCTCCTCTGTAAATCTAAAGTGGTAACCTGTAAAGGCTTTTAAAGGCTTTAAAAATATATTTAGTTTGTCGCCACTGCACGTTTGTGCGCAATTTTAAAGCATGTCATGTTTGGTATCCATGTACTCGGCCTAAGATCATCTTTTTTATTTCATCAAACATTTGGGCAATATAGTGTGTTTTAGTGCATTAAAAATGAAAAAAGTTTGTTTTTTCCCAAAAAAATGCGTTTGAAAAATCTCTGCGCAAATACTGCGTGGAAAAAAAAATGAAACACCCACCATTTTAATCTGTAGGGCATTTGCTTTAAAAAATATATATAATGTTTGGGGGTTCAAAGTAATTTTCTTGCAAAAAAAAATAATTTTTTCATGTAAACAAAAAGTGTCAGAAAGGGCTTTGTCTTCAAGTGGTTAGAAGAGTGGGTGGTGTGTGACATAAGCTTCTAAATGTTGTGTCGAGTCTATGGCATATTTTATATTGTGACACAAGTTGCGGGAAAAAGACAAATTTGTTTTTTTTGCACAAAGTTGTCACTAAATGATATATTGCTCAAATATGCCATGGGAATATGTGAAATTACACCCCAAAATACATTCTGTTGCTTCTCCTGAGTACGGGGATACCACATGTGTGAGACTTTTTGGGAGCCTAGTGGCGTACGGGACCCCGAAAGCCAAGCACCGCCTTCAGGCTTTCTAAGGGCGTAAATTTTTGATTTCACTCTTCACTGCCTATCACAGTTTCGGAGGCCATAGAATGCCCAGGTGTCACAAACCCCCCAAATGACCTTATTTTGGAAAGTAGACACCCCAAGCTATTTGCTGAGAGGTATAGTGAGTATTTTGCAGACCTCACTTTTTGTCACAAAGTTTTGAAAATTGAAAAAAGAAAAAAAAATGTTTTTTCTTGTCTTTCTTCATTTTCAAAAACAAATGAGAGCTGCAAAATACTCACCATGCCTCTCAGCAAATAGCTTGGGGTGTCTACTTTCCAAAATGGGGTCATTGGGGGGGGGGGGGGTTGTGCCACCTGGGCATTCCATGGCCTCCGAAACCGTGATAGGCAGTGAAGAGTGAAATTACGCCCTTAGAAATCCTGAAGGCAGTGATTGGTTTTCAGGGCCCCGTACGCGGCTAGGCTCCCAAAAGGTCCCACACATGTGGTATCCCCATACTCAGCAGAAGCAGCTAAATGTATTTTGGGGTGCAATTCCACATATGCCAATGGCCTGTGTGAGCAATATATCATTTATTGACAACTTTTTGTAATTTTTTTTTTGTCATTATTCAATCACTTGGGACAAAAAAATTAATATTCAATGGGCTCACAATAGGGTCATTTGGGGGGGGGGTTTGTACTGCCCTGTCATTTTAGCACCTCAAGAAATGACATAGGCAGTCATAAACTAAAAGCTGTGTAAATTCCAGAAAATGTACCCTAGTTTTTTAGATGCTATAACTTTTGCGCAAACCAATAAATATATGCTTATTGACATTTTTTTTACAAAGACATGTGGCCAAATACATTTTGGCCTAAATGTATGACTAAAATTGAGTTTACTGGATTTTTTTTATAACAAAAAGTAGAAAATATCATTTTTTTTCAAAATTTTTGTACTTTTTCCGTTTATAGCGCAAAAAATAAAAACCGCAGAGGTTATCAAATACCATTTGTGGGAAGAAAAGGACGCAAATTTATTTTGGGTACAGCATTGCATGACCGCACAATTAGCAGTTAAAGTGACGCAGTGCCAAATTGTAAAAAGTGCTCTGGTCAGGAAGGGGGTAAATCCTTCCGGGGCTGAAGTGGTTAAAAAGGGTGAAGGGCGAAAGTCTTTGTGAATTCTTATTGCTCTCTGTGGTCCTGATGAGGAGTTGTATTCTCATTTATTGACCTGGCAAATAGGTGTCACTAGTTTTCTTTTTCTATTTTTTTCAAATATTATTATATATTCTGTCCAGCAAAATAATTGTTTTTATTTCATTTTTGCTTTCCATTGCTCTTATAGTGCATACATTATAGAGAGGTGTCCAGTATTCCAAATTAAAAGCACACAATTTGGGGAGACAACATTGCTCATACCATAGATATGATAAAGCGAGTGATCTTTTTCACCCTTGCATCGAAAGTTTGTAAGTTGCAGAATCACCAAATAGAAAAGGGAAACAAGCCTGGAGAAAATGAAAGCAAGAATGACATCAAAGATTTGTTAGCAGCAACATACACAATTTGGGGTTTAGATACACTTCAACCTGAACGAAAGTAAAACTGAAATTAGAGACAAGGCTAAGTTTTATTATTAAGATTATATTACATTTTAATTCTTGTTTAATAAATATAAATGTTTTTCTAAGATCTACTCTGACTAACTACATGATAAATTGCATGAATATTCTCTTCAAATATCCCATCATGAACAATTTTTTTTATCAGCACATGATTAGAGAACTTAAAATTAGCGTAAATTTTCTTTTTACCGGATTGGATTTTGAAATGAATATTCACATACATTTTTAAGTGAAGATTCTCAACTACTTTAGAAAATCAGCCTTATTAATGCACTTCAAATCTAACCTAATTTACAATCAGTCAGTGCGTAAGTTTACAGCATCTTCTCTAACTTCCAATTCCTCAGCATGCCATTGTAAAGGTGGGTGCAAACACATTGAAATTACAAGGGTTCTGCAGGGACTGGTCGAAATGAAATTTTTTACCCGTTCCTGTTTGACGAAAAGTGATCAGTAGATCGACTTTTGTTGAATGTGGAAAACTTTCATTGTCAGTGCCTGCAGCCAGATGGCTGCAGGTGCTGATCAGTTTATTTCCACAGTGTAGAGACCCGCTGTCAGAATACTGTGTCACAGTGGAGAGGATTCTAAGTATGTATACCCAGCTTTAGACATAACAGGAGAAGCAGAAAGAGCAGCACCACCTAGTAGGAAGTGTGTGCTCTTAATTTTGTAAACATATACTTCATCATAGATAAAGGGACCTGGTTGCATGCATGCAGAAACTAGTTTTTGCTCTGCTAGTTCTGATCACTGGTCTATCTTAGGTGCCCAGTAGTCCTTAGGATCTTTATGAACATCTGAGATTGTTGGTGTCTGAATAGGAGATTAAATACTTACTGACCATTCTGCACAAGCCATGCCTATGAGTGCTACCTTGGGCAGGTTGGCCCAATATTGCCTGAAGAAAGTTTGCAACGTCTCTGTTGATGTCTCCTGCTGGTGATGGTGCTACTGTTGCTGTTGACTTGTCCACAATTAGTAGTGGAGCTGTAATGGATAGCAGAGGCATTTCTGTTTCCACCAGGAAAGGTAATGTGATTAGAAAAACCTTCCCTATAATGATGCATTTTAATACATTTTCACATGGTGAAATGTAATCGGCCATTTTGGTCTCGTAGCATGGACTTGGTATGGAGGCAGGAGTCCCTCAGAGGGGGTTTTCTCGAACAAAGAGACATAACTCAGATCAGAGACAGAAGGTTCTTGAAGTTGATGACAATTTAAACAAAGTTAAAAATATAAAATGCATCAGTAGTTTTATGTATCCATTTATTTGTGAAGTTATCTTTTTATATACCTATTCATTTCTTTAATTGGTGGAACTCACCATGTGCTTGTTTACCCTGTTTCCCCGAAAATAAGACCTAGCGTGATTGTCGGTGATGGCTGCAATATAAGTCCTACCCCCCAAATAAGCCCTACCCTGTTTCCCCGAAAATAAGCCCAACCCTGAAAATTAGACCTACAAGGACTTTAACCTGGGCTTATTTGGGGGTAGGGCTTATATTGCAGCCATCACCGACAATCACGCTAGGACTTATTTTTGGGGAAACAGGGTACCTAAAGCCAAGCCATCCAGCTCTGAATTTTCTGCTGTGGGGGCCCAGGACATTAGGGAATATCCTGAGAAATGTTCCCATCATTTTCACAATTGTTATTTCAACCATTCTTGAATCAAATACTGTACTTTACTGTAATATGGGGAGAGTGTCTGAACACAGACAGACATGCTACTAATGAATAGAATATTTTCATAAGTTTTACCAGAAATGGCATCTTAGTGTGGTATCAAGAATGTCCATCATGTTTTTAGCTTGAAGATGTTTACAGAATGTATTTAGATAGTAATATACACGTAGTTGTGACTGGTGGGTCTGCTCTAATTTAATGAGATATTTAGTATTTGTATGTATTGGCCCATCTCACAGAGATTTTCTTTCCTGTATGGTAACAATCAGTATTTATTATGGACATAACTGTTTCCTAGAGGAATTTTATTTTGTGAGAAACATGAAGGTTGCCATTACTTAATCTTCACTGCTGCAAATACATGTCACCTGATTTTCATTGTGACCCTCTGGCTTTAATTTTGCATGCCGCTAACCTAGAAAATGTATACAGGTTAGGAATTCTGACTTTCATGATAGGTTATATATTCTAGGTAAGTGACTTAAGCCAGAGAGTCAGCAAAATGGCCAGGCAAGTGAATCTTCATAAGGTTTGCAATAGTAAGCTCTGTGTTGTTTTAAACAAAGATTTTTCTCCATTTGTAACCATTAGGGATGAGCTTCGTGTTCTTGTCGTACATCGGCTGTTCGATCGTTTGCCGAATTGCGAACGATATGGGCCAAATTCGAGTGGCGCGTCACGGCCCATAATTCACTGCGGCATCGCAGTGCATTGCTGGCTGATGATTGGCCAAGCATGCACTATGACCCGCCGTCTGTAGAGAGAGCTGTAATTGGCCAAAGCCAGGTTGGCTTTGGGAGTACTGGGCCAGTCCACCTCAGCTCCTGGGAGCTGATGTTTTTTCGGTCAGCCCCCAGCCCTCCATGCCCACGCCCAAACTCATAGGATTACCCGTAAGTAGTTTTGAGAATCGGGCTATACCCCCCCTTTTTTCTCGTCCTTCCTCCCCCTCTACACAGATCTACCATACAAAACTCTTTTAATATACATGTGTTTTTTTTTTAATATCTATAGACACCTACTGCATATCTGCTCCTAAAGAGTGGCGGTCGCCACGAAACGCGTTGAGCCAATAGATGACCCCGTGTCTACACTATATTAGTATCATTTTATTACCGTATTTATACCAACTGGACTGTACCAACACATTCTAATTATAATTACTTATCATGGAGATACACCTCAGTGAATCTGGCTATCTACAGTTTGTTTTAATATGAGCCAATCATGTTGTTCTATTATGGAAGTGTGAGCCATTGGTTGCCCCCTTATATTGAAAACTACATTGTTGATTTATTTTACATATCAATTGGATTTTACTCGCCTACCCAGCTTATAATTAAATATTTTAGAGACTGGTCTTCTATGGAATTGCTGTTTACAGTATGTACAAAATGAACTAACCATGTCATTAACTGTATTTTTGCGATACCTTATGTACAATTCAAGACCTGTCTCGTTATGAATAAGGGTTTTTACTATTAATATGAACCATGTCAATATTATTTTTACTTTGGTTACAATTAATATATAAATAAATCATTTAATGCCAATGGATGTTACACTATGCTTCCATGCAATGTGTTTTGGATTTGATATATTGGTTACTTGCCACATTCATGGTTTTAAGTTGTTATCTTCTGGAGTGCATGTTTCATATAAAGTCCCGCCATTCCGTTTTCTTTTGCTTAAATTATTGGGGATGGAGACACTTGGTTCTACTCACCTGGCGTCTCATGCAAAGTCCCACTTTGTTGCTCTGTTTTCTAATATGTATCAATGGCATCAGTGACTCCTTCCCTAGCCCCACCATGTCCTCCTGAGGAGTCCCTCAAACTGTTTGACCACAGTGCTGGGTACATGCTCCAGGAGGATGCCCAGCGTTTAGAAGGCTCTGATGATGATAATGAGCTAGATGAAGGCAGTAACGTGAGCACAGACAGAGGGGGTGCCCAAGAAGGACAGCAATCTGGCAGTCATGCTCCCCCTGCTGCAGCATACTGCCAGGTTAGCTCCAGTGATGAGGAGGGAGGGGATGATGAGGTCACTGACTCAACGTGGGTGCCTGATAGGAGAGAGGAGGCACATCACCAACAATGCAGGATGCCCTCCAGGGGCCAGCCTAAGGGCAGCACACTGACTGTATCACACCGCAAAGCTCCGCATGTGCAGGGCGCTGCTGTCTCTGCGCGTTATTCCAAAAGTTCTTTGGTGTGGCCCTTTTTTGAGACGAGTGCATCAGATCGCACCACTGCTATTTGCAACATATGTCTCAAGCGTGTCTTGCGTAGCAAAACATCTCCCGCTTGGGCACCACATGCTTGACCAGACATATGTTGACCTGCCATGCAGTTCGTTGGCAAGAGTACCTAAAAGACCCACACCAAAGAACAAAGAGGACCTCTCCTTGCTCCTCATCAGCTGAGATCTCCAACCCCACTATACCTTCAGTCCTCTCTGAGACCTGCACTGAGAGGAATGAAGGTGTAGAATTAGGTGTGTCACAGCCAAGTACTTGTGGGCAATCTGCTTTCGGTACACCAATGTCAGATTGTACCAGGCAAATTTCCCTGCCCCAGCTGCTGCACCACCGAAAGAAGTTCGCTCCCAGCCATTCACATGCCCAGCGGTTGAATGCCAGCTTGGCAAAATTGCTAGCACTTCAACTGCTACCTTTTCAGTTGGTAGACACTGCCCCCTTCCATGAGTTTGTGGAATGTGCGGTTCCTCAGTGGCAGGTACCCAAACACCACTTTTTCTCACGGAAGGCAATTCCGGCTCTCTACCGGCATGTGGAAGGCAATGTGCATGCCTCGCTGGACAGGGCGGTCAGCGGTAAGGTCATATTACCGCTGACTCATGGTCCAGCAGGCATGGACAGGGACGTTACCTAAGCGCATTGGGTGACTCTGCTGGCAGCTGGGAAGGATGCAGGACAAGGTGCAGTAGTGTTGGAGGTTGTTCCGCCACCATGCCTCCATAATGCCACTACTAATATTTCTGACACACCTCTCTCCTCCACCCCCTCCGCTTCTTCTTCCTCCATGGCTTCTTCCTGTGCTTTGCCCTCGGAACCAGCGGTGCTCCATAGGCGTTCAAGGGGTTATGCAAGTACGCAGGCCAAAAGATGCCATGCGGTGCTTGAGCTGGTGTACTTGGGGGACAGGAGCCACACTGGGGCAGAGGTTCTGTCAGCTCTGCAGGGGCAGGTACAGAGGTGGTTGACGCCACGCCAACTTAAGGCAGGAATGGTGGTTTGCGACAATGGCACCAACCTCCTCTCCGCCCTCCGTCAGGGACAAATGACCCATGTGCCCTGTTTGGCTCACGTCCTTAACTTGGTGGTGCAGCGGTTCTTGGGCAGGTACCCGGGCTTACAGGATGTCCTGAGGCAGGCCAGGAAAGTCTGTGTACATTTCCGCCGGTCATATAATGCCTGTGCTCGGCTGGAAGACCCCCAAATTTAACCTGCCCAAGAACCGCCTAATCTGTGACATGCCCACCAGTTGGAACTCAAGGTTGGCCATGCTGCAGCGGCTGCACACGCAGCAGAGGGCCATCAATGAGTACCTGTGTGACTATGGCACCAGGACAGGGTCAGGGGAGCTTGTTTTTTTTCCCCATGCCAGTGGGCCATGATCAGGGATGCATGCACTGTCCTGTTACCATTTGAGGAGGCCACGAGGATGGTGAGCAGTGACAGTGCATGCATCAGTGACACTGTCCCCCTTGTCCACCTGTTGAAGCACACGCTGCATGGAATAATGGACAGGGCACTTGAGGCAGAACAGAGGCAGGAAGAGGAGGACTTCCTTAGCTCTCAATCCCCCCTTTATCCAGACAGTGTTCCTGCCTGCCCGCCGATCACACAGGAAGACGAGGAGGAGGAGGAGGATTGTGTCAGTATAGAGGTGGAGCCTGGCACTCAGCATCAGCAGCAGTCTTTAAGGGATCATTTACAGTCCCAAGAAACACATGGACTTGTATGTGGTTGGGAGGAGGTGGCTGCGGATCGTGTCGTCCTTAGTGATCCAGTGGACTCCGGACCGAATGCCTCAGCAAACCTATGCTGCATGGCCTCCCTGATCCTGCAAAGCCTGCGGAAGGATCCTCATATTCGTGGTATAAAGGGGAAGGAACAATACTGGCTGGCAACCCTCCTTGATCCACGTTACAAGGGTAAGGTTGCGGACCTTATCTTGCCATCGCAGATGGAGCAGATAATGAAACATCTTCGGGAGGCCTTGCAGAAAGGGCTGTGCAACGCTTTTACAGAGACTGGGAGGTTACAAACTCCTGTTTCTGGACAACGTGTTGCTGAGGCTTCGGTCAGTCAAAGAAGGAGAGGTGGAGAAGGTGGCCGTCTGACCGATGCGTTCAGACAATTTTTTAGTCCGCAGCCCCAAGGTATGATCGGTTCCAGCAACCATCGCCAGCGTCTGTTTTACATGGTGCAGGAATACCTAGGGGCAAGATCTGACTTGGACACCTTTCCCACCGAAAATCCTCTGGGTTACTGGGTCTTGAGGATGGATCACTGGCCAGAGCTTGCACAGTATGCAATTGAGCTACTGGCCTGTCCTGCATCCAGTGTTCTTTCGGAACGCACATTCAATGCTGCTGGAGGCTTTGTAACCGATCACAAGGTGCGTCTGTCCACCGACTCGGTCGATCGACTGACCTTCATAAAAATGAATCAGTCTTGGATCACCTCCAGCTACCAAGCACCTGATGCTGATGTAACCGAATACATTTTTTTTGAAATGTCAGATCCCTTCAAAGACTGCCTATGCTGATGCTGAGTGACTATCCTGTTATGCTGAGTAATTATCCTCTTCCTTCTCAATGATCATGCTGATAGCTTGCAAGAACATTTTTGGTTCTGGGCGCCGCCACCAGTGCCTAAGGCCCAATTTTTCAGCCCCTGTTTAACAGGGGCGTGTAATTACAATTTTTGATGCAATTCTTTGCAGCAGGGCTAGTTCATGCGCTCCAACTAGAGTATCTGTGAGGGGTTGCAGTGTTGTGGCACCAGTGCCTAAGGCCCAATTTTTCAGCCCCTGTTTAACGGGCGTGTAATTACAATTTTTGATGCAATTCTTTGCAGCAGGGCTAGTTCCTGCGCTCCAACTAGAGTATCTGTGAGGGGTTGCAGTGTTGTGGCCACAACAACACCTAAGGGCCAAATTTCTGCTGAGTATATAGGGAAGGCCCCTACTTTCAAAAATCCAACTTACAAACGACTCCTACTTGCAAACGGAAGGAAACAACAGGAAGTGAGATGAAATCTACCCCTAGGAAGGGAAATTCTCTCCTGTAAGAGTTAATATGGGAAAAAACATTTCTACTTTCCACTGATGCTTTATCACCAATCCTTGTTTCACAAAAAAACCCAAATTTTCAAAAAACATTTGTCATTGGGACAAAAAGTGAGGTGAAATCTTCTGAAGAGGAGTACAGACAGCAAAACAAATGTCACAGGGGTGATAACCCTTCCCTATGTTTTCCAAAAAGCTTACAATAGATTTTTTAGCTGTAGCTAAACCTGTTAAAAATGTACCAGTTCAAAATTACAAACAGATTCTGCTTAACAACAAACCTACAGTCCCTGTCTTGTTTGCACTGCCTGTATACTGCTGTTCAGAGTACATAGGGCCTGGGGGCCCCACACCTTTCCTTTTTTAATTTGGGTGCAGGGTTCCCCTTAATATCCATACAAGACCCAAAGGGCCTGGTAATGGACTGGGGGGTACCCATGCCGTTTGTCTCACTGATTTTGCCAGGACCCGACATTACATTAAAGCCGCAAGCAGTTTTAAATAACTTTTTTTCCTTTAAAAATTACATTTTGTGCAGGGACTGTTCTAAGCATGGGAAACACATGCCACTTTACAGGCATACTATAGACACCCCCCAGGTACGATATTTAAAGGAATATTTCATTTTTTTTTTTTTTTTACTTTAAGCATCATTAAAATCACTGCTCCTGAAAAAACTGCCGTTTTTTAAAAGTTTTTTTTGCATTAATACATGTCCCCTGGGGCAGGACCCGGGTCCTCAAACCCTTTTTAGGACAATACCATGCAAATTAGCCTTTAAAATGAGCACTTTTGATTTCGAATGTTCGAGTCCAATAGACGTCAGTGGGGTTCTAACGTTCGTGCAAATTTTCGGTCCGTTCGCAGGTTCTGGTGCGAACCAAACTGGGGGGTGTTCGGCTCATCCCTAGTCACCATACTAAATCTATTCTTTCTCCACAGTTTACATAGGGCAACTGAATTGAGTACAGGATGGGTCCTACATGTGAATGGTTATTTAACAAGCCATACAAATTGTATGTAACAGTATTCTGATAGAACAATGCGCTATCTTTGGAAAAGACCTCATAGTATCAGATAGGCAATTCCATTGATAATGAAATCATTGTCTTATTTGTTTTTGGTATGTTGAGCCAATTATCGTACTGTTAAGTTTAAAGATCCTTCCTGATACTGTATATCCCCTCCCAGTTTTAAAATGCTAATGACTGGGATTATCAATGAAAACAAAGGATAGTTGCCCTGTTCTAAAAGAAGTAAGAAACGTACCTTTTTGTTAGGTAAATTAGACCTATTAGCAACCTAATATCACTTCATGTTGGTGAGTGGTGGTAAACTGTATTTAGGAGGTAGAGCTCAGTGAGTTACTAGTATTACAGACTGGTCAGGAGAAGAGGGAACTGCTGAGATATCTTAACTATACTACACTATTCCAGCTATCAGGTATACACTATTCCAGGTATCTATACATTGTTTGATGGTGCAGGTTTTGTTTACTTTGACAAATGTATTTCAGCTTAAATGTGTTACAGACTATTTTTTTCAAGCAAACTTTGCACTAATTGTGTACGGTAACTTTGTTCACCATTTCAGTTTGCTTATTGTTTTGATATTTAATGTTCAAAATGTATCTCTGGAGAATTTAGTTTTTTAATAGTGGAGGTAGGGTGAAAGTCTCTGTGACTTTTTTGCTCTCTGTGGCACTGCTGAGGAGTTATATTTTCATTTACTGACCTGGTGAATAGGTGTCACTGGTTTTCTTTTTCAATTTGTTTGGATTATTATAATACATTCTGTCCAGCAAAGTATTTGCTTTGTTTTCTTGTTTAATTTGTACTTTCCATTGCTCTTATATTGCATATATTATGGATATGAGCAGAGGAGAATGTGTGCAATATTCCATATAATATATGGAGACAACACGGCTCTTTTGTAGATATGACACAGTGAGTAGGTTTTTTTTAACCCTTGCATAAAAAGTTTTCAAGTGGCAGAATCACAAAGTAAAAAAGGAAAAAAAAAACAGCCTGGAAAAAATTATTGCAAGAATTACTTGAAAGACTTGTTAGCACCAACATATACAATATGGGGTTTAGATACACTTTAGTCTGAATGAAAGTGAAACAGAAATTATAGACAAAGTTATGTTTTTTTTTATTAAGAACATTTAACATTTTACGTATTTTCATTAGATATATACAGCATGTAAAAGAAGTATTGAACACATCACCATTTTTCTTGGTAAATATATTTCTAAAGGTGCTATTGACATGACATTTTTACCACATGTCCGTAAAAACCCATGTAAACAAAAAAACAAAACAACAAATCTGTTCAGAAATAGTATGTTATGTAGTAACAGTAGTTAATGTAGTAATTGTATGTTAAGTCATGTGCAATAAAATGGAATAATACAGGGAAAAAGTATTGAACACACTAACTGAAATTTATTTAATGACAGCTTCAAGATGCCTCCTGTATGGAGAAACTAGTCACATGCATTGCTCAGGTGTAATTTTGGCCTATTCTTCCACACAAACAGCCTTTAAATCTTGAAGGTTACGTGGGCCTCTTCTATGAACTTTGATCTTTAGTTCTTTCCATAAAATATTTATTGGATTCAAGTCATGTGACTGGCTAGGAAATTCTGGAAGCTTTATTTTCTTTCTTTGAAACCAATCAAGAGTTTCCTTGGCTTTGTGTTTGGGATCATTGTCTTGCTGAAATGTCCACCCTCATTTCATCTTCTTCATCCTGGTAGATGGTAGCAAATTTTTATAAAGAATCTATTGGTACATTTTTCCATTCATCCTTCCTTCAATAATATGACATTTGCCACTGCTGTATGCTGAAAAACAGACCCATACCATGATGTTCGCACCTCCAAACTTCACTGTTGGTATGGGGGTGTTTTTGGGGTGATGTGAAGTGCCATTTGACCTCCAAACATGGTGTGTATTATGGCATCCAAAGAGTTCTATTTTGGTCTCATCTGATCAGACTATATTATCCCAGTATTTCACAGGCTTGTCTAAATGTAATGCAGCAAACTTTAAATGAACTTCAACATGCTTCTTCTTTAGCAATGGAGTCTTGCGTGATGAGCGTGCATACAGGCCATGGTGGTTTAGTGCATTACTTATTGTTTTTTAAAACAATTGTACCAGCTAATTCCAGGTCTTTCTGAAGCTCTCCACAAGTGGTCCTTGGTAGTTGGACAACTCTTCTGATAATTCTTTTCACTCCTCTGTCAGAAATCTTGCCAGAAGCACCTGCTCTTGGCTGGTTTATAGTGAAATTATGTTCTTTCTTCTCCTGGATTATGGCCCCAACAGTGATCACTGGAGCATTCAGAAGTTTAAAAATGTAACCAATGCCATCAGTATGTTTTGCAACAATAAGGTTGCCAAGGTTTTGAGAGAGCTTTTCGTTTATACCCATCATGAGATTTTTCTGGTGTGACACCTTGGTAATGAGACACCTTTTTATAGGCCATCAGCTGATATTAATTTGCACTGACAAGGGGCAGGATTACTTTCTAATTACTGACAGATTTCAGTTGGTGTCTTGGCTTTCCATGCCTTTTTGCACTTCCCTTTCTTTGTGTGTTCAATACTTTTTCCCTGTGTCTTTCCACTTTATTACACATAACTTAATTTCTGAACATATTTGTTTTGGTTTCTTTGTATGCGTGGATTGCATGCTGTGTTGTTATAGACATGTGGTGAAAATTTAATGTCAATAGCAACTTTAGAAATGTATTAACCTAGAAAAATGGTGAGGTGTCCAATACTTATTTTACCAGCTGTATATTTTTCTAAGAACTACTCTGACTAACTCTCTGTGATTACAAATTATGTGTAAAAAGACATTTAGGCCGGCTGAACACAGTGAAAATTTATTTCTTGCAACCACAAGTTGCAGGAAAGAAATTTGCATGATTCCCTTATCAATACAAACTGTGCTGACAAGGTAATCCCTCCTGCCAAGCAATTGTCTGCTCCCAGCGGGGGAAGCCGTCCCCGCCAAGACAGTAAATATCACAGTGATTTGGACCTTTTATGGCCGGCCTTAGGATTATTTGCTAAAGGAGCTGAGAATCTTTACTTTATAAATTGCATGAATATTCACTTCAATTATCCATTCATTTGTAAAGCAAATCAATGTTTACTTATTTTATTGGCACTGGATATACAGAATCAGCATGAATTTGTTTTATATTTGTTGGACTATTTGAAGTGAATATTGACATACACTTTTAAGTAAAAATTCTCTGACTACTTTAGCAAATCAGCTTAAATAATTCAGTTCAAACCTAACTTAATCTACAAATTAGTCAATGAGTGAGTTTGCAGCAGTTTCTCTAACTTCCATTTCCTCAGCAGGCTATTGTAAATGTGGGTACACACAGATTGAAATTTAGACAGTTCAGCAGGCAGTGGTTGAATCTTGATGTGTGTAGCCCTTCCTGTTCAACAGAAGTCAATTGGCAGATTGACTTTTGTTGAACGGTCAAGCTGTAAAACCTATAGTGATCAGTGGCAATCAGCCGCAGGTGCTGATCAGTGTATTCTCACAGTGCAGAGGCCCACTGTCAGAATACAATGTTGCAGTGAAGTGGATTCCTCCATTCACCTTGCTTATGTGGAAGGGTGAATCCATTCATTGTTTTTTTCATTTAACCCACAAGATGAAAAAAAAACTAACAGTGTATACTCAGCTTCAGACATAACTGAATGTTTTCAGATCGATCCCCCAGTTTTTTTTGCTGTAGCACTGCAAAATATCAAGTTAACTGAATTGACCTGATTGAACTGAACTGATTGACCCAGTGCATTAAGGTAGAACAATAGGCATAACTTTTTTCCATTTTGGATAGAGTAAAGGAGGATTATACCCTTTGTCAGTTTTTTTTTATATCTATGTCTCATTGGGAAGATTTACCTTTATTTCCTGTCCCATAGCCAAAACAGGAAGTGAGAGGAAATCCCTGCTAATTAAGAGAAGTCACCAGAACTAGTGTCTCAATTGGAAAATGTCCCCTCTCTTACTTTTCTGGGGACAACCCAAAAATTGGGATTTATTTTACTTTTACTTCAATAATAATGGTAAATAGCACAAATAGAGAGCGTGAATTTCCCTAACAGGTGCATAGACTGCACTAAAATCAGTGTTCTAATCCACATTCCCTCTATCCAAAACTCAAAAAAAGTTTTGCTTTTAGTTATACTTTAAATAAGAAATACATTTTTATGATTTAATGATAATTGAATCAGAAGTGCTCATCATGTCTAGTCATTACTAAAAAAAAAAAAACAATCCACTATGTTTACCATAATGATAAACTATAGTGTAACCTTTTAATAATTCATCTAAAAATCTGTGAAGTTGTATTTCTATACTTTCAGTCTGTTGGTAATATTAAAGTCGGTGTAAACATCTATTGTTTTTTTCAAATAGGTAAATTACTAAACTCTGTTGTAAACCCAACACCTATTGTTGAATAAATCACAGCTAAACTGATTGTCATTAACATTAAAATGAGTCACGTAGGCCTAAAAGGTCAAAATGTTCTGGGTTTGAGAGAACCTTAATCTCACTAAAGTCAATTGTAAAATTTCTGCAGAATTTGTTCAGACCTCTGGAGGGAAGAAGGTTCAGGAGTGGGTGCAAACGTGTACCCTCCTTTCCTGTTTACGTGTATGTGAGGGTTTGGTATATATTTTGGAATGATCAACACATCATTTTTTGTGTTGAAGGATCTGGAATAGATTTTGGACTATCGTGTACACATTTAATTATTCTAAAAATCAGTAAAGTTGTATAGCTATACTTCTCAGTCTGTTGGTAATAATAACATCTGTGTAAACATCTCTTTTTATTTTTTATATAGGAAAATTACCAAGCTCAGCTGTAAATCGAACATCTATTGTTGAAAAAAAAATCACAACTAAACTGATTGACTTTAACACAAGATGAGTCAAAGAGGAGAAAATTTGTATCCATGCTCTGAGTGCCAGAAGATATTTACTTCTAAGTCCAATCTCAATATTCATCTGAGGATTCACACTGGAGAGAGGCCATATAAATGTTCAGAATGTGACAAGTCCTTCATAAGAAGTGATCTTCTTGCTCAACACCTGAGAATTCACACAGGAGAAAGACCATTCAAATGTTCAGAATGTGACAAGTGCTTCTCTTATAAGCAATATCTTGTTGCACACCAGATAATTCACACTGGAGAAAAACCATTTAAATGTTCAGAATGTGACATGTGCTTCTCTTATAAGCAAAGTCTTCTTGCACACCAGATAATTCACACTGGAGAAAAACCATTTGAATGTTCAGAATGTGACATGTGCTTCTCTTATAAGCAAAGTCTTCTTGCACACCAGATAATTCACACTGGAGAAAAACCATTTAAATGTTCAGAATGTGGCAAGTGCTTCTCACAAGTTTCTCATCTTACTATACATCAGAGAATTCACACAGGAGAAAAACCATTTCAATGTTCAGAATGCGAAATGTGCTTCTCTGAAGGTTCTGCACTTAGAAGGCATAAGAGAATTCACACAGGAGAAAGACCATTCAAATGTTCAGAATGTGACATGTGCTTCTCTTATAAGCACAGTCTTGTTACACACCAGAGAATTCACACTGGAGAAAACCCATTTAAATGTTCAGAATGTGGCAAGTGCTTTTCACATAATTATACTCTTACTATTCATAAAAGGAGTCACACCGGAGAGAAATCATTTAAATGCTCAGAATGTGGCAAGTGCTTCTCACGATGTGATAATCTTAATGCACATAAAAGGATTCACACAGGAGAGAAACCATTTAAATGTTCAGAATGTGGAAAGTGCTTCTTACATAATTTTCATCTTACTCAACACCAGAAGACTCACACAGGAGAGAAAACGTTTAAATGTTTGGAATGCGGCAAGTGTTTCTCACATGGTTCTAATCTTACTAAACATCAGAGAATTCACACAGGAGAAAAACCATTTCAATGTTCAGAATGTGGAAAGTGCTTCTCACATAATGATCATCTTACTCAACACCAGAGGACTCACACAGGAGAGAAACCGTTTAAATGTTTGGAATGCGGCAAGTGCTTCTCACAAGGTTCTAATCTTACTAAACATCAGAGAATTCACACAGGAGAAAAACCATTTCAATGTTCAGAATGTGGAAAGTGCTTCTCTAAAGGTTCTACACTTAGTATGCATAAGAGAATTCACACAGGAGAAAGACCATTCAAATGTTCAGAATGTGACAAGTGCTTCTCTTATAAACAAAGTCTTGTTACACACCAGATAATTCACACTGGAGAAAAACCATTTAAATGTTCAGAATGTGGCAAGTGCTTCTTACAAGGTTCTAATCTTACTAGACATCAGAGAATTCACACAGGAGAAAAACCATTTCAATGTTCAGAATGTGACATGTGCTTCACTTTGAAACATAATCTTGTTTCACACCAGATAATTCACACTGGAGAAAAAACATTTAAATGCTCAGAATGTGGCAAGTGCTTCTCACGATGTGATAATCTTAATGAACATAAAAGGATTCACACAGGAGAGAAACCATTTAAATGTTCAGAATGTGGAAAGTGCTTCTCACGTAATGCTCATCTTACTCAACACCAGAAGACTCACACAGGAGAGAAACCGTTTAAATGTTTGGAATGTGGCAAGTGCTTCTCACACAGTTCTCATCTCACTAGACATCAGAGAATTCACACAGGAGAAAAACCATTTTAATGTTCAGAATGTGAAATGTGCTTCTCTGAAGGTTCTACACTTAGTATGCATAAGAGAATTCACACAGGAGAAAGACCATTCAAATGTTCAGAATGTGACATGTGCTTCACTTTGAAATATCATCTTGTTAGACACCAGAGAATTCACACTGGAGAAAAAAACATTTAAATGCTCAGAATGTGGCAAGTGCTTCTCACAATGTTCTATTCTTAATGCAAATAAAAGGATTCACACAGGAGAGAAATCATTTAAATGATCAGATTGTAGAAAGTGCTTCTTACATAGTTCTAATGTTACTATATACCAGAGGATTTACATGGGAGAAAAAGCCATTTAGATCTTCAAAATGTGACAAATTCTTCATACAAAGAGAACATCTTACTCAATACTAGAAAATTCCCACGGGAGAGAAGCCATGTGAAAAATGTGACAAGGATTTTTCATAGAAGTCAAATAAATCTGTCGACACTGGAAAGAAGCCTTATTAAAAAAATGTGATATATTTTAAATGAAAATAATCTTTGATCCAGCTTTAATACTTTACACAGAAAATTAGCCATATCCAAATCTGTAACAAATGTTTTTTGAAACGGAACTACCTGCAATTACATCAAAAGGTTTTTTGTTTTTTTTGGGGGGGAGGGGGAGAGATATATAGAGCAAATTAGACTATAAGAAACAAGTACCGATCCATACAGGACTCATGTTAGGGACTCATAATTTCAAAGATATAACTGACTCCTTAATGTTGTATTAATTAAAAGCATATCATTCTAATGCTCATTTCCAAGCATAAAACATTTTTTTATTTTTTTATTTTATTTTTTTTTGTCACATCAGTCGACTATATCGAGAGGTGTAAATCAACTTTGCAGTTCATTTCCATATCTGTCCCTCTCTCATTTGTCTCATCATCGTGACTCTTTGCCATATCAAAAAAAGAAAAAGAACAATTAAAACCACCATGAATCCAGGCTAGTGGACTTACTCAATCTCATCTAGTGTCACTCATATGTGGTTAAAGTGTTAGATTCTTCTTCGACTACCCCTGCCCACCCCCTACCCCCTTTAACCCCTTTTACTACAGCCACCCCCCCCCAACCCTCCCGTTCCCCCTCTCCAGGGTCTAGTTTCCGTTAACCTCTCCTTTTTAGGCTATAGATTGGATCTCTTTGGCGTAGTTTAATGTTTTTTTGAATTTTTTCCAGCGGTCCCACCTGCCCAGATTTTTACTCCTTAAGTCCTCTAATCTACTCCCCAGTGTCTCCATATTGCAACTCTCCTCTATTGCATCAAACCACTCCAAAACCTCAGGGCTTTCCCTCTTCTGCCAGTTCTTTGGGATCGTTCGTTTTGCCGCATTCAGGAGCTGTGGGACTAAGGACTGCCTATAGTTGTTTGGGTCCCTTAATCCCCCGAGAAACAAGACCTCCCAGGGGTCATCTGCCACCTCTATTCCTGTAATTTCCTTAATAAGAGGTAATATTTTACGCCAGAAGTTTTGGATTGTAGGACAGCCCCACCACATATGTCCCATTGTTCCGATGGCCTGGCACCTCGCCAGCAGGTGGCTGGCCCTTTTTGATAAAACATTTTTAACCACTTGACCACCAGAAGATTTATTCCCCCCTTAAAGGGGATGTAAACCTTCATTTATTCCCGGTGAAGTGAAAAGCCTCAGAAGATACATAGAGATGAAACAAATCCTCCTAAAGTACATAAGTTTTACTTGTATATCTGCTGTCATCAGCTTTCTACACTCTTGGGAAAGTGCAGATCATGTTAAAAATCATTCTTCCCCTTTCAGCAGCACATAGGGGTGGGTGGGGATACAGGGCTTACACCATGTGAGAGCTGATTGGCGAAAAGGGACACCCTTCACATAGGCAGAGGAACAAAGGAATATGCAGACCTGTAGTCTGAATAGACAAAATCCCTGCTAAACTCACTCTAACCTCCCCGACACAAAGTTTTAGCACATGCTAGCTGATTTCTATCATCCAATCCAAGCAAAAATGCTGTTTTTTATTTTCTTTGCATGTCCCCTCAGATGTTCAGCGACTGTACTTCCAAGTGCACTTGTAGTGCACAGTGTATTTGCCTTTAGTAAATCAACTCCTATGGAAAGTGCAGTCGCTGTAGATTTGAGGGGGGCATACAAGGAAAATAAAAAACAGCATTTTTGCTTGTAAATGATTGGATGATAAAATCATCAGAGCTTCCCCTCATTTCAGATCTTCCCCTCAGATTTACAGCAACTGCACTTCCAAAGTGGATTTGCCTTTAGTAAATCAACCCCTTAGAGCTTTAGAGAGAGAGAGAGAGACATGTAAACACTACAGATATATGTACTTAGTTCAACTTTCATAAATGGGGTTTACAACCACTTTAATGACCAGGCCATTTTTTATGATACGGCACTGCTTAATTATACCTGACAATTGTGCGGTCATGCAGCACTGTACCCAAATAAAATTTGTCATTTTTTTCCCCACAAATAGAGCTTTCTTTTGGTGGTATTTGATCACCACTGTGTTTTTTTAAATTCTTTGTGCTATAAACAAAAAAAGACTGACAATTATTTTATATATATATGTGTGTGTTCTGCTATAAAACATATCCCAAAAAAAAAAATCGAATTTCTTCATGAATTTAGACCAATAAAATAAACTTTTTCATTTTTTCCTCCACAAATGGAGCTTTCTTTTGGTGGTATTTGATCACCACTATCTTTTTTTAATTCTTTGTGCTATAAACAAAAAAAATAGAAAAAAAACAAAAAAACAATATTTGTATGTTCTGCTATAAAACATATCCAAAAAAAAATAAAAATAAAATGTCTTCATAAGTTTAGACCAATATGTATTCTGCTACATATTTTTGGTAAAAAAAATCCCAATAAGTGTATATCAATTGGTTTGCACAAAAGTTATAGCGTCTAATAACTTTGGGATATATATACCAAAATTCTCATTTTAATATTTTTTTTTACTAGTAATGCCGGTGATCAGCGACTTATAGCGGGACTGCGATATTGCGGCGGACATTCTGACACTGACACTTTTGACACTTTTTGAGAAACAGTGACACTAATACAGTGATCAGCGTTAAATGTGTGCCTAGCCAGTGTTGTGGTATAAACTGTGTGCTGCTTTTACTAAAGGAAATGGTGGATTTAATTCCCTATTTTGCAGGGAAATAAAATCCATCATCCCCCCACTGCCAGGACAAAACTCTGCCTTGTTTACATTGACAGAGTTCTGTCCTGTGTGCCTTCCAGATGATTGGTGGGTGCCGGTGGTCATCGTTTGGCCGGCACCCAGTGATCGGCATCTGCTGTGTCTAATCACAGGAGAGTTGGGTCGTCGGCATGCACACCCCCTACCCGAAAGTGCTGGATCAAGTGCCTAGTATGGGATCCAAGCGCCACCTTGCTGCCGTATATCTGTGTTATACGGTCAGCAAGTGGTTAATATACCTTTTTTACTTTATACACAGAATGTTAAGGATGCTCTGAAAATAATTGGTTATGCTTAAATAAGCTTAAGAGGTTGACTAAATTGCAAATATATAAAAAAAAAGAAGTTTAAATTGTGTAGATGTACTCAAAATGTGTCTGAAAAATAAAAAGTATATCTGTACAAATCATTCATGCCTTGGTTTCATCAATTTTTTTTTTTTTTTTGACAACTCTCTTTATTAGAAATTATATTTTTAAGGTACAAAACATAGCCTCTGGGACATACCCCGGCTAATAATTGCACATAACCATGTGCATAACAGAGTGCAACTCACAACTTATCTTATAACTCTAACCACACATTGCTCAGATCCACCTCAGTTAGGAGTATGGCAAGGATTAACATTACCTGGAAGAAACATTCTCCCTCCTGTTCACCAAAACGTGATATTACAAGAAAAACAGTTTTCAATTGCTATTACACTACAATCCAAGCCTGTACTACTGCCCATGCTTCTCAAGCATAGACCTCAGTTCACCATCAATCCAAGTAGATACTCAGGAAGCCGACTTAATCTAGCCTGTCAGTTCCTGATCATCTACAAAGGAATATGAGTTTGTCCACAGGTGCCAAACCTTGTCATATATTGGGACATCCTCGGGATAAATATGTTGCTTTGTAGAGGGATACCACAGAATTCACTAATTCCTTCCAGGAGGACAAGGTGGGGGGGCTTAGCTGACTACCACTTGCATTCCTTTAACCTTCCTAGTATAAAATAGGAGAATACCCAGTAGAGTATGTGTCGCTCTAGCAAAAGCTAGCAAATCTACCAGTCCAAGGAGACAAATGCTGACTGTCAGGGGGATAGATATGGTTGTCAACCTATAGAGAAATTGAGTCACCTCTTGCCAATAATCCTGAAAATGTGGACACTCCCAAAAGATATGCACAAAGCCTGAAGGAGCACTAGAGCATCTCCAACAGCAGGTTGGTTTTATCAATTTAAATGTGAATAATAATTTTAGTATTAGATTAGCATAAAAAGATTGAATTTCGATCCATGTAATTTATCTTGGAGAGAATATTTTAACTCTTCCCCACTATATTCCAAACTGAAGGGGAAATCCTGGTGCGAGTTAAATTGTTAGTCAAAATTAGGGATGGGCCGAACACCCCCTGTTCGGTTTACACCAGAACATGTGAACAGGCAAAAAATTTGTTCGAACACGTGAACACAATTAAAGTTAATGGGACACAAACATGAAAAATCAAAAGTGCTAATTTTAAAGGCTTATATGCATGGTATTGTCATAGAAAGTGTTTGGAGGCCTGGGTCCTGCCCCAGGGGACATGTATCAATGCAAAAAAAAGTTTTAAAAATGGACGTTTTTTCGGGAGCAGTTATTTTAATAATGCTTAAAGTGAAACAATAAAAGTGTAATATTCCTTTACATTTCGTTCCTGGGGGGTGTCTATAGTATGCCTGTAAAGTGGCGCATGTTTCCCGTGTTTAGAACAGTCTGACAGCAAAATTACATTTCTAAAGGAAAAAAACGTAAATCAAAACTACTCGCGGCTATAATGAATTGTCGGTGCAGCGATACACATAAAAGTTCATTGATAAAAACGACATGGGATTCCCCCACAGGGGAACACCGAACCAAAATTAAAAAAATAAAATACTTGGGGTCCCCCAAATTTCATACCAGGCCCTTCAGCAATCTTTTTATGCTAATCTAATACTAAAATTATTATTCACATTTAAATTGATGAAACCACCCTGCTGTTGGAGATGCTCTAGTGCTCTTTCAGGCTTTGTGCATATCTTTTGGGAGTGTCCACAGATTCAGGATTATTGGCAAGAGGTGACTCAATTTCTCTATCGGTTGACCACCATACCTATCCCCAAAATTAAAAAACAAATGGTGTGGGGGTCCCCCCAAAAATCCATACCGGACCCTTATCCGAGCACGCAACCTGGCAGGCCACAGGAAAAGTGGGGGGTGAGAGAGCGCCTCCTCCTCCTGAATCGTACCAGGCCACATGCCCTAATCATTGGGAGCGTGCTTTGGGGTCGCCCCCTCAAAGCACTTTATCCCCATGTTGATGGGTAGAAGGGCCTCATCCCCACAACCCTTGCCCGGTGGATATGGGGGTCTGCTGGCGGGGGGGCTTATCGGAATCTGGAAGCCCCCTTTAACAAGGGGACCCCCAGATCCCGCCCCCTGTTTGAAATAGTAACGGGTAGGGCGGGATCTGGGGGTCACCTTGTTAAAGGGGGCTTCCAGATTCCGATAAGCCCCCCCGCCCGCAGAACCCCACAACCACCGGGCAAGGGTTGTGGGGATGAGGCCCTTCTCCCCATCAACATGAAGACAAGGTGCTTTGGGGTAGCCTCCCAATGTTGGGGGCATGTGGCCTGGTACGATTCAGGAGGGGGGGCGCTCTCTCGTCCCCCCTCTTTTTGTGGCTTACCAGGTTGCGTGCTCCGATAAGGGTCTGGTATGGACTTTTGGGGGACCCCACGCCATTTTTTTAAAAATTTGGGCGCAAGGTTTGGAATGTATGAAATTTAAAGGAATATTACATTTTTATTGTTTCACTTTAAGCATTAATAAAATCACTGCTCCCGAAAAAAACATCAGTTTTTAAAACTTTTTTTTGCATTGATACATGTCCCCTGGGGCAGGACCCAGGTCCCCAAACACTTTTTATGACAGTAGCTTGCATATTAACCTTTAAAATTAGCACTTTTGATTTCTCCCATAGACTTTTAAAGGGTGTTCCGCGGCTTTCGAATTTGCCGCGAACACCCTAAATTGTTCGCTAATCGGCGAATGGGCAAACAGCCAATGTTTGAGTCAAACTCATGTTCGACCCAAACAGACAGCCCATCCCTAGTCACAATAGTGATATTTTAGTTACAAGGGGAGCCCCTGTGTTATATCTCTTGGATGCTCTTGCAATGTTAGAGCCTCCCTAACCTTTGTGCATTCCACCATTTTGTAGTTATATTCTCCATAATACAAAATAAACAAAAACAACTGTACGTAGCGTAGAATACTCTCTAACCCTAAACAATATACATATAACCCTCAAATAATGTCCAAGAAGAAATAAGGGATGGGTAAATCTTCAAAAGGAAATATATACACCCCATTTTTATATAACGTCAATTTTGTTCTAATGTTTTAAATACCTCTTTTTATTGCATACATTGTAATAACATACTATATGGATCAACCATAATAACACATTAGACAGGTAGATGCTCCTTCTTTTTCTTCTTTCAGTTGGTGTCTTGGCTTTCCATGCCTTTTTGCACTTCCCTTTTATTGTGTGTTCAATACTTTTTCCCTGTGTCATTCCACGTTATTACATATAACTTAATTTCTGAACATATTTGTTTTGGTTTCTTTGTATGCGTGGATTGCATGTGTTGTTATAGACATGTGGTGAAAATTTCATGTCAATAGCAACTTTAGAAATGTATTTACCTAGAAAAATGGTGACGTGTCCAATACTTTATTTACCAGCTGTATATTTTTCTAAGATCTACTCTGACTAACTCTCTGTGACTACAAATTATGTGTGAAAAGACATTTAGGCCGGCTGTACCACAAGTTGCAGGAAAGAAATTTGCATGATTCCCTTATCAATACAAACTGTGCTGACAAGGTAATCCCTCCTGCCAAGCAATTTTCTGCTTCCAGCGGGGGAAAGCCGTCCCCGCCGAGACAGTGAATATCGCTAGTGGCTATAGCAGCAGTGGTTTGGACCTCTTTATGGCCGGCCTTAGGATGATTTGCTAAAGGAGCTGAGAATCTTTTCTTTATAAATTGCATGAATATTCACTTCAACTATCCATTCATTTGTAAAGCAAATTAATGTTTACTTATTTTATTGGCACTGGATATACAGAATCTGCATGAATTTGTTTTATATTTGTTGGAATATTTGAAGTGAATATTGACATACACTTTTAAGTAAAAATTCTCTAAAATCCTACTGTGTGTACGGGGCATAAGAGGCCATTCAAATTGTATGTATTCAAATAAAACAATGTGCTATCTTTGGAAAATACCTCAGAGTGTCAGACAATTCCATTGATAATAAAATCATTGTTTTATTTGTTGTTGGTATCCATTGATCCAATTTTCATACTGTTTAATTTAAGGATCTTTCCTGATATATCCCCTCCCAGTATTAAAATGCTAATGACTGGGATGATCAATGAAAACAAAGGATAGTTACACTGTTCAATATAAATGTATGAAACATGCCTTTTGTTAGGTAAATTAAAACTTTTAGCAAATCTAACATCACCCCATGTTGGTGAGTGGTGGTAAATTAGATTTAACAAGAGGGAGAGCTCAGTCAGCTACTGGAATCACGAACAGGTCAGGAGAAGAAGGAGCTGCTAAGATATCTCTATCTATGCTACTTCATTCCAGGTATGTATACTTTGTATGATGATGCAATTGAGTTATTTGTTCAAATATTTTTTTTACCTTGACAAATGTTTGTCAGCTTGAATGACGCTGTAGACCTGCTGATTTTATCATCCAATCATGTGAGAGCTAAAATGCTGTTTTTTATTTTCCTTGCATGTCCTTGCATGTCCTTGCATGTCCCCCTCTGATCTACAGTGACTGCACTTCCATGTTGACTTGCAGTGCACTTGTAGTGCAAAGTGGATTTGCTTTTCGTAAATAACCCCCAAAATCTTTTACTTTTTGCTACAATAAATACCCCACACTTTTTTTAAAAACACAATTTTTTCCTCAATTTAGACCGATATGTATTCTTCTACATACTTTTGGTAAAAAAAAACGCAATAAGCATATATTCATTGGTTTGCGCAAAAGTTATATCGTCTACAAAATAGGGGATAGATTTATGGCATTTTTGTTATTATTTTTTTTTTTACTAGTAATGCCATTATACAGTGATCAGTGCTATAAAAATGCACTGGTTACTGTATAAATGTCACTGGCAGGGAAGGGGTTAACACTAGGGGGCGATCAAGGGGTTAACTGTGTTCCCTAGGTGTGTTCTAACTGTAGGGGGGATAGGACTGTCTATCATCGGTGTTCAAACTTAGTATGAACCCACGATCTGTCTCTACTCCCCTGAAAGAACCGGGATCTGTGTGTTTTTACACACACAGATCATGGTTCTCACTCTGTCACGAGCGTTCACGGGTGCTCGGGGGTCATCGTGCCCGACGGGCACTCGCATCGGCTCTGAGCACATGTACGTGCCTCCGGCAGCCCATGCGCACCCTAGTGGCCAAAAGGAAAAGCGACGTAGGGTAACATCGATTTGCCCAGCCGAGCCAACCTGCTGCAGTAAAACTGCGGCGGCTGGTCCGGAAGTGGTTAATGTTCAAAATGTATCTCTGGAGAATTTTATTTTTTTTTTTTTTTTTTTTAAATTCTTTATTTGTGAAATACACGTTATGTTGCAAATCATACAAGTATAGTCAATCAAATGTAATAACATCGAGGTTACAACTTTATATTAGTACAAAACCGATGCGTCCCTGATGTTCTGGTCGCATCCCTCTCACCTTGAACGCCTTTTTAGGCAAAAAAGATTAATCCAACTTTGCTCGATAAACTATCTCAAGGTAAGGGAGCTCTCTGAGTCCTCTGTGTGCATAAGCTCTTATATGTATGAAACCAGTAACTAATAAGGTATGACCATGGGGTCATTAGTTTCCATTATTAATTATAAGACCTTAGTGGTCCTGAAAATGCTCAAAAGGGGTAAAGAAAAAACAATAGATTAAAGTGAAGTGGAAAGCGGGGGGGTGAAAACAAAACATAAATATAATATAATTAAAGTAAAATTAAGAGGGGGGGGGAGGGAGGGAAAGAGTAGGAGGGGGAAAGGGAAGGGTGAGGGACGACCCGGGGGGTCGACTTGGACAACTATCCCCACCCCCCGGCCCCCCCCGGTCAACCACCAGGCACCTCCGTCACCTGTCTGTACCTTCTCGTCCTATTTCGTCAATTGTTTTTCCTGTGTTTATACTATCAGCCCCGCGTGCTCCTCCGAGTAGAAAAATTCACGCCAATAGTACCATTTCTTAAGAAATTTTTCACTGTTTCCTTTGTCCGTTGCTATCAGGTCTTCCATTTCGTAGATGTCGGCTATTTTCTTTAGCCACATCGCGATTGTCGGGGGTTCCGTTTGCTTCCAAAGCAATGGGATACAACTTTTTGCTGCAGTGCTCAACAGGGGCAAAATCGACTTCCTGTAAGCTTTGCTCGGGATGTCATGGTGATGCAGTAAAAAGAATTCTGGGCTCCTGGGTAGCTCCCTGTCCGTGAACTTTTGAACAATTCTATGTACCTCGGACCAAAAGGATGATAAGTGTTTGCAAGACCAAAAAATGTGGAGAAGGGTGCCCACCTCCTCTCCGCACCTCCAGCAGAGATCCGAGCTCTGGGGGAACATCCGGTGCAGCCTAACTGGTGTGTGATACCATTGGGACAGTATTTTAAATCCCGCTTCTTGTTGATTCGAGCAAATTGAGGTTTTAAAAGTGAAGAGAAGCACTCTTTCCACTTGCTTCTCGGTAAACTGTATGCCCAGGTCCCGTTCCCATCTGATTAAGTAAGGGGGCTTGTAGCCAGTGGGAGTTGCGGTCAGGAGTTGGTATGTGAGCGAGATGGTATGTCGCATTGGTTCTTGGTCTAGACTTATCTGCTCGAATGGTGTCAGGGGTCTCAGATACGGTGTCGGTGGAATTTGTGCTTTAATAAAGTGAGCTAATTGTATTTTTTGCCAGAAGGAAAGACAGGCCAAAAGCGGGTCTTCCATGATATCTTTCCTGGTCATCCACTGTCCATTCAGTATGAAATGTCGGAGTTGGCTCCTGTCACTGCCTTTCAGCTCCTGAAAACCGTCTTCTTGACACCCCGGCTTAAAGTCCGGGTTCCCTATTACCGGGGTAAGTGGGGAGGGGGCCGGTGCAATCAGGTATTCTCGATTAGTCTTCTGAGTGATACGCCAAGTCTCTCCTATCGTCGGATGATTAGCTACTTGAGCAGGTACGTTTTTCTGACACCAGGGTAACCCCTTTAACTCTAGCCCCGAGAGAATTTGCTCTATTTGAATCCATTGTTTAAGTTTTTCGTGTTTGCACCAATCCAGAATTCTTGACCAGTGGCATGCGGCATGGTACAGACTCACATCCGGTAGGCCAATGCCTCCTGATGTTTTAGATAGTCTTAGAATGGCCTGTGCCAACCTTGGACGTTTCTGGGCCCAAACGAATCTACCTATTGTACGGTTTACAGTACGTAAGAAGGCATTTGGAACTTTGACGGGGAGGGTCTGGAGGTGATATAATAAACGTGGCATGATGTTCATTTTTATTATGCTACACCTACCAAACCAGGAAAACAAGCCTGATTGCCATTTCAGAAGATCCTTTTTAATGTCTGACAGTAGTGGGGGAAAATTAATTGCGAACGTGTCTTCCACCTTACTCGGTAGGCGAATGCCTAAATATGTAATGTATGACCCTGCCCACTTAAAGGGGAAGTCTAGTTTTAGAAGGTTAAGCAAGGAGTCTGACAAGGAAACATTTAATGCTTCCGACTTTTGGATGTTAACTTTGAAAGCCGATAAGGTGCCATAGGTCCGTAACTCTGACATTAAGTTGGGTATAGAGACCAAGGGGTTCGTTATGAAGAAAAGTAAGTCATCGGCAAAAGCTGCCGTTTTAGGGACTAGGGATTCACTTAGACGAACTCCCGATATATTAGGATTATCTCTAACTGTACGAAGGAAGGGTTCTAGGGATAATATAAAAATTATTGGGGACAGGGGGCACCCCTGTCTTGTCCCATTGGAGATAGCAAAAGGGGCGGAAAGCTGGCCATTAACTTTCACTTTTGCTGTGGGCTTGGAGTAGATGGCGTGTATCCAATTCATCATCCGAGTCCCCAAACCTATCTGGCGTAGTGTCTCAAATATAAAGGGCCAATTCACTCTATCGAACGCCTTTTCGGCGTCGGTAGAGAGAAGTAGCAACGGGATTTTGCGTATTCTAGCTGCGTGAATCAAATTGATCGCCTTTGTGGTGTTATCCCTCGCCTCCCTAGAGGGTACGAAACCTACCTGGTCCAGGTGGACCAGCGATGGGATTAAGTCTGACATCCTCATGGAAAGTACTTTAGTGAAAATCTTTAGATCGATGTTAAGGAGTGAAATTGGTCTATAGTTTTGACATAATAAAGGGTCCTTGCCCTCCTTGGGGATTACTGAGATGAAGGCCCGTAGGGTATCCTCCGGGGGAAGCGCCCCCTCCCCGGCGTCATTGTAAGCCGCTAGAAAGTGCGGTGTCAGAATGTTGCTAAAAGTCTTAAAATACGTTAGCGTGTATCCGTCCGGGCCTGGGGCCTTACCCGTTTGCATACGTGCTATGGCCCTCAGAGAATTTTATTTTTAAAAGGGGCAAAGTGTGAAAGTTTCTGTGAATTCTTATAGCTCTCTGTGGCCTTGTTGAGGCGTTGTATTCCCATTTACTGGCCTGGTGCATAGTTGTCACTAGTTTTCTTTTTCTATTGTTTTATTAATATTATTATTATATATTCTGTCCAGCAAAATTTTTTTTCATTTTTGCTTTTTCATTGCCCTTATAGTACACACATTATGGAGAGGTGTCCAGTATTCCAAATCAAAAGCAAACAATTTGAAGGGGGGGGCAACATTGCTCATTTATAGATATGATAAGGTCATTAGGGAAAGTTTCCCACCAATATCACAATTTTTGTTTTACCATTATTGAATCAAGTATGCATAATTTGGAGAATGTTTCAAAGTTATCTAAACACAAACAGCAATGCTAATAATGAATAGAACAGATGTTCAAGCATTATCAGAAATGGCATCTTAGTGTGGTATCAGGAAAGTCCAACATGCTTCTCAACTTGTGGCTGTTTATATAAAGTATATAGATACCAATAAATATGTAATTTGTGACTTGTCAGTCTTCTCCAGTTCAATGAAAGATATTTAGTATTACATATTGGACTATCTCACAGAAATTTTTCTACTTGTGTGGTAACTATCTGTATGTTTTATGGTCTATTTACTAAAAGATATCTATCTTGTGAGAGACATGAAGGCTGCCATTACTGAATAATCACTGCTACAATTACCCATCCTCTTGTGATCCTCTGGCTTCAATACTCCATGTCACTAACCTAGAAAAAGTATACCGATTCGGAATTCTGACTTTCATGATAGGGTGTTTATTCTAGGAAAGTGATTTCAAAAATATTAAAGTCAGTGGGTCAGCAAAATGGCCAGGAGAATCGTTTTTCTGAAGGTTTGAAGTATTAAGCTCTGTGTTGTTTTCAACAAAGGTTTTATAATTATTTTACCATACTAAATTTAATTATCTCTCCCAATATCACAAAGGGCAACTGAATTGGGTACAGGATGGGTCCTACATGTGAATGGTTATTTAAGAAGCCATACAACTTGTATGTAACAGTATTCAAATAAAACAATGAGCTATCTTTAGTTTCTTTACTGTCAGTTAGGCAAGCCCATTGATAAAGAAATCATTGTTTTATTTTTTGTTGGTATCCATTGGTCCAATTATCATACTGCTTAAGTTAAGGATCCTTCCTGATATATCCCCTCCCAGTATTAAAATGCTAATGACTAGGATGATCAATGAAAACAAAGGATAGGTACACTGTTCAATATGAATGTATAAAACATGCCTTTTGATACATAAATGAAAACTATTAGCAAGTTTAACATCACCTCATGTTGGTGAGTGGCGGTAAATTTAACAGGGAGGTAGAGTACAGTTAGTGTGGTAGGGCAGTTAGTGTTAGCCCCCTTTAGGTTTGAGGTACCCACCTAACCCCCCCTAATAAAGTTTTAACCCTTTTATCACCCCCTGTCACCAGTTTCACTAAGCAATCATTTTTCTGATCACTGTTTTAGTGTCACTGGTGACGCTAGTTAGGGAGGTAAATATATATGTAGCAATAACTCACGGTGGAGCTGCTGATTTAAACGGGTCTGTTACCTTCACTTTGCTTCCCTCTTTTTCACCGGCACCGGGTCTAGGGGTTCCGTTGAGTTTACTGTTGGACGACACACGCACCAACACTGGAGTACGTTTTCAATGCTTTATTAAACAGTCAACTTTAGGGAGTAGCAGGGAAGAGACGGAAAAGGAAACCTTCAGGAGAAACTCAAATATCTTCTTACAAGATCTTAGCAACAAATGTCCTGGTAGAATTCAAATTATTGTGTGGAATGCGTTCCCCTCATGTTAAACACTCTTTGCTCGTCTGGATAGGCCTCTCTCACCGGTCTAGCAGCCAGTACGCAGCACAAATCTAAAGTCTCTGCCACAGACTTATTTGGGGGGGTAAATCTGCACGATCCTCTGCCACAGGATGTATCAGATCTTCTGCAGTGAACAGTCAGTCACAGTGCCTGAACCTTTAAGCCGAACCGGCGACACTATGCTGTATAGTTACTTATTTGGGATACGTCCTGCAGCCGAGTAACCAGGCCCCTCTATAGACCAGCACGCTGCGTGATCTCTCCAAGAAGGGTCCTCCCCTGGGATCTCCTCGGCTGTCCAGCTTCGTCACACGGGACTGACAGCTCAGGACCATTCCTCGGCCGCGGTGGTAGGCCCCAGACAAGGAGGACCACGAGAAAGCTCCTTAACGCATACCTGTTGGTCAGGAGGGCCCATAAATACCCCCTTCCAAGAACGCAATTTGGAGGACCACCTCCACTGAGCTTGTCTCCGAGACAGAGGAGCATCTATACACTTCGACACGTTGCCCTTCCAACACTGACTAATGGTAACAGCGACACCCAACGGTCAGCACGGAAGCACACACAAGCTGGAACAGAGGTGAACTTTTAACCTTCCTAACACACAATTTACTAATTTTACCTAATCTGCGGTAGATTGTAAATCTACCAGCGCTACATATAGGTTCGCCATCTGCGTTTTATAGCGTCAGGGACCCCCATATACTACCTAATAAAGGTTTTAACCCCTTAATTGCCCCCTAGTTAACCCTTTCACCAGTGATCACCGTATAAGTGTTATGGGTGACGCTGGTTAGTTAGTTTATTTTTTATAGTGTCAGGGCACCCGCCGTTTATTACCTAATAAAGGTTTAGCCCCCTGATCGCCCGGCGGTGATATAACTTAGGTTTTAGGGTCAGATATTGTCTGCGTCGCCCCAGGCAGCATCAGGTTAGCGCCAGTAGCGCTAACACCCTCGCACGCAGCATACACCTCCCTTAGTGGTATAGTATCTGAATGGATCAATATCTGATCCGATCAGATCTATACTAGCATCCCGAGCAGTTTAGGGTTCCCAAAAACGCAGTGTTAGCAGGATCAGCCCAGATACCTGCTAGCACCTGCATTTTGCCCCTCCGCCCGGCCCAGCCCAGCCCAACCAAGTGCAGTATCGATCGATCACTGTCACTTACAAAACACTAAACGCATAACTGCAGTGTTCGCAGAGTCAGGCCTGATCCCTGCGATCGCTAACAGTTTTTTTGGTAGCGTTTTGGTGAACTGGCAAGCACCAGTGGCCTAGTATACCCCAGTCATAGTCAAACCAGCACTGCAGTAACACTTGGTGACATGGCGAGTCCCATAAGTGCAGTTCAAGCTGGTGAGGTGGCAAGCACAAGTAGTGTCCCGCTGCCACCAAGAAGAAGACAAACCCAGGCCCGTCGTGCCCATAGTGTCCTTCCTGCTGCATTCGCCAATCCTAATAATTGGGAACCCACCCATACTTCCCCCATTCACATCCCCAACCAAATGCAGTCGGCTGCATGAGAGGAATTTTCTTTATGTCCTCCCAAGTACCCCTACCCAACGAACCCCCCCAAAAAAGATGTTGTGTCTGCAGCAAGCGCGGATATTGGTGTGACACCTGCTATTATTGTCCCTCCTGTCCTGACAATCCTGGTCTTTGCATTGATGAATGTTTTGAACGCTACCATTCACTAGTTGAGTATTAGCGTAGGGTACAGCATTGCACAGACTAGGACACACTTTCACAGGGTCTCCCAAGATGCCATCGCATTTTGAGAGACCCGAACCTGGAACCGGTTACAGTTATAAAAGTTACAGTTACAAAAAAAAGTGTAAAAAAAAAAGAAACACAAAAAAATATATAAAATTAAAAAAAATAGTTGCCATTTTATTGTTCTCTCTCTCTATTCTCTCTCTATTGTTCTGCTCTTTTTTACTGTATTCTATTCTGCAATGTTTTATTGTTATTATGTTTTATAATGTTTGCTTTTTAGGTATGCAATTTTTTATACTTTACCGTTTACTGTGTTTTATTGTTAACCATTTTTTTGTCTTCAGGTACGCCATTCATGACTTTGAGTGGTTATACCAGAATGATGCCTGCAGGTTTAGGTATCATCTTGGTAACATTCTTTTCAGCCAGCAGTGGGAGGGAATGCCCCCCCACCGTCTTTTGTGTTTTTCTCTGGCTCTCCTGTCTCAACAGGGAACCTGAGAATGCAGTTGGTGATTCAGCCAGCTGACCATGGAGCTGATCAGAGACCAGAGTGTCTCCAAACATCTCTATAGCCTAAGAAACCGGAAGCTACGAGCATTTCATGACTTAGATTTCGCTGGATGTAAACAGCGCCATTGGGAAATTGGGAAAGCATTTTATCACACCAATCTTGGTGTGGTCAGATGCTTTGAGAGCAGAGGAGAGATCTAGGGTCTAATAGACCCCATTTTTTTCAAAAAAGAGTACCTGTCACTACCTATTGCTATCATAGGGGATATTTACATTCCCTAAGATAACAATAAAAATGATTAAAAAATAAATGAAAGGAACAGTTTAAAAATAAGATAAAAAAGCAAAAAAAAAATATAAAAATTAAAAAAAAAGCACCCCTGTCCCCCGCTGCTCTCGCGCTAAGGCGAACGCAAGCGTCGGTCTGGCGTCAAATGTAAACAGCAATTGCACCATGCATGTGAGGTATCACCGCGAAGGTCAGATCGAGGGCAGTAATTTTAGCAGTAGCCCTCCTCTGTAAATCTAAAGTGGTAACCTGTAAAGGCTTTTAAAAATGTATTTAGTTTGTCGCCACTGCACGTTTGTGCGCAATTTTAAAGCATGTCATGTTTGGTATCCATGTACTCGGCCTAAGATCATCTTTTTTTTACATCAAACATTTGGGCAATATAGTGTGTTTTAGTGCAATAAAATTTAAAAAAGTGTGTTTTTTCCCAAAAAATGTGTTTGAAAAATCTCTGCGCAAATACTGCGCGGAAAAAAAAAATTAAACACCCACCATTTTAATCTGTAGGGCATTTGCTTTAAAAAAATATATAAAGTTTGGGGGTTCAAAGTAATTTTCTTGCAAAAAAAAAATAATTTTTTCATGTTAACAAAAAGTGTCAGAAAGGGCTTTGTCTTCAAGTGGTTAGAAGAGTGGGTGATGTGTGACATAAGCTTCTAAATGTTGTGCATAAAATGCCAGGACAGTTTAAACCCCCCCAAATGACCCCACTTTGGAAAGTAGACACCCCAAGCTATTTGCTGAGAGGCATGTCGAGTCTATGGAATATTTTATATTGTGACACAAGTTGCGGGAAAAAGACAATTTGTTTTTTTTGCACAAAGTTGTCACTAAATGATATATTGCTCAAACATGCCATGGGAATATGTGAAATTACACCCCAAAATACATTCTGTTGCTTCTCCTGAGTACGGGCATACCACATGTGTGAGACTTTTTGGGAGCCTAGCCGCGTACGGGACCCCGAAAGCCAAGCACCGCCTTCAGGCTTTCTAAGGGCGTAAATTTTTGATTTCACTCTTCACTGCCTATCACAGTTTCAGAGGCCATAGAATGCCCAGGTGGCACAAACCCCCCCAAATGACCCTATTTTGGAAAGTAGACACCCCAAGCTATTTGCTGAGAGGTATAGTGAGTATTTTGCAGACCTCACTTTTTGTCACAAAGTTTTGAAAATTGAAAAAAGAAAAAAAAAATGTTTTTCTTGTCTTTCTTCATTTTCAAAAACAAATCAGAGCTGCAAAATACTCACCATGCCTCTCAGCAAATAGCTTGGGGTGTCTACTTTCCAAAATGGGGTCATTGGGGGGGGGGGTTTGTGCCACCTGGGCATTCCATGGCCTCCGAAACTGTGATAGGCAGTGAAGAGTGAAATCACGCCCTTAGAAATCCTGAAGGCAGTGATTGGTTTTCGGGGCCCCGTACGCGGCTAGGCTCCCAAAAAGTCCCACACATTTGGTATCCCCATACTCAGGAGAAGCAGCTAAATGTATTTTGGGATGCAATTCCACATATGCCAATGGCCTGTGTGAGCAATATATCATTTATTGACAACTTTTTGTAATTTTTTTTTGTCATTATTCAATCACTTGGGACAAAAAAATTAATATTCAATGGGCTCAACATGCCTCTCAGCAATTTCCTTGGAGTGTCTACTTTCCAAAATGGGGTCATTTGCGGGGGGTTTGTACTGGCCTGCCATTTTAGCACCTCAAGAAATGACATAGGCAGTCATAAACTAAAAGCTGTGTAAATTCCAGAAAATGTACACTAGTTTTTTAGACGCTATAACTTTTGCGCAAACCAATAAATATACGCTTATTGACATTTTTTTTACAAAGACATGTGGCCCAATACATTTTGGCCTAAATGTATGACTAAAATTGAGTTTACTGGATTTTTTTTATAACAAAAAGTAGAAAATATCATTTTTTTTCAAAATTTTCGGTCTTTTTCCGTTTATAGCGCAAAAAATAAAAACCGCAGAGGTGATCAAATACCATTTGTGGGAAGAAAAGGACGCAAATTTAGTTTGGGTACAGCATTGCATGACCGCGCAATTAGCAGTTAAAGTGACGCAGTGCCAAATTGTAAAAAGTGCTCTGGTCAGGAAGGGGGTAAATCCTTCCGGGGCTGAAGTGGTTAAAAAGGGTGAAGGGCGAAAGTCTTTGTGAATTCTTATTGCTCTCTGTGGTACTGATGAGGAGTTGTATTTTTCATTTATTGACCTGGCAAATAGGTGTCACTAGTTTTCTTTTTCTATTTTTTTCAAATATTATTATATATTCTGTCCAGCAAAATAATTGTTTTTATTTCTTGTTTGCTTTCCATTGCTGTTATAGTGCATACATTATAGAGAGGTGACTAGTATTCCAAATTAAAAGCACACAATCTGGGGAGACAACATTGCTCATACCATAGATATGATAAAGCGAGTGATCTTTTTCACCCTTGCATCGAAAGTTTGTAAGTTGCAGAATCACCAAATAGAAAAGGGAAACAAGCCTGGAGAAAATGAAAGCAAGAATGACATCAAAGACTTGTTAGCAGCAACATACACAATTTGGGGTTTAGATACACTTCAACCTGAATGAAAGTAAAACTGAAATTAGAGACAAGGCTAAGTTTTATTATTAAGATTATATTACATTTTATTTCTTGTTTAATAAATATAAATGTTTTTCTAAGATCTACTCTGACTAACTACATGATTACAAATAAAGTGTGAAAAGACATTCAGACTTATTTGCTAAAAGAGCTGAGAATCTTACTCTATAAATTGCATGAATATTCTCTTCAAATATCCCATCATGTATAATTTTTTTTATCAGCACATGATTAGAGAACTTAAAATTAGCATAAATTTTCTTTTTACCGGATTGGATTTTGAAATGAATATTCACATACATTTTTAAGTGAAGATTCTCAACTACTTTAGAAAATCAGCCTTATTAATGCACTTCAAATCTAACCTAATTTACAATTAGTCAGTGCGTAAGTTTACAGCATCTTCTCTAACTTCCAATTCCTCAGCATGCCATTGTAAAGGTGGGTGCAAACACATTGAAATTACAAGGGTTCTGCAGGGACTGGTCGAAATGAAATTTTTTACCCGTTCCTGTTTGACAAAAAGTGATCAGTAGATCGACTTTTGTTGAATGTGGAAAACTTTCATTGTCAGTGCCTGCAGCCAGATGGCTGCAGGTGCTGATCAGTTTATTTCCACAGTGTAGAGACCTGCTGTCAGAATACTGTGTCACAGTGGAGAGGATTCTAAGTATGTATACCCAGCTTTAGACATAACAGGAGAAGCAGAAAGAGCAGCACCACCTAGTAGAAAGTGTGTGCTCTTAATTTTGTAAACATATACTTCATCACAGATAAAGGGACCTGGTTGCATGCATGCAGAAACTAGTTTTTGCTCTGCTAGTTCTGATCACTGGTCTATCTTAGGTGCCCAGTAGTCCTTAGGATCTTTATGAACATTTGAGATTGTTGGTGTCTGAATTGGAGATTAAATACTCACTGACCATTCTGCACAAGCCATGCCTATGAGTGCTACCTTGGGCAGGTTGGCCCAATATTGCCTGAAGAAAGTTTGCAATGTCTCTGTTGATGTCTCCTGCTGGTGATGGTGCTACTGTTGCTGTTGACTTGTCCACAATGAGTAGTGGAGCTGCAATGGATAGCAGAGGCATTTCTGTTTCCACCAGGAAAGGTAATGTGATTAGAAAAACCTTCCCTATAATGATGCATTTTAATGCATTTTCACATGGTGAAATGTAATCGGCCATTTTGGTCTCGTAGCATGGACTTGGTATGGAGGCAGGAGGCCCCCAGAGGGGGTTTTCTCGAACAAAGAGACATAACTCAGATCAGAGACAGAAGGTTCTTGAAGTTGATGACAATTTAAACAAAGTTAACAATATAAAATGCGTCAGTAGTTTTATGTATCCATTTATTTGTAAAGTTATCTTTTTATATACCTATTCATTTCTTTAATTGGTGGCACTCACCATGTGCTTGTTTACCCTGTTTCCCTGAAAATAAGACCTAGCGTGATTGTCGGTGATGGCTGCAACCCCCCAAATAAACCCTACCCTGTTTCCCCGAAAATAAGCCCAACCCTAAAAATAAGACCTACAAGGACTTTAACTAGGGCTTATTTGGGGGGTAGGGCTTATTTTGCAGCCATCACCAACAATCACGCTAGGTCTTATTTTTGGGGAAACAGGGTACCTAAAGCCAAGCCATCCAGCTCTGAATTTTCTGCTGTGGGGGCCCAGGACATTAGGGAATATCCTGAGAAATATTCCCATCATTTTCACAATTGTTGTTTCAACCATTCTTGAATCAAATACTGTACTTTACTGTAATATGGGGAGAGTGTCTGAACACAGACAGACATGCTACTAATGAATAGAATATTTTCATAAGTTTTACCAGAAATTGCATCTTAGTGTGATATCAAGAATGTCCATCATGTTTTTAGCTTGAAGATGTTTACAGAATGTAGATAGTAATATACACGTAGTTGTGACTGGTGGGTCTGCTCTAATTTAATGAGATATTTAGTATTTGTATGTATTGACCCATCTCACAGAGATTTTCTTTCCTGTATGGTAACAATCAGTATTTATTATGGACATAATTGTTTCCTAGAGGAATTCTATTTTGTGAGAAACATGAAGGTTGCCATTACTTAATCTTCACTGCTGCAAATACATGTCACCTGATTTTCATTGTGACCAACTGGCTTTAATTTTGCATTCCGCTAACCTAGAAAATGTATACAGGTTAGGAATTCTGACTTTCATGATAGGTTATATATTCGAGGTAAGTGACTTAAGCCAGAGAGTCAGCAAAATGGCCAGGCAAGTGAATCTTCATAAGGTTTGCAATAGTAAACTCTGTGTTGTTTTCAACAAAGATTTTTCTCCATTTGTCACCATTAGGGATGAGCTTCGTGTTCGTGACGAACATCGGCTGTTCGATCGTTCGCCGAATTGCGAACGATGTGGGCCGCTCGCGCCAAATTCGAGTGGCGCGTCACGGCCCATAATTTACTGATGATTGGCCAAGCATGCACTATGACCCGCATGCTTGGCCAATCCCAGCGCCGTCTGTAGAGAGAGCTGTAATTGACCAAAGCCAGGTTGGCTTTGGGAGTACTGGGCCAGTCCACCTCAGCTCCCGGGAGCTGATGTTTTTTCGGTCGGCCCCCAGCCCTCCATGCCCACGCCCAAACTCATAGGATTAACCGTAAGTAGTTTTGAGAATCGGCTATACCCCCCCCTTTTTTCTCGTCCTTCCTCCCCCTCTACACAGATCTACCATACAAAACTCTTTTAATATACATGTGTTTTTTTAAAAAATATCTATAGACACCTACTGCATATCTGCTCCTAAAGAGTGGTGGTCACCACGAAACACGTTGAGCCAATAGATGCCCCCGTGTCTACACTATATTAGTATCATTTTATTACCGTATTTATACCAACTGGACTGTACCAACACATTCTAGTTATAATTAATTATCATGGAGATACACCTCAGTGAATCTGGCTATCTACAGTTTGTATCAATATGAGCCAATCATGTTGTTCTATTATGGAAGTGTGAGCCATTGGTTGCCCCCATATATTGAAAACTGTATTGTTGATTTATTTTACATATGAATTGGATTTTACTCGCCTACCCAGCTTGTAATGAAATATTTTAGAGACCGGTCTTCTATGGAATTGCTGTTTACAGTATGTACAAAATGAACTAACCATGTCATTAACTGTATTTTTTCTATACCTTATGTACAATTCAAGACCTGTCTCGTTATGAATAAGGGTTTTTACTATTATTATGAACCATGTCAATATTATTTTTACTTTGGTTACAATTTATATATCAATAAATCATTTAATGCCAATGGATGTTACGCTATGCTTCCATGCAATGTGTTTTGGTTCTGATATATTGGTTACTTGCCACATTCATGGTTTTAAGTTGTTATCTCCTGGAGTGCATGTTTCATATAAAGTCCCGCCATTCCGTTTTCTTTTGCTCAAATTATTGGGGATGGAGACACTTGGTTCTACCCACCTGGCGTCTCATGAAAAGTCCCACTTTGTTGCTCTGTTTTCTAATATGTATCAATGGCATCAGTGACTCCTTCCCTAGCCCCACCATGTCCTCCTGAGGAGTCCCTCGATTTGTTTGACCACAGTGTTGGGTACATGCTCCAGGAGGATGCCCAGCGTTTAGAAGGCTCTGATGATGATACTGAGCTAGATGAAGGCAGTAACGTAAGCACAGACAGAGGGGGTGGAAGAAGGACAGCAATCTGGCAGTCATGCTCCCCCTGCTGCAGCATACTGCCAGGTTTGCTCCAGTGATGAGGAGGGAGGGGATGATGAGGTCACTGACTCAACGTGGGTGCCTAATAGGAGAGAGGAGGAGGAGGAGGAGGCACATCATCAACAAGGCAGGATGCCCTCCAGGGGCCAGCCTAAGGGCAGCACACTGACTGTATTACACCGCAAAGCTCCGCATGTGCAGGGCGCTACTGTCTCTGCGCGTTATTCCAAAAGTTCTTTGGTGTGGCCCTTTTTTGAGACGAGTGCATCAGATCACACCGCTGCTATTTGCAACATATGTCTCAAGCGTGTCTTGCGTAGCCAAAACATCTCCCGCTTGGGCACCACATGCTTGACCAGACATATGTTGACCTGCCATGCAGTTCGTTGGCAAGCGTACCTAAAAGACCCACACCAAAGAACAAAGAGGACCTCTCCTTGCTCCTCATCAGCTGAGATCTCCAACCCCACTATACCTTCAGTCCTCTCTGAGACCTGCACTGAGAGGAATGAAGGTGTAGAATTAGGTGTGTCACAGAGAAGTACTTGTGGGCAATCTGCTTTCGGTACACCGATGTCAGATTGTACCAGGCAAATTTCCCTGCCCCAGCTGCTGCACCACCGAAAGAAGTTCGCTCCCAGCCATCCACATGCCCAGCGGTTGAATGCCAGCTTGGCAAAATTGCTAGCACTTCAACTGCTACCTTTTCAGTTGGTAGACTCTCCCCTCTTCCGTGAGTTTGTGGAATGTGCGGTTCCTCAGTGGCAGGTACCCAAACGCCACTTTTTCTCATGGAAGGCAATTCCAGCTCTCTACCGGCATGTGGAAGGCAATGTCCATGCCTCGCTGGACAGGGCGGTCAGCGGTAAGGTCATATTACCGCTGACTCATGGTCCAGCAGGCATGGACAGGGACGTTACCTAAGTTTCACGGCGCATTGGGTGACTCTGCTGGCAGCTGGGAAGGATGCAGGACAATGTGCAATAGTGTTGGAGGTTGTTCCGCCACCATGCCTCCATAATGCCACTACTAATATTTCTGACACACCTCTTTCCTCCACCCCCTCCGCTTCTTCTTCCTCCATGGCCTCTTCCTGTGCTTTGCCCTCGGAACCAGCGGTGCTCCATAGGCGTTCAAGGGGCTACGCAAGTACGCAGGCCAAAAGATGCCATGCGGTGCTTGAGCTGGTGTACTTGGGGGACAGGAGCCACACTGGGGCAGAGGTGTGCAGAGCTCTGCAGGGGCAGGTTCAGAGGTGGTTGACGCCACGCCAACTTAAGGCAGGAATGGTGGTTTGCGACAATGGCACCAACCTCCTCTCCGCCCTCCGTCAGGGACAAATGACCCATGTGCCCTGTTTGGCTCACGTCCTTAACTTGGTGGTGCAGCGGTTCTTGGGCAGGTACCCGGGCTTACAGGATGTCCTGAGGCAGGCCAGGAAAGTCTGTGTACATTTCCGCCGGTCATATAATGCCAGTGCTCGGCTGGAAGACCCCCAAAAGGAATTTAACCTGCCCAAGAACCGCCTAATCTGTGACATGCCCACCAGGTGGAACTCAACGTTGGCCATGCTGCAGCAGCTGCACACGCAGCAGAGGGCCATCAATGAGTACCTGTGTGACTATGGCACCAGGACAGGGTCCAGGGGAGCTTGTTTTTTTTTCCCCATGCCAGTGGGCCATGATCAGGGATGCATGCACTGTCCTGTCACCATTTGAGGAGGCCACGAGGATGGTGAGCAGTGACAGTGCATGCATCAGTGACACTGTCCCCCTTGTCCACCTGTTGAAGCACACGCTGCATGGAATAATGGACAGGGCAATTGAGGCAGAACAGAGGCAGTAAGAGGAGGACTTCCTTAGCTCTCAATCCCCCCTTTATCCAGACAGTGTTCCTGCGTGCCCACCGATCACACAGGAAGAAGACGAGGAAGAGGAGGAGGATTGTGTCAGTATAGAGGTGGAGCCTGGCACTCAGCATCAGCAGCAGTCTTTAAGGGATCATTTACAGTCCCAAGAAACACATGGACTTGTATGTGGCTGGGAGGAGGTGGCTGCGGATCATGTCGTCCTTAGTGATCCAGAGGACTCCGGACCGAATGCCTCAGCAAACCTATGCTGCATGGCCTCCCTGATCCTGCAAAGCCTGCGGAAGGATCCTCATATTCGTGGTATCAAGGGGAAGGAACAATACTGGCTGGCAACCCTCCTTGATCCACGTTACAAGGGTAAGGTTGCGGACCTTATCTTGCCATCGCAGATGGAGCAGATAATAAAACATATTCGGGAGGCCTTGCAGAAAGGGCTGTGCAACGCTTTTACAGAGGTAAAAAAACAAATACTGCGCTTAACTAATCAACATGAGCTGCGACTAAAAAGTAGTAAACCGTAAATCTAATAGAAATCAAAAAGTCGTGCTAAAAACTGAGGGTGGCAACAAACAAGTGCCTAGAGAGCCTCATAAAGGATGAGGATGAGTAGTGGTCACTGAGTGAATTAATTTTTGAAAAGTACTAGTCAGTGTATAAATGCACTAAGAAAATCCAAAACAATGATGGGACACAGATATTGCTTACTATGTCCGTGAGGAATACTCAATATTGCGTGACTATATAAATGACAGGTGAATTTATATAGTCACGCAATATTGAGTATTCCTCACGGACATAGTAAGCAATATCTGTGTCCCATCAACCAATTGTTATTTTTTTATTTTATTTTTTTTTGTTTTGGATTTTCTTAGTGCATTTATACACTGACTAGTACTTTTCAAAAATTAATTCACTCAGTGACCACTACTCATCCTCATCCTTTATGAGGCTCTCTAGGCACTTGTTTGTTGCCACCCTCAGTTTTGAACGCTTTTACAGAGACTGGGAGGTTACAAACTCCTGTTTCTGGACAACGTGTTGCTGAGGCTTCGGTCAGTCAAAGAAGGAGCAGTGGAGAAGGTGGCCGTCTGACCGATGCGTTAAGACAATTTTTTAGTCCGCAGCCCCAAGGTATGATCGGTTCCAGCAACCATCGCCAGCGTCTGTTTTACATGGTGCAGGAATACCTAGGGGCAAGATCTGACTTGGACACCTTTCCCACCGAAAATCCTCTGGGTTACTGGGTCTTGAGGATGGATCACTGGCCAGAGCTTGCACAGTATGCAATTTAGCTACTGGCCTGTCCTGCATCCAGCGTTCTTTCGGAACGCACATTCAGTGCTGCTGGAGGCTTTGTAACCGATCACAGGGTGCGTTTGTCCACCGACTCGGTCGATCGACTGACCTTCGTAAAAATGAATCAGTCTTGGATCACCTCCAGCTACCAAGCACCTGATGCTGATGTAACCGAATACATTTTTTTGAAATGTCAGATCCCTTCAAAGACTGCCTATGCTGATGCTGAGTGACTATCCTGTTATGCTGAGTAATTATCCTCTTCCTCCTCAATGATCATGCTGATAGCTTGCAAGAACATTTTTGGTTCTGGGCGCCGCCACCAGTGCCTAAGGCCCAATTTTTCAGCCCCTGTTTAACAGGGGCGTGTAATTACAATTTTTGATGCAATTCTTTGCAGCAGGGCTAGTTCATGCGCTCCAACTAGAGTATCTGTGAGGGGTTGCAGTGTTGTGGCACCAGCACCAGTGCCTAAGGCCCAATTTTTCAGCCCCTGTTTAACGGGCGTGTAATTACAATTTTTGATGCAATTCTTTGCAGCAGGGCTAGTTCCTGCGCTCCAACTAGAGTATCTGTGAGGAGTTGCAGTGTTGTGGCCACAACAACACCTAAGGCCCAAATTTCTGCTGAGTATATAGGGAAGGCCCCTACTTTCAAAAATCCAACTTACAAACGACTCCTACTTGCAAACGGAAGGAAACAACAGGAAGTGAGATGAAATCTACCCCTAGGAAGGGAAATTCTCTCCTGTAAGAGTTAATATGGGAAAAAACATTTCTACTTTCCACTGATGCTTTATCACCAATCCTTGTTTCACAAAAAAACCCAAATTTTCAAAAAACATTTGTCATTGGGACAAAAAGTGAGGTGAAATCTTCTGAAGAGGAGTACAGACAGCAAAACAAATGTCACAGGGGTGATAACCCTCCCCTATGTTTTCCAAAAAGCTTACAATAGATTTTTTGGCTGGAGCTAAACCTGTTAAAAATGTACCAGTTCAAAATTACAAACAGATTCTGCTTAACAACAAACCTACAGTCCCTGTCTTGTTTGCACTGCCTGTATACTGCTGTTCAGAGTACATAGGGCCTGGGGGCCCCACACCTTTCCTTTTTTAATTTGGGTGCAGGGTTCCCCTTAATATCCATGCAAGACCCAAAGGGCCTGGTAATGGACTGGGGGGTACCCATGCCGTTTGTCTCACTGATTTTGCCAGGACCCGACATTACATTAAAGCCGCAAGCAGTTTTAAATAACTTTTTTTCCTTTAAAAATTACATTTTGTGCAGGGACTGTTCTAAGCATGGGAAACACATGCCACTTTACAGGCATACTATAGACACCCCCCAGGTACGATATTTAAAGGAATATTTCATTTTTTTTTTTTTTTTTTACTTTAAGCATCATTAAAATCACTGCTCCTGAAAAAACGGCCGTTTTTTAAAAGTTTTTTTTGCATTGATACATGTCCCCTGGGGCAGGACCCGGGTCCCCAAACCCTTTTTAGGACAATACCATGCAAATTAGCCTTTAAAATGAGCACTTTTGATTTCGAATGTTCGAGTCCCATAGACGTCAGTGGGGTTCTAACGTTCGTGCAAATTTTCGGTCCGTTCGCAGGTTCTGGTGCGAACTGAACTGGGGGGTGTTCGGCTCATCCCTAGTCACCATACTAAATCTATTCTTTCTCCACAGTTTACATAGGGCAACTGAATTGAGTACAGGATGGGTCCTACATGTGAATGGTTATTTAACAAGCCATACAAATTGTATGTAACAGTATTCTGATAGAACAATGCGCTATCTTTGGAAAAGACCTCATAGTATCAGATAGGCAATTCCATTGATAATGAAATCATTGTCTTATTTGTTTTTGGTATGTTGAGCCAATTATCATACTGTTAAGTTTAAAGATCCTTCCTGATACTGTATATCCCCTCCCAGTTTTAAAATGCTAATGACTGGGATTATCAATGAAAACAAAGGGTAGTTGCCCTGTTCTAAAAGAAGTAAGAAACTTACCTTTTTGTTAGGTAAATTAGACCTATTAGCAACCTAATATCACTTCATGTTGGTGAGTGGTGGTAAACTGTTTTTAGGAGGTAGAGCTCAGTGAGTTACTAGTATTACAGACTGGTCAGGAGAAGAGGGAACTGCTGAGATATCTTAACTATACTACACTATTCCAGCTATCAGGTATACACTATTCCAGGTATCTATACATTATTTGATGGTGCAGGTTTTGTTTACTTTGACAAATGTATTTCAGCTTAAATGTGTTACAGACTTTATTTTTTTCAAGCAAACTTTGCACTAATTGTGTACGGTAACTTTGTTCACCATTTCAGTTTGCTTATTGTTTTGATATTTAATGTTCAAAATGTATCTCTGGAGAATTTAGTTTTTTAATAGTGGAGGTAGGGTGAAAGTCTCTGTGACTTTTTTGCTCTCTGTGGCACTGCTGAGGAGTTATATTTTCATTTACTGACCTGGTGAATAGGTGTCACTGGTTTTCTTTTTCAATTTGTTTGGATTATTATAATACATTCTGTCCAGCAAAGTATTTGCTTTGTTTTCTTGTTTAATTTGTACTTTCCATTGCTCTTATATTGCATATATTATGGATATGAGCAGAGGAGAATGTGTGCAATATTCCATATAATATATGGAGAAAACACGGCTCTTTTGTAGATATGACACAGTGAGTAGGTTTTTTTTAACCCTTGCATAAAAAGTTTTCAAGTGGCAGAATCACAAAGTAAAAAAGGAAAAAAAAAACAGCCTGGAAAAAATTATTGCAAGAATTACTTGAAAGACTTGTTAGCACCAACATATACAATATGGGGTTTAGATACACTTTAGTCTGAATGAAAGTGAAACAGAAATTATAGACAAAGTTATGTTTTTTTTTATTAAGAACATTTTACATTTTACGTATTTTCATTAGATATATACAGCATGTAAAAGAAGTATTGAACACATCACCATTTTTCTTGGTAAATATATTTCTAAAGGTGCTATTGACATGACATTTTTACCACATGTCCGTAAAAACCCATGTAATCCATAAATACAACAAAAAAAAAACAAACAACAAATCTGTTCAGAAATAGTATGTTATGTAGTAACAGTAGTTAAAGTAGTAATTGTATGTTAAGTCATGTGCAATAAAATGGAATAATACAGGGAAAAAGTATTGAACACACTAACTGAAATTTATTTAATGACAGCTTCAAGATGCCTCCTGTATGGAGAAACTAGTCACATGCATTGCTCAGGTGTAATTTTAGCCTATTCTTCCACACAAACAGCCTTTAAATCTTGAAGGTTACGTGGGCCTCTTCTATGAACTTTGATCTCTAGTTACTTCCATAAAATATTTATTGGATTCAAGTCATGTGACTGGCTAGGAAATTCTGGAAGCTTTATTTTCTTTTTTTTTTTTTTTTTTTTAAATTATTTATTTAAGACAAGAACACGGCCCAAATGAGCCCACAGAAACATACATATACATTGTTTGATCATATACATAGTATAGTGACAAGATATAAATTCTTACACAATTCTTATTCACTATATCGGTCTTCAGCTTGACAGTCTAAGACCAAACATCAATTTTTGTATAATTATAGTAAGTTGAATCTTAGGGTTGTGGTGTGCGTATGACAACAGTCACTGCAGGATCCCACTGCGCCGGTCCTCTATTTTCTATATTATTATTAAGAATAGAAATTGAGAGAGAGATAAATAGCTTTATTTTCTTTCTTTGAAACCAATCAAGAGTTTCCTTGGCTTTGTGTTTGGGATCATTGTCTTGCTGAAATGTCCACCCTCATTTCATCTTCATCATCCTGGTAGATGGTAGCAAATTTTTATAAAGAATCTATTGGTACATTTTTTCCATTCATCTTTCCTTCAATAATATGACATTTGCCACTGCTGTATGCTGAAAAACAGACCCATACCATGATGTTCGCACCTCCAAACTTCACTGTTGGTATGGGGGTGTTTTTGGGGTGATGTGAAGTGCCATTTGACCTCCAAACATGGTGTGTATTATGGCATCCAAAGAGTTCTATTTTGGTCTCATCTGATCAGACTATATTATCCCAGTATTTCACAGGCTTGTCTAAATGTAATGCAGCAAACTTTAAATGAACTTCAACATGCTTCTTCTTTAGCAATGGAGTCTTGCGTGATGAGCGTGCATACAGGCCATGGTGGTTTAGTGCATTACTTATTGTTTTTTAAAACAATTGTACCAGCTAATTCCAGGTCTTTCTGAAGTTCTCCACAAGTGGTCCTTGGTAGTTGGACAACTCTTCTGATAATTCGTTTCACTCCTCTATCAGAAATCTTGCCAGAAGCACCTGCTCTTGGCTGGTTTATAGTGAAATTATGTTCTTTCTTCTCCTGGATTATGGCCCCAACAGTGATCACTGGAGCATTCAGAAGTTTAAAAATGTAACCAATGCCATCAGTATGTTTTGCAACAATAAGGTTGCCAAGGTTTTGAGAGAGCTTTTTGTTTATACCCATCATGAGATTTTTCTGGTGTGACACCTTGGTAATGAGACACCTTCTTATAGGCCATCAGCTGATATTAATTTGCACTGACAAGGGGCAGGATTACTTTCTAATTACTGACAGATTTCAGTTGGTGTCTTAGCTTTCCATGCCTTTTTGCACTTCCCTTTCTTTGTGTGTTCAATACTTTTTCCCTGTGTCTTTCCACTTTATTACACATAACTTAATTTCTGAACATATTTGTTCTGGTTTCTTTGTATGCGTGGATTGCATGCTGTGTTGTTATAGACATGTGGTGAAAATTTAATGTCAATAGCAACTTTAGAAATGTATTAACCTAGAAAAATGGTGAGGTGTCCAATACTTATTTTACCAGCTGTATATTTTTCTAAGAACTACTCTGTCTAACTCTCTGTGATTACAAATTATGTGTAAAAAGACATTTAGGCCGGCTGAACACAGTGAAAATTTGCATGATTCCCTTATCAATACAAACTGTGCTGACAAGGTAATCCTTCCTGCCAAGCAATTGTCTGCTCCCAGCGGGGCAAGCCGTCCCCGCCCAGACAGTAAATATCACAGTGATTTGGACCTTTTATGGCCGGCCTTAGGATTATTTGCTAAAGGAGCTGAGAATCTTTACTTTATAAATTGCATGAATATTCACTTCAATTATCCATTCATTTGTAAAGCAAATTAATGTTTACTTATTTTATTGGCACTGGATATACAGAATCAGCATGAATTTGTTTTATATTTGTTGGACTATTTGAAGTGAATATTGACATACACTTTTAAGTAAAAATTCTCTAACTACTTTAGCAAATCAGCTTAAATAATTCAGTTCAAACCTAACTTAATCTACAAATTAGTCAATGAGTGGGTTTGCAGCAGTTTCTCTAACTTCCATTTCCTCGGCAGGCTATTGTAAATGTGGGTGCACACAGATTGAAATTTAGACAGTTCAGCAGGCAGTGGTTGAATCTTCATGTGTGTAGCCTTTCCTGTTCAACAGAAGTCAATTGGCAGATTGACTTTTGTTGAACGGTCAAGCTGTAAAACCTATAGTGATCAGTGGCAATCAGCCGCAGGTGCTGATCAGTGTATTCTCACAGTGCAGAGGCCCACTGTCAGAATACAATGTTGCAGTGAAGTGGATTCCTCCATTCACCTTGCTTATGTGGAAGGGTGAATCCATTCATTGTTTTCATTTAACCCACAAGATGAAAAAAAAACTAACAGTGTATACTCAGCTTCAGACATAACTGAATGTTTTCAGATCGATCCCCCAGTTTTTTTTGCTGTAGCACTGCAAAATATCAAGTTAACTGAATTGACCTGATTGAACTGAACTGATTGACCCAGTGCATTAAGGTAGAACAATAGGCATAACTTTTTTCCATTTTGGATAGAGTAAAGGAGGATTATACCCTTTGTCAGTTTTTTTTTATATCTATTTCTCATTGGGAAGATTTACCTTTATTTCCTGTCCCATAGCCAAAACAGGAAGTGATAGGAAATCCCTGCTAATTAAGAGAAGTCACCAGAACTAATGTCTCAATTGGAAAATGTCCCCTCTCTTACTTTTCTGGGGACAACCCAAAAATTGGGATTTATTTTACTTTTACTTCAATAATAATGGTAAATAGCACAAATAGAGAGCGTGAATTTCCCTAACAGGTGCATAGACTGCACTAAAAACAGTGTTCTAATCCACATTCCCTCTATCCAAAACTCAAAAAAAGTTTTGCTTTTAGTTATACTTTAAATAAGAAATACATTTTTATGATTTAATGATAACTGAATCAGAAGTGCTCATCATGTCTAGTCATTACTAAAAAAAAAACAATCCACTATGTTTACCATAATGATAAACTATAGTGTAACCTTTTAATAATTCAACTAAAAATCTGTGAAGATGTATTTCTATACTCTCAGTCTGTTGGTAATATTAAAGTCGGTGTAAACATCTATTGTTTTTTTTCAAATAGGTAAATTACTAAACTCTGTTGTAAACCCAACACCTATTGTTGAATAAATCACAGCTAAACTGATTGTCATTAACACAAAATGAGTCACGTAGGTCTAAAAGGTCAAAATGTTCTGAGTTTGAGAGAACCTTAATCTCACTAAAGTCAATTGTAAAATTTCTGCAGAATTTGTTCAGACCTCTGGAGGGAGGAAGGTTCAGGAGGGGGTGCCAACTTGTACCCTCCTTTCCTGTTTACGTGTATGTGAGGGTTTGGTATATATTTTGGAATGATCAACACATCATTTTTTGTGTTGAAGGATCTGGAATAGATTTTGGACTATCGTGTACACTTTTAATTATTATTCTAAAAATCAGTAAAGTTGTATAGCTATACTTCTCAGTCTGTTGGTAATAATAACATCTGTGTAAACATGTCTTTTTATTTTTTATATAGGAAAATTACCAAGCTCAGTTGTAAATCGAACATATATTGTTGAAAAAAAAAATCACAACTAAACTGATTGACATTAACACAAGATGAGTCAAAGAGGAGAAAATTTGTATCCATGTTCTGAGTGCCAGAAGATATTTACTTCTAAGTCCAAACTCAATGTTCATCTGAGGATTCACACTGGAGAGAGGCCATATAAATGTTCAGAATGTGACAAGTCCTTCATAAGAAGTGATCTTCTTGCTCAACACCTGAGAATTCACACAGGAGAAAGACCATTCAAATGTTCAGAATGTGACAAGTGCTTCTCTTATAAGCAATATCTTGTTGCACACCAGATAATTCACACTGGAGAAAAACCATTTAAATGTTCAGAATGTGACATGTGCTTCTCTTATAAGCAAAGTCTTCTTGCACACCAGATAATTCACACTGGAGAAAAACCATTTAAATGTTCAGAATGTGACATGTGCTTCTCTTATAAGCAAAGTCTTCTTGCACACCAGATAATTCACACTGGAGAAAAACCATTTAAATGTTCAGAATGTGGCAAGTGCTTCTCACAAGGTTCTCATCTTACTATACATCAGAGAATTCACACAGGAGAAAAACCATTTCAATGTTCAGAATGTGAAATGTGCTTCTCTGAAGGTTCTGCACTTAGAAGGCATAAGAGAATTCACACAGGAGAAAGACCATTCAAATGTTCAGAATGTGACATGTGCTTCTCTTATAAGCACAGTCTTGTTACACACCAGAGAATTCACACTGGAGAAAACCCATTTAAATGTTCAGAATGTGGCAAGTGCTTGTCACATAATTATACTCTTACTATTCATAAAAGGAGTCACACCGGAGAGAAATCATTTAAATGCTCAGAATGTGGCAAGTGCTTTTCACGATGTGATAATCTTAATGCACATAAAAGGATTCACACAGGAGAGAAACCATTTAAATGTTCAGAATGTGGAAAGTGCTTCTTACATAATTTTCATCTTACTCAACACCAGAAGACTCACACAGGAGAGAAACCGTTTAAATGTTTGGAATGCGGCAAGTGCTTCTCACATGGTTCTAATCTTACTAAACATCAGAGAATTCACACAGGAGAAAAACCATTTCAATGTTCAGAATGTGGAAAGTGCTTCTCACATAATGATCATCTTACTCAACACCAGAGGACTCACACAGGAGAGAAACCGTTTAAATGCTTGGAATGCGGCAAGTGCTTCTCACAAGGTTCTAATCTTACTAAACATCAGAGAATTCACACAGGAGAAAAACCATTTCAATGTTCAGAATGTGGAAAGTGCTTCTCTAAAGGTTCTACACTTAGTATGCATAAGAGAATTCACACAGGAGAAAGACCATTCAAATGTTCAGAATGTGACAAGTGCTTCTCTTATAAACAAAGTCTTGTTACACACCAGATAATTCACACTGGAGAAAAACCATTTAAATGTTCAGAATGTGGCAAGTGCTTCTTACAAGGTTCTAATCTTACTAGACATCAGAGAATTCACACAGGAGAAAAACCATTTCAATGTTCAGAATGTGACATGTGCTTCACTTTGAAACATAATCTTGTTTCACACCAGATAATTCACACTGGAGAAAAAACATTTAAATGCTCAGAATGTGGCAAGTGCTTCTCACGATGTGATAATCTTAATGCACATAAAAGGATTCACACAGGAGAGAAACCATTTAAATGTTCAGAATGTGGAAAGTGCTTCTCACGTAATGCTCATCTTACTCAACACCAGAAGACTCACACAGGAGAGAAACCGTTTAAATGTTTGGAATGTGGCAAGTGCTTCTCACACAGTTCTCATCTCACTAGACATCAGAGAATTCACACAGGAGAAAAACCATTTTAATGTTCAGAATGTGAAATGTGCTTCTCTGAAGGTTCTACACTTAGTATGCATAAGAGAATTCACACAGGAGAAAGACCATTCAAATGTTCAGAATGTGACATGTGCTTCACTTTGAAATATCATCTTGTTAGACACCAGAGAATTCACACTGGAGAAAAAAACATTTAAATGCTCAGAATGTGGCAAGTGTTTCTCACAATGTTCTATTCTTAATGCAAATAAAAGGATTCACACAAGAGAGAAATCATTTAAATGATCAGATTGTAGAAAGTGCTTCTTACATAGTTCTAATGTTACTCTATACCAGAGGATTCACATGGGAGAAAAAGCCATTTAGATCTTCAAAATGTGACAAATTCTTCATACAAAGAGAACATCTTACTCAATACTAGAAAATTCCCAAGGGAGAGAAGCCATGTGAAAAATGTGACAAGGATTTTTCATAGAAGTCAAATAAATCTGTCGACACTGGAAAGAAGCCTTATTAAAAAAATATGATATATTTTAAATGAAAATAATCTTTGATCCAGCTTTAATACTTTACAGAGAAAATAAGCCATATCCAAATCTGTAACAAATGTTTTTTGAAACGGAACTACCTGCAATTACATCAAAAGGTTTTTTTTTTTGGGGGGGGGGGGGAGAGATATATAGAGCAAATTAGACTATAAGAAACAAGTACCGATCCATATAGGACTCATGTTAGGGACTCATAATTTTAAAGATATAACTATCTCCTTAATGTTGTATTAATTAAAAGCATATCATTCTAATGCTCATTTCCAAGCATAAAACATTTTTAACCACTTGACCACCAGAAGATTTATTCCCCCCTTAAAGGGGATGTAAACCTTCATTTATTCCCGGTGAAGTGAAAAGCCTCAGAAGATACATAGAGATGAAACAAATCCTCCTAAAGTACATAAGTTTTACTTGTATATCTGCTGTCATCAGCTTTCTACACTCTTGGGAAAGTGCAGATCATGTTAAAAATCATTCTTCCCCTTTCAGCAGCACATAGGGGTGGGTGGGGATACTGGGCTTACACCGTGTGAGAGCTGATTGGCGAAAAGGGACACCCTTCACATAGGCAGAGGAACAAGGGAATATGCAGACCTGTAGTCTGAATAGACCAATAAAATAAACTTTTTAATTTTTTCCTCCACAAATGGAGCTTTCTTTTGGTGGTATTTGATCACCACTATCTTTTTTTAATTCTTTGTGCTATAAACAAAAAAAATAGAAAAAAAAACAGAAAAAAAACAATATTTGTACGTTCTGCTATAAAACATATCCAAAAAAAATAAAAATAAAATGTCTTCATAAGTTTAGACCAATATGTATTCTGCTACATATTTTTGGTAAAAAAATCCCAATAAGTGTATATCAATTGGTTTGCACAAAAGTTATAGCGTCTAATAACTTTGGGATATATATACCAAAATTCTCATTTTAATATTTTTTTTTACTAGTAATGCCGGTGATCAGCGACTTATAGCGGGACTGCGATATTGCGGCGGACATTCTGACACTGACACTTTTGACACTTTTTGAGAAACAGTGACACTAACACAGTGATCAGCGTTAAATGTGTGCCTAGCCAGTGTTGTGGTATAAACTGTGTGCTGCTTTTACTAAAGGAAATGGTGGATTGAATTCCCTATTTTGCAGGGAAATAAAATCCATCATCCCCCCACTGCCAGGACAAAACTCTGCCTTGTTTACATTGACAGAGTTCTGTCCTGTGTGCCTTCCAGATGATTGGTGGGTGCCGGTGGTCATCCTTTGGCCGGCACCCACTGATCAGCATCTGCTGTGTCTAATCACAGCAGAGTTGGGTCGTCGGCATGCACACCCCCTACCCGAAAGTGCTGGGTCAAGTGCCTAGTATGGGATCCAAGCGCCACCTTGCTGCCGTATATCTGTGTTATACGGTCAGCAAGTGGTTAATATACTTTTTTTACTTTATACACAGAATGTTAAGGATGCTCTGAAAATAATTGGTTATGCTTAAATAAGCTTAAGAGGTTGACTAAATTGCAAATATATATAAAAAAAGAAGTTTAAATTGTGTAGATGTACTCAAAACGTGTCTGAAAAATAAAAAGTGTATCTGTACAAATCATTCATGCCTTGGTTTCATCAATTTTTTTTTGACAACTCTCTTTATTAGAAATTATATGTTTAAGGTACAAAACATAGCCTCTGGGGCATACCCCGGCTAATAATTGCACATAACCATGTGCATAACAGAGTGCAACTCACAACTTATCTTATAACTCTAACCACACATTGCTCAGATCCACCTCAGTTAGGAGTATGGCAAGGATTAACATTACCTGGAAGAAACATTCTCCCTCCTGTTCACCAAAACGTGATATTACAAGAAAAACAGTTTTCAATTGCTATTACACTACAATCCAAGCCTGTACTACTGCCCATGCTTCTCAAGCATAGACCTCAGTTCACCATCAATCCAAGTAGATACTCAGGAATCCGACTTAATCTAGCCCGTCAGTTCCTGATCATCTACAAAGGAATATGAGTTTGTCCACAGGTGCCAAACCTTGTCATATATTGGGACATCCTCGGGATAAATATGTTGCTTTGTAGAGGGATACCACAGAATTCACTAATTCCTTCCAGGAGGACAAGGTGGGGGGGCTTAGCTGACTACCACTTGCATTCCTTTAACCTTCCTAGTATAAAATAGGAGAATACCCAGTAGAGTATGTGTCGCTCTAGCAAAAGCTAGCAAATCTACCAGTCCAAGGAGACAAATGCTGACTGTCAGGGGGATAGGTATGGTTGTCAACCTATACAGAAATTGTGTCACCTCTTGCCAATAATCCTGAAACTGTGGACACTCCCAAAAGATATGTACAAAGCCTGAAGGAGCACTAGAGCATCTCCAACAGCAGGTTGGTTTTATCAATTTAAATGTGAATAATAATTTTAGTATTAGATTAGCATAAAAAGATTGAATTTCGATCCATGTAATTTATCTTGGACTGAATATTTTAACTCTTCCCCACTATATTCCAAACTAAAGGGGAAAACCTGGTGCGAGTTAAATTGTTAGTCAACATTAGGGATGGGCCGAACACCCCCTGTTCGGTATACACCAGAACATGTGAACAGGCAAAAAATTTGTTCGAACACGCAAACACAATTAAAGTCTATGGGACACAAACATGAAAAATCAAAAGTGCTAATTTTAAAGGCTTATATGCATGGTATTGTCATAAAAAGTGTTTGGGAACCTGGGTCCTGCCCCAGGGGACATGTATCAATGCAAAAAAAAGTTTTAAAAATGGCCGTTTTTTCGGGAGCAGTTATTTTAATAATGCTTAAAGTGAAACAATAAAAGTGTAATATTCCTTTACATTTCATTCCTGGGGGGTGTCTATAGTATGCCTGTAAAGTGGCGCATGTTTCCCGTGTTTAGAACAGTCTGACAGCAAAATTACATTTCTAAAGGAAAAAAAGTAAATCAAAACTACTCGCGGCTATAATGAATTGTCGGTCCAGCGATACACATAAAAGTTCATTGATAAAAACGACATGGGATTCCCCCACAGGGATTAAAAAAATAAAATACTTGGGCTCCCCCCAAATTGCATACCAGGCCCTTCAGCAATCTTTTTATGCTAATCTAATACTAAAATTATTATTCACATTTAAATTGATGAAACCACCCTGCTGTTGGAGATGCTCTAGTGCTCCTTCAGGCTTTGTGCATATCTTTTGGGAGTGTCCACAGATTCAGGATTATTCAGGATTATTGGTAGACCATACCTAGACCATACCTATCCCCAAAATTAAAAAAAACTAATAGTGTGGGGGTCCCCCCAAAAATCCATACCAGACCCTTATCCGAGCACGCAACCTGGCAGGCCACAGGAAAAGTGGGGGGGAAGAGAGAGCGGCTCCCCCTCCTGAACCGTACCAGGCCACATGCCCTAAACATTGGGAGGGTGCTTTGGGGTCGCCCCCTCAAAGCACTTTATCTCCATGTTGATGGGGAGAAGGGCCTCATCCCCACAACCCTTGCCCGGTGAATGTGGGGGTCTGCTGACGGGGGGCTTATCGGAATCTGGACCAAGAGGACCCCCAGATCCCGCCCCCCTGTTTGAAATAGTAACGGGTACACTGTACCCATACCCTTTCACAAAAAAAGTGTCAAAATTGCAAAAAAAAACAACACACACACCGGGGGAAAGTCCTTTATTAAAATTAAAAAAAAATCAAATGTCCCATGTAGTCCATACACCTCCACCGACGGAACAAAAACAAAAGCCGCGTCGACTTGTCTCCATGGGAGACACACGCCATATGACATATCCTTGCAGGTGACAGCTCTTTTATAACTGAGGGCGGGGCCATACGTGATGTCGCTGGGTGATCCGCCCCCCTCTGACATACAGGGACATCCCTATGGCTTTCCCCATAGCATCAGAGGGGGGCGGGGCCACCCGGTCCGCCCCCTCTGATGCACAGGGACATCCCTATGGCTCTGCCCCCCTCTGATGCACGGGGACATCCCTATGGCTTTCCCCATAGGGATGTCCCCGTGCATCAGAGGGGGTGGCCCCGCCCCTTCTGACGCTACGGAGAAAGCCATAGGGATGTTCCCGTGTGTCAGAACGGGCGGGGTCACCCAGCGACATCCCATGTGGCCCCGCCCTCAGTTATAAAAGAGCTGTTACCTGCGAGGACGCGTCATATGGCGGGTGCCTCCCATGGAGACAAGTCGATACAGCTTTTTTTTCATTCCGTCAATGGAGGTGTATGGACTACGTGGGACATTTGTTTTTTTTATTTTTTAATAAAGGACTTCCCCCGGTGTGTGTTTTTTTTTTGCAATTTTGACACTTTTTTCGTGAAATTGTATGGGTACAATGTACCCATTACCATTTCAAACAGGGGGGCGGGATCTAGGGGTCACCTTGTTAAAGGGGGCTTCCAGATTCCGATAAGCCCCCCCGCCCGAAGAACCCCACAACCACCGGGCAAGGGTTGTGGGGATGAGGCCCTTCTCCCCATCAACATGGAGACAAGGTGCTTTGGGGGGGCTACCCCAAAGCACCCTCCCAATGTTGAGGGCATGTGGCCTGGTACGATTCAGGAGGGGGGCGCTCTCTCGCCCCCCCTCTTCCTCCGGCTTACCAGGTTGCATGCTCCGATACGGGTCTGGTATGGACTTTTGGGGGACCCCACGCAATTTTTTAAAAAATTTTGGTGCGAGGTTCGGAATGTATAAAATTTAAAGGAATATTACACTTTTATTGTTTCACTTTATTATTATTAAAATCACTGCTCCCGAAAAAAACATCAGTTTTTAAAACTTTTTTTTGCATTGATACATGTCCCCTGGGGCAGGACTCAGGTCCCCAAACACTTTTTATGAGAGTAGCTTGCATATTAACCTTTAAAATTAGCACTTTTGATTTCTCTCATAGACTTTTAAAGGGTGTTCCGCGGCTTTCGAATTTGCCGCGAACACCCTAAATTGTTCGCTAATCAGCGAATGGGCAAACAGCCAATGTTCGAGTCAAACTCATGTTCGACCCAAACAGACAGCCCATCCCTAGTCACAATAGTGATATTTTAGTTACAAGGGGAGCCCCTGTGTTATATCTCTTGGATGCTCTGGCAATGTTAGAGCCTCCCTAACCTTTGTGCGTTCCACCATTTTGTAGTTATATTCTCCATAATACAAAATAAACAAAAACAACTGTACATAGCATAGAATACTCTTTAACCCTAAACAATATACACATAACCCTCAAATAATGTCCAAGAAGAAATATGGGATGGGTAAATCTTCAAAACGAAATATATACACCCCATTTTTATATAACGTCAATTTTGTTCTAATGTTTTAAATACCTCTTTTTATTGCATACATTGTAATAACATACTATATGGATCAACCATAATAACACATTAATCAGGTAGACACTCCTTCTTTTTCTTCTTTCAGTTGGTGTCTTGGCTTTCCATGCCTTTTTGCACTTCCCTTTCTTTGCGTGTTCAATACTTTTTCCCTGTGTCATTCCATGTTATTACATATAACTTAATTTCTGAACATATTTGTTTTGGTTTCTTTGTATGCGTGGATTGCATGTGTTATTATAGACATGTGGTGAAAATTTCATGTCAATAGCAACTTTAGAAATGTATTTACCTAGAAAAATGGTGACGTGTCCAATACTTATTTTACCAGCTGTATATTTTTCTAAGATCTACTCTGACTAACTCTCTGTGACTACAAATTATGTGTGAAAAGACATTTAGGCCGGCTGTACACAGTGAAAATTTCTTTCTTGCAACCACAAGTTGCAGGAAAGAAATTTGCATGATTCCCTTATCAATACAAACTGTGCTGACAAGGTAATCCCTCCTGCCAAGCAATTTTCTGCTCCCAGCGGGGAAAGCCGTCCCCGCCGAGACAGTGAATATCGCTAGTGGCTATAGCAGCAGTGATTTGGACCTTTTTATGGCCGGCCTTAGGATGATTTGCTAAAGGAGCTGAGAATCTTTTCTTTATAAATTGCATGAATATTCACTTCAACTATCCATTCATTTGTAAAGCAAATTAATGTTTACTTATTTTATTGGCACTGGATATACAGAATCAGCATGAATTTGTTTTATATTTGTTGGAATATTTGAAGTGAATATTGACATACACTTTTAAGTAAAAATTCTCTAAAATCCGACCGTGTGTACGGGGCATAAGAGGCCATTCAGATTGTATGTATTCAGATGAAACAATGTGCTATCTTTGCAAAATACCTCAGAGTATCAGACAATTCCATTGATAATAAAATCATTGTTTTATTTGTTGTTGGTATCCATTGATCCAATTATTATACTGTTTAATTTAAGGATCTTTCCTGATATATCCCCTCCCAGTATTAAAATGCTAATGACTGGGATGATCAATGAAAACAAAGGATAGTTACACTGTTCAATATAAATGTATGAAACATGCCTTTTGTTAGGTAAATTAAAACTTTTAGCAAATCTAACCTCACCTCATGTTGGTGAGTGGTGGTAAATTGGATTTAACAAGAGGGAGAGCTCAGTCAGCTACTGGAATCACGAACAGGTCAGGAGAAGAAGGAGCTGCTGAGATATCTCTGTTTGCTACTTCATTCCAGGTATGTATACTTTGTATGATGATGCAATTGAGTTATTTGTTCAAATATTTTTTTTTACCTTGACAAATGTGTGTCAGCTTGAATGTATTAAATTCTCTTTTTATTTCCCTTTTACGCAAATTCTTCACTAATTGTGTACAATATATTAACTGTGTTCACCTATTGCTTTTGAATGTGCCTATTGTTTTGATATTTAACCACTTCAGCCCCGGAAGATTTAGCTGCTCAATGACCAGGCCATTTTTTGTGATACAGCGATAAACACAATGGGGGTTATCTACAGAGGCAAATCCACTTTGCACTACAAGTGCACGGCAAGTGCACTTGAAAGTGCACTAGGAAGTGCAGTCGCTGTAGACCTGCTGATTTTATCATCCAATCATGTGAGAGCTAAAATGCTGTTTTTTATTTTCCTTGCATGTCCCCCTCTGATCTACAGTGAGTGCACTTCCAAGTCGACTTGCAGTGCACTTGTAGTGCAAAGTGGATTTGCTTTTTGTAAATAACCCCCAATATCTTTTACTTTTTGCTATAATAAATTCCCCACACTTTTTTTTAAAACACAATTTTTTTCCTCAATTTAGACCGATATGTATTCTTCTACATACTTTTGGTAAAAAAAAACGCAATAAGCATATATTCATTGGTTTGCGCAAAAGTTATAGGGATAGATTTATGGCATTTTTGTTATTATTTTTTTTTACTAGTAATGCCATTATACAGTGATCAGTGCTATAAAAATGCACGGTTACTGTATAAATGTCACTGGCAGGAAAGGGGTTAACACTAAGGGGCGATCAAGGGGTTAACTGTGTTCCCTAGGTGTGTTCTAACTGTAGGGGGGATGGGACTGTCTGTCATCGGTGTTCATACTTAGTATGAACCCACGATCTGTCTCTACTCCCCTGAAAGAACCGGGATCTGTGTGGTTTTGCACACAGATCATGGTTCTCACTCTGTCACGAGCGATCGCGGGTGCTTGGCGGTCATCGTGCCCGACGGGCACTCGCATCGGCTCCGAGCACATGTACGTGCCTCCGGAAGCCCGTGCGCGCCCTACTGGCCAAAAGGAAAAGCAACGTAAGGTAACGTCGATTTGCCCAGCCGAGCCAACCTGCTACAGTAAAACTGTAGCGGCTGGTCCGGAAGTGGTTAATGTTCAAAATGTATCTCTGGAGAATTTTATTCCTAAAAGGGGTAAAGTGTGAAAGTTTCTGTGAATTCTTATAGCTCTCTGTGGCCTTGTTGAGGCGTTGTATTCCCATTTACTGGCCTGGTGCATAGTTGTCACTAGTTTTCTTTTTCTATTGTTTTATTAATATTATTATTATTTATTCTGTCCAGCAAAATTTTTTTTCATTTTTGCTTTTTCATTGCTCTTATAGTACACACATTATGGAGAGGTGTCCAGTATTCCAAATCAAAAGCAAACAATTTGAAGGGGGGGGGGGGGCGACATTGCTCATTCATAGATATGATAAGGTCATTAGGGAAAGTTTCCGACCAATATCACAATTTTTGTTTTACCATTATTGAATCAAGTATGCATAATTTGGAGAATGTTTCAAAGTTATCTAAACACAAACAGCAATTCTAATAATGAATAGAACAGATGTTCAAGCATTATCAGAAATGGCATCTTAGTGTGGTATCAGGAAAGTCCAACATGCTTCTCAACTTGTGGCTGTTTATATAAAGTATATAGATACCAATAAGTATGTAATTTGTGACTTGTCAGTCTTCTCCAGTTCAATGAAAGATATTTAGTATTACATATTGGACTATCTCACAGAGATTTTTCTACTTGTGTGGTAACTATCCGTATGTTTTATGGTCTATTTACTAAAAGATATCTATCTTGTGAGAGACATGAAGGCTGCCATTACTGAATAATCACTGCTACAATTACCCATCCTCTTGTGATCCTCTGGCTCCAATACTCCATGTCACTAACCTAGAAAAAGTATACCGATTCGGAATTCTGACTTTCATGATAGGGTGTTTATTCTAGGAAAGTGATTTCAAAAATATTAAAGTCAGAGGGTCAGCAAAATGGCCAGGAGAATCGTTTTTCTGAAGGTTTGCAGTATTAAGCTCTGTGTTGTTTTCAACAAAGGTTTTCTAAATATTTTACCATACTAAATTTAATTATCTCTCCCAATTTTACAAAGGGCAACTGAATTGGGTACAGAATGGTTATTTAAGAAGCCATACAACTTGTATGTAACAGTATTCAAATAAAACAATGAGCTATCTTTAGTTTCTTTACTGTCAGTTAGGCAAGCCCATTGATAATGAAATCATTGTTTTATTTTTTGTTGGTATCTATTGGTCCAATTATCATACTGCTTAAGTTAAGGATCCTTCCTGATATATCCCCTCCCAGTATTAAAATGCTAATGACTAGGATGATCAATGAAAACAAAGGATAGGTACACTGTTCAATATGAATGTATGAAACATGCCTTTTGCTACATAAATGAAAACTATTGCCAAGTTTAACATCACCTCATGTTGGTGAGTGGCGGTAAATTTAACAGGGAGGTAGAGTACACTCAGCTATTAGAATTACGAATAGGTCAGGAGAAGAAGGAGCTGCTGAGATATCTCTATCTATGCTTCTTCATTCCAGGTATGTATACATAGTATGATGGTGCAATTGAGTTATTTGTTTAAATTCTCTGGAGAATTTCATTTTTAACCACTTGCCGACCGCCTAACACAGATATACTGCGGCAGAATGGCACGGGCAGGCAAAATCACGTACCTGGTACGTGATCTGCCTCCCGCGGGCGGGGGGTCCAATCGGACCCCCCAGTGCCCGAGGCAGTCGGCTTCTGTCTGGGAGCGATGAGAGGTTAGGGGGAGACCATCCATTCGTGGCCCCCCCTCGCGATCGCTCCCAGCCAATGAGATTCTTCCTCTGCTGCTGTTTACTATACAGCAGCAGAGGAAATGATGTCATCTCTCCTCGGATCGGTATTTTCCGTTCCGGCGCCGAGGAGAGAAGACATCTGAGTGAGTTGCACAACACAACACACACAGTAGAACACGCCAGGCATACTGTACACCCCCCATCACCCCCGATCACCCCCTGATCACCCCCCAATCACCCCCCCACCTGTCACACTGACACCAAGCTGTTTTTTTCCTGATTACTGCATTGGTGTCAGTTTGTGACAGCTAGGGTGGTAGGGCAGTTAGTGTTAGCCCCCATTAGGTCTAGGGTACCCCCCTAACCCCCCCTAATAAAGTTTTAACCCCTTTATCACCCCCCATCGCCAGTGTCACTAAGCGATCATTTTTCTGATCGCTGTATTAGTGTCACTGGTGACGCTAGTTAGGGAGGTAAATATATATGTAGCAATAACTCACGGTGGAGCTGCTGGTTTAAGCGGGTCTGTTACCTTCACTTTGCTTCCCTCTGTTTCACCGGCACTGGGTCTAAGGGTTCCGTTGAGTTTACTGTTGGACGACACACGCACCAACACCGGAGTACGTTTTCAATGCTTTATTAAACAGTCAACTTTAGGAAGTAGCAGGAAAGAGACAGAAAAGGAAACCTTCAGGAGAAACTCAAATATCTTCTTACAAGATCTTAGCAACAAATGTCCCGGTAGAATTCAAATTATTGTGTGGAATGCGTTCCCCTCATGGGACACACTCTTTGCTCGTCTGGATAGGCCTCTCTCACCGGTCTAGCAGCCAGTACGCAGCACGAATCTAAAGTCTCTGCCACAGACTTATTTGGGGGGGTAAATCTGCACGATCCTCTGCCACAGGATGTATCAGATCTTCTGCAGTAAACAGTCAGCCACAGTGCCTGAACCTTTAAGCCGAACCGGCGACACTATGCTGTATAGTTATTTATTTTGGATACGTCCTGCAGCCGAGTAACCAGGCCCCTCTATAGACCAGCACGCTGCGTGATCTCTCCAAGATGGGTCCTCCCCTGGGATCTCCTCGGCTGTCCAGCTTCGCCACACGGGACCGACAGCTCAGGACCATTCCTCGGCCGCGGTGGTAGGCCCCAGACAAGCCTCTGCACCCACCCCTGCGCCGCAGCATCGTGGGCCTCCCGATCGGAGGACCAAGAGGTAGCTCTTTAATGCATACCTGTCGGCCAGGAGGGCCAGCTGGTGGCTGTAAAATGACTCTAAAACATGGCGTCTGTCCCATAAATGCCCCCTTCCCAGAATGCAACTCGGAGGACCACCTCCACCAAGCTTGTCTCCGAGACAGAGGAGCATCTATACACTTCGACACGTTGCCCTTCCAACACTGACTAATGGTAACAGCAACACCCACCGGTCAGCACGGAAGCACACACAACGTCAGCCAAGCTGGAACAGAGGCAAACTTTTAACCTTCCTAACACACAATTTACTAAATTTACCTAATCTGCGGTAGATTGTAAATCTACCAGCGCTACATATAGGTTCGCCACCTGCGTTTTATAGCGTCAGGGACCCCCATATACTACCTAATAAAGGTTTTAACCCCTTGATTGCCCCCTAGTTAACTCTTTCACCAGTGATCACGGTATAAGTGTTACGGGTGACGCTGGTTAGTTAGTTTATTTTTTATAGTGTCAGGGCACCCGCCGTTTATTACCTAATAAAGGTTTAGCCCCCTGATCGTCCGGCGGTGATATAACTTAGGTTTTAGGGTCTGCGTCGCCCCAGGCAGCGTCAGGTTAGCGCCAGTAGCGCTAACACCCTCGCACGCAGCATACACCTCCCTTAGTGGTATAGTATCTGAACGGATCAATATCTGATCCGATCAGATCTATACTAGCCTCCCCAGCAGTTTAGGGTTCCCAAAAGAGCAGTGTTAGCGGGATCAGCCCAGATACCTGCTAGCACCTGCGTTTTGCCCCTCTGCCCGGCCCAGCCCAGCCCACTCAAGTGCAGTATCGATCGATCACTGTCACTTACAAAACACTAAACACACATAACTGCAGCGTTCGCAGAGTCAGGACTGATCCCTGCGATCGCTAACAGTTTTTTTGGTAGCGTTGTGGTGAATTGGCAAGCACCAGCCCCAGGCAGCGTCAGGTTAGTGCCAGTAGCGCTAACACCCACGCACGCACTGTGCACCTCCCTTAATGGTATATTATCTGAATGGATCAATATCTGATCTGATCAGATCTATACTAGCTTCTCCAGCAGTTTAGGGTTCCCAAAAACGCAGTGTTAGCGGGATCAGCCCAGATACCTGCTAGCACCTGCATTTTGCCCCTCCGCCTGGCCCAGCCCAGCCCACCCAAGTGCAGTATTGATCGATCACTGTCTCTTACAAAACACTAAACGCATAACTGCAGCGTTCGCAGAGTCAGGCCTGATCCCTGCGATCACTAACAGTTTTTTTGGTAGCGTTTTGGTGAACTTGCAAGCGGCCTAGTACACCCCGGTCATAGTCAAACCAGCACTGCAGTAACACTTGGTGACGTGGCGAGTCCCATAAGTGCAGTTCAAGCTGGTGAGGTGGCAAGCACAAGTAGTGTCCCGCTGGCACCAAGAAGAAGACAAACCCAGGCCCGTCGTGCCCATAGTGCCCTTCCTACTGCATTCGCTAATCCTAATAATTGGGAACCCACCACTTCTGCAGCGCCCGTACTTCCCCCATTCACATCCCCAACCAAATGCAGTCGGCTGCATGAGAGGCATTTTCTTTATGTCCTCCCAAGTACCCCTACCCAACGAACCCCCCCAAAAAAGATGTCATGTCTGCAGCAAGCGCGGATATAGGCGTGACACCCGCTATTATTGTCCCTCCTGTCCTGACAATCCTGGTCTTTGCATTGGTGAATGATTTGAATGCTACCATTCACTAGTTGAGTATTAGCGTAGGGTACAGCATTGCACAGACTAGGCACACTTCACAGGGTCTCCCAAGATGCCATCGCATTTTGAGAGACCCAAACCTGGACCGGTTACAGATATAAAAGTTACAATTACAAAAAAAAGTGTAAAAAAGAAAAAACACAAAAAAAATATAAAAAAAAAAAAAAATTGTTGTCGTTTTATTGTTCTCTCTCTCTCTCTATTCTCTCTCTATTGTTCTGCTCTTTTTTACTGTATTCTATTCTGCAATTTTTTATTGTTATTATGTTTTATCATGTTTGCTTTTCAGGTATGCAATTTTTTATACTTTACCGTTTACTGTGTTTTATTGTTAACCATTTTTTTGTCTTTAGGTACGCCATTCACGACTTTGAGTGGTTATACCAGAATGATGCCTGCAGGTTTAGGTATCATCTTGGTGTCATTCTTTCAGCCAGCGGTTGGCTTTCATGTAAAAGCAATCCTAGCAGCTAATTAGCCTCTAGACTGCTTTTACAAGCAGTGGGAGGGAATGCCCCCCCACCGTCTTTCGTATTTTTCTCTGGCTCTCCTGTCTCAACAGGGAACCTGAGAATTCAGCCGGTGATTCAGCCAGCTGACCATAGAGCTGATCAGAGACCAGAGTGTCTCCAAACATCTCTATGGCCTAAGAAACCGGAAGCTACGAGCATTTCATGACTTAGATTTCGCCGGATGTAAACAGCGCCATTGGGAAATCGGGAAAGCATTTTATCACACAGATCTTGGTGTGGTCAGATGCTTTGAGGGCAGAGGAGAGATCTAGGGTCTAATAGACCCCAATTTTTGCAAAAAAGAGTACCTGTCACTACCTATTGCTATCATAGGGGATATTTACATTCCCTAAGATAACAATAAAAATGATTAAAAAAAATGAAAGGAACAGTTTAAAAATAAGATAAAAAAGCAAAAAAAAAAAAAGCAAAAAAAAAAAAAGCACCCCTGCCCCCCCCACTGCTCTCGGCCTAAGATCATCTTTTTTATTTCATCAAACATTTGGTCAATATAGTGTGTTTTAGTGCATTAAAATTTAAATGTGTGTTTTTTCCCCAAAAAAATGCGTTTGAAAAATCTCTGCGCAAATACTGTGTGAAAAAAAAATGAAACACCCACAATTTTAATCTGTAGGGCATTTGCTTTAAAAAATATATAATGTTTGGGGGTTCACAGTAATTTTCTTGCAAAAAAAAGTGTTAGAAAGGGCTTTGTCTTCAAGTGGTTAGAAGAGTGGGTGATGTGTGACATAAGCTTCTAAATGTTGTGCATAAAATGCCAGGACAGTTCAAAACCCCCCCAAATGACCCCATTTTGGAAAGTAGACACCCCAAGCTATTTGCTGAGAGGCATGTCGAGTCTATGGAATATTTTATATTGTGACACAAGTTGCGGGAAAAAGTCACATTTTTTTTTTTTTTGCACAAAGTTGTCACTAAATGATATATTGCTCAAACATGCCATGGGAATATGTGAAATTACACCCCAAAATACATTCTGTTGCTTCTCCTGAGTACGGGGATACCACATGTGTGAGACTTTTTGCGAGCCTAGCCGCGTACGGGACCCCGAAAACCAAGCACCACCTTCAGGCTTTCTAAGGGCGTAAATTTTTGATTTCACTCTTCACTGCCTATCACAGTTTCGGAGGCCATAGAATGCCCAGGTGGCACAAACCCCCCCAAATGACCCTATTTTGGAAAGTAGACACCCCAAGCTATTTGCTGAGAGGTATAGTGAGTATTTTGCAAAAACTTTTTCTTGTCTTTCTATATTTTCAAAAACAAATGAGAGCTGCAAAATACTCACCATGCCTCTCAGCAAATAGCTTGGGGTGTCTACTTTCCAAAATGGGGTCATTTGGGGGGGTTTGTGCCACCTGGGCATTCCATGGCCTCCGAAACCGTGATAGGCAGTGAAGAGTGAAATCACGCCCTTAGAAATCCTGAAGGCGGTGATTGGTTTTCGGGGCCCTGTACGCGGCTAAGCTACCAAAAAGTCCCACACATGTGGTATCCCCATACTCAGAAGAAGCAGCTAAATGTATTTTGGGTGCAATTACACATATGCCCATGGCCTGTGTGAGCAATATATCATTTAGTGACAACTTTTTGTATTTTTTTTTTGTCATTATTCAATCACTTGGGACAAAAAAATTAATATTCAATGCCTCTCAGCAATTTCCTTGGGGTGTCTACTTTCCAAAATGGGGTCATTTGGGGGGGGGGGGGGGTAGTACTTCCCTGCCATTTTTGCACCTCAAGAAATGACATAGGCAGTCATAAACTAAAAGCTGTGTAAATTCCAGAAAATGTACCCTAGTTTTTTAGTCGCTATAACTTTTGCGCAAACCAATAAATATACGATTATTGACATTTTTTTTACAAAGACATGTGGCTGAATACATTTTGGCCTAAATGTATGAATAAAATTGAGTTTATTGGATTTTTTTTATAACAAAAAGTAGAAAATATCATTTTTTTTCAAAATTTTCGGTCTTTTTCTGTTTATAGCGCAAAAAATAAAAACCGCAGAGGTGATCAAATACCATTTGTGGGAAGAAAAGGACGCAAATTTAGTTTGGGTACAGCATTGCATGACCGCGCAATTAGCAGTTAAAGTGACGCAGTGCCAAATTGTAAAAAGTGCTCTGGTCAGGAAGGGGGTAAATCCTTCCGGGGCTGAAGTGGTTAAAAAGGGTGAAGGGCGAAAGTCTTTGTGAATTCTTATTGCTCTCTGTGGTCCTGCTGAGGAGTTGTATTCTCAGTTATTGACCTGGCAAATAGGTGTCACTAGTTTTCTTTTTCTATTTTTTTCAAATATTATTATATATTCTGTCCAGCAAAATAATTGTTTTTATTTCATGTTTGCTTTCCATTGCTGTTATAGTGCATACATTATAGAGAGGTGTCCAATATTCCAAATTAAAAGCACACAATCTGGGGAGACAACATTGCTCATACCATAGATATGATAAAGCGAGTGATCTTTTTCACCCTTGCATCGAAAGTTTGTAAGTTGCAGAATCACCAAATAGAAAAGGGAAACAAGCCTGGAGAAAATGAAAGCAAGAATGACATCAAAGACTTTTTAGCAGCAACATACACAATTTGGGGTTTAGATACACTTCAACCTGAATGAAAGTAAAACTGAAATTAGAGACAAGGCTAAGTTTTATTATAAAGATTATATTACATTTTATTTCTTGTTTAATAAATATAAATGTTTCTCTAAGATCTACTCTGACTAACTACATGATTACAAATAAAGTGTGAAAAGACATTCAGACTTATTTGCTAAAAGAGCTGAGAATCTTACTCTATAAATTGCATGAATATTCTCTTCAAATATCCCATCATGTATAATTTTTTTTTATCAGCACATGATTAGAGAATTTAAAATTAGCATAAATTTTCTTTTTACCGGATTGGATTTTGAAATGAATATTCACATACATTTTTAAGTGAAGATTCTCAACTACTTTAGAAAATCAGCCTTATTAATGCACTTCAAATCTAACCTAATTTACAATTAGTCAGTGCGTAAGTTTACAGCATCTTCTCTAACTTCCAATTCCACAGCATGCCATTGTAAAGGTGGGTGCAAACACATTGAAATTACAAGGGTTCTGCAGGGACTGGTCGAAATGAAATGTTTTACCCGTTCCTGTTTGACAAAAAGTGATCAGTAGATCGACTTTTGTTGAATGTGGAAAACTTTCATTGTCAGTGCCTGCAGCCAGATGGCTGCAGGTGCTGATCAGTTTATTTCCACAGTGTAGAGACCTGCTGTCAGAATACTGTGTCACAGTGGAGAGGATTCTAAGTATGTATACCCAGCTTTAGACATAACAGGAGAAGCAGAAAGAGCAGCACCACCTAGTAGAAAGTGTGTGCTCTTAATTTTGTAAACATATACTTCATCACAGATAAAGGGACCTGGTTGCATGCATGCAGAAACTAGTTTTTGCTCTGCTAGTTCTGATCACTGGTCTATCTTAGGTGCCCAGTAGTCCTTAGGATCTTTATGAACATCTGAGATTGTTGGTGTCTGAATTGGAGATTAAATACTCACTGACCATTCTGCACAAGCCATGCCTATGAGTGCTACCTTGGGCAGGTTGGCCCAATATTGCCTGAAGAAAGTTTGCAATGTCTCTGTTGATGTCTCCTGCTGGTGATGGTGCTACTGTTGCTGTTGACTTGTCCACAATGAGTAGTGGAGCTGCAATGGATAGCAGAGGCATTTCTGTTTCCACCAGGAAAGGTAATGTGATTAGAAAAACCTTCCCTATAATGATGCATTTTAATGCATTTTCACATGGTGAAATGTAATCGGCCATTTTGGTCTCGTAGCATGGACTTGGTATGGAGGCAGGAGGCCCCCAGAGGGGGTTTTCTCGAACAAAGAGACATAACTCAGATCAGAGACAGAAGGTTCTTGAAGTTGATGACAATTTAAACAAAGTTAACAATATAAAATGCGTCAGTAGTTTTATGCATCCATTTATTTGTAAAGTTATCTTTTTATATACCTATTCATTTCTTTAATTGGTGGCACTCACCATGTGCTTGTTTACCCTGTTTCCCTGAAAATAAGACCTAGCGTGATTGTCGGTGATGGCTGCAACCCCCCAAATAAACCCTACCCTGTTTCCCCGAAAATAAGCCCAACCCTGAAAATAAGACCTACAAGGACTTTAACTAGGGCTTATTTGGGGGGTAGGGCTTATTTTGCAGCCATCACCAACAATCACGCTAGGTCTTATTTTTGGGGAAACAGGGTACCTAAAGCCAAGCCATCCAGCTCTGAATTTTCTGATGTGGGGGCCCAGGACATTAGGGAATATCCTGAGAAATATTCCCATCATTTTCACAATTGTTGTTTCAACCATTCTTGAATCAAATACTGTACTTTACTGTAATATGGGGAGAGTGTCTGAACACAGACAGACATGCTACTAATGAATAGAATATTTTCATAAGTTTTACCAGAAATGGCATCTTAGTGTGATATCAAGAATGTCCATCATGTTTTTAGCTTGAAGATGTTTACAGAATGTAGATAGTAATATACATGTAGTTGTGACTGGTGGGTCTGCTCTAATTTAATGAGATATTTAGTATTTGTATGTATTGGCCCATCTCACAGAGATTTTCTTTCCTGTATGGTAACAATCAGTATTTATTATGGACATAATTGTTTCCTAGAGGAATTCTATTTTGTGAGAAACATGAAGGTTGCCATTACTTAATCTTCACTGCTGCAAATACATGTCACCTGATTTTCATTGTGACCCTCTGGCTTTAATTTTGCATTCCGCTAACCTAGAAAATGTATACAGGTTAGGAATTCTCACTTTCATGATAGGTTATATATTCGAGGTAAGTGACTTAAGCCAGAGAGTCAGCAAAATGGCCAGGCAAGTGAATCTTCATAAGGTTTGCAATAGTAAACTCTGTGTTGTTTTCAACAAAGATTTTTCTCCATTTGTCACCATTAGGGATGAGCTTCGTGTTCGTGTTGAACATCGGCTGTTCGATCGTTCGCCGAATTGCGAACGATGTGGGCCGCTCGCGCCAAATTCGAGTGGCGCGTCACGGCCCATAATTACTGATGATTGGCCAAGCATGCACTATGACCCGCATGCTTGGCCAATCACAGCGCCGTCTGTAGAGAGAGCTGTAATTGACCAAAGCCAGGTTGGCTTTGGGAGTACTGGGCCAGTCCACCTCAGCTCCCGGGAGCTGATGTTTTTTCGGTCGGCCCCCAGCCCTCCATGCTCACGCCCAAACTCATAGGATTACCCGTAAGTAGTTTTGAGAATTGGCTATACCCCCCCCCCCTTTTTTCTCGTCCTTCCTCCCCCTCTACACAGATCTACCATACAAAACTCTTTTAATATATATGTGTTTTTTCTTAAAATATCTATAGACACCTACTGCATATCTGCTCCTAAAGAGTGGCGGTCGCCACGAAACACGTTGAGCCAATAGATGCCCCCGTGTCTACACTATATTAGTATCATTTTATTACCGTATTTATACCAACTGGACTGTACCAACACATTCTAGTTATAATTAATTATCATGGAGATACACCTCAGTGAATCTGGCTATCTACAGTTTGTATCAATATGAGCCAATCATGTTGTTCTATTATGGAAGTGTGAGCCATTGGTTGCCCCCATATATTGAAAACTGCATTGTTGATTTATTTTACATATGAATTGGATTTTACTCGCCTACCCAGCTTATAATGAAATATTTTAGAGACCGGTCTTCTATGGAATTGCTGTTTACAGTATGTACAAAATGAACTAACCATGTCATTAACTGTATTTTTTCTATACCTTATGTACAATTCAAGACCTGTCTCGTTATGAATAAGGGTTTTTACTATTATTATGAACCATGTCAATATTATTTTTACTTTGGTTACAATTTATATATCAATAAATCATTTAATGCCAATGGATGTTACGCTATGCTTCCATGCAATGTGTTTTGGTTCTGATATATTGGTTACTTGCCACATTCATGGTTTTAAGTTGTTATCTCCTGGAGTGCATGTTTCATATAAAGTCCCGCCATTCCGTTTTCTTTTGCTTAAATTATTGAGGATGGAGACGCTTGGTTCTACCCACCTGGCGTCTCATGAAAAGTCCCACTTTGTTGCTCTGTTTTCTAATATGTATCAATGGCATCAGTGACTCCTTCCCTAGCCCCACCATGTCCTCCTGAGGAGTCCCTCGATTTGTTTGACCACAGTGTTGGGTACATGCTCCAGGAGGATGCCCAGCGTTTAGAAGGCTCTGATGATGATACTGAGCTAGATGAAGGCAGTAACGTAAGCACAGACAGAGGGGGTGCCCAAGAAGGACAGCAATCTGGCAGTCATGCTCCCCCTGCTGCAGCATACTGCCAGGTTTGCTCCAGTGATGAGGAGGGAGGGGATGATGAGGTCACTGACTCAACGTGGGTGCCTGATAGGAGAGAGGAGGAGGAGGAGGAGGCACATCACCAACAAGGCAGGATGCCCTCCAGGGGCCAGCCTAAGGGCAGCACACTGACTGTATTACACCGCAAAGCTCCGCATGTGCAGGGCGCTACTGTCTCTGCGCGTTATTCCAAAAGTTCTTTGGTGTGGCCCTTTTTTGAGATGAGTGCATCAGATCACACTGCTGCTATTTGCAACATATGTCTCAAGCGTGTCTTGCGTAGCCAAAACATCTCCCGCTTGGGCACCACATGCTTGACCAGACATATGTTGACCTGCCATGCAGTTCGTTGGCAAGCGTACCTAAAAGACCCACACCAAAGAACAAAGATGACCTCTCCTTGCTCCTCATCAGCTGAGATCTCCAACCCCACTATACCTTCAGTCCTCTCTGAGACCTGCACTGAGAGGAATGAAGGTGTAGAATTAGGTGTGTCACAGAGAAGTACTTGTGGGCAATCTGCTTTCGGTACACCGATGTCAGATTGTACCAGGCAAATTTCCCTGCCCCAGCTGCTGCACCACCGAAAGAAGTTCGCTCCCAGCCATCCACATGCCCAGCGGTTGAATGCCAGCTTGGCAAAATTGCTAGCACTTCAACTGCTACCTTTTCAGTTGGTAGACTCTGCCCCCTTCCGTGAGTTTTTGGAATGTGCGGTTCCTCAGTGGCAGGTACCCAAACGCCACTTTTTCTCACGGAAGGCAATTCTAGCTCTCTACTGGCATGTGGAAGGCAATGTCCATGCCTCGCTGGACAGGGCGGTCAGCGGTAAGGTCATATTACCGCTGACTCGTGGTCCAGCAGGCATGGACAGGGACGTTACCTAAGTTTCACGGCGCATTGGGTGACTCTGCTGGCAGCTGGGAAGGATGCAGGACAATGTGCAATAGTGTTGGAGGTTGTTCCGCCACCATGCCTCCATAATGCCACTACTAATATTTCTGACACACCTCTTTCCTCCACCCCCTCCGCTTCTTCTTCCTCCATGGCCTCTTCCTGTGCTTTGCCCTCGGAACCAGCGGTGCTCCATAGGCGTTCAAGGGGCTACGCAAGTACGCAGGCCAAAAGATGCCATGCGGTGCTTGAGCTGGTGTACTTGGGGGACAGGAGCCACACTGGGGCAGAGGTGTGCAGAGCTCTGCAGGGGCAGATTCAGAGGTGGTTGACGCCACGCCAACTTAAGGCAGGAATGAGGGGTGATTGGCGCTGTTCCACTGGAGGTGTCTCAAGTGTAAAAAAATTTTTGGTGTATCAAGTAGAACAATAAACAAAACTTAACAATATATAGAATTAAGAAACAATGTGTGGGAACTCATGAAGTATGTGTGACACCTGCGCCCATACAAAGTGCAGTGTGTGTTAACTCCCACTTAGACAAGAGGTAATCAAAACCTAGGTAAGTGTAAAAGAATAAGGTGAAATCCAAAAAATCTATCCAAAAAATCCTTGAAAAAACAAAAAATACTGGACATAAAAAACACACCAATGTTGCATAAATTAAATACTCATAGAAACATATAATATGAATGCACATAAAAAATTAAAAAATTAAAAATCATGTAGTCTTCAGTCCACAAAAAGTCCCAAAACCAAATTAATAATAAAAAATATATATATTATAGTGAAAAAGTTCCTCATAAAGTGCAGATAGTGAGTCTCTTCAAATCTTCTAGCAGTGCTCTTAGTGACATGAAATCTTCCAGTCTTCTAAAAGCCCCCCAATGTGCCCTCACTCACCAAAGGAAAACACCCCTGCAGGGGTATCAAGCCTGTCAGCTGTATCCAGCAGCAACGGTCCTCAGTGAAGGCTCCTACTCGAATCTCCATTCACGGTGTCCGGGCTGTCTCCAGTTAATCCCCGCGGGCACATCCATATGAAATAAAAATGATCCCCATCGCGTAAATCCGTAAAAATATTGTGTGCTTTATTAAAAAATTGTGGTTAAAAACAGACAAAACAATGTCCCGCTGCCTAATGGGCAGTCTAACTGAATGGGAAAAAACAACAACAGTGCGGTGCGGCGTGCGTTCCACCGCTCGCTCCACACCCGGAAGTAAAGCAAAAGAGCAGGACGTATGCGTATCGTGTGGCCACGCCTTACGCGTTTCGTCATCCAGACGTCATCTGAGGCGGTAACGCTAAATAACATGCATGCAAACGCAATAAAATGTCTCCAGACATTGTCTCATCAACCAATTGTTATTTTTTTATTTTATTTTTTTGTTTTGGATTTTCTTAGTGCATTTATACACTGACTAGTACTTTTCAAAAATTAATTCACTCAGTGACCACTACTAATCCTCATCCTTTATGAGGCTCTCTAGGCACTTGTTTGTTGCCACCCTCAGTTTTGAACGCTTTTACAGAGACTGGGAGGTTACAAACTCCTGTTTCTGGACAACGTGTTGCTGAGGCTTCGGTCAGTCAAAGAAGGAGCAGTGGAGAAGGTGGCCGTCTGACCGATGCGTTCAGACAATTTTTTAGTCCGCAGCCCCAAGGTATGATCGGTTCCAGCAACCATCGCCAGCGTCTGTTTTACATGGTGCAGGAATACCTAGGGGCAAGATCTGACTTGGACACCTTTCCCACCGAAAATCCTCTGGGTTACTGGGTCTTGAGGATGGATCACTGGCCAGAGCTTGCACAGTATGCAATTGAGCTACTGGCCTGTCCTGCATCCAGCGTTCTTTCGGAACGCACATTCAGTGCTGCTGGAGGCTTTGTAACCGATCACAGGGTGCGTCTGTCCACCGACTCGGTCGATCGACTGACCTTCATAAAAATGAATCAGTCTTGGATCACCTCCAGCTACCAAGCACCTGATGCTGATGTAACCGAATACATTTTTTTGAAATGTCAGATCCCTTCAAAGACTGCCTATGCTGATGCTGAGTGACTATCCTGTTATGCTGAGTAATTATCCTCTTCCTCCTCAATGATCATGCTGACAGCTTGCAAGAACATTTTTGGTTCTGGGCGCCGCCACCAGTGCCTAAGGCCCAATTTTTCAGCCCATGTTTAACAGGGGCGTGTAATTACAATTTTTGATGCAATTCTTTGCAGCAGGGCTAGTTCATGCGCTCCAACTAGAGTATCTGTGAGGGGTTGCAGTGTTGTGGCACCAGCACCAGTGCCTAAGGCCCAATTTTTCAGCCCCTGTTTAACGGGCGTGTAATTACAATTTTTGATGCAATTCTTTGCAGCAGGGCTAGTTCCTGCGCTCCAACTAGAGTATCTGTGAGGGGTTGCAGTGTTGTGGCCACAACAACACCTAAGGGCCAAATTTCTGCTGAGTATATAGGGAAGGCCCCTACTTTCAAAAATCCAACTTACAAACGACTCCTACTTGCAAACGGAAGGAAACAACAGGAAGTGAGATGAAATCTACCCCTAGGAAGGGAAATTCTCTCCTGTAAGAGTTAATATGGGAAAAAACATTTCTCCTTTCCACTGATGCTTTCCAATCCTTGTTTCACAAAAAAACCCAAATTTTCAAAAAACATTTGTCATTGGGACAAAAAGTGAGGTGAAATCTTCTGAAGAGGAGTACAGACAGCAAAACAAATGTCACAGGGGTGATAACCCTCCCCTATGTTTTCCAAAAAGCTTACAATAGATTTTTTGGCTGGAGCTAAACCTGTTAAAAATGTACCAGTTCAAAATTACAAACAGATTCTGCTTAACAACAAACCTACAGTCCCTGTCTTGTTTGCACTGCCTGTATACTGCTGTTCAGAGTACATAGGGCCTGGGGGCCCCACACCTTTCCTTTTTTAATTTGGGTGCAGGGTTCCCCTTAATATCCACACAAGACCCAAAGGGCCTGGTAATGGACTGAGGGGTACCCATGCCGTTTGTCTCACTGATTTTCATCCATATTTCCAGGACCCGACATTACATTAAAGCCGCAAGCAGTTTTAAATAACTTTTTTTCCTTTAAAAATTACATTTTGTGCAGGGACTGTTCTAAGCATGGGAAACACATGCCACTTTACAGGCATACTATAGACACCCCCCAGGTATGATATTTAAAGGAATATTTCACTTTTTTTTTCACTGCTCCTGAAAAAACGGCCGTTTTTTAAGGACAATACCATGCAAATTAGCCTTTAAAATTAGCACTTTTGATTTAGAATGTTCGAGTCCCATAGACGTCAGTGGGGTTCTAACGTTCGTGCAAATTTTCGGTCCGTTCGCAGGTTCTGGTGCGAACCGAACCGGGGGGTGTTCAGCCTAGTCACCATACTAAATCTATTCTTTCTCCACAGTTTACATAGGGCAACTGAATTGAGTACAGGATGGGTCCTACATGTGAATGGTTATTTAACAAGCCATACAAATTGTATGTAACAGTATTCTGATAGAACAATGCGCTATCTTTGGAAAAGACCTCATAGTATCAGATCATAGTATCAGCAATTCCATTGATAATGAAATCATTGTCTTATTTGTTTTTGGTATGTCGAGCCAATTATCATACTGTTAAGTTTAAAGATCCTTCCTGATACTGTATATCCCCTCCCAGTTTTAAAATGCTAATGACTGGGATTATCAATGAAAACAAAGGATAGTTGCCCTGTTCTAAAAGAAGTAAGAAACTTACCTTTTTGTTAGGTAAATTAGACCTATTAGCAGCCTAATATCACTTCATGTTGGTGAGTGGTGGTAAACTGTATTTAGGAGGTAGAGCTCAGTGAGTTACTAGTATTACAGACTGGTCAGGAGAAGAGGGAGCTGCTGAGATATCTTAACTATACTACACTATTCCAGCTATCAGGTATACACTATTCCAGGTATCTATACATTGTTTGATGGTGCAGGTTTTGTTTACTTTGACAAATGTATTTCAGCTTAAATGCGTTACAGACTTTATTTTTTTCAAGCAAACTTTGCACTAATTGTGTACGCTAACTTTGTTCACCATTTGAGTTTGCTTATTGTTTTGATATTTAATGTTCAAAATGTATCTCTGGAGAATTTAGTTTTTTAATAGGGGAGTAGGTTTTTTTTAACCCTTGCATAAAAAGTTTTCAAGTGGCAGAATCACAAAGTAAAAAAGGAAAAAAAAACAGCCTGGAAAAAATTATTGCAAGAATTACTTGAAAGACTTGTTAGCACCAACATATACAATATGGGGTTTAGATACACTTTAGTCTGAATGAAAGTGAAACAGAAATTATAGACAAAGTTATGTTTTTTTTTATTAAGAACATTTTACATTTTACGTATTTTCATTAGATATATACAGCATGTAAAAGAAGTATTGAACACATCACCATTTTTCTTGGTAAATATATTTCTAAAGGTGCTATTGACATGACATTTTTACCACATGTCCGTAAAAACCCATGTAATCCATAAATACAACAAAAAAAAAAAAAAAACAACAAATCTGTTCAGAAATAGTATGTTATGTAGTAACAGTAGTTAAAGTAGTAATTGTATGTTAAGTCATGTGCAATAAAATGGAATAATGCAGGGAAAAAGTATTGAACACACTAACTGAAATTTATTTAATGACAGCTTCAAGATGCCTCCTGTATGGAGAAACTAGTCACATGCATTGCTCAGGTGTAATTTTGGCCTATTCTTCCACACAAACAGCCTTTAAATCTTGAAGGTTACGTGGGCCTCTTCTATGAACTTTGATCTCTAGTTCTTTCCATAAAATATTTATTGGATTCAAGTCATGTGACTGGCTAGGAAATTCTGGAAGCTTTATTTTCTTTCTTTGAAACCAATCAAGAGTTTCCTTGGCTTTGTGTTTGGGATCATTGTCTTGCTGAAATGTCCACCCTCATTTCATCTTCATCATCCTGGTAGATGGTAGCAAATTTTTATAAAGAATCTATTGGTACATTTTTTCCATTCATCCTTCCTTCAATAATATGACATTTGCCACTGCTGTATGCTGAAAAACAGACCCATACCATGATGTTCGCACCTCCAAACTTCACTGTTGGTATGGGGGTGTTTTTGGGGTGATGTGAAGTGCCATTTGACCTCCAAACATGGTGTGTATTATGGCATCCAAAGAGTTCTATTTTGGTCTCATCTGATCAGACTATATTATCCCAGTATTTCACAGGCTTGTCTAAATGTAATGTAGCAAACTTTAAATGAACTTCAACATGCTTCTTCTTTAGCAATGGAGTCTTGCGTGATGAGCGTGCATACAGGCCATGGTGGTTTAGTGCATTACTTATTGTTTTTTAAAACAATTGTACCAGCTAATTCCAGGTCTTTCTGAAGTTCTCCACAAGTGGTCCTTGGTAGTTGGACAACTCTTCTGATAATTCGTTTCACTCCTCTATCAGAAATCTTGCCAGAAGCACCTGCTCTTGGCTGGTTTATAGTGAAATTATGTTCTTTCTTCTCCTGGATTATGGCCCCAACAGTGATCACTGGAGCATTCAGAAGTTTAAAAATGTAACCAATGCCATCAGTATGTTTTGCAACAATAAGGTTGCCAAGGTTTTGAGAGAGCTTTTTGTTTATACCCATCATGAGATTTTTCTTGTGTGACACCTTGGTAATGAGACACCTTCTTATAGGCCATCAGCTGATATTAATTTGCACTGACAAGGGGCAGGATTACTTTCTAATTACTGACAGATTTCAGTTGGTGTCTTGGCTTTCCATGCCTTTTTGCACTTCCCTTTCTTTGTGTGTTCAATACTTTTTCCCTGTGTCTTTCCACTTTATTACACATAACTTAATTTCTGAACATATTTGTTCTGGTTTCTTTGTATGCGTGGATTGCATGCTGTGTTGTTATAGACATGTGGTGAAAATTTAATGTCAATAGCAACTTTAGAAATGTATTAACCTAGAAAAATGGTGAGGTGTCCAATACTTATTTTACCAGCTGTATATTTTTCTAAGAACTACTCTGTCTAACTCTCTGTGATTACAAATTATGTGTAAAAAGACATTTAGGCCGGCTGAACACAGTGAAAATTTGCATGATTCCCTTATCAATACAAACTGTGCTGACAAGGTAATCCTTCCTGCCAAGCAATTGTCTGCTCCCAGCGGGGCAAGCCGTCCCCGCCCAGACAGTAAATATCACAGTGATTTGGACCTTTTATGGCCGGCCTTAGGATTATTTGCTAAAGGAGCTGAGAATCTTTACTTTATAAATTGCATGAATATTCACTTCAATTATCCATTCATTTGTAAAGCAAATTTATGTTTACTTATTTTATTGGCACTGGATATACAGAATCAGCATGAATTTGTTTTATATTTGTTGGACTATTTGAAGTGAATATTGACATACACTTTTAAGTAAAAATTCTCTAACTACTTTAGCAAATCAGCTTAAATAATTCAGTTCAAACCTAACTTAATCTACAAATTAGTCAATGAGTGGGTTTGCAGCAGTTTCTCTAACTTCCATTTCCTCAGCAGGCTATTGTAAATGTGGGTGCACACAGATTGAAATTTAGACAGTTCAGCAGGCAGTGGTTGAATCTTCATGTGTGTAGCCCTTCCTGTTCAACAGAAGTCAATTGGCAGATTGACTTTTGTTGAACGGTCAAGCTGTAAAACCTATAGTGATCAGTGGCAATCAGCCGCAGGTGCTGATCAGTGTATTCTCACAGTGCAGAGGCCCACTGTCAGAATACAATGTTGCAGTGAAGTGGATTCCTCCATTCACCTTGCTTATGTGGAAGGGTGAATCCATTCATTGTTTTCATTTAACCCACAAGATGAAAAAAAAACTAACAGTGTATACTCAGCTTCAGACATAACTGAATGTTTTCAGATCGATCCCCCAGTTTTTTTTTGCTGTAGCACTGCAAAATATCAAGTTAACTGAATTGACCTGATTGAACTGAACTGATTGACCCAGTGCATTAAGGTAGAACAATAGGCATAACTTTTTTCCATTTTGGATAGAGTAAAGGAGGATTATACCCTTTGTCAGTTTTTTTTTATATCTATGTCTCATTGGGAAGATTTACCTTTATTTCCTGTCCCATAGCCAAAACAGGAAGCGAGAGGAAATCCCTGCTAATTAAGAGAAGTCACCAGAACTAGTGTCTCAATTGGAAAATGTCCCCTCTCTTACTTTTCTGGGGACAACCCAAAAATTGGGATTTATTTTACTTTTACCTCAATAATAATGGTAAATAGCACAAATAGAGAGCGTGAATTTCCCTAACAGGTGCATAGACTGCACTAAAAACAGTGTTCTAATCCACATTCCCTCTATCCAAAACTCAAAAAAAGTTTTGCTTTTAGTTATACTTTAAATAAGAAATACATTTTTATGATTTAATGATAATTGAATCAGAAGTGCTCATCATGTCTAGTCATTACTAAAAAAAAACAATCCACTATGTTTACCATAATGATAAACTATAGTGTAACCTTTTAATAATTCAACTAAAAATCTGTGAAGATGTATTTCTATACTCTCAGTCTGTTGGTAATATTAAAGTCGGTGTAAACACCTATTGTTTTTTTTCAAATAGGTAAATTACTAAACTCTGTTGTAAACCCAACACCTATTGTTGAATAAATCACAGCTAAACTGATTGTCATTAACACAAAATGAGTCACGTAGGCCTAAAAGGTCAAAATGTTCTGGGTTTGAGAGAACCTTAATCTCACTAAAGTCAATTGTAAAATTTCTGCAGAATTTGTTCAGACCTCTGGAGGGAGAAAGGTTCAGGAGGGGGTGCCAACTTGTACCCTCCTTTCCTGTTTACGTGTATGTGAGGGTTTGGTATATATTTTGGAATGATCAACACATCATTTTTTGTGTTGAAGGATCTGGAATAGATTTTGGACTATCGTGTACACTTTTAATTATTATTCTAAAAATCAGTAAAGTTCTATAGCTATACTTCTCAGTCTGTTGGTAATAATAACATCTGTGTAAACATGTCTTTTTATTTTTTATATAGGAAAATTACCAAGCTCAGCTGTAAATCGAACATCTATTGTTGAAAAAAAAATCACAACTAAACTGATTGACATTAACACAAGATGAGTCAAAGAGGAGAAAATTTGTATCCATGTTCTGAGTGCCAGAAGATATTTACTTCTAAGTCCAAACTCAATGTTCATCTGAGGATTCACACTGGAGAGAGGCCATATAAATGTTCAGAATGTGACAAGTCCTTCATAAGAAGTGATCTTCTTGCTCTACACCTGAGAATTCACACAGGAGAGAAACCATTTAAATGTTCAGAATGTGGAAAGTGCTTCTCACAATGTTCTACTCTTAATGCACATAAAAGATTTCACACAGGAGAGAAACCATTTAAATGTTCAGAATGTGGCAAGTGCTTCTCACTTAATGCTCATCTTACTCAACACCAGAGGACTCACACAGGAGAGAAACCGTTTAAATGTTTGGAATGTGGCAAGTGCTTCTCACAAGTTGCTAATCTTACTAAACATCAGAGAATTCACACAGGAGAAAAACCATTTCAATGTTCAGAATGTGAAATGTGCTTCTCTGAAGGTTCTACACTTAGTAGGCATAAGAAAATTCACACAGGAGAAAGACCATTCAAATGTTCAGAATGTGACAAGTGCTTCTCTAATAAGCAAAGTCTTGTTAGACACCAGATAATTCACACTGGAGAAAAACTATTTAAATGTTCAGAATGTGGCAAGTGCTTCTCACACAGTTCTCATCTTACTAGCCATCAGAGAATTCACACAGGAGAAAAACCATTTCAATGTTCAGAATGTGGAAAGTGCTTCTCTGAAGCTTCTACACTTAGTATGCATAAGAGAATTCATACAGGAGAAAGACCATTCAAATGTTCAGAATGTGACATGTGCTTCAATGTGAAATATAATCTTGTTAGACACCAGAGAATTCACACTGGAGAAAAAAACATTTAAATGCTCAGAATGCGGCAAGTGCTTCTCACAATGTTCTATTCTTAATGCACATAAAAGGATTCACACAAGAGAGAAATCATTTAAATGATCAGATTGTAGAAAGTGCTTCTTACATAGTTCTAATGTTACTCTATACCAGAGGATTCACATGGGAGAAAAAGCCATTTAGATCTTCAAAATGTGACAAATTCTTCATACAAAGAGAACATCTTATTCAACACTAGAAAATTCCCAAGGGAGAGAAGCCATGGGAAAAATGTGACAAGGATTTTTCATAGAAGTCAAATAAATCTGTCGACACTGGAAAGAAGCCTTATTAAAAAAATGTGATATATTTTAAATGAAAATAATCTTTGATCCAACTTTAATACTTTACACAGAAAATAAGCCATATCCAAATCTGTAACAAATGTTTTTTGAAACGGAACTACCTGCAATTACATCAAAAGGTGTTTTTTTTTGGGGGGGGGGAGATATATAGAGCAAATTAGACTATAAGAAACAAGTACCAATCCATACAGGACTCATGTTAGGGACTCATAATTTCAAAGATATAACTGACTCCTTAATGCTGTATTAATTAAAAGCATATCATTCTAATGCACATGTGCAAGCATAAAACATTTTAACCACTTGACCGCCAGAAGATTTATTCCCCCCTTAAAGGGGATGTAAACCTTTATTTATTCCCGGTGAAGTGAAAATCCTCAGAAGATACACAGAGATGAAACAAATCCTCCTAAACTACATAAGTTTTACTTGTATATCTGCTGTCATCAGCTTTCTACACTCTTGGGAAAGTGCAGATCATGTTAAAAATCATTCTTCCTCTTTCAGCAGCACATACGAGGCTTACACCATGTGAGAACTGATTGTCAAAAAGGGACACCCCCCTTTCACATAGGCAGAGGAACAAAGGAATATGCAGACCTGTAGTCTGAATAGACAAAATCCCTGTTAAACTCACTCTAACCTCCCCGACACAAAGTTTTAGCACATGCTAGCTGATTTCTATCATCCAATCCAAGCAAAAATGCTGTTTTTTATTTTCTTTGCATGTCCCCTCAGATGTTCAGCGACTGTACTTCCTAGTGCACTTGTAGTGCACAGTGGATTTGCCTTTAGTAAATCTACTCCTATGGAAAGTGCAGTCGCTGTAGATTTGAGGGGGGCATACAAGGAAAATAAAAAACAGCATTTTTGCTTGTACATGTTTGGATGATAAAATCATCAGAGCTTCCCCTCATTTCAGATCTTCCCCTCAGATTTACAGCAACTGCACTTCCAAAGTGGATTTGCCTTTAGTAAATCAACCCCTTAGAGCTTTAGAGAGAGAGAGAGAGAGAGAGAGAGAGACACACATAAACACTACAGATATATGTACTTAGTTCAACTTTCATAAATGGGGTTTACAACCACTTTAATGACCAGGCCATTTTTTATGTGACGGCACTGCTTAATTATACTTGACAATTGTGCGGTCATGCAGCTCTGTACCCAAATAAAATTTGTCATTTTTTCCCCACAAATAGAGCTTTCTTTTGGTGGTATTTGATCACCACTGTGTTTTTTTTAATTCTTTGTGCTATAAACAAAAAAAACTGACAATTATTTTATATATATATATATATATATATATATATATATATATATATATATATATATATATATATATATATATATATATATATATATATATATATATATATATATATATATATAGATATATAGATATATAGATATATAGATATATAGATAGATATATAATTTTATGTTCTGCTATAAAACATATCCAAAAAAAAATCGAATTTCTTCATGAATTTAGACCAATAAAATAAACTTTTTCATTTTTCCCCCACAAATGGAGCTTTCTTTTGGTGGTATTTGATCACCACTGTCTTTTTTTAATTCTTTTTGCTATAAACAAAAAAAAAATAGAAAAAAAAACAAACAAAAAAAAAACAATATTTGTACGTTCTGCTATAAAACATATCCAAAAAAAATAAAAATAAAATTTCTTCATAAGTTTAGACCAACATGTATTCTGCTACATATTTTTGGTAAAAAAATCCCAATAAGTGTATATCGATTGGTTTGCACAAAAGGTATAGCGTCTAATAACTTTGGGATATATATACCAAAATTCTCATTTAAAAATTTTTTTTACTAGTAATGCCGGTGATCAGCGTCTTATAGCGGGACTGCGATATTGCGGCGGACATTCTGACACTGACACTTTTGACACTTTTTGAGAAACAGTGACACTAATACAGTAATCAGCGTTAAATGTGTGCCTAGCCAGTGTTGTGGTATAAACTGTGTGCTGCTTTTACTAAGGGAAATGGTGGATTTTATTCCCTATTTTGCAGGGAAATAAAATCCATCATCCCCCCACTGCCAGGACAAAACTTTGCCTTGTTTACATTGACAGAGTTCTGTCCTGTGTGCCTTCCAGATGATTGGCGGGTGCCGGTGGTCATCCTTTGGCCCGCACCCGCTGATCGGCATCTGCTGTGTCTAATCACAGCAGAGCTGGGTCGTTGGCATGCACACCCCCTACCCGAAAGTGCTGGATCAAGTGCCTAGTATGGGACCCAGGAGCCGCCTTGCTGCCGTATATCTGTGTTATACGGTCAGCAAGTGGTTAATATTCCTTTGTTTACTTTATACACAGAATGTTAAGGATGAGATGAAAATAATTGGTTTTGCTTAATAAAGCTTAAGAGGTTGACTAAGATGCAAATATATAAAAAAAAGATGTTTAAATTGTGTAGAGGTACTCAAAATGTGTCTGAAAAATAAAAAGTGTATCTGTACAAATCATTCATGCCTTGGCTTCATCAATTTTTTTTGACAACGCTCTTTATTAGAAATGATATGTTTAACATATGTTTAACAAAACATAGCCATTGGGGCATACTACAGCTAATAATTGCACATAACCATGTGTATAACAGAGTGCAACTCACAACTTATCTTATAACTCTAACCACACATTGCTCAGATTCACCTCAGTTAGGAGTATGGCAAGGATTAATATTACCTGGAAGAAACATTCTCCCTCCTGTTCACCAAAACGTGATATTACAAGAATAACAGTTTTCAATTGCTATTACACTACAATCCAAGCTTGTACTACTGCCCATGCTTCTCAAGCATAGATCTCAGTTCACCATCAATCCAAGTAGATACTCAGGAAGCCGACTTAATCTAGCCTGTCAGTTCCTGATCATCTACCAAGGAATATGAGTTTGTCCACAGGCGCCAAACCTTGTCATATATTGGGACATCCTCAGGATAAATATGTTGCTTTGTAGAGGGATAGCACAGAATTCACTAATTGCTTCCAGGAGGACAAGGTTGGGGGCCTAGCTGACTTCCACTTGAGTTCCATTAACCTTCCTAGCATAAAATAAGAGAATACCCAGTAGAATATGTGTCGCTCTAGCAAAAGCTAGCAAATCTACCAGTCCAAGGAGACAAATGTCAGGGAGGTATGGTGGTCAACCTATAGAAAAATTGAGTCACCTCTTGCCAATAATCCTGAATCTGTGGACACTCCCAAAAGATATGCACAAAGCCTGAAGGAGCACTAGAGCATCTCCAACAGCAGGTTGGTTTCATCAATTTAAATGTGAATAATAATTTTAGTATTACCAGTAGATTAGCATAAAAAGATTGAATTTCGATCCATGTAATTTATCTTGGACTGAATATTTTAACTCTTCCCCACTATATTCCAAACTAAAGGAGAAATCTTGGTGCGAGTTAAATTGTTAGTCAAAATTAGGGATGGGCAGAACATGTGAACAGGCAAAAAATTTGTTCGAACATGCGAACACCGTTAAAGTCTATTGGACACAAACATGAAAAATCAAAAGTGATCATTTTAAAGGCTTATATGCATGGTATTGTCATAAAATGTGTTTGGGGACCCCGGTCCTTCCCCTGGGGACATGTATCAATGCAAAAAAGAGTTTTAAAAAGTGACGTTTTTTTCGGGAGCGGTGATTTTAATAATGCTTAAAGTGAAACAATAAAAGTGTAATATTCCTTTAAATTTCGTACCTGGGGGGGTGTCTATAGTATGCCTGTAAAGTGGCGCATGTTTCCCGTGTTTAGAACAGTCTGACAGCAAAATGACATTTCTAAAGGAAAAAAAGTCATTTAAAACTACTCGCGGCTATAATGAATTGTTGGTCCAGCAATACACATAAAAGTTCATTGATAAAAACGGCATGGGATTCCTCCACAGGGGAATCCCAAACCAAAATTTAAAAAAAAAAATGCGTGGGGATCCCCCCAAATTTCATACCAGGCCCTTCAGGTCTGGTATGGATATTAAGGGGAACCCCGTGCCAAGATTAAAAAAAAAATGGTGTAGGGCTCCCCCAAAAATCCATACCAGACCCTTATCCGAACACGCAACCTGACAGGCCATAGGAAAAGTGGGGGAGAAGAGAGCGGCCCCCCTCCTGAACCGTATCAGGCCACATGCCCTAAACATTGGGAGGGTGCTTTGGTGTTACCCCCCCAAAGCACCTTATCCCCATGTTGATGGGGAGAAGGGCCTAATCCCCACAACCCTTGCCCGATGGTTGTTGGGGTCTGCGGGCGGGGGGCTTATCGGAATCTGGAAGCCCCCTTTAACAAGGGGACCCCCAGATCCCGCCCCCCTGTTTGAAATGGTAACGGGTACATTGTACCCGTACCATTTCACAAAAAAAGTGTCAAAATTGCAAAAAAAAAAACACACCCACCGGGGGGAAGTCCTTTATTAAAATATAAAAAAAATCAAATGTCCCACGTAGTCCATACACCTCCACCGACGGAAGAAAAAAAAAGCCGCATCGACTTGTCTCTATGGGAGGCACCCGCCATATGACGCATCCTTGCAGGTGAAAGCTTTTTTATAACTGAGGGCGGGGCCACACGTGATGTCACTGGGTGACCCGCCCCCCTCTGACGCATGGGGACATCCCTATGGCTTTCCCCGTAGCATCAGAGGGGGCGGGACCATAGGGACATCCCTATGGCTCTGCCCCCTCTGACGCACGGTGACATCCCTATGGCTTTCCCCATAGGGATGTCCCCGTGCATCAGAGGGGGTGGACTAGGTGGCCCGTCCTCTTCTGACGCTACGGGAAAAGCAATAGGGATGATCTCGTGTGTCAGAGGGGGCAGGGTCACCCAGCGACATCACATGTGGACTACGTGGGACATTTTATTCTTTAATAAAGGACTTCCCTGGTGTGTGTTGTTTTTTTTTTGCAATTTTAACACTTTTTTTGTGAAATTGTACGGGTACAATGTACCCATTACCATTTCAAACAGGAGGGGCGTGATCTGGGGGTCCCCTTGTTAAAGGGGGCTTCCAGATTCTGATAAGCCCCCCGCCCACAGACCCCCACAACCACCGGGCAAGGGTTGTGGGGATTAGGCCCTTCTCCCCATCAACATAGGGACAAGGTGCTTTGGGGGGCTACCCCAAAGCATCCTCCCAATGTTGAGGGCATGTGGCCTAGTACGATTCAGGAGGGGGGGCGCTCTCTCATCCCCCCTCTTTCTGCGGCTTACCAGGTTGCGTGCTTGGATAAGGGTCTGGTATGGACTTTTGGGGGGACCCCACGCCATTTTTAAAAAAAATTTGGGCGCGAAGTTTCCCTTAAAATCCATACCAGACCTGAATATATGAAATTTAAAGGAATATTACACTTTTATTGTTTCACTTTAAGCATTAATAAAATCACTGCTCCCGAAAAAAAGTCTGTTTCTAAAACTTTTTTTTGCATTGATACATGTCCCCTGGGGCAGGACCCAGGTCCCCAAACACTTTTTACAAAAATAGCTTGCATATTAACCTTTAAAATTAGCACTTTTGATTTCTCCCATAGATAGGCTTTTAAAGGGTGTTCCGCTGCTTTCGAATTTGCCGCGAACACCCCAAATTGTTCGCTATTCGGCGAATGGGCAAACAGCCAATGTTCGAGTCGAACTCAGGTTCGACCCGAACAGATAGCCCATCCCTAGTCACAATAGTGATATTTTAGTTACAAGTGGAGCCCCTGTGTTATATCTCTTGGATGCTCTGGCAATGTTAGAGCCTCCCTAACCTTTGTGCGTTCCACCATTTTGTAGTTATATTCTCTATAATGAAAAATAAACAAAAACAACAGTACGGAGAGTAGAATACTCTCTAACCCTAAACAATATACATATAACCCTCAAATAAGGTCCAAGTAGAAATATGGGATGGGAAAATTATAAAAAGGAAATATATACACCCCATTTTTATATAACGTCAATTTTCTTCTAATGTTTTAAATACCTCTTTTTATTGCATGCATTTTAATAACATACTATATGGGTCAATCATAAAAACACATTAGACAGGTAGACGCTCCTTCTTTATTAGTGCTGCACAAAGGCTGTGCTTTGCTGATCCTTTTATGTTTATAGAAGTTTATCTGGCAGGGATTAGAACAGTGAGATTATAACAGTATTCTGTCTCTAATGATGTAAAATACAAACTGGGTAATTTGAAATTAAGTGATGCCTAAGCTACATCAATTGATTGAGTTTAGAAGCAGCAGTTTCTTCTCAAAGCGGAGTTCCACCCAAAAGTGGAACTTACGCTTTTCGGAATCCTCCCCCCTCCGGTGTCACATTTGGCACCTTTCAGGGGGGAGTAGATACCTGTCTAACCCAGGTATTTGCTCCCACTTCCGGGTATAGATAGCCGCAGTATCTGCAGATATTTACGCCATGTCTGGCTCCTCCTCCGTCCCCCCCGCTGTCTTATGGGAGACACACAGGTCCCAGATGACAGCAGGGACCAGTGGGATTGCGCAGCATTATATACAAAAATAATCCTGCGCTGCTCATAAGAAAGAAAAAGCAGCTACCACAACCAACAAGGTATATATGCAAAAAACAACAAAAAGTGTAGCGCTAAATCTTATCATGCATAACCCTAGGTGGGTAGGTATACAGTGAAAGGGATCACCAATAAAAAGACCCATACATGGCTGGGAAGTCCCGTTATAGGTGTTTATGATCAAACAATAAAAAACAGTGTTGTAGTCCTTTAGATAAACAATTTATATAGATCCAATATCCCAAAGAGCAGATCAGCTCACTACCACCGAGAGAAATGAAGGCTTACCAGATGTGGTGGACCCGACAGGGCATACGCCAAATTGGGTCAGATAAGGCTTGGGTGGTAGAAAGCTGTGGATATCTGTGGTGTCGCAGATTGCTGGATTCCTCCAACTGGTATCCGGGTCCTGGACTGTGTGTGGAGTTCAAAGGATATGGGTGGTTCTGTAGGTCCCAGGGGAGAGGGGATGAGGTATTCCGTGGGTGGTTCACTCAAACCACCTGGCTACATTTCAGCAGTAATGCTGCTATAGGTACAGGCCCCTCAAACGAGCTGCTTGGATGCACACAGTCTTAGGTTCCTTGGCCGCACACAGCTTCAAGCCCTTCAACGCACACAGCTTTGGGCTCCTTGGACGCACACAGCATCTATTCACACACAGAGACATTTACTAGCAGCCACTGCTCCAACTCCACCTTCCTTCTGAATTGCGCATTGGATTGCGCAGCATGACTCGCGCATGCGCAGTAGGGAACCAGGCTGTGAAGCCGCAAGGCTTCACTTCCTGATTCCCTTACCGAAGATGGTGGCGCCTCCACCCGAGAGCCGAGGGACAGATCGGCTTCAGGTGCCGACATCGCGGGCGCCCTGGGCAGGTAAGTGTCCTTATTTTAAAAGTCAGCAGCTGCAGTATTTGTAGCTGCTGACTTTTAAAAAAAATAATTTTGGCGGAACTCCGCTTTAAAGTGTTACTAAACCCAGGAGCCTGCTTTCACAATATTTGGTCTCTCACAGTGCACAGGACATGGAAATGCAATAGTTTTAGTAACAAAAACTAGTTTTGTGACTTCTATCAGTTGCTAGTAAAGCTTGTGGGAGGAGTTTTCATACTGCACTGAGCTGTCCTATCAGGATCCTGAACCCCTGACAGTGCTGAATGGCCCTGTCCTGATCACATGCACTCTCCCAAGAAAAATACCTCTCTAGCAATACACACCAAACTGAGCATGTGCAGCCTGACTCTAAAAGCTGTGTCTTATCCGGACATGTTCTGGAGTCAGTGGAAGAAGGGGTGGATCAGAGAAGACATGATCAAACAGCCTTTTTACACAACGCAGAGGATTAACACTTAGTGAGAATAACAAGCATGATTTACTGCATATACTGTACAGACTGATTTTACTGTTGTGGGTTTAGTAACACTTTAATGGCATGAAAGAGATACTTGTTAATGGCAAATAATACGACTAATTAAGCTTGGTACACACATATTAAATATCTGCCGGTACAGCAGGAATCAGCCAACTTTTTGTATGTGTGTACTGTCTGTTCAGCAGAAGCTCGTCTAATGGCTGGCTTCTGTCAAACAGTCTTGCTGGAAAACCAGCCAATGGCTGCAAGTGCTGATCAGTGTATTCTGGTAAAGGGGGAGGCCTACCTATGAGAAAACAATAGCACAGTGGAAGAGAACCCTGAATCACACTTTGTTGTGTTGATGAAGGGTTCTGTGATACCCCTGTATATCCAGCTTTAGTTTTAATGGTGCAAGGCATTTTAATTTATGTGAAGTGTGAAATGTAATTATAGGCTTGCTTTTAAACAAAGTAATATCAGGTATCTGTAATTCTGAAATTTTGCAAGCCTAATTAAGCTTTTTGTCTTGACAGAACTACATTGGATGATATTTGAAGAACACAGAACATTAACAGTGGCCAATATAAATTAGAGATAGAAATATATAAAGCCATACAGAAAACAGTGAATTAAATGTGGCAAAATATCTGGATTATTATGTCATCCAAGTGGCTGTGTCAAATAATAAATGTATCAGATATTTTATTGCTTAATGATTGTTTTTTTTTATAAAGTTTTTTGATCCACACTATTCTATTTACAGCACTTTTCCACCATTGAAGGTTGGGGAGAGGATGGATTAGATATTTAGAATTTGGATTACTATCAGGAAGATTTTGAATTTAAAAGTTTGTTCTTTGTGAGCACAACTTCATCACAAAGGGTTATTGAAGCTGCCACCAGTCTGTAATTTATAAATATTTTCAGCAAATTTTACCTGTAAATATTATTACACAAATGAATATATGCCAAATTATGCAGCACATTATATATTATACATTTACATCAATCCATGCCCTCATAGGGCTTACCATCCAAGGTCCCTATCCCACACGTATACATACACAGACTAGCATACACAGTACTGCTGTACATGCCTTACCAGCCAGGCTGCATGCTTGGACAATGGTCTAGTATGATTTCTTTTTGTTCAGGGTACGTTCACTTTTTTTTAGTTTTGCTTGCTGACAACTTTGAGCTCATGCATTCAATGACATCCCCTGTGATCCCCGGTCACTTTGTTTACATCTAGAATCAGGCTGGGGATCAGAACTGTAATTACCTGCAAATGGTTTTAAATGCTTTTCTTCTACTTAGATGTTGCTTTCTTTTTAAAACATAGTACAGGTGTGCCACTTTACAGGCAGGTTTGGGGCATCGATCAAACATGTTATTTAACCTCTTCCCACCCGCACTATAGCTTAAAGAGGGCTACAGTGTGGGTTGACTTTGTCGGGAGGGTGTCATATAATGTTCTCCCATGATCGCACTCTGTGATCGCTGTGTCCTTAGGACACAGCTGATCACAGATTGGGTATAGGGACAATCACAGCGTCCCTTTACCATGTGATCAGTAGTGTCCAATCACAGCTGAACACGATGTAAACACAAGCCGGTTATCGGCATTCCTTTCCTCACACTGACAGCATGGAAGTTTTCCTTTCTTCTTCCCCTTAATTGTCGGTGGTTCATTGTGGGAGAAATACAGGTGGAGAGATTGAAATGAGCAGAGTGGAGAGAGATACAACATCACGCTATTGCAGACTTGGAAACGGATCATCCACATGGGTTGGAGAAGATATTAACAGGCTGAGAAGTTGGAGTCCACGGAGTAATAATAATCCAAATATTTAATTCTGTGCAATTGCTGGTTTATAATTTTACCAGCCACAACTGTTGGTGAGTCACTTTAGAACTTTTCTGATGTAAAGAGCACATTAGCCATCTGAATCTAAGAAATGTTGGATCACGCTTTTTCAGCCTTTTGATTGAGAACTGGGATTTGGGTTTTGGAACTTTTTGGACTTTTTTTGCACGGATGCACTTTGGGGGATATTAAGTGATTTTTTTTGTTTGTTTTTGTTTTAAGAAAATATTTCAATAATTAACCATATATAAAAAACTATTTATTTTTTTACAAATAATTATGGCACATATATGGTCTTGCACAGTTTAAAGATTAGGTGTATATAAATTCAGTCATTTTTTTTTAGTTTTATACACTTATTTTTTATTTGTTTTCAACACATTGAATGTTGCGTTATCACGGACATTTATTCAGTGAATAAGCACTTGTACTTTATTTAGATTATTATATAAAGAATTTTTTAGTTTACTAGATTTCACATTTTATTAATATTATTTAAGTTATTCCACATATAAGAGGCGGGGTAGATTGTTTTAGTGAAGGGCTGAGATTTTTGAACCATATAAAGTCCATCTTTTTTAGAATTAATACATATTTGGTACAAATTGTTAACACATTTGTAGATATTCCAGAGCTTTGCGCTGCAAATTTATTTATTGCAAGTGGTTAAAGGAACTGGACATATTTAGGGTTTTTTTTTAAGCCTTAATTAAAGAGCTGCTACATGCTGAATGGCATTTTTGTTGCATTGGTACCCTTTGCCCAGTTCTCTATACCTATTGTTGTCAATCCCTTGCCTATTAGCCTTGAAAATGGCCAACACTCATTTGCAAAATTCATCCCCAACAGACATCAATAGGGTTCAGATTAATGTTCATAATTTCTTATATAAGATAAATGGTAAATAAAATAAGTATGAGCATATCACTATAAATACTGGGTATTTATTATTGTCAGAATTACTGATGATGAGGGCCCTGATCCATGAAGGGTGTTAAAATGTAAAGTGAAACCCGTGATGACTATATGAACAGTTATGATTTCTTTGTAATAACTTCTCTTACATGCTATAATTATTCATGTCCATATGTCACTAACATTATTTTTAAAGAATTTGTTATGACCAATGAAGTGTTTTGCTCATATATACCTGTTTGATTTGTGAGCAGCTTGGTCCAACAGGTCAAAAATTGCTGGATTTGAGAGATATTGGATTCCATTCACAAAATTAACTTGCATGAGATATTTAGGAGTCAGGACACATTTTGCCTAAAAATTGCATGCGATCCTGAAACTGTCAATTGACTAGACCATTTTGCAGTATTTACAGAGAAACACTGAAAAAGCTTGGTAAATACCACATGAAAAGGCGTTAAAATACTCCCAGAAGGAAAAAAATAATTAAATGCATGAGGAAATTAGGTAGTGGTCCAGACATGTGGTATATGTGGAATGTGTACTTGCTTACAGGCTCCATTCGCATCTGAGTGATGTTCTCGTGTCATGTTTTTTGCACTTTTTTCATGTGTGTTTTATAGAAATTGTGGTAAAATCGCACCGCATTTGGGTGGCATTCCAAATGAATGGCACCTAAATGCGCGTTGCATGATTTGCCGTGAGTTCAAAATGATTTGGATTCATGAGCAGAATCGTGTTGATTCTACCAGGGATTCCAAATCACCAAGTGTGAATGGGGCCTTCATTTTAAAGCTGTGTTATCTGAATGACTTATTAAGATATATTTATTTTTAAATTATATGAATGATGTATAGCTGCATAGTAGATGCAGGTTCAATTGTTTCACTATACAACATTTACATGAAAAATCACATGTTTGATTACCATTTAATTATAAATAACAATGATTGTGATTTATAATTAGGACAAGAATAGATATTGGATAGGAGTGGGATTTTAAAGGTGCTACATCAATTAGCCAGACATAACAGTTAAAATTCAATAACATTTATTACAAATCCATATTAAAAACCATTGTAAGTAAGGGCGTGGCCTGACCTTGCATGGTGATGGAAGCATAATCCCAGAGCTCCTGCCACCACAGGAATACCCTGACTAAAATTGGTGGATTTTTCACCTCAGACTACACACAAATTATGGGGACTGCCTCCCGAAATTCCTTGACATCCAGATCCCGCTCCCCCGGGAACTAAACGGGGGTTTGAACCACAACATCCCGGAGATGTTCCACTCCTACAGAGGGAACATGGCGTCTTCCCGCCATGGATCGACTCACACGCAGCCCCTGCCTTCACCGCAGACGGAACCAACACCATCTCTCCCGTCACATATCCAAACACGCAGGGACGGCATTGAACTTTCCCCACAACCTCATCTAAGTATGCATGACCTGCGGATGATTGCGGATGATATAAAGGATACCCTCTCTGCTGCCATCTCCGAGCTCAGACTGGATATACGCACCTTAAATGACAGAGTCCTCAACGTTGAAAAAGCCGCGGTCCGCCATGAGACGATTCTAAGCAAAGCCGCCACCCATATTGACTCACACACGCTGCAGATGAGCGACATGCAGCGCCATTTGAAAGACCTCGATAACAGAGGCCGGCGCCATAACCTCAGGATCAGAGGCCTGCCAGAAACGATCGAGGGAGACCGTATGCCCCCTGCTGTGGTCAGCCTTTTCAATAGCATCCTCAACAAACAGTAGACATGTGCATTCGTTTTCGTCCGAATGCATTTTCGTCTGAATTTCAGGTATTTTCGTTATCGTTTTAACAAACAATAACGAAAGTGCAGAATCCGAAAAACGAAAGATCCGACATAAACAAATGCTTTATTTTCGTTTTTGTTGCTACAACAGTTCGATATAGATAGGAGATTCGACATGATGATGACAATAACAATCTGTGTCCATCAAACCTGTGGTCGAATGTGCCTAACCTTAACTCTATTAGTCCAAGATTTTTCTACATAGAGAGAAAAGATTCGACATAGAGAGAAGAGATTCGACGTAGGGGAGAAAAGATTCGACGTAGGGGAGAAAAGATTCGACGTGGGGGAGAAAAGATTCGACGTAGGGGAGAAAAGATAAATAAAAATAATGATGATGATATATGTTATTGGCTGATTGTAACCAAAGAGGAGGAGCAGTAAAATAGCTAGAACTAAGTACACACGTACTTTGGCTTATGGTGTCTGTTGAAAGTTCTAAGAAGATTCGACGGAGCAGGTGAACTATACGGCGTCGTACAGTTTAGCGCTCCGTCGAATCTTCTTTGAACATTCGACAGACACCATAAGCCTTCAATGACAGATTCGACCTTAATTTGGATTTTCGGACGAATGCAATTTTTAACGAAAAACTAAATAAATAAAAACAAATTTCGGGAGTAACTAAATAAATGTATTTTTCGGACGAAAACGAAATTCCGAAACGAAATATTTCAGTGTGCACATGTCTAACAAACAGACCGCTTCAAACACCCGTTGCCATGGAAATAATCCACCGGGCTCTGCGACCCAAAGGAAGAGAGACAGACCCGCCACGAGACATCATTTGCTGCATTGTCGATTACAAAATTAAAGAAGAGATACTCAGACAAGCGAGGGGCAGAACATAGATTCTTCATGAAGGGCATAATATACAGATATACCAGGATCTTTCCTGGAATCACTCTACAGCATTGACGGGACCTGAAACCCCTGATGGGCACCCTCCGCTCGAAAGGCATCCAGTACAAATGGAAATTTCCATTTTGCCTTTCAGCTTCCACTCAGGGCCGCACGGCCCTTCTGAAAGTGCCAGAAGACCTACCGTACTTCTGCGGGGCCATGGGTATACCTTTAATGGATGTGCCCAATTGGTATGCAGAGTTCCGCCGCACAGTTGCTAGGAAAGCCACCCCACAGGAGGAACCCATGGAGGCACAAGACACAAGGTACCGCAGGAGAAGATCCCCTTCGGTCCTCAGGCATCTTCCCGGCTCTCGTCCTGGGTACCCGGATATCAGCCCCACTGAATCCCCAAGATCGAGGAGAGCTAGCAGGGATCGCTAACCCTTCTCAGGTATATTAAGGTTATAAGATCTCAGTTCCAGTTTGCCATGTCTGGCTTTATTTTGTTCTTTACAGTTACTTGACTTAGTTTTTTTTTTTTACACTGTTCATCTGGCCTGCTTAACTTTTGTTGCGGAACAAGCTAATGGACCTCAATACCCCCCACACACAACTCAAGTGATATCTTTGGCGCGGACTGTACACACTCGTCATGGCAGCATTCCTCAACATCCATACTCTTATCTGCCCGGCAACATCCCTCAGCGGCTGAAACTACAAGACCCTCAACGCACCTCAACACAGAGACCGCCCCCTCCAGTGCATTCTGCCCGCTCCGCCTTGTTTAATCCAACGAGACTTATACAATTTACATCGCTTCTTGCTCTGATGGACTCCGGCTACCATGCCCCGCACGAGATATGGATTTCCTCCCACAGAGTGCTAGCACCGCCCTCCAAAACAGATCCACGTCTTTGGACTTCGTCCGATTATAGGGCATGGAACTCCACAAGCCGGATCAAAGAACGTGGCTCATCACAGCTCGCCAGAACCGGACTCTAACTCTTCCTCCTTTTCAGACTCTAACCCGTCTAGCACAGACTTCTAATCCAACCCATCCACCTGTCAACTACCAGCGCCTACTGTCTCTACTCGCTGCTACATCCCGCTATGGAAGAGAGGAGAAGGATCCTGGATCCTGACCCTACACGACTGCCACTGCATCAGCCCGCAAGTATAGTTGTGCTGCAACACTCCCAATAGGGGACAGGTACCGCATGTACTGACATTTAGCTACCTTACAGTAAACTATCTACTTTAAGGCACCCCGTTTGCCTACAAACTTTGGCTAGGTCCTCATAAAGTCCATAGTTCATTTCTTGTTTTTTTTTTTTTTGGTTCTGTTTAATAGGTTTTGTGGTTCAGTGCTTTTTTTGACCTGGTTCCTTCACTCAGCCTGGATGCCCACAGCCATTTGATACCCCCCCGATTAAGAGGAGCCGGCCGTGTCATCTGCGACCTTACATGACATGTAATGAGACTGAGTGTGGGTCTCAGCACCTCGATTAAGCATGTTTTCATAACGGCTTCCTCATTGCTATGACTAGCCCACGCTTCGTTCCCACATAGCATTACATTGTTGCATGTGTTGATTACTTACACAAACCTGTTATAGTAGCTATTCGCTTATTCCTCCTTCATTGTACTCCATCACCCTGTGGCGGTGGACTATCATGTATCCATAGTCATCCTTCACCGCTTTGGTTCTAGCCAACAACCAAACAGTCGCGTTGCCGGGTGCAGTCACCCCTTGACAGGTGCTCACATTGTGCACGCATCGTACCCTACCGATCCATTGTAAATATAGAGGTTGGGGGACAAACCCCTCCTCACCTCATTGGTTGCCCCAGGTGTCCCTTTTGCCTCCCCCCAACGAACCTCAAAAGTAACAGCATATCACCTCCTTCCTCTGTCCCTCCCATCCTCTCTCTCTCTAAACCCATGGCTGACGCCGCGGAATCTCGAAATACCCTACGTGATACACGCCTACACTCGCAGACACTTAAACTTCACTCGATCAACATACAGGGCCTGAATACCCCAGAAAAAAGGTGAAACTCCTATACTCCTTGCAATGATCAAAAACACACATAGCCCGGGGGCGTGGCCTGATGCTACATGGAGTAGGAAGCCTGTCGAGGAGCTCCAGACATTGATCCTGCAATCCATAGCATCCTGAGCTCCACGGACGAAATTTATACACCTTACTTACCTTACCTATCGTCCAGGACTCGGGCCAACATGTCCCCGCAAAAATCCCAGAAATCTACTGCAGCTAAATTGGCACAATACCGCCGACAAACCGGTGAGGACCTGGAGGAAGATGGCTGCGCGACACAGTCCGGGGAGGAGAGACCGGCGGGAGATACAGATAAACTTTTGGAAGCAATTACATTCTGTCGTACATCGCTGACAGCTCAAATAGAAGAAGTGAAGGTGGATATCTCCCTGATCAGACAGGATTTGCACAAACTGCGAGATCGAGTCAGAGCAACAGAGACTCGTATCAGCGATGTAGAAGATATCATCCCGCCATTACAGGCTGATTCAGGCCGCATGCAACAACAAATTCAACAGCTTTTCACCAAGCAGGATGAGATGGAGAATAGGCTTAGAAGATGCAAACTGCGGCTGATCGGCCTGCCTGGGGGGCTGAAGGTAGGGATCCCACCAGTTTCCTGGAACAGCTATTAACTACAACTTATGGGAGAATGGCCTTCTCCCCTATGCTGGCAGTAGAAAGAGCTCATTGCATGCCGGCCAGGCTGCCTCCTCAGGGAGCACCTCCCCCCCGCACATTTATAGCCAAACTGCTAAATTTCAAGGACAGGGACGCTGCACTAAGATTGGCCAGAGAAAAGGGTAATATTCCATTCGGTAACGTCAAGGTCGCCATTTTCCCGGACTTTTCGGCGGAAGTCCAGCACCGCCGACAGGGATTCATGGAAGCAAAACGCAAACTAAGAGATAATCATCTCAAGTACGCCATGTTATTTCCCGCCAGGCTACGAGTGGAACATGACGGAAAAGCCTCCTTCTTTGAAGATCCGGGAGAATTGATTGCATGGCTGGAACGCCGCAATACCACAGCAAAGACTGACTGACCTTACCGTGAGTACAATATGTAATCACCTTCCTAACCTGTAAGGTGTCCTGCACTGGGCTGCATACAATGACATGCTTTCTGTAGACCTAATACCCCTTTTCTCACCTCTTTGTGGGTTCCGCGGCTAGAGGGACTAGTTCACTACTTAGCTACCCCTTATTTTGGAACTTTATAGTCGCTTTACCCTAATGGTTTGAGTCACATCACCCCTCAGATTGCAACAAGTCTTATCCATGTCAATAGCCGTGAGCAAACGTTAATTACTGAGGATTCTAGACTTTACATAATCCCAGGGTTTGTGGGATCATCACCTATCCTATTCGCCACGTTGGCGGCTGGAGTCTTACTATCTGCATGTAAGTTGCAGCAAATTTTTGCCCCACGCATCATTAAGGAAACCAGTCATCGTGCAAGGGATCCGACAACTAACACCTATGTGAGCTTATATGTGTGCGCCTGGAACAGTACTTATTTACCCTGTACATGCCGACCCTCTTGGGAAAAACTCTGTTATGTTCCAGGAACTATATGGATTTCCATGCTTTCTATCCTACGTAGGATGAAGCAAGCTGTTTTTTTCTGGAACTCAATCAAAGTTTTGTTTTGGGATTGTGCCCGCACCAGTTTGGGACAGTGCAGGGCGGGGTGGGGGGTGGGGGGACTGTTCACATGGTTCACGTTTAAACCATATAATACATTTTGGAAGCAAGGTCCAAATCAATGCCCATCTGGGAGTAAGTTGGCTGATGTTAAAATCATCTTTTATTGGATAGCATTGTCTATAATTCAGGAAGTTGCATGGAATATGATGTCAGTAAAGTGTATACTTGATATTTCTGGGTTATATTTAACTGCAATTGACCTAATATGGCATCTTTGAAGTTCCTTACCTGGAACGTAAGAGGACTGCGTGAGACCATTAAACGCTCCGCAGCCTTCACGTTCCTTAAGAAACAAAGGGCGGACATCATGACGCTGGTTGAGACACATGTGGAGGGCAGACTACAGATGGCCCTCAGACGTCCTTGGGTGGGATGGTCATTTCATTCAACACACACATCTCACTCTAGAGGGGTATCTATTCTTGTAGCAAAATCAGTACAATTTGAGCTTGGGGAAATAAGCACAGACTCACAAGGCAGATATGTATTTATATCCTCCAAATTGTTTGGAGAACCCTTTCTTCTTATGGCCTTTTATATCCCACCTCTGTTCTCCATCAATATAATTCTTGAGGGTCTCGCATTTATGGCCAGATACCCTGCAGTCCCAGCAGTGTGGATGGGGGACTTCAACACCACCATGAATGATACCCTAGATAGACTTAGACCTTCGTCAATAAATGCAGGGAAGATTGGGGATAACAGGTTGTATAAACTCACTTCATTTATTCATCTAATTGATACTTGGAGACACAGATTCCCACATACACACGCTTACTCATGCTTTTCCTCCACTCACAATTCAATGTCCCGCATTGACTATATTCCTATATTCCAACAACTTCTACCCAGACTTTTGACAGTGTCCTTTGGACCTAGATTGTTATCAGATCATAGCCCATACATGATGACAATTTCTGTGCCCCCTAACAGACCGCCACGAAATTGGCGCCTAAACCCATTTTGGCTAACCCTACTACCAGAAGATGAGTCTCTCACGAGAGAATGGACTCATTTTTTTAAGGATAATGTTCATTCTGCCTCTATGCTGGCTATATGGGATGCGTTCAAACTTCCTGTCCGTATGACCCTAACGTCACACATTAATAGGATCAAAAATGATTCTGTGGAAGCAATTGAGAAAGCTGTGAGGGAACTACACTCGTCAGAGCAGACATACATAACCGACCCCTCTGTAACGAACGCGAATGCACTAAAACTCCAGATGAGAATGGTGTCTTAGATGCAGTATGGAAAAGCCAAACAGAAATTGTTTTTTACTAGACAAGGATGGTTCAAGCATTGGGAAAAGGGCTGGTAAGCTTCTTGCATACCTGGCTCAAAACGAAAATAAACCTCCTATTGTTATATCCCTGCATGATCAGGGTGGACCACCAATCACAGACCCATCTGCTGTTGCCTCAAAATTCCGAGACTTTTTCAAAGATCTTTATTCATCAACAGTCTCTGAGGATACGGCACCTATGGATCACTTCTTTGATAACATCTCACTACCCCGTCTCTTGAAGTCCCAAGTGGAACTCCTTGAGGCACCCCTCAAAGTTGAGGAAATAGCCATTGCTATTGCAGAATTTGCCAGATCCAAATCCCCAGGCTCGGACGGTTTACCTATAGAATTTTACTCCCATTTCTCTGAGACACACACCTAAATTACTTGCCCTCTATAATTCTATGTTTGAACATTTAACAGTACCTCAGTCTATGCAAGAAGCCAAGATAGTCCTCATACCCAAGCCCGGCAAAGACCCCGGTTACCCAGAGTCTTATCGTCCCATCTCTCTACTACAGGTAGACGTTAAAATACTGGCCAAAGTACTCTCCAAACGTTTAAATCAAGTAATACTATCCCTAATTCACACAGATCAAGCAGGGTTTATGCCAGGCCGCAACACCTACTTTAATCTCAGGAGACTATTTATCAACCTTCAAGCTATACATGAAAATGTAGGGACAAGAGTAATAGTAAAACTAGACAGAGCCAAGGCGTTTGACTCGGTAGAGTGGAAATACCTTTGGCGATGCATGAATGGATACGGTTTTGGACCAAAATTTACCAGATGGGTTCAACTATTGTACCAACAACCCAAGGCTAGAGTGGTGGCGAATGGGTGCCCGTCTCAGGAGTTTGACCTCAGTAGAGGCACGAGACAGGGCTGTCTTCTTTCCCCACTGTTGTACGCTTTAGCCTCAGAACCCCTCGCCGTGTCCATTCATGCAGACCCTGAGATCAAAGGACTAACGCTTGGGCCACTAACAGAAAAAATCAGTCTCTATGTGGACGATACTCTGCTCTACCTGGCAGATTCTGGGCCCTCTCTACACAAAGCTCTCCAATTGATAGAACACTTTGGAACCTTTTCTGGTTTAAAGATTAACTGGGGGAAATCTCAAATACTACCAGTCGATAGCTTTCCACCTTCAAAATCCCAAACTCAATTGCCACTTGAGAGAGTAGATATGATAAAATACCTAGGTATATATATATCTAAAACCCCAGCTGACTACATTGCCCTGAATATCGAACCATTATATTCACTAATTAAGACAAAAATCCAAATTTGGACCAAACTACCTCTAGGGGTATGGGTCCGTATTAATCTGATAAAAATGGTTCTGCTGCCCAAAATATTATATGTTCTTTGGCATACACCAGTATACCTACCCCTAAAATACTTTAAATCCCTCAAAGCTCTACTCAAACCTTTTGTATGGGGGAAAACCAGACGCAAAATTTCATGGCAAGCACTAAAAAACTCTAGTGACATGGGTGGAACGGCATTACCAGATCTTAATCACTATTACATTGCATCCCAACTGTCCCAACTCTTTCACATTGATAAGCCTGATAAAGAACGCTTCTTAGCCCTCTTATGCCCCCGTTGGGCTCAACACACAGGAGACCCAATAACAGCATTATCAGTGGGCCCAGGAAACACACAGGGAACAGAATATAGACTATCCTTACTCTATCAGTATAGAAGAATTTGGGACCTAGCATCTGCTAAGTTAGATATACCCTCAAACAATGACTACACCCACTTTGGCACAATAACAAACTGCAAGAATTTTACAACATTCAGAACTCGGAGATGTGGGCTACGAGAGGCATATACTACTTACACCACCTGATAACAGATGGAAAGCTGAAGACATTTGACATACTTAAAGGGAAGTTTGCACTTCCTAACCATATGTTCTTTCGCTTTCTTCAAGTCAGACATGCAACTCAGACGCAGTTCCACAATTCTATTCCACAACCCACTCTCAATCCTATTATAGCTATCATTAAAAGTACTGACCCAAAAAAGCTTATCTCTTGTTTTTACAATATGCTTTCCACCCCAATATCTGCAAAACTGCCATATACACTAAAACCACGATGGGAAAGAGAGGTCGGGCCACTGGAAGATGAGGAATGGGAGGAGGCATTGGAGACATGTAAAATGGTATCCCCTAAGCTCTCAGACAGGCTTTCCCAGATATATATAATTCACCGAGCTTACCTTACCCCTGTCAGGGTTGCGAGATACAAACAGAATCACCCCACTACATGCCCGATGTGTGGCAATGAAACTGGCACGTTTTCCACCTTATATGGGCTTGTCTCAAAATACAAGAATATTGGAAACAAATAGTCACCTTTCTTTATGATGTCATGGGGTCTCCACTAACCCTCGACCCGAAACAGTGTCTTTTAGGGATATTTCCTAATGTGTTGGATAAATTTACGCAAATATTCCTTCAAGAAACACTATTCTCAGCTAGAAAACTGATTGCTAGGAAATGGATGAGACCCGAACCTCCCAATCTGACAGATTGGAAAAGAGATATAAACACGACCCTTCAATATAAAAAATTCCTTTATATTCATAGAGGTTGTCCAAATAAATACAGTAAAATATGGGACAAATGGATACAGGAACCCACAACTTGCACATAAACAATATGCAACCAGTAATAATGCAAATGGGTACCGTAAAATGGTGCTGATAACACTCTTATTTAAATTACTTTATACTGCCACATATGTGCCTTCCGTATATATGACACTCTGATATATGTACTGTAGCTCTATTACTAGTAATACTCTCTAAATGTTTACAAGTATGTGAAAGACTACTTCATACATGTAATGTTTGACCTTGCCAAATAAAAACTTTTGAAAAATTAAAACACACCTAGCCCTTATACAGGAGACACACTTTAGATCGGATACTATCCCTAAACTACAGAATTACTTTCCCATGGTTTACCATGCCTCCAACGCAGGGGCCAAAACCAAAGGTGTTTCCATCTTACTTTCCAAACATTGCCCCTTTAGGTCACTGAAGTCAAAAGAGATCCACAGGGCAGATTCCTGTTCCTCAAGGGCAATCTACACCATAGGCCCGTTACCATAGCTAATATATACAGGTACGCCCCCAATTCTCACCAAGTTGCATTCTTTCGAGCCACACTCCAACAACTCATAAGCTTCCAATCTGGGACTTTGATAGTCGAAGGTGACTTCAACGTAGCACTGAACCCCTCTCTGGACACCTCAGGATACTTGGCATACGCTCCATCCCACTGTGAAGGATTTTACCTTCTTCTCCGCCCCACACAACAAATATTCTAGGATCGACCACTTCTTTCTTTCACAAAATGATCTGTCCCACCTCATGAAAGCCACAATCGATCCCATGGTGCTCTCGAACCACAACCCCATTTCCATGACAATAACCTTTCCAATGACTCAATCCAGATCCAATATCTGGAGGCTTGATAACTCCCTCTTGACTGACCCTGCTAACGTACAACAGATAACCACAAGCCTCTCACACTATTTCACGGAAAATGCGTTGGAAGACATCTCTCCCACCACCACATGGGCCGCACATAAATGTGTCATACGAGGGGAACTCATCTGGCACTTGCACCGCCCCGATAAAGATTGGATCACACTGGAGGACTCATTTGCTAGTACACCACTGTCCAACCCATGGATTAATCAAAAATCCGCCTCTAAAACATACATGTCTCATCCACTTATCAGAGCTACATTGCAAATCTTTAGAGTAGCATGCAAGTCTCTAGCACTTACACCCTCCCCGGGACCTATGACCCCACTGGACCATAACCCAGATTTCCCTCTAGGCCTAGTATTGAAAGACCAGACCAACCACTTACACAACTCACACGCCCGGGCACAACTCTTCTTTCACAATGGTGAACTACTATCCCACCAATCCGTGTCCACTAAATTTCCGGAATATAACATTCCCTTTTACACATACCTACATGCTGGAGATGCAACTCAACCAAAGGCACTCTCATACACATATGGTTGGAATGCCCCCTCATCCAACCATTTTGGACAGAAATACAATGCATGATGATGCAAATTACCACCTACACCCCATCTTTCACTCCTGCACATTACATGCTACACCACACCCCCGTGTCTCCCTCTGCCTACAAAAAATCCCTTACTATACACCTCATTAACACCGCCAACCTCTGTGTCCCAGCCCTATGGAGGAACTCAACCCCCCCCCCACGGTGGAAGATTGGTTCCGACGGGTGGACAGGATTGCGGAAATGGAAAAACTCATTTGCCAAGCAAAAGATAATCCAATCAAATTTAATGACACATGGGCATGTTGGCTCCACTTTAGGGAGTCAACCAAGCAGTCCAAGCAACCCGCCTGCTCACTTCCACTGCCAGGAGTACAATAAACGGATCCCAATCCTCATATAGCCCCGGATCTTCTCCCCATGGCTTCCTCCTGCACCTCCCCTTACACATACATAAATAGCCAGCATCCATAATAATGCCTGTACGCCTCCCACTTCTCCTCCCCGACCCTAGCCTCCCCCCTTTCTGACCCAGATAGAGGTTCAAACTGGAAACATTATTGGACACCCTCCTCCACTTTTCTCAGATAAACCGTAAACCCCACTGGGGCGTACTTTTAGGCTTTGAAATACCGAACATGCCTAACCCTCACACAGGCACCTCTGGCTCCCACCCATTCACAGCACGGTCCCTATAGGGGTGAATGGGTCCTGGGAAGGCCGTATTGGTATATACCAAACCACCTCTTAAGCACACACACTTCTTCATCCCTACATGCAGAAGACCTGCGAAATCCTCATACACTACTCTTACAACTTAAAGGAACCTTCACACTCAAGCCCAGAGAGGCCCCTTGATGTTTAGCTTCACATAGTCAATAACACTAATCTCAATATGGTGCTTCATGAGAACCATGTCATTCAGATGGCTTTACTTAATGTTCCTCTGCTGGTTAATTTAAACTATAGAAGTTGTATCGTACCTGCTTCTTGTCTACTGTATTCTTCTTTCTTCATATGTTAAATACAAGCTTGTTTTTTTGACAAAATTCAATAAAAAATATTTGAAAAAAAAAAAAAACATTTAAAGTTTTCCAAATTGTTTTGGTTAACATCCTCTATAGATTAGAAAATATAAGAAACCGCGCTACATAAACTTAAATAATAAAGAGATAGATGTACATCAAACTAATGAGTCCATCAGGAACAAAATGATGTCGATTGTTGTCCGACAGCAGATCACCATGGGACACAGATCTTCATCCCCAGCAATAGTGACATCACACTCAATTCACCATGGAAAGTAGTGTTAGAGACAGGACAGTCCTTCACCTTTAAAACAACTGCCTCTTACCAGCTCCCTTGATCTCTGGTCAGGAGATCAAATACGCCTTTTAGCTTATAACCCAGCCACAGTCTCAAATAGGGATGGATGTGAAGTCAGATCAACTCCTCCTATTGTCCTAAATGACCCACAAACAGCTTGTCCAATGGCCAGTCATATAAAAGAGAAAAGGGGCTTCCATAGTGTAAAAACGTATAAGATTTTATTAATAAAAACAGTAATGCACTCACATGTATATGAAATGCTTCAGGCAATAATGGATAAACGAGACGGCCGGCTCTCTCTGCAATCGCCTGTAGCTTCCGGGACTGCGTGTATGTGTTGTGGTGGCGTCAGCACGCCGCTCTCCCTACGTCGTTTCGTCAAACCTGACGTCGTCCAGGGGCACGGGCGGCGTGCTGAACACCACCAATTATAGTTACATAGTTAGTAAGGTTGAATAAAGACACCAGTCCATCCAGTTCAACCCGAGTGAGTCTACAATTATCCCTATTTATTTAAGGTACCCATATAGCGCCGTCAATTTATGCATCGCTCCACACATACATCGTACACTCACGATCCCTACCCTCAAGAAGCCCACAATCCAAGGTCCCTAAACTTACATTCATATACTAGGGCCAATTTTGGACAGAAGCCAATTAACCTACCAGCATGTCTTTGGAATGTGTGGGAGGAAATCGGAGTACCCAGAGGAAACCCACGCAGGCATAGGGAGAACATGCAAACTCCAGGCAGGTAGTGTCGTGGTTGGGATTCAAACCAGCGACCTTTTTTACTGCTAGGCGAGAGTGCTACCCACTACACCACTGTGCCGCCCAATTATATGCCAGTTGATTACAAAAGGAACCGCCCAGTCCTGAGGTCCGAGCAGTAAATGATACGGATGCCGCCATATTGCAATGGGGCAGACGCCAGTGTATTGCCAAGGAAAGACCCCGATGTTAATCTATGTCCTCCCTTAACTAAAACTGTGTACCATACTGTTGTTTATATATACACAGTCCATAGTATAAAGGACTGTGTATATCAATTGTGCATATAACTAATCATTTATAAATAATATATAAATGTACCACACGGAACATAGTGGCGGCATCAAGTGGCCAAAATTTATATGGCCTGGCCTAAATCTTATGGTCCATTTGTGGAGTCACCTAGATGCATCAGTTAAAATTTTAAAAGGCAAGAGATGTTACTAAAAACCATAAATTAGTGTATCATTCACTGACCTCCCCCTGTGGAGGGAAAGGACAGGAAGGAAAAAAGGGAAAGAAAACAAAAGAATTATAATTAAAAAAGAAATAATGTATTAATATTTGGCCGGGTTACATAAAACCTACAATATTAAACGGCAAATGTAATACAAGTCCATCTAGAAAGTTGAATAAATCACAAATAGGCACAAGCGTATCAAATCGCTAGGGCCCATGTATTCGCTAGGTAAATCATCATGTTGTCAGATAATCTACATTAATTGATACCCTATAAATCAATCCAAAAAATCCTATAATCAGAAGATAACTAAAAAATTAGAGGCATATATGCACCATCCCCATCCCCCCCCCAAAAGCTGCTAGGGACTCAGGACTGGTTTACATATAATCACCCTAGCTATTATCAATAAACGAGTTGACATCTGTATCTACATTAAGGCCATAGGGGGTGTAACACCGTACCCTATGGATCCATGCCATCTCCATCTTGGATAGTTCTCTAACCAGGGATCCACCTCTCCAATGGGCATTATATTTGTCAATGGCTAGAAAGATTGTATTGGCTGGGTTCCGATTGTGGACCTTATCATAGTGTTTGGAAACAGAATGGAATTTGAAACCCGTTTTGATATTAGTAATGCCTGAAGCATTTCATATACATGTGAGTGCATTACTGTTTTCATTAATAAAATCTATGGGAGCCCCTTTTCTCTTTTATATGACTGGCCATTGGACAAGCTGTTTGTGGGTCATTTAGGACAATAGGAGGAGTTGATCTGACTTCACATCCATCCCTATTTGAGACTGTGGCTGGGTTATAAGCTAAAAGGCGTATTTGATCTCCTGACCAGAGATCAAGGGAGCTGGTAAGAGGCAGTTGTTTTAAAGGTGAAATACTGTCCTATCTCTAACACTACTTTCCATGGTGAATTGAGTGTGATGTCACTATTGCTGGGGATGAAGATCTGTGTCCCATGGTGATCTGCTGTCGGACAACAATCGACATCATTTTGTTCCTGATGGACTCATTAGTTTGATGTACATCTATCTCTTTATTATTTAAGTTTATGTAGCGCGGTTTCTTATATTTTCTAACATCTTACATTGTGGGTATCTCACATTTCTGTAACCGCAGCTTATTATTTAATCCAAGATATAGACATCAGATCAATTTATGTATGTCACATTATACACTTTCTGACAGCGCTGTATTTTTTTATATTTTGCTTATTTATTTGAAGATACAATCCATATAGCAGCAGTCGGACACATTCTTTTGTGTTTTGCAGATGTGACAAATTTTTTGCTGTCATATTTGCATCTAGGGTGTGCTGCCAATCACTCCAGTTTCTCCTTATAGGACGGACTGGTGTTCTTGGATAGCACATACAATGGACATCTTTGAATACAGGGCAACCAAGGTCGTCAACACAGATGGTGTATTTGAAGTTTACAATGACAGGGAGAACGATCTTGGAGGTTTTTTTGTCAGATTAAAAAACCTTACAATCTCTGAAATACACACGCAATGGGATGTGGTTTTCTTAGAGACATACATTAAGACAGGTATGGTCCCAAGAAGCCTCCGATGGGAAGTTTGCCCCCAAAAAGGAGAATCGGAACTGGAAGAATGGTTCCGTTACTTCAATGAGGCAGGGGTTAACTTCCTAAGATTTTTAGTAGCCAGAAAGAAGAGCAAACTGACCAGACTAGACGGTGAGATAAAAGCCCTTAAGGATAGTCTTTTGCCCTATAAAGAAGTCGAGGAATACAAGGAAAGAACCATTAACTTATTAAAGACATTAGATAAAGAATAAAGGGAACAAAAATTCAAAAAACGTAAGAAATACAATAGAGATTATGGGGATTATCAAGCTAACAATGTGTTTGCATGGCAAAGAAAACTGGCCATGGAAGCAAGTGGCGGACAGGAACCGTCTATGGAAGTTACTGTACAAGGGAGTGAGGTTCCATCACACCCCCCGGGTCAGAACCAACACCCCCCATCTAGGAATGGTGCACAGAGAACTCCTAAGAAACCCCATGTAAATAACAAACAGTCTAAAAAAGGTAGACGAGTATCCTATCAATCACCCCAGAGACCAGCCGTTTCCAATAGAGGGGGCCAACACACACGAAAGGCTGGGGGATATCAGCAGTATAATCAGAATGGGAATCGCGAACGAAGGCAGTCTCAACCATATAATCCAAATCAGCATCAGAATTATAGGACTACTCCATATTCTGATACCAATCATGATCAACCAAGGTATAATGAATATGGCTATGACACACAATCTAGCCAACATCATTATGGTGACAATCCCCAGCACTATAACACGGAGGGGGATGAGGATGAAGTGGATTATGGGGTGGATACGCGTAACCGCTTTTACCCTTTGAGGGATAGAGCAGGCCCTATCCACTATGATAGAGGGGACTACCCCAATTATGAACAGGGATATTACAGATCAGTAAAGGACCGGCCTACCAACACCCACGGCAGGAATCAGGAATCCCATCCTTGGGGTTTTCCCAGACCCAATCAGGGAATAAAAAGGCCGGTAGAAAACAAAGAGGAACCAGAGGGGGGAGGAGAGCAAGACACAAAAAAGATAAGGATGTAAGGGCCAATGGGATTTTCAATCTTAGCACCCAAGTTTTAACCCAATCAGAATTGGCGCTATTAAATAAGGGTTTGAAATTTGCACCCCCAAAAAAGCTAAACAAATTCCAAACATATATGGACGTCCACAAATACGTCCGAAGGATCAACATTAAAAGATATTTTGCCAATTGTTCAGAAGGATGTAGGCTACCTGTCTTACAGGAGTATCAACACACTGGATTAGCCAATGCCTCCACCTTCAACCCTCCGGGCACTTTGGCACCCTCATTGAGGGTGTTCAGGGACGTGGTCCTTAGAGACCTAGATTCCCTTAAAGTGGCCAACCATAGGATGACTAGAACATTGAAGGAAGGATTGGATTCCCTCTGTAATAATAAGGGGATTGTAATCCGGCCCGCAGATAAAGGTGGTGGGATAGTTATTCTAGACAGGAGTGATTATTTACGGGAAATGTCTAACATCGTGGGAGATCAGGATACGTACACCCCCTTACCTGGAAATCCGGTGATTAAATATAAAAGTGATCTTGAGAAATTGGTCACTAAGGGGTTTCAAGAAGGGATACTCAATGATAAAGAAAAAACTTTTTTAGTCCCTAGGGCCCCAAGAGTTCCGATTATGTATTGTTTGCCGAAAATCCATAAAAGTTTGACTTGCCCCCCGGGACGACCTATAGTCAGCGGCATTGATTCGGTCACGTCCCGGGTGGGTAAGTACATAGACTTTTTTTTGCAACCCCTGGTACAACAAATGCCGTCCTACATAAAGGATACAAAGCATGTGATTAATTTGCTGTCCCAGTTGAAACCCAATAGTAGAACATGGTTGGTGACGGCGGATGTAACTTCATTATACACTATAATTCCACATCATTTAGGATTTGCAGCCATTAAACATTTTTTGAACAGCCTTTCCAAAATTCCATCAAGACAGCAAGATTACATCATGGAGCTATTGGATTTCGCGGCTAATCACAATTACTTTTGGTACAACCAGTGTTATTATCGACAACAAAGGGGTGTTGCTATGGGTGCCAAGTACGCCCCAAGCTTGGCTAATCTCTTCATGGCCAAGTGGGAGGAGGACGTCATCTATAAGGACCGTTGTCCACACCTGGTCTTTTGGACCAGGTATATAGATGACGTCCTCCTCCTTTGGGAGGGATCTATCCCTGAACTGGAAGTCTTCTTCTCTCAAGTCAATAACAATGAGAGGGGTATCAGATTCGTTCATGAAGCCAGTCAGGAAAAGATCAATTTTTTGGATTTAACCATCTATAAAGAAACAGACTCCTTTAAAACAATTACCTTCTTTAAACAGACAGATCGTAATGCGTTTATACCTCTCGACAGTTGCCATAAGGACAGCTGGCTTCAGTCGGTGCCTAGGAGTCAGTTCGTCAGGATAAGACGCAACTGCTCAAACGTTGAGGACTATAGAATCCAGGCAGACATTCTAAAAAAGAGGTTTTTGGAGAAAGGCTATGATAGAGATCCACTAGAGACCATCATAAAAGAAGTGGAAAGACGTAATAGATCTGAACTTTTAGATATGGCCCCCACAAAAAAGAAGGAGAGTCCAGTCATCCCTTTTATCACAGCTTATTCAACCCAACATTACCAGATTAGGAAAATCATTGCCAAACATTGGCACCTGTTGGGTAATGATACATTGATTAACACTTTTTTGCCTAAGAAACCCCAGGTGATATTCAGAGGGGCCCCCTCATTAAGGAATATCATTGCCCCCAATGTAGTAGACCCTCCTGGCAAGAGATTGTCTTTTTTTCAGGGTCTTTCAGGTTATCACCAATGTCGCAGATGTCAAATCTGCACATTAAATCGCATCAAAACTAAAAAAACATTGTCATTTGTTTCAACTAGTACCTCTAAAGAGCACAAAATAGAATCTTTCATCACATGTAGCTCCACGGGGGTTGTATACCTGCTTCAATGCCCGTGTGGTCTCCAATACATAGGTCGGACCAAGCGGGCCATGCAGGTACGTTTAGGGGAACACATTACTAATATCAAAACGGGTTTCAAATTCCATTCTGTTTCCAAACACTATGATAAGGTCCACAATCGGAACCCAGCCAATACAATCTTTCTAGCCATTGACAAATATAATGCCCATTGGAGAGGTGGATCCCTGGTTAGAGAACTATCCAAGATGGAGATGGCGTGGATCCATAGGGTACGGTGTTACACCCCCTATGGCCTTAATGTAGATACAGATGTCAACTCGTTTATTGATAATAGCTAGGGTGATTATATGTAAACCAGTCCTGAGTCCCTAGCAGCTTTTGGGGGAGGGGGATGGGGATGGTGCATATATGCCTCTAATTTTTTAGTTATCTTCTGATTATAGGATTTTTTGGATTGATTTATAGGGTATCAATTAATGTAGATTATCTGACAACATGATGATTTACCTAGCGAATACATGGGCCCTAGCGATTTGATACGCTTGTGCCTATTTGTGATTTATTCAACTTTCTAGATGGACTTGTATTACATTTGCCGTTTAATATTGTAGGTTTTATGTAACCCGGCCAAATATTAATACATTATTTCTTTTTTAATTATTATTCTTTTGTTTTCTTTCCCTTTTTTCCTTCCTGTCCTTTCCCTCCACAGGGGGAGGTCAGTGAATGATACACTAATTTATGGTTTTTAGTAACATCTCTTGCCTTTTAAAATTTTAACTGATGCATCTAGGTGACTCCACAAATGGACCATAAGATTTAGGCCAGGCCATATAAATTTTGGCCACTTGATGCCGCCACTATGTTCCGTGTGGTACATTTATATATTATTTATAAATGATTAGTTATATGCACAATCGATATACACAGTCCTTTATACTATGGACTGTGTATATATAAACAACAGTATGGTACACAGTTTTAGTTAAGGGAGGACATAGATTAACATCGGGGTCTTTCCTTGGCAATACACTGGCGTCTGCCCCATTGCAATATGGCGGCATCCGTATCATTTACTGCTCGGACCTCAGGACTGGGCGGTTCCTTTTGTAATCAACTGGCATATAATTGGTGGTGTTCAGCACGCCGCCCGTGCCCCTGGACGACATCAGGTTTGACGAAACGACGTAGAGAGAGCGGCGTGCTGACGCCACCACAACACATACACGCAGTCCCGGAAGCTACGGGCGATTGCAGAGAGAGCCGGCCGGCTCGTTTATCCATTATTGCCTGAAGCATTTCATATACATGTGAGTGCATTACTGTTTTTATTAATAAAATCTTATACGTTTTTACACTATGGGAGCCCCTTTTCTCTTTTATATGACTGGCCATTGGACAAGCTGTTTGTGGGTCATTTAGGACAATAGGAGGAGTTGATCTGACTTCACATCCATCCCTATTTGAGACTGTGGCTGGGTTATAAGCTAAAAGGCGTATTTGATCTCCTGACCAGAGATCAAGGGAGCTGGTAAGAGGCAGTTGTTTTAAAGGTGAAGGACTGTCCTATCTCTAACACTACTTTCCATGGTGAATTGAGTGTGATGTCACTATTGCTGGGGATGAAGATCTGTGTCCCATGGTGATCTGCTGTCGGACAACAATCGACATCATTTTGTTCCTGATGGACTCATTAGTTTGATGTACATCTATCTCTTTATTATTTAAGTTTATGTAGCGCGGTTTCTTATATTTTCTAACATCTTACATTGTAGGTATCTCACATTTCTGTAACAGCAGCTTATTATTTAATTCAAGATATAGACATCAGATCAATTTATGTATGTCACATTATACACTTTCTGACAGCGCTGTATTTTTTTATATTTTGATCCTCTATATATGTTGTGATAGTATTAACAAGGCCATCTATGCATTTTCTTCTACATGTTTCGCCGCATGGCTTCTTCAGGAGGCAAAAAGCACAAAGGTATACATATAAGATACAAAACATTATTAAATGGAACAGATGCATCAGATGGGGAGATAGAAAACCCACCCACACGTAGAGCATCCACAACTAGATCCACATCAAAGAAATGCCACTAGACTGGATTAGGCTTCACCATGAGCCTGCCACATGTTCGGGATAGCTTGTGGGCCACTGCAGAGAAGGTACTATATGTCAGCCTAAATAAAATCCTATAAACATAATTCACATTGATTTATTAATGCTATTCTTATCTATTCCAGAGATGCAATTGAAGCTACATATTTCCTCACTCATATATTACTCACAACGATCATAAATTAAGCGGTAGGGGGAGCCAGAGTGTCACATACTGTAACAGAAAAAGTCAATCTATATGAATAAAAAAGAACAAATGCTATTAGGGATGTTCATAAATATAAAAGTTTTTTTATATCAGTTGTAAGGTTACTATAGTATATAATTTTGTTTTTTCATTTTTACTTTCCATTGATCTTATAATGCATATATTATAGAAAGGGATAAACAGAGGGGAATGTGTGCAATATTACAAATCAAAAGTAAACAAATCTAGGGCAGTGCTTCTCAAGCTTTCTAATGCCGTGACCCCTTGATAAAATTTCCCAAGTTGTGGGGACCCCTAACAGTAAAATTATTTTCGTAGCGTGGGTTGTCAGCACCCAAGGCAAGACAAGTAATTTGCGCCACTAACCCACAGACATTTAGCGCTCCCTGAGTCCTTTCCACTCGTACAGTATTAAAACCCCTTATGGTACATTTTAGGATGTACCACTCTTTCTCTTTGTTCTCCTTTCTTTCCTTTTTATCTCTCTCTCTATCCTAATTTCTTGTTTGTTTTGTATCCCCATCCCTCTCTCTAGCTGTCTTTCTTGTTCTTTCTCTCCCTTTTTCTTTGTTCCTCCCCTTTTTTTCCTCTCCCTTCCATGTATTCTCTATTTTTATTCCTTCTCTTATGCTGCGTACACACGGTCGGACTTTTCGGCTACAAAAGTCCGACGGACGCCGACGGACCAAGTCTGGCGGACAATCCGATCATGTGTGGGCTTCCCCGGACTTTCAGCGGACTTTTCCAGCTGCAAATCTGACGGACTTTAGATTTGGAACATGCTTCAAATCTTTACGTCGTAACTCCGCTGGACCCAGAAATCCGGTCGTCTGTATGCTAGTCCGACGGACAAAAAACAACGCTAGGGCAGCTATTGGCTACTGGCTATCAACTTCCTTATTTTAGTCCGGTGTGCCTCATCGGTAACGAATCTGTCGGACTTTTGTGTGATCGTGTGTAGGCAAGTCCGGTCGTTAGAAAGTCTGTTGAAAGTCCGCCAAAAGTCTGTCGAAAGTCTGTCGGACGGGCTGTTGGACTTTTGTAGCTGAAAACTCCGACCGTGTGTACGCGGCATTACTCCTTGGTGGTGGGATGAGTGGCAGTGCCGGCGGAGAGTTGGGATCAGTGGCAGTGCTGGCCAGGAGTTGGGATCAGGGACAGTGCTGGGGGGAGTTCTGATCTGCCAACTTAGGTGCTCTTGATCAAGGTCATCTGCTGATTTGAGAACTGTAGTGGAGACTTTTAATGACAACTCTAATTACAGGTAGTGTTATTTACTGTGTCTCCGACTTTGTGGTGTCTCGTAGCAGTGACACCTATGCCGAAATCAGGAGATAGGGTCTCCTCCAGCCCCTCCCACTTCACATTGCTCACCAGTCAGCTGACCTCTAGTCACTGCCCCCTAGCCATGTAGTGAACTGAATGGGCGGCTGCGAAGAGGCTGACTGGGCAGCCGCGGGTTCCAGGAACAGCCCTTCTGGGTGGCCGCAAGAAGGCTGGGAGAGCGGTGCGGACTTCAGGAACAGCCCAGGATTCAGTGACCCCTGGCAAATCATCATTTGACCCCCAGGTTGAGAACCACTGATCTAGTGGGACAACACTGCGCATTTATAGATATCATACAGTGAGTAGACATGTGTGATTTGTTTCGTATGAATCGAAAATTCGTACGAATTTCTGAAAATTCGTACATTCGGAAGCATCCGAAATACAAATTGATATGCTTCCGAATTTTATACAAAATTTCATTGATGAATTTCGGATGAAAATTCCGTTACAACGGAAATGTGACTGGTGTTGTCCAATCAGAGGTTTTCTTCTACTGCTGAGTAAGAGTTGGGAAAATGAACTTTTTTAATATGGGAGGGGGAGACTGGTACTGGTAGTCGATGGGAGATTTCAGAATCTGCCAAAAGAAGAATGTTCGTTAGTATTGTTTTATTATTGTCATAATAATCACGATTATTCGTTATGACGAAGTTAAAAACCCAGGAAGTCAGCACAGCACAAGGATGGTGGGAGCCCCTCATAATGTGCACAGCAGGGGTACAGCCCCAGGAGGAAGTCAGCACAGCACAGGGATGGTGGGAGCCCTCATAATGAGCACAGCACAGGGGTGGTGGGTGCCCCTCATAATGAGCACAGCAGGGGTACAGCCCCAGGAGGAACTTCCTCCTGGGGCTGTACCCCTGCTGTGCTCATTATGAGGGGCTCCCACCATCAATGTGCTGTACTGACTTCCTGGGTTTGTACCCCTGCTGTGCTCATTATGAGGGGCTCCCACCATCCCTGTGCTGTGCTGACTTCCTCCTGGGGCTGTACCCCTGCTGTGCTCATTATGAGGGGCTCCAACTATCCCTGTGCTGTGCTGACTTCCTCCTGGGGCTGTACCCCTGCTGTGCTCATTATGAGGGGCTCCCACCATCCCTGTGCTGTGCTCATTATGAGGGGCTTCCACCATCCCTGTGCTGTGCTGACTTCCTCCTGGGGCTGTACCCTTGCTGTGCTCATTATGAGGGGCTCCCACTATCCCTGTGCTGTGCTGACTTCCTCCTGGGGCTGTACCCCTGCTGTGCTCATTATGAGGGGCTCCCACCATCCCTGTGCTGTGGGTACTTTCTCCTGGGACTGTACCCCTTCTATGCTCATTATGAGGGGCTCCCACCATCCCTGTGCTGTGCTGACTTCCTCTTGGGTTCGTACCTCTGCTGTGCTCATTATAAGGGGCGCCCACCATCCCTGTGCTGTGCTGACCTTCTCCTGGGGCTCTACCCCTGGTTTGCTCATTATGAGGGGCTCCCACTATCCCTGTTCTGTTCTCATTATGAGGGGCTCCCACCATCCCTGTGCTGTGCTGACTTCCTGGGTTTGTACCCCTGCTGTGCTCATTATGAGGGGCTCCCACATCCCTGTTCTGTGATGACTTCCTGGGTTTGTACCCCTGCTGTGCTCATTATGAGGGGCTCCCACCATCCCTGTGCTGTGCTTATTATGAGTGGCTCCCACCATCCCTGTGCTGTGCTGACTTCCTGGGGCTGTACCCCTGCTGTGCTCATTATGAGGGGCCCCCACCATCCCTGTGCTGTGCTCATTATGTGGGGCTCCCACCAACCCTGTGCTGACTTCCTCCTCTAGCTGTACCCCTGCTGTTCTCATAATGAGGGGCTCCCACCATCCCTGTGCTGACTTCCTCTGTGAAGTCAGCACAGCACAGGGATGGTGGGAGCTCCTCATAATGAGCACAGTAGGGTACAAACCCAGGAAGTCAGCACAGCACAGGGATGGGGGGAGCCCCTCATAATTAGCACAGCACAGGGATGGTGAGAGCTCCCTCATAATGAGCACAGCAGGGGTACAGCCCCAGGAAGTCATCACAGCACAGGGATGGTGGAGGCCCCTCATAATGAGCACAGCAGGGATACAAACCCAGAAAGTCAGCACAAGGATGGTGGGAGCCCCTCATAATGAGCACAGCAGGGGTACAGCCCCAGAAGGAAGTCAGCACAGCACAGGGATGGTGGGAGCCCCTCATAATGAGCATAATGAGTCAGACGACTGCCATATTGAGAAAGGTATTTTTTGCTTTTTAAATTCATCATGACGAACGTTCGTAATTGTTTCGAAAAGTTAACGAACTTATCGTATTTCGTACGAATCCAAATTGAATTTCGGACACAAATTACAATATACGAATTAACCTCTAATTTGAAACGGAATGGACGAAACGAAACAAATTTATTGACGGCGCACATGTCTAACAGTGAGTGGCATTTTTTCTCCTTTGCAAAGTTTGCAAGTGGCAGAATCCAAAGTAAAAAAGGAAAAAAAATGGAAAAAAATGAAGACGAGAATCTTTACTCTATAAATTGCATGAATATTCAATTTTAATTGAGAAATATTGAATCTTAAACTCACTAAGAGATACTGGAGATTTTTTCAGACCTCTGGAAGTAAGGGGGTTCAGGAGTGGGCAAGGGAATGCAAACTTGTACCCTCTTTCCTTGTCAGGCGGGATGCATGTGTAGATGAGAGTTTGGTATATATTTTGGAATGATCGACACATCATTTTTTTATGTTGAAGGATCTGGAATGGATTTTGGACTATAGTGTACACTTTTAATTATTATTCTAAAAATCAGTAAAGTTGTATAGCTATACTTCTCTTTTTTTTGGTAATAATAACATCTGTGTAAACATCTCTTTTTATTTTTCATATAGGTAAATTATTAGGCTCAGCTTTAACCTCCCTGACGATATTAAATTAAATAGCATTTTTCTTTTGTAAATTTCAGTTTTATTGCAGTACTTTGTACTTTACTTCAGGAACTACCCAGGTTTTTCTTAAATGGAATTGGGCATTTTGATTTTTTACTTTGAAGTTGCTGCTCCCTGCAAAACTGTATTTTTTAAAAAGATTTTTTCATACAAACATATTATCCTAGAGGTGCAACGCCCACATGCTATTTGTTCTATTAGCCTTTAAAATTGTCAGAAATGATTTTAAAGATTTGGCTCCCTTTGACTTCACTGATGTTCAGCTTAACATACAAAATTTGTGAGCTGTTCAACAAACCTCCTACAAACCAAGCCTATGTACACTATGTTCAGCTCAGCACCATTCATTTAGAGATCATACTTACTATATTACAGATATGCTGTAGTGAGAGGAACTTGGAGGAGGTAGTAATAGCAGCAGCACCACCTAGCAGGAAGTGGGTGCTCTTAATTTTGTAAACATATAATCCATCACAGATAAAGGGACCTGGCTGCATGTATGCAGAAACTAGTTTGTGCTTTGCAAGTTTTGGCAACTGGTCTATCTCAGATGCCCAGTAGTCCTTAGGGTCTTTCTTTACATCTGAGATGGTTGGTGTCTGAATTGGAGCCAAAATACTTGCCGACCATCCTGCATGAGCCATGCCTATGAGTGATAGCTTGGGCCAGGTTGGCCCAATACTGTCTGAAGAAAGTTTGCAATGCCTCTGTTGATGTCTCCTGCTGGTGATGATGCTACTGTTGCTGCTGACTTGTCCACAGTGGGTATTGGAGCTGCAATAGATAGCAGAGGCATTCCTGTTTCCACCAGGAAAGATAATGTGCAAGAATCTCAGAAAAAGCTTCCTATAGTGATGTAGTTTAATGCATTTTCACATGGTGAAATGTAATCGGCAATTTTGGTCTTGTAGCATTGACCCGAGATGGAGGCAGAAGTCTCTTTGAGGGGTCATCTCGAACAAAGAGACAGACCTCAGATCAGAGGCAGAAGGTTCTTGAAGTTAATGACAATTAAAAAAACAACTAAAAAACTAAAATGCGTCAATTGTTTTATGTATCTTTATATTTGTAGTTAAGTTTTTATTTACCTATTTATTTTTTGAATTTCTGAAACTCACCATGTGTGCGTTTACCTAAGGCTAAGCCAGCCAACTGTGAATTTGCTGCTTTGGAGGACCAGGGCATTAGGGAATATCCTGAGAAATGTTCACACCAATATCACAATTTTTGTTTCAACTGTTTTTTAATCAAATATGTGTAATTTGGTACTAGACTGTTGTCGACTATTTATAATAAACTTGCCCTCTTGGACACATCTAGAGTCTCACAATTGATGTCAACCTGGCAGCGAGACGTTCCTGACCTGACTGATGAGGACTGGGAAGAGGGGGTGCAACAATACCTAACTCTGGCCATCTCCTCTAGGGATAGATTTACCCAGTTAAAGTTTCTGCATCAGGCTTATTACTCCCCATCGCGCCTTGCTAAAATTTACAAAAATAGAGCTGCCACCTGTCCAAGGTGTGGCTCAGACGATGCTGATTTTTTCCATACAGTGTGGACATGTCCAAGGATAGTGGTTTTTTGGAAGTCAGTTCTGGATGATATTAACTCGGTGGGCAAAATCAGGGTCCCCTACAGTCCTATCCCCCTCTTGTTGGGCATATGTGACTCTCTTGAGGCCCCCAAAAGGAAAAAAATATTTGTTTTTTACACAGCAATGTATGCCAGAAAGGCAATTCTCCTCAAGTGGAACCAGCCTCGACCACCCACTAAACAACTATGGCTCTCTCTCATTAATGCAGCCCTGCCCCTATATAAGTTAACGTATATGGGGAGGAACTGCCCAAAGAAATTTGATCGGATCTGGACGGCTTGGGTGGAGGCCAAACACCTGACCATTCCATAGATAAATTAAGTACCCTACCTTATACTCTTGGCTATCCATTCATCCCTACTTCCTGTAATTTTGCTCCGGACATGGTCTGGCCGATACATAGGTAGTATATAAATAAGGTTGGGAGACCCTTGTCGGGCTTCCCCCCCCCCGGCCTCCCCCCCCCCTCAAAGGGTCTTTTAAGGCGACTACGATTAGGAGTTTTAACAGTCTACTTTCGCCACTAAGTGTGAGATTGAATTATATTATCTTCACTGTACTTATTGATTTTACATGATATGGATGATCATTGTACATTATCTGTCTAAGGCTCGGTTCACACTGGGGCGACTTGGGATCCGACTTGTACGCCCTCAAGTCGCTCCAGAAATAGTTTCAATGGGAGTGAACGCTAGCGTCTTAATAGACGCTACTGAAGTCGCTCCGACTTCAGAGCGTACTCCCTGTACTACTTTGATCCGACTTTGATCCGACTTCAGCCTATTGACTATCATTGAAGTCGGATCAAAGTCGGATCGCCGTCTCGCATGATCCGACTTCGGCATGCGACTTGTGCTCAGATGATCTTGAGGGGGAACTCCGCGCCAAAATTTAAATAAAAATCCGGCATGGGTTCCCCCTCCAAGAGCATACCAGGCCCTTGGGTCTGGTATGGACCTTGAGGGGAACCCCCTACGCCGAAAAAACGGCGTGGGGGTCCCCCCCAATCCATACCAGACCCTTATCCGAGCACGCAGCCCGGCCGGACAGGAATGGGGGTGGGGACGAGTGAGCGCCCCCCCCTCCTGAACCGTACCAGGCCGCATGCCCTCAACATGGGGGGGTTGTTGCCTTGGGGGAGGGGGGCGCGCTGCGGCCCCCCCACCCTAAAGCACCTTGTCCCTATGTTGATGAGGACAAGGGCCTCTTCCCGACAACCCTGGCCGTTGGTTGTCGGGGTCTGCGGGCGGGGGGCTTATCGGAATCCGCGAGCCCCCTTTAATAAGGGGGCCCCCAGATCCCGGCCCCCCACCCTATGTGAATGAGTATGGGGTACATCGAACCCCTACCCATTCACCTAGGGAAAGTGTCAATTTAAAAAAAAAACACTACACAGATTTTTAAAGTAATTTCTTAGACAGCTCCGGGGGTCTTCCGACTTCGGGGGTCTCTCCGGTTCTTCTCCGTGCTCTCCGGGTCTTCTGCCGGGCTCCTCCGCTATCTTCTGCTCTTTTGCTATAGCGGAGGAGCCCGGTCTGCTGCCTTCTTCTCTTCGGGGGTCTCTCCGGTTCTTCTCCGCGCTCTCCGGGTCTTCTGCCGGGCTCCTCCGCTATTTTCTGCTCTTTTGCTATAGCGAAGGAGCCCGGTCTTCAATCTTCTGCCTTCTGCCCTCTTCTCCTGATGTTGACACGATGCCCTCTGGGGCTGGAATGCACTCTGAGCGCTCCGCTCTGACTTATATAGGTGGTGACCACGCCCCTTTTGCCGTCACAGTCCCTGGGCATGCTGGGACTGTGACGTTTTAGGGGGCGTGGTCATCACCCAATGACCACGCCCCCTTATGCAGTCATAGTCCCAGCATGCCCAGGGACTGTGACGGCATAAGGGGGCGGGGTTACCGCCTATATAAGTCAGAGCAGAGCACACAGAGGGCATTCTAGCCGGAGAGAGCGTTGTGTCAACATCAGAAGAAGAGAAGAGGGCAGAAGACGGAAGACCGGGCTCCTCTGCTTTAGAAAAAGAGCGGCAGAAGAGAGCGGAGGAGCCCGGAGGAAGATCCGGAGAGCGTGGAGAAGAACCGGAGAGACCCCCGAAGTCGGAAGAAGACCCCCGGAGCTGTCTAATAAAATACTTTAAAAATCTATGTAGTGTTTTTTTTTAAATTGTCACTTTCCCTAGGTGAATGGGTAGGGGCACCAACCCCCCATGTTGAGGGCATGCGGCCTGGTACGGTTCAGGAGGGGGGGGCGCTCGCTCGTCCCCATCCCCATTCCTGTCCGGCCGGGCTGCGTGCTCGGATAAGGGTCTGGTATGGATTGGGGGGGACCCCCCACGCCGTTTTTTCGGCGTAGGGGGTTCCCCTCAAGGTCCATACCAGACCCAAGGGCCTGGTATGCTCTTGGAGGGGGAACCCATGCCGGTTTTTTATTTAAAATTTGGCGCAGAGTTCCCCCTAAAGATTCATACCAAACACAGTGGCGGGGATCCAAGTCGGATCCCCGTTCATTGAAAGTCGGACACATGTCGCAGGGCAAAGTCGGATCCAAAGTAGGACGGCTGTCGTGTTGCCCCAGTGTGTACCGACCCTTCAGCTAATGTAACTTGTTTTTTATTTTTGTTTGTTCAGAACAAATAAATAAACTTTATGTTAAAAAAAAAAATATGTGTAATTTGGAGTGAGTTTCAGATTTATCTGAACACAAACAGCAATACTACTAATGAAAATAAAATAGGTGTGCAAGTTTTATGAGAAATGGCATCTTAGTGTGGTATCACTAAAGTCCAACATGTTTTTCAGCTTGTGGTTGTTTTTTACTGGTCTCTATATACTTATAAAGTATATAGAGACCAGTAAATATGTCATTTGTGGAGTCTGCTCCATTTCAGTGAAAAGTTTTTAGTATTACATATTGGCCCATCTCACAGAGATTTTCCTACTTGTGTGGTAATAATCAGACTCCTGCTCGTCTGTGATAGGCTGAACACTCCATTTCCCAGCAGTCAGTGTACAGCCTATCACAGACATTCTCTCATCCTCGTTTGTGGTATGAGAATGAGAGAACGTCCGTAATATGCTGACCGCTGACTGCTGAGTGTTCTGCCTATCACAGACGAGGAGGAGGCGCGGCTTTTGAACAGTGGAATTGTATTATCACACGCTGATCGGAGGATGGAGATCGCCACAGGGAGGATGGAGATTGCAACAGGGAGGATGGAGATCACCACAGGGAGGTTGCACAGGACACAGGTAGGCTGCACGGCTGCACAGGGACACAGGACACATACACAGGGACACAGGACACATACACATGTACAGGACACAGGGACACAGGACACATACACATGTACAGGACACATGCACATGTACAGGACACATGTACAGGACACAGGACACATGCACATGCACATGTACAGGACACAGGGCACCGGGACACATGCACATGTACAGGACACATGCACTTATACAGGACACAGGACACATGCACATGTACAGGACACAGGAGACATGCACATGTACAGGACACAGGGACACAGGACACATGCACATGTACAGGACACAGGACACAGGACACATGCACATGCACATGTACAGGACACAGGGACACAGGACACATGCACAGGATAAAGGTAGGCTGCACAGGACACATGCACAGAACACAGGGAGGTATGCAGCTGCAGATGGGCATTGTTGACCCTCTTTTTCCACTTACAGTAGCTGCTGCATTTCTCACCCTCGTCTTATACTCAGGTCAATATGTTTTTCCCATTTTTTTGTGGTAAATTAGGGGCCTCGACTTATATGTCAGCTCACGCAACCGGAAGTTATCGCCCTGACCCGGTTGTTTATCTTGCGGACCGGAACTTTTGTACCAGGTAGCGGCGGGAATGCCGCTGTATGCTGTACTGTTTCATCGATCTGCTTGGTACAGCGTTTCTTATTATTAAAACGGGATTTTTATACTGCACAATTGGAGGCTGTCTCCTTGTCTTCCCTCTGCATTATACAACTGCATTATACATCTGCATCTGGAGAAGAGCCTGAGCCTGATCTGACTTGATGGTCAGCGTCCACCGGCCAGAGGACTCATCTACCTTCATCACCTACCATCAATGGGATCACTAAGGCATTTATCTATGCCTCTAGAGGTAAGCGCTCTGTGAGCATATTTCTACATAGATGTCACCAGTGTTATCTACATCATCTATCGTATGTCTGGAACCCATCTGATCCCAGCGTGATTGGATCCATCTATTGACTTATTCTCCCTTATATTGATTGATTCTCTACACTGATTTTCAATCTAGATTGATATAGACTGTCGGATTTTTATTATTATTCACCTTGCTTCACTTTATATGAATTTTTGACTCTTTGCATATTATTTTTTAGCATTATTTGGATTCTCACATTTATTCATTCATTTATTTAATATTTATTTTTTGTGGTGCGCAAAATCACTTTATTGATTTTTTATATGGGTTAATACTTGCCTATGTGTGTTTTCCTTCAAAAAGGACAGTTTGTTTGTGAGGAGGCAGGTACATTTCCAAAATACAATGTGAAATTAACAAGAGACACCAACACCAACCAACCTTCTTGAGATTAAATAATACAAGATAATAATCGTGCTGTGGTAACTTGACACACAAAACACACCCAAAACTTTTCTGGAGTTAAAAAAAAAATAATTAAAAAAATAACAGGAGATCAGGATTTAAAAAACTAAAAAAAAATAATACAAAATATAAAAGCATTTTAAAAAAATTATTTTCGGGAGATGTGACTAATCAAAATGTTATATTCATGAAATCACGAGAAATAATAAAGAAAGAAATTTGTGAGAAGTCTGTGTGAATATGAGCAGCAAAACAACTTCATTCTTCTAGCATTATAAAGAAGAAGAGAGTGCGCTGCATTAAGCAATTTAAAACATTGCAGCGTGACGAAAGTGCTATATCCATTACGAACGCTAATTTTACCAGACAAAGCAGTTCCGTCTCAGAATTTATTCTGAGCATGCGTGGCACTTTGTGCATCGGAATTGTCCACACACGGTTGGAATTTACGCGAAAGGATTTTGTTATAGGAAAATTTTATAGCCTGCTCTCAAACTTTGTGTGTCGGAAAGTCCGATGGAGCCCACACATGGTCGGAATTTCTGACAACAAGCTTTGATTGCACATTTTCCGTCGGAAAATCCGACCGTGTGTACAGGGCATAACAGTGGACAATATAAATTAGAGATAGAAATATAGAAAGCCATACAGAAAACAGTGAATTAAATGTGGCAAAATATCTGGATTATTATGTCATCCAAGTGGCTGTGTCAAATAATAAATGTATCAGATATTTTATTGCTTAAAGTTTTTTTTTTTTTTTTATAAAGCTTTTTTGATCCACACTATTCTATTCACAGCACTTTTCCACCATTTAAGGTTGGGGAGAGGATGGATTAGATATTTAGAATTTGGATTACTATCAGGAAGATTTTGAATTTAAAAGTTTGTTCTTTGTGAGCACAACTTCATCACAAAGGGTAATTGAAGCTTCCACCAGGCTGTAATTTATAAATATTTTCAGCAATTTTACCTGTAAATATTATTACATAAATGAATATATACCAATTTATGCAGCACTTTATATATTATACATTTACATCAATCCCTGCTCTCATAGAGCTTACCATCCAAGGTCCCTATCCCACACGTATACATACACAGACTAGCATACACAGTACTGCTGTGCATGCCTTACCAGCCAGGATGCATGTTTGGACAAGGGTCTGGTATGATTTCTTTTTGTTCGGGGTACGTTCACTTTTTTTTAGTTTTGCTTGCTGACAACTTTGACCTCATGCATTCAATGACCTCCCCTTGGATCAAGGCTGGGGATCAGAACTGTAAGAATCAGGCTGGGGATCAGAACTGTAATTACCTGCAAATGGTTTTAAATGCTTTTCTTCTACTTAGATGTTGCTTTCTTTTTAAAACATAGTACAGGTGTGCCACTTTACAGGCAGGTTTGGTGCATCGATCAAACATGTTATTTAACCTCTTCCCACCCACACTATAGCCAAAGGAGGGCTACAGCGTGGGCTGACTTTGCCAGGAGGGTGTCATATAATGTTCTCCCATGATCGCACTCTGTGATCGCTGTGTCCTTAGGACACAGCTGATCACAGATTGGGTATAGGGACAATCACAGCGTCCCTTTACCATGTGATCATTAGTGTCCAATTACAGCTGATCATGATGTAAACACAAGCCAGTTGTCGGCATTCCTTTCCTCATGCTGACAGCATGAGGAAAGGAGAGCTGATAACTGGCTTGTGTGTAAGGGACATCTACTAGACATCTGCACTGACAAAAAATGTGTTCGTTTTCATTTTCGTTTCATTCGTTTTTTTGCTTTTTTCGGAAATTCGAAAATTTGGCAATTCGGAAATTCGAATATTTGAAAATTCGGAAATTCAAAATTTCGGCAATTGAAAAATTGGGAAATTTGGAAATTTCGAATTGAACAAAATCGTTAAAAAATTAATTTTGAACTAAACTAATTGCACATGTCTAACATCTACAAGTCCCAACAGTGCCCACCAGTGCTGCCTATCAGTGCCAACCAGTGCTGCCTACCAGTGCTGTCAAAAAGTGCCAATCAGTGCTGCCACTCAGTGCCCATCAGTGCCTTCTCATCAGTGTCACCTATCAGTGGCACCTATCAGTGCCCTTTAGTGCCATCTATCAGTGCCCTTCAGTGCCGCCTATCAGTCCCCATCAGTGTCATCTACCAGTGCCCATCAGTGCAACCTATCAGCGCAGCCTCATCAGTGACCACCAGTGCCACCTATCAATCAAAGAGGGGAGGGACCTCTGTGTCCCGTGATGTACCTTCAAGAAAAGGATTTTACAGGTAATCTGTTGTAAAAATCCTATTTTCTTTACAGTGCATCACGGGACACAGAGCACCAGTAATTACTACATGAGATGTCCCAAAGCAATGCCATCTGAGGGGAGGGAGACACCAACAAATAAAGCAGACCTCCGTCAGACGTGAGGCCCTTTACTGCCACCCGCAAAACACTGCGCCCAAAGGCGGCATCCTCCTGTTGACCCAAATCCACCTGGTAAAATTTTGTGAATGTATGAACAGATGACCAAGTTGCGGCCTTGCACACTTGAGCTATGGAGGCCTGGTGACACACTGCCCAAGAATTGCTAACTGCAGCCCTGGTGGAGTGCACTCTAAGACGGAAAGGCGGAACTTTCCCTTGTAAATCATAAGCTTGAGTAATAATCTGACGAACCCATCTAGAGACGGTCGACTTGGATGCTGCCTGTCCCCTCCTGGGGCCTCCTGGCAACACAAACAAGGCATCCATTTTCCGAATCTGAGAAGTAGCTTCCAGATAGAAGCTAACTGCTGTCACTACATCGAGAGAATGTAATGACTCTTCCACTAACGAATTTGGCTCTGGAAAAAATAAAGGCAGCAAAATATCCTGGTTCAAATGAAAACTGGATACTGCTTTAGGCAAAAAAGATGACCGGGGACGTAAAACAACTCCTTGTCTTTATGAACCACCAGAAATAGTTCTCTGCAAGATAATGCTGCCAAAACCAAGACTCTTCTTGTGGAAGTTACCGCAACCAAAAATACTAGCTTCCTTGTGACCATGGGTAACGGGGCATCACACATCGGCTCAAAGGGAGGCCCCTGAAGGCCTGACAAGACCAGATTCAGATCCCATGGGCAGATCGGTGACTTAACCGGTGGATTTATGTGTGTTACACCTTGCATAAAGGCCTGTACTAGGGCGTGAGAAGCAAGAGGTTTTTGAAAAAAAACTGACAAAGCCGAGACTTGACCTTTAATAATATTCAAGGCTAGCTTTATCTCTACTTCCAATTGTAGAAAGTCTAGAATCCCTTCCAGACCCTATAGTAGATAGCTCTAGAAGCTGGCTTTCTAGCATTAATCAGGGTGGTTACCACTGAGCCTGAAAGCCCCTGATCCTTTAGAATGAGGGCCTCAACAGCCAAACTGTCAAATTCAATGTTTGTAAGGCAGGGTGGAATACCGGCCCTTGTGACAGCAGATCCTGGCGGGCTGATAGAATCCTTCCTTACGATCTTTACGATCTCTGCATACCAGGACCTCCTGGACCACGCCTGGGCCACTAGGATCACCCATTTCTGTTCCCTTTTGATCCTGCGCAGGAGCAACTGAACTGGAGGGAATGCATAAATCAGAGAAAACTGATCCCAAGGGGTTACCAATGCATCTGTCCTGCAAGCGAGTGGGTCCCTTGTTCGGGACACAAACTTGCCTAGTTTTGTGTTGAACCTGGACGCAAAAAGATCCACGTCCGGGGTACCCCATCTCTGGCAAATGGGCAGAAAGACATCTGGATGTAGGGACCATTCCCCTGAGAGCAATGGCTGGCGGCTTAAGAAGTCTGCCTGCCAATTTTCTTCCCCCGGGATGAACACAGCAATGAACATGTTCCTCTGCCCAAACCAGAATATGGTCTACCTCTTTATGGGCCGCCTGACTCTTGGTGCCACCCTTGTGATCTAAATCCTGGCTTCTCCTGCTCCAGGCAGACAGGATACTATTTTGCAACAGTCTTGAATGGAACTGAGCATAAGGGACTGCGAATGAAGCTACCATCTTCCCTAACAGTCTCATACAGAGATGGATGGGAGACTTTTCCCTTGTCCTGACCATGTGCACCAGATCTCTCATCATGCTGACTTTTGCCTGAGTTAAGAACACCTTCTTGTGGGCTGTGACTACCACCAGACCCAAGTACTCCAGTCTTTTTACTGGCCGTAAGGATGATTTTTCTAGGTTGATAATCCAACCCAGATGCCCCAGATACCCGACTGTGCTGGCTACACTCAGATCTAGACACTTTATGGACTGATCGATCAGTAATAGGTCGTCTAGGTATGCCTTTACCACTATACCCTGGGCTCTTAGTCTTGCTAACAGCGGAGCGAGGACCTATGTAAGCACTCGTGGTGCGGTGGCCAACCCGAAGGGCAAGACCACAAACTGAAAGTGTCACTGCTCTACCGCGAATCGCAGGAACCTCTGGTGAGCAGGGAAAATTGTAACATGGAGATATGCGTCCTTGATGTCTATTTACGCTAAATACTCTCCTCCCCAAAGGGAGGACACCACTGACCGAATTGATTCCATGCGAAAGGAGCGGATGTTTAGAAATTGGTTCAGACCCTTGAGATCCAAAATGGGTCTGACATCCCCGTTTGGTTTGGGTACTGTAAAGAGATTTGAGTAAAATCCCATTCCTTGTTCTCTTGAGGGGGTCTCTATGATCACCCCTTGAGACAGCAACTGGTCTAGTGCCTGAAACAATGAAGCCCTTTTTACCAGATCCTTGAAAACGCTCGATTTTAGAAAACGAGGCGGAGGAAATTCCTGAAACTCTAGCTTGTAACCTAAAGAAACTATGGAGATGACACATCTGTCTTGGATCTCCTCCTCCCAGGCTCCTGCGAACTGCAGAAACCTCCCCCCTACTCGTGCGAGCGGGGGCACCCCTTCATAAGGAGGCCTAGGGACCCTGTTTTGCAGATTTATGTCCCCAGGACTTCTTCTGGCCATGAGCCTGGCTTTGGAGCCTTCCTCTTGGGGCTGACGGCAGGGGCCATCGTGACTGCCTAGATGCTGATGCTCCAGGTGACGGAGAGGCAGAATGTTTAAATAAGGGACGCTTACTCCTTTTTTTTTTACTGGAAGAAGGGTACTCTTTCCACCTGAGATCTTCTGGATGTATTTATACAATTCATCCCCAAATAAACGCTCTCCATGAAAAGGATACCCAGTCAACAGTTTTTTACAAGGCAGTTCTGCTGACCACTGCTTAAGCTATAGCGCTCTTTGCATGTGTACCAGCAGAAGAGCGAGACATGACGTCTGATGGATTGAATCCTTAACGGCAACTGCAAAACAAAGGGCCTTAGGAAGCTCCAGAAGGTCCGGGACCTCTTCCCCTCTGACGTCCTGTTTCACATTATCCCTAAGGAATTGACAGACGCCAATAGCTGCCATCGCAGGCTGTGCAACTGCACCGGCATAGCAAAAGAGGCTTTAAGCAATGACTGCAGTCTTTTATCCACTGGATCTTTAAATACCTGAACATTGTCGACTGGACAAGTAAGACTTTTATTCAGGGAAGAAACAGCAGCGTCTACCGCTGGCACACCCCATTTCTCCTCCATAGGATAAATCTGAGAGAATCTCTTAGGAGGAATAAAATGCCTGTCTGGGTATTCCCAGTCAGCATAGATAAACTGTTCCAGCAACGGGTGCATAGGAAAAGCATGTGCCCCTTGAGGAGACCTTAGAGAACCCAGAGAGGAAAAGGGGGCCTCAGCCGACTCTGTTAGGGACAACTTATAACCAATACGCACTGTCTCAGTGAGCGATTGAATTAACAACCTTTGAGACTGTGAAGTTACGAAGGCTTCCTCCGGGGCTGAGCCCTCTAATGAGGAACCATCCTCATGCCCTTCCAATGGGTCCTCTAAAGGCACATTGGAATCCTCTACCCACTCCTGATCCGCAGCCGATGGCCCAGGAGCAGGGGAAGGGGACCTGTCCCAGACTGGGAGGTGGACGCGATCAAACTAGCCAACTCACCTTCCAAAGCAGTCAGAGCTGTAGCCAAGTCATCTTTAGTGACATATGCAGAGGCTGGGGCATTGGAGGTAGCTACAATGCCTGACAAGGCTTCAGCTTGGTCAACCGTTTCAGGTCTTACAGGGGAAGCAGGTGCCGTGGAAGTACGACTAGGGTTCTCAGGACCTGACCGCTGCGCTGTTGCACCCCTTCTCCCTGGTTTTGCCCTGTCCTTCAGGAATACATAATCCTAGGCACAAAGCAGAGGTACTAATTACTATGCATCTACTGCTGAGTTCAGTCTTAGCAATCTTAATATGCCACTATGAAATGCCACAGCTCAGATGCTGAACAGATGAGTCTTAAAAAATGCCTGTCCCCAGCACCCCAGCGCTTACAAGCCCTGTGAAAAAGTGTCTGTGTCCCTCTGTCCGCGCACCTATACTCACATGGCTTGAGTTTATAACAATTGCCGGTTCGCGCCTGCGCCATAGGACAACACGCACGCCAATCCACACGCATGCCAATCCACACGCATGCCGGTGACGCCGCTCCCTGCCCCCGTGGCATCCATTCCTCATAAAAAGAGGGTTCTCCTCACACGTGCACATGCACATGCATGCTTGCGCAAGCAGCGATCCTGGGGGGAGGGAGGGGGAGTAAGTCTCACTGCTGGTGGAACCCCATATTCCCCCCCTCCTTAGGTGGCTGATGAACTGAGAGGGAGAAGCAGAACTCCTCCACAAGTGCTGCTGACAGACTTTTTAACCAGGCAGGCATGGGATGCTGACACCAAGTAAGCTACTTCACACCCTCCAGTGGTAGGAGAAAAATACAGGCAAGTCATCAACTATTCATTAAAAGAAGCCCCAAAGGGATCTTCTTAAGTTACCATTCCCATCGCAGGGTACTACTGGAATTAACACAGTGACCCAATCTTCACCCATCACGGCAGGATTGGGTTCATGCCAGACCTTCAAGGGCGGGGTCCCCTTTAATTTATTAGGGTCCACTGCCTTGGACCTGTATAGTGCCCTGCCAAAGCAACCTGTGGTATAGCAATATGACCAAGGAGCTGGATCCCAGGGCCCAGCTCTCCAAAGAGAAGCGTTACAGGCATAACCTTGTTCTTCCGTATCGAGGCTCGGGTACCATTCACTTTTGCCTTTTTTTAGCTTTTTGAATGGATCCGATTGTATAGCTCCCTGGCCCTGGCTAGGGCCCTTCTGGGGAGCATAATGTTAACCATGACCAACACCTTAGACACTGGCGAAAAAACTGAGGTACTCCCCATGTGGGAGGGGTTATATAGAGGGGGACTTCCGCTCTTAATTATGCCAGTGTCCATCACCTGAAGGTGGCCCATAACCCATGTAGTAATTACTGGTGCTCTGTGTCCCGTGATGTACTGTAAAGAAAATAGTTTTTTTCATTTTTGCTTTCCATAGTTTCTTTAGTGCACACAATATGGAGTGGTGTCCAGTATTCCAAATCAAAAGCACGCAATCTCGGGGGACAAATATGCTCATTCATAGATATGATCAAGCGAGTGGGCTTTTTTACCCTTTTTTTACCCTTACAGAGAAAATTACATTACAAAAGTGTGAAAAGACATTCTAACTTATTTACTAAAGGAGCAGAGAATCTTTACCCTATAGATTGCATGAATATTCACTTCAAATATCCCATCACATGAAAAGCAAATTCATGTTTAATTTTTTTTTATCAGCATATGATTAGAGAACTCAAAATGGGCATAAATTGGCTTTTTATTTGATTGGATTTTGAAGTGAATATTCACATACATTTTTAAGTGAAGATTCTCAACTACTTTAGAAAATCAACCTTATTAATTCGCTTCCTAATCTACAAATTAGTCAGTGAGTGGGTTTACAGCAGCTTCTGTAACTCCCAATTCCTCAGCCATTGTAAAAGTGGGTGCAAACACATTGAAATTCCAAAGGTTCTGCGGGGACTGATCTAATTAAATGTGTTTGCCCCTTCCTGTTCGACAAAAAGTGATCAATAGATCGACTTTTGTTGAATGGCCAAGCTGGAAAACTTTCAATGTCAGTGCCTGCAGCCAATTAGCTGCAGGTGCTGATCAGCGTATTCCCACAGTATAGAGACCCAATGTCAAAACACTGTGTCGCAGCGGAGAGGATTCTAAGTGTGTATACGCAGTTTTTGCCATAACTGGATGTTTACAGATCAGACCCCCAATTTTCTTGCTGTAGCACTGTAACTGAGAACTTATTGACCTTGTGCTTTATATAAGAAATACATTTTTATGATTGAATGATAATGGGATCAGAACTACTCATCATTCCTATAAAAAAGCTAACCTATTATGGTCACCATAATGATAAATGTAATAAATAAATAATAAATATAGACATTTAATTATTAATCTAAAGATCAAAATTTGTTTGATTTAATTTTTTTCATATAGGTAAAAAACTACGCTGAGTTTTAAACTGTTGAAAAAAAATCACATCTAAACAGATCTTCATTAACACAAGTTGAGTCAAGTCGGAGAAAATTTGTATCAGTGCTCGGAGTGCCAAAAGATTTTTACTTCTAATGCGTGTATACACGACCGGACTTTTTCGACGGAGTTTCGACGGAGTTCCATCGAATCGGACTTGTCTACACACAATCACACCAAAGTCCGACAGATTCGATCGTGATGACGTACGACTGGACTAGAATAAGGAAGTTCATAGCCAGTAGCCACTAGAAGCCTTATCATCGTTTTTCGTCCGTCGGACTAGCATACAGACAAACTGATTTTTCGACTGGACTCGAGTCCGTCGGAAAGATTTGAAACATGTTCTATTTCTAAAGTCCGTCAGATTTTCGACAGAAAAGATCCGATGAAGCCCACACACGGATGAATTGTCCGCCGGATTCGTTCCGTCGGACCAGTTCGGTCGAAAAGTCCGGCCGTGTGTACACGGCATAAGTCACAGCTCAATATTCATCTGAGGATTCACACTGGGCAGAAACCATTTCAGTGTTTGGGATGTGGCAAGTGCTTCTTACAAAGTTATGCTCTTACTCAGCATGAGAGGACTCACACAGGGGAGAAACCATTTCAGTGTTCAGAATGTGGCAAGTGCTTCACACAAAATGTTCATCTTGCTCAACACCAGTTGACTCACAAAGGAGAGAAGCCGTTTAAATGCTCAGAATGTGACAAGTGCTACTCTCAGAAGCATAGTCTTATTACACACCAAAAAACTCACACAGGAGAGAAACCATTTAAATGTTCAGAATGTGACAAGTGTTTCTCTAATAAGAAAAGTCTTCTTACACACCAGAAGACTCACACTGGAGAGAAATAATTTAAATGTCCAGAATGTGACATGTGCTTCTCACATAAGCACAGTTTTGTTATACACTGGAAAACTCACATGGGGGTGAAGCCATTTACTTGTTCAGAATGTGACATGTGCTTCTCTTATAAGCAAAATCATGTTACACACCAGAGAATTCACACAGGAGAAAGCCCATTTAAATGATCAGAATGTGAAAAGTGCTTCTCAGAAGATTCTAAACTTAGCATACATAAGAGAATTCACACAGGAGAAAAACCATTTAAATGTTCGAAATGTGACAAGTGCTTCGCTTATAAGCAAAGTCTTGTTACACACCAGAGAATTCACATTGGAGAAAAACCATTTAAATGTTCAGAATATGACAAGTGCTTTTCACAAAATTCTCATCTTAATAGTCATAAAAGGATTCACATCGGAGAGAAATCATTTAAATGTTTAGAATGTGGAAAATGCTTCTCACGCAGTTCTCTTCTAATTGTACACAAGAGGTCTCACACAGGAGAGAAGCCATTTAGATGTTCAAAATGTGACAAGTGCTTCTCACAAAGGGGACATCTCATTCAGCACCAGAAAACTCACACAGGAAAGAAGCCATGTGAAAAAATTTGATGAGGAATTCTCATAGAAGCAAAATGATAAGCTAAATGAAGCTATCCACATTGGAAAGAAGCCTTATGAATGAATTTGATATATTTTAAATGAAAAAAAAAATCTTTGATCCAGCTTTAAAGCTTTACACAGAAGATAAACAATATAAAAATCTGCATGTAACAAATGTTTTATAAAACTGTCCTACCTGCAATCACATCAGAAGGTTCTAGGAGGAGAGAGACATAGTGCAAAGGAGAATATAGGAAACAAGCACCGATCCAAACAAGACTTACTCCTTAACTGCTTGCCGACTGTAAAACATAGAGGTACGTCCGCAAGCTGGCTCAGCTGCTCCAGATCAGTCCTGCTATATGTCGCTGATTGCCACCATTACTAGTAAAAAATATAAAATGAAATAAATACAAATTCCAGTATATATCCCATAGTTTGTTGATGCTATAATTTTTGCGCAAACCAATCAATATAAACTTAATGGGATTTTATTTATCAAAAACATGTAGCAGAATACATATTGGCTTAAATGTAGAAAGAAATTTGACATATTACATTTTTGTTATTGGATAGGTTTTATAGCAAAAAGTGAAAAAATATTGTTTTTCCTTTTTTTTTCAAAACTGTCAGTCTTTTTTTGTTTATAGAGCAAACAATAAAAAAAACGCAGAGCTGATAAAATACCACCAAAAGAAAGTTCTATTTGTGGAAAAAAAAAGACATAAATATTGTTTGGGTACAGTGTCGCACGACTGCGTAATTGTCAGTTAAAGTAACGCAGTGCTATAGCGTAAAAAATTATCTGGTCATGAATGGGGGGGGTAAATCTTCCGGAGGTCAAGTGGTTAATGTTGTATTAATTAAAAGCCTTACACTATGAACATGCGCAAGCATAAAACAGTTTTACTATACTACTTTTTTTATTGCACACACAGAATGTCCAGTGTTGCAGCCATGAAAATAATTTGATTGCCTAAAGTGGATGACTAAATTTCAAATATGTTAAAAGAGACATTAAATGGTATAGATATACTCAGATGTGTCTGCAAAATAAATAGTGTAAATGTACAAATCATTCATTCTTTGGTTTCATCAATTTACTGTAAACATAAATAATGATTTTAGTATTAGATTAGTATAAAAAGACTGAATTTTGATCCATGTATTTGATCTTGGACTGAAGATTTTAACTCTTCCCCGCTATATTCCAAACTAAAAGGGAAATGTTGTTAGGCATTTAATTGTCAGTCACAACATTGATATTTTAGTTACATGTGGATCACCTATGTTATATTTCTTGGATACCCTGGGAATTGTGTGGGTTATATTCTCCATAATACAAAGTAAACAAAAACCAGCAGTATGGAGAACAGAATCCCTACCTAATAAATAACAGCAGATGTACAGAACCTAAACATTAGGCAGATATCCCTCAAATAGAGTCAAGGAAGAAATATATAAATATTGGGTGGATAAATCTTCAGAATGAAATATATACATTTTTGAGGTGATCACCCCATTTCTTGCACAATGTCAATTTGTTGTTTTAACCCTTTTGCTGCCAGGTCCATATGTTGTAAGAACAGTGGGGGTATCACACACAATCCGGTGGCTACAGCCACCGGGATTGTGTGTGAAACTGATAGGCAGACTTCTGCCTGTCAGGTGAAAGCATTTGGGTGGCTGTGCTGCCGACCAATTGCTCTTACACCCCCCCGCTACCAGCTCACCCCCATGTACGCGCCACCTGTCATGCTTGCCAGGCTCCGCTTGCCCATCTGTGGGTCCAGGAGCGAGATGGCAGGTATCGATGGCTGTGGGGGAAGGATAGGAGCAGACACATGTCTGCAATTCTACCCTTTTTGCTGTGACCGGGAAAGTGACATCCATGAGATCACTTCTGGGTCAGCATCTAGGTGTCCCTGGCTTGCTCAAAAAAATGAGGTCCCCCACCTCTACATATATGCAGGTACAGACATAAATGCATGCTGTCGGGGGCACCTACGCGTGAAAATGTCGATTGCGATACACATGTTACCTATCGCCGCACACACCAGAGGGAGAGCAACAATTATAGCTCAAGATCTCCTCCGTAACACTAAACTGATACCTATAGGGGGCTTTTGAAGCGTTGCCTATAGAAAATATAGGGTACTGAAGTTTGTCATCATTTCAGGGGCGCACACAAATTTAAGGTTTGGCATGTTGGGTATCTATTTACTCTGCGCAACCTCGGCTTTTATATTTTACCAAACATTTGGGTAAATTATTGGACTTTTTTGCCCTTAAATTCACATTAGTGGGTTTTTTACGGAAATTTTGCGTTTCCTAGACTTTTGCGAAAATATTGTGCAGCATAAAAAATTGGAAATACCACTTTTTTATTCTCGAGGGTGTCTGATTTCAGAAAAGGTTAAATACCTCTTTTTACCTCGAAGGCTGTCCCCAGAACATCCCTTTGGCACATAGCCTTTTTATCCTCATATCTTCATTATCATTTTTGTATTACCCCTTTGGTCCTAAAAATTCGCCTTTACCTTGTCTCTCTCTTTCTACCTCTTTTTTCTCTCTTGCTTTCTGACCACTTATGGTCTTTCCCTTCCTTCTTGCCCCTTCCTCTCCTTTAGCTCCCCATTGTACTTTATTATTTCATCTCATTATCCTTACCACTATAGGTCCTAGCAATACATACCCTACCGCTCTTACCTATCTGTTAACTTATATGTGCATCATTTGTCATCACCAGGCATTCCCTTTTTATTATGCCCTTTGTTTGTTTTTTCCTTTTTTTTTGTTCTCTGTGCTTCTCTTGGTAAGGCAATCTAAAAGGGGTCTTTAGGGGCAAGGGATGCTGATATGGGGGATCCCTGATCTAATAGGTCTCTAAGGGGGGGGGGGCTGATATAAGGGGATTCTGAGCTAATGGGGGGAGTCTGTGGGGAGGGGGTGCTGACTGCTGGTAAACAATTAGATCAGCAGTCAGCACCCCCCTTAGAGACCTCTATTAGATCAGGGGAATTCCCTTTATATCAGCACCCCCCTTTAGAGGCTAACGGTTGGTCTCTAAAGAGGGTCACTGATATAAAGCGACTCTGATCTAAAAAAAAAACTCAGTAAATAAACTTGTGTGTTCCCACACCTCAAAAAGCCAAAAAATTTGAAGAATTCAGTGCAATCTTCCCCTATTAATATATTAATTCAAATGTGAAAAAATAATTGTGAATTATGGTGGAAACCCACAAGGATAATCCAAGTATTAATACACTCCAATCTTATTTAACCACTTCAATACTTACCCCCTTCCTGCCTAAGCCAATTTTCAGCTATCAGCACTGTCACACTTTGAATGACAATTACACTGTCATGCAACACTGTACCCAAACAAAATTTTTATCATTTTGTTCCCACAAATAGATCTTTCTTTTGGTGGTATTTGATCACCTCTGCGGTTTTTATTTTTTGCTAAACAAATAAGAAAACATCGAAAATTTTGAAAGAAAAAAGTTTTTCTTTGTTTCTGTTAAAAAATTTTGTAAAAAAGTAAGTTTTATCCTTCACTGATGTGCACTGATAAGGCGGCACCGATAAGGTGGCACCAATGAGATGGCACTGATAGGCGGCACTGATGGGTGGCACTGATATGCAGCACTGATGGGCATTCATAGGTGGCACTGATGGGCACTGATAGGCAACACTGATAGGCACTGAAAGGCTGCAGTGATGGGTACTTATGGGTGGCACTGATAGGCGGCACTGATAGGCGGCATTGATGGGCACTGATGGCTGGCACTGATTGATTGAACTGATAGGCATCACTGATGGCACTGGCAGGCATTTTTAATGGGCACTGTTCGGCAGCTGCCTGGGCACTGATTGGTATATCCCTGGTGGTCTAGGGTGGCATACCTGGTGGGCATCCTTTATGGTAATGCCTGGTGGTCCTGGCAGCATCCCTGGTGGTCCTGGGCGGGCATCTATGGGGGGCCGTGCTGATAAACAATCAGCACAGACCCCCTTGTCAGGAGAGCCGCCGATCGGCTCTTCTCTTCTCTTGTCTGTCAGACACGTGTGAGGAAAAGCCGATAAACGGCTCTTCCTGTTTATATCGTGATCAGCTGTGATTGGAAACAGCTGACCATGTGGTAAAGAGCTTCCGTCAGAGGCTCTTTACCTAGATCGATGATGGGGTGTGTCAGACTGACACACTACACAACCGATCACCATGCTTTGCGCCCCCACAGGCACGCGGTCGCGGCTTATCCTGTTGGACGTCATATGACGACCAGTCAGGATAATTGAACCACTTCCACCGTCATTTTGCTATAGGTTGGGCGGGATGTGGTTAAATACATACAGTATACTGTGCAATCTTCATAAGAATATAATACTGTATGAATGATAGTGTAAACCTCCAATCAGTTCCAAAATGTGTTATGCTACTATTCAACATATCCAACTCAAAAGGACTTTATAAGCTGGATACTAGCACAACACATTTTGGAATGGATTGGAGGTTTACACCACCATTCATACAGTATTATATGTGTATGAAGATTGAATGAAGATTGCACATGATGAAGATTGTTTGAATAAGATTGGAAGGTATTAATACTTGGATTATCCTTGGGGGTTTCCACCATCATTCACAATTATTTTTTCACATATGAATGAATACAATTATAGGGCGAGGTTGCGCTGCATTTCTTCCATTTTTATTTTTTGTGGGTCTCTAAGGGGAGCACTGATATAAGGGGACTCTATGGGGAGCCTCTGTATTATGGAGGGGGTGACACTGAAACCTATATTATGAAGGGGCGTGACACTGACCCCCTGTACCACAATGGGGAGGGGGCAACACTGTCCCCTGTATTATGAAGGGAGGGGTGACACCAAGGGTTGCCACCTGTCCAGGAATCACCTGAACAATCCAGGTTTTGAGTCATGTGTCCAATTTCAGTCTGCCTAAAACCCAGACACATTATTCAGACTGGACTGTGGTTCCCCAAGTGACCAAGATAGTCACACACCAGTCTGTTGCCATCTGTTAATGCAATGTGACCACACCCACTGTTTCCTCGGTGCACTAAGCGCGTCACATTATTACTTTTCTTGGTGCACCCAACGGTGTCCTAGGTCTTTACAATCCTATAGTGTATACTACAAAAAAATTGTCATGCGCTGTTAAAGTGTTTGGGTTTGGCTTGAAGAAAAGGTGGCAACCCTCACCCCATGGCATGTTTTTAGTGCTGAATCCCCCTTTTTTGTTTGCATTTTTGTAGGATAAATCTTGTTGTAGGATATACTATAGTAACAGTGACATTTTAGACAGAAATTAAATATTTGCTGGCAATTTGAATTTCCTTACCCAATTTATTTTTGTTATAGAAACAGCATGAGGACCTCAAGATATATGGCAGACCCTTAAGGGTCTTTTACAAAGAAACCCAGCTGACAGGGGAATGCAATTTACCAGCAATCTGATGCCTGAAGAAAGTTTGAAATGCCTCTGTCTCCTACTGGTGCTGGTGCGACTTTTGCTGCTAGCTTGCCCACCATGGGTAGCAAAGTAGCAATAGATAGCAGAGCCATCCCTATAGCCATTAGGAAAAGCATTGTGTCTCCCCTGTAATGTGGTGGGATGAAAGTGGTCATTAATCTGAAGCCCTTGAAGGGGTCTTCTCTAAAAATGTGACAGACCTCAGATCACAGTGGAGTAAAAAAATTTAATAAAAATGTGAAATGTATCTCTTGTTTTATTTATTTGTGAATTTGCATTGTTAATTATCTGTTTTTTTTTTAGTTGTTGGCACCAGAGGTGAGTTTACCTGAGGATAAGAAGGTTGCTTTGAAGGTCCAAGGTATTAGGGAATATCCTGCCAAGTATTCCCACAAACATCACGTTGGGTTCCACCATTCCTAAATTAAATAGGTGTTATTCTGGGAGTGTTTCACATTTATGCATAAACACCAGCGCTACTAATTAATAAAATTGGTGCTTGAGTTTCATATAAATATTAGCAAAAATAGCATCCTAGTGTGGTATTAAGACAGTCCAACTTATTTCTTGGCTTGTGGATGTTCATAGGATGTGCTATATGCAGATACAAATATTATGTAATTTGTAACTAGGGGGTTTGCTCCATTTCAGTAAGAAATATTTAGTATTACAGTAAGTATCAGCGCATCCCAAAGGGAGTTTCCACCCTATGCAATAATAAAAAGGTCTTCTGATAGTCATACAGTAACTGTTTCCTAAAGGAATTCTATATTGTGAGACACGTGAATGCTGTCTTTGCTTAATCCTTATTCCCCGTACACACGGTCGGACATTGGTCAGACATTCCGACAACAAAATCCTAGGATTTTTTCTGACGGATGTTGGCTCAAGCTTGTCTTGCATACACACGGTCACACAAAGTTGTCGGAAAATCCGATCATTCTGAACGCGGTGACGTAAAACACGTACGCCGGGACTATAAACGGGGCAGTAGCCAATAGCTTTCATCTCTTTATTTATTCTGAGCAGGCGTGGCACTTTGTGCGTCGGATTTGTGTACACACGATCGGAATTTCCGACAACGGATTTTGTTGTCGGAAAATTTTATAGCCTGCTCTCAAACTTTGTGTGTCAGAAATTCTGATGGAAAATATGTGATGGAGCCTACACACGGTCGGAATTTCCGTCAAGAAGGTCCTATCACACATTTTCCGTCGGAAAATCCGACCGTGTGTACGGGGCATTACTCCTACAAATACCTGTCACCTGACTATTGTGGTGATCCTCTGGCCTCAATTCTTTGTTCCACCAATCGACAGAAAGTAGATTATGAATTTTGACATTCATGTATCACCATATTCATTCCAGGTATGTGACTTATCTTTAATATAGAAGCCAGAGGTCAGCAAAATGGTCAGGAAAATTGATTTCTAGAAGGTGTGCAAAAGCAAACTCTGTGCTGTTTTCAAGAAATGTTTACTCCATATTAATTTGGGGGCCCGCTCCTGCTGTGATTATTCCCAGCAGGAAGCGAAGGGTGGGTAGTAAGGAATTGATGTCTACTGGCACCTAAAGATTGTTTGGTACAGAGGCAGAATGGCAGTCTGCCTAAGCAAACAAGGTAGATTAACAACTTCAGCCCTGGAAGAATTTACCCCCTTCCTGACCGGGCCATTTTTTGAGATATGGCACTGCATCGCTTTAACTGACAATTGCGCGGTCGTGTGATGCCATACCCAAACAAAATTGATGTCCTTTTTTTCTCCACAAATAGAGATTTCTTTTGGTGGTAGTTGATCCCCTCTGCGGTTTTTATTTTTTGCGATATAAACCAAAAAAGACAGACAATTTTGAAAAAAAGCTATATTTTTTACTTTTTGCTATAATAAATATCCCCCAAAAATGTATAATAAAATAAATGTCTTCCTCAGTTTAGGCCGATATGTAATCTACATATTTTTGGTAAAAACAATCGCAATACGCGTATATTGATTGGTTTGTGCAAAAGTTATAGTGTCTACAAAATGATTATATTATTTTTTTACTAGTAATGGCGGCGATCTGCTTTTTTTATTGGGATTGCAACATTGCGGCGGACAGATCGGACTTTTTTCACACTATTTTGGGACCATTGACATTTATACAGTGATCAGAGCTATAAATAGCCATTGATTACTGTATAATAGTCTCTGGCAGGGAAGGGGTTAACACTAGGGGGCAAACAAGGGGTGAAATGTGTGTCCTAAGGAGTGATTCTAACTGTGGAGAGATGGGGCTGCCTGGGGGAGGAGACCGATTGTTGTTCCTAAGCATTAGGAACAACAGATCGCTCTCCTCACCCCTGACAGAATGGAGATCTGTCTGTTTACATTGACAGACCTCCATTCTCTCCTTCTCAGGAGCAATCGCGGGTAGCCAGCCAGCGCGCACAGGCTCCTACGTCACGTGGCGGGCATGCGCTCGCGCCCTATACTCCTTGAGGCGCCCACCATACAGCTAAGGCGATTCACGCAGGAGTGCCATTCTGCCACTGTCAATCTATGGCAGGCAGTTGGCAAGTGGTTAAGAAGAAAAAAGGAGGTAATCCATGGTGCCGCAAGTCCCTGTGGTTGTTACATAGTTACATAATGTAGTAGGTGAGGTTGAAAAAAAGACACACGTCCATCAAGTCCAACCCATGTGTGTGATTATGTGTCAGTATTACATTGTATATCCCTGTATGTTGCGGTCGTTCAGGTGCTTATCTAATAGTTTCTTGAAACTATCGATGCTCCCCGATGAGACCACCGCCTGTGAAAGGGAATTTCACATCCTTGCAGCTCTTACAGTAAAGAACCCTCTACGTAGTTTAAGGTTAAACCTCTTTTCTTCCAATTTTAATGAGTGGCCAGGAGTCTTGTTAAACTCCCTTCTGCGAAAATGTTTTATCCCTATTGTGGGGTCACCAGTATGGTATTTGTATATTGAAACCATATCCCCTCTCAAGCGTATCTTCTCTGTATGGTAGTGATCAAAGTAGCAACCGCAGCCTGGACTCCCACCAGGGATTACTTCCTTTCTTCTCCTTGAGCTACAGCAAGAGCTGAGCTCCATCACTTCCAGCAGTGGATGCGGTACAACCTACATATACACCTCACATAAACTAAGCCTGAGTGGCATACCAAGATACTTTTGGTCAAAACAAGGCAGATTGCCGTTTTGTCAGGAAGGCAGGCATGGATCCTGTGTCTCTGCAAAGCAGGGACAAGGATCCTCGTCTTCCCCTAGTAAAATATCCTACCACAGAGTAAAAAAACAGGCTGGGCACACAGTTGACCATTTGATCGCCCCCGATGTTAAACCCTTGCCCAACCTTTGTCATTAGTACAGTGACAGTGCATATTTTTTTAGCACTGATCACTGTATTAGTGTCACTGGTTTCCAAAAAAGTTTCAAAAGTGTCAGTTAGTGTCCGAATGTCTGCCGCAATATCACAGTGCCGCTATAAGTTGCTGATCACCGCCATTGCTAGTAAAATAGATAAATAAAAAAAATATCCAATAGCTTGTAGAAGCCATAAGTTTTATGCAAACCAATCAATATATACTTATTGGGATTTTTTTAACCAAAAATATGTAGCAGAATACACATTGGTCTAAATTGATGAAGAAATTAGATATTTTTAATTTTTTTTATTGGATATGTTTTATAGCAGAAAGTAAAAAATATTTATTTAAAAAAAAAATTGTCTGTCTTTTTTTGTTCATAGCACAAAATAAAAAAAAACACAGAGGTGATCAAATACCACCAAAGGAAAGCTCTATTTGTAGGAAAAAAGGCCATACATTTTATTTGTTACAGTGTCACACAACTGCGCAATTTTAGCAGTGCCGTGTCGTAAAAAAATAAGCTATTTTTATGTTTTTTTGTTGAACATAAAGTATGTTTTATTGAACTCTCTAGATGGACTTTTTTGAAAATCATATCACTCTGTATAACTGGGAACTAACGTAGGGTCCGAGGTGGATCTGAACTGATAAAGTCTGCACCCAGTGGCAGGTTTATACTGTATGTGAATGAAAGAAAATGCATCCTAGAAAGCCTGAAAGTGTGTTGGAGACCCCGATATACAAAAGCAGGCAGAAAACTGATCTGGAGAGGAAAGAGTGGATGCATGGAAGAATAATCTGCAAATGTGAATGAAATAAAAGAAACATAGAAAGTGTAGAGGAGTGTTGAGAACTCCAAGTAGACAAAAAGTATCTGGACAGGAAAGGGTGTTTTCACCTTCACTGAGAGACAACCTGGAAATAATTGGGAGACAGAATGAGAGGAGAGACACAGCCACATGGTAACAGGAATCTTCAAACTACAAGCTGAAGCTGTGAGATAAACGCTTTCCTTTTTTTATGGTTCCATATTTGAATGGTGACTTTATTTCTGCAACTGAATGACAGTAGCCACTTACTGTATACTAAAAAAAGACTGCATATACAGAGGGATTTTTTTTTTGCATTGAAGCATACAGCCAGGGGTTGTTTTTGTGTTTGACCACAGGAATCAGAGAGCAGGAGGAACGATTGGCAAATCTACATTTTTTTTTTTTGTGGGGATAGTATCTGGTAAGGATGAGCTCCGGTGTGTTCGCAAAGCCTACGCGCAGAGCCGACAGGAAGTCGGCACTGCGCTGCGCTAATCACAGGCAGTGAGACATTTCCCGATCTCTGCAGCCACTCATCGGGAAATGTCTCGCTGCCTGTGATCAGCGAAGTGCCGACTTCCTGGCGGGCTCTGCACGTGGGCTGTGCGAACACGCCGGAGCTCATCCTTAGTATCTGGTCAATCAGAATGCTTAATGCTATTTGAAACAAAAGAGAAGGGATTGCGCAACACTAGTGCGAATTGGATGCGGTTTTCCTCGCATCCAATTCCCATTTCAGGAGACTGTGACCGGCTCTCAATAGAGAGTAAAACTGGAGCGGTTTGCAGAAGAGTCCTGTGCGTCTTCTGGTCCGAATTCAGCCAAAAATGTGGACCGAATTCGGCCCTGTAAGGGTGAACAGGGATGCACTGGACCCCCTGCTGCGAGCTGCTCCACACCGCAGTGTGAACCCAGCCTTAAGCATAGATGGGTGATCACTAAGACTACAATTGCCCTGTGCATGTGGACGTAAAGCATTGAGAGAGCAGTGTAGCGATCCCTAATAGTGTGCACTAAGGATGAGCTTGGGTGTGTTCGCAGCTCCACATGCCCGAACCCGCCAGGAAGCTGACAGCGCACAGCGCTAATCACAGGTACTGAGATATTTTACAGGTCGTCAGCTGCAGAGGTTGGGTAATGTCTCAGTGCCTGTGATTGACGCTGTGCGCTGTCAACTACCTGACGTGCTCAGACACGTGGAACTGCGAACACGCCCAAGTTCATCCTGTGTGCACTGACACCCTAAATAATTATGGTTGTTTGTATAACTGAATTGGTTGCAGGTTTTGTTCTACACATGACTACTTATGAAGCCATGAATAGTTTAGGTAACAGTGTTTAGAAAAAAAAAATCTATCTTTTGGAAAAGAATACTTAGACCCCATACACGCTATTAGATTTTCTGCAGATTTTTGTCTTCAGATTTACCAAAACAATGTAATATGAGGTCAAACGTTAACAGTTTCAATTTCTATGCAATCAGGCAGGCACTTGCAATACAAGGTTTGGGTAAATCTGAAGACAAAAATCTTCAGAAAATCTAATAGTATGTATGGGGTCTAAGGCTGGCCATACATTATACAATTTTCTTGTACAACTTTCCTTTAGATTTACCAAAACCATATAATATGAGGTCAAACCTAAACACTTTCAATTTGTATGCAATCAGGCAGGCCCTTGCACTACATAGTTGAAGGTAAATCTAAAGAAAATTGAATAAGAAAATTGTATGGTGTATGGCCAGCTTAAGTATCTGTTGACCATTTCCATTGATAATGAGATCACTGTATTATTTCTTTTTGGTACCTTTTGAGCTAATTATCATGCTGTTTAATTTACTGGTCATTCCTGGTATCTCCCCTCCCAGTATTAACAAGGTGATGAATGGGGGGGGGGGGAAAGAGGATATCCCTTTCATGACCAGGCCATTTTTTTGCAATGCAGCACTGCGTTCTTTTAACTGACAATTGCGTGGTCATGCAATGCTGTACCCAAATAAAATATTTGTCCCTTTTCCCCACAAATACAGCTTTCTTTTGGTGGTATTTGATCACCCCTGCTGTTTTTATTTTTTGCACAATAAACAAAAAATGCAGACAATTTTGAAAAAAAAAAAACAATATGTTTTACTTTCTAATAATACAAGGAGATCTTGCAAGCCACAAATGGGTTAATGCCTCTAAAATAAAACCCTCAGTGCTAACAGCTGCAAACACTAATCACGTTCCATATCCGTGCAAATAACAATATAATAAAGTAAATGTGTTTTGCGCTAGAAAAGTTATGATAAATATAAAAATCAGTGCATAAAATAGATCTATCTATCTATCTATCTATCTATATAATCTGTGCATTAAATTAAAAAACAATCTATCACCATGTACTAAAATAAAAAATTGCAATCTGGATTAAATTGATGATATAATCAGCAAAGTGCAGTGTGCATAAAATCACTAAAAGTCCATGTGCAAACTCAGGTTGGAAAGAGTGCTCACTCTTTGAATATGTGATAATAAAAGTTCATAGATAAATTCCCAGAGTGTTCAAATATAGTGTTCATATCCTGTAATATCCATCGTGCTCATCCAAAAAAATTTGTGAATAGAAAACATGCTCCAGTACTCTCCCGGTGACCCCCACAGGCATATACGCTCACCTCAGAGCGTGTGACACAGTACCTAAACTATGTCCAATCACGCTTGGGAGCCACTCCTGGGCTCTAATAGAAATGGTGATGATGTCCTCCAACTTGCTCAATTATCAGCATTCCATTACATAAATGAGAAAAAAAGAAGCTCCATAGTGTAACATTGCAAGCAAATATTTATTCCAAATAAAAACACTCCCCTACTAGGGGTACTCACATTCTGTGGGTGCGCGAGTGCACCATCCTAATCTAGGCTTCACAAATGAGAAAACACAGCGCTGGTGTGGCGTGCGGTGTAGTATACTGCTCTCTGTCAGCAAGGAGGAACGAACGAGAAAAGTATACTACAGCGCACGCCACACCAGCGCTGTGTTTTCTCATTTGTGAAGCCTAGATTAGGATGGTGCACTCGCGCACCCACAGAATGTGAGTACCCCTAGTAGGGGAGTGTTTTTATTTGGAATAAATATTTGCTTGCAATGTTACACTATGGAGCTTCTTTTTTTCTCATTTATGTAATGGAATGCTGATAATTGAGCAAGTTGGAGGACTTCACCATTTCTATTAGAGCCCAGGAGTGGCTCCCAAGCGTGATTGGACATAGTTTAGGTACTGTGTCACACGCTCTGAGGTGAGCGTATATGCCTGTGGGGGTCACCGGGAGAGCACTGGAGCATGTTTTCTATTCACAAATTTTTTTGGATGAGCACGATGGATATTACAGGATATGAACACTATATTTGAACACTCTGGGAATTTATCTATGAACTTTTATTATCACATATTCAAAGAGTGAGCACTCTTTCCAACCTGAGTTTGCACTTGGACTTTTAGTGATTTTATGCACACTGCACTTTGCTGATTATATCATCAATTTAATCCAGATTGCAATTTTTTATTTTAGTACATGGTGATAGGATGTTTTACTTTCTGCTATAAAATACATCCAATAAAAAAATGTAAAAAAATCTAATTTCTTCATCAGTTTAGGTCAATATGTATTCTGCTACCGTACATATTTTTGGTAAACAAAATCCCGATAAGCATAAATTGATTGGTTTGCGCAAAAGTTTTATAGCGTAACCTACTGTACCACTGTAACCTACTAGAGTCAGGAAAAATGTTCAATAAAATCCTCCTTAACGTGTCCTCGAGATTTTATCCTCTGAACTCTCTGTGGGGACGGGATGAGTTCTGAGACCTTCACCTTAAAACGGAGGTCAAGGAGGGTTGCCAACCAGTAATCATCCTCCTTGATGCCACGTATTCTGGGTCCTTTCGCAGGCTTTGAAGCATAAGGTTGCCCATGCGCCTCAAATTTGCAGAGGCTTGAGAAGCAGACCCCTCGAGGTCACTCAGGATGACAGCATCTGGAACTTCCTCCTCCCAGCCACGTACTACTCCCAAGGGTCCTGGGGTTGAAAAGCCATTGCTTGCAGATTGACGCATGTCTTCCTCTTCTTCAAAGCCTATGAAAGTGGCAGAATCATCCTCCTCCCCTCTCTCCTCATGTGTGTTCTGTGACATAGGAATCGTGGTGTCTGAATAAAGTGGACCTTGAGAGGAAGGGAAGTCCTCCTCTTCCTCCTGCTGCTCTGCCTCCAGGGCCCTGTCCATAATGCCACACAGAGTCTGCTCCAGCAGGAACACAACAGGGATTGTGTCACTGATGCATGCACTGTCACTGCTCACCATCCTTGTGGCCTCCTTAAATGGTGACAATACAGTGCATGCATCCTTAATGATCAGCCATTGGCGTGGGGAAAAAAAAGCTGAGGCGGCCTGAGCCTGTCGTCGTGCTGTACTGGCACAAGTACTCGTTGATGGCCTTCTGCTGCATGTATAGCCGCTGCAGCATTCCCAAAGTTGAGTTCCACCTGGTGGGCATGTCACAAATCAGGCAGTTTACGGGCAGGTGGAATTCCTGCTAAATTTCAGTCAACCGGGCACTGGCTGTGTATGACCGCCTGAAATGGCTACAGACTCTTCTGGCCTGCTTTAGTACATCTTGCAACTCTGGGTATGTACTTGGGAAACGCTGCACCACCAAATTGAGGACATGTGCCAGGCATGGCACATGTGTCAACTTTCCCACTCTAAGGGCGGAAAGGAGGATTGAGCCATTACCGGTGAACCACCTCTGGGCCTGTCCTTGCAGAGCTGCAAGAATCTCTGCTCCGATGTGGTTCCTGTCCCCTAAACACATCAACTGAAGCACTGCATGGCACCTTTTTAGCCTGACTCTGGGAATAGCCCTTTGAACACTTAGGGGGTACCTGATGTTCATAGGAAGGCATGGAGGAGGGGGTAGAGCTCACAGGTCTGGCATCATCACCACCAGCTGTATGGAGACGTGGGGGCACAACAAGCTGCAGCACCGAGCCCTGTCCTGCATCCTTTCGAGTTGCAAGCAGCGTTACCTAGTGTGCTGTAAACTAAATATATCACCCCTACCCATGCTTGCTGGACCATGTGTCAGCAGTAAGGTGGATTTTACGGCTGACTGCCTTGCCCAACAATGCCAGAACATTCCCTTCCACATGATGGTAGTGAGATGGAACGGCCTTACGTGAAAAGTAGTCGCGACTGGGAACCTGCCATTGTGGTACAGCAAAAGAGCGGGCAAAAGAGCAGAAGATAGCGGAGGAGCCCGGCAGAAGACACCAGACAGCGGGAGAAGACACCAGACAGCGAGGAGAAGAGGTTGGAGAGAGCAGAGAAATCGGAAGAGACCCCCAGAGCTGCCTAATAAATTACTTTAAAAACCTTTGTAGTGTTTGTTTTTTTTTTAAATTTTTTTAATTAACACTTTTTTCTCCAGGTGAATGGGTAAAGGTACAATGTGCCCCATGCTCATTCACATAGGGTGGGGGGGCCGGTATCTGGGGGCCCCCTTATTAAAGGGGATCCCAGATTCCGATAAGCCCCCGCCCACACTCCCCGACAACGGCCAGGGTTGTTGGGAAGAGGCCCTTGTCCTCATCAAAATGGGGACAAGGTGCTTTGCACCCACCCCCTCCCATGTTGAGGGCATGTGGCCTAGTACAGTTCAGGAGGGGGGGGGCACTCACTCGTCCCCACCCCCTTTCCTGACTGGCCGGGCTGCGTGCCCGGATAAGGGTCTGGTATGGATTTTGGGGGGATCCCCCACAAAGTTTTTTCGGCGTAGGGGTTTCCCTTAAAAGCCATACCAGACCCAAGGGTCTGGTATGCTCTTGGAGGGGAAACCCATGCCTTTTTTTTAATTTAAAATTTGGCGTGGAGTTCCCCCTCAAGATTCATACCAGACACAGTGCCTGGTATTCTCAGGGATCAAAGTCGGATCCCTGTTCATTGAAGTCGGACGCATGTCGGGCTTCAAGTCTCAGGGCAAAGTCTGATCCAAAGTAGTACAATGTACTAGTGTGAACCCAGCCTCAGCGTCTCCAAGCTATGGTTCCAATCATTGAAAACTGATCACATCTGATGTACTTATCTCGTTTCTCAAGGCCCTAACATGCCAAGACAAAGTAAACAGTCAAAGGTATTTTGTAAGAGGCATGGAGGTTTTTTTTTTTAAAGTTGTAACTTTTTCCCACAATTCTTTGGAAAATTAAGACATTTTCTTTCACAAAAATTTCATATTACCAAGTTATTTATCACATGAATTATATGCAAACCTGCAACTTCACACCAAAGCAGATTCTGCTACTCCTGAGTAAGGATGAGCCAAACAACCCCTGGTTCGGTTCGCACCAGAACTTGTGAAAAGGAAAAAAATTTGTTCGAACACCGTTAGTCTACGAGTCACAAACCAAAAGTGCTTGGGGAACTGGGTTAATGCAAAAAAAAGTTTTAAAAACGACCATTTTTTCCGGGAGCAGTGATTTTATTAATGCTTAAAATGAAGCAATAAAAGTGAAATATTCCTTTTAAATTTTGTGCCTGGTGGGGGGGTGTCTATAGTGTGCCTGTAAAGTGACGCATTTTTCCCGTGTTTAGAACAGTCCCACAGCAAAACGACATTCCTAAAGGGAAAAAAAAATTAAAACTGATTGCGGCTGTAATGAAATGTCGGGTCTCGGCAATACAGATAAAACTCATTGAAAAAAAATGGCATGGGTTCCCCCCAGTCCATTACCAGGTCTGGTATGAATATTAAGGGGAACCCTGCACCAATTTTTTTTTTTTTAAATGGCATATGGGTCCCCCTTTAAAATCCATACCAGACCTGAAGGCCCTGGTATGGAATCTGGGAGGACCCCCATGCAATTTTTTTTTATTTTTTTTATTTTAGTTCTGGGTTCCCCTTTTTATCTGTATTGTCGAGACCCGACAATTCATTACAGCTGCGATCAGTTTTAAATGATTTTTTTTTCCTTTAGAAATGTCATTTTGCTGTGGGACTGTTCTAAACACGGGAAAAATGTGCCACTTTACGGGCATACTATAGACAACAGGTACGAAATTTAAAGGAATATTTCACTTTTATTGTTTTGCTTTAAAGTGGATGTAAACCCAATGTCATCCTTTCTAAACTACTGCCATAGGGGTTATCTATAAGGATATACATGCCTCCTGCATGTCTCCCCTCTCTCTGTTATTAGACCCAAAAAACTGCAAATTCTGTGGGTGGGTCTGTTATCTGGAGCTCGGTGGGTGGAGTCGTGATGTCAGTAGACTCCCCGCCCACCTCTACACTCCCCTTGTCAATATGCATTTTCTCCTGTGTATTTCTTACACTGAACTTCTGCTATGATCTCTAACATCCAGTGAAAAGACAGGAAAGTAACCACATGACTTCAGCATGCCAAATCATGGTGAGGTGTGGAACAGCCAATCCTTGCAGAGCTGCTGAAGAAAGGAGTGGGGGAGGGAATTTAAAAATACTGCATGTCTCTTAGGCTAATGCATGAGATGTAAATCACCTGTCACTCACAGCAAGGGGGAGTATTTGACAAAGTTTTTCTCAGTTTGTCAAGAATTGTCTCACTGAACAATAAAAGAGGATTGCTCAGAGAGGGATTGACTCTGTGTGGCAAGACTGGGCTCAAATGATAGCAAATCTTATACTCTACAGTATGATATAAAAAAAATGAATATAAAAAATGATACATGTCCCCTGGGGCAGGACCCAGGTCCCCAAACACTTTTTACCATGCATATAAGCCTTTTAAAATGAGCACTTTTGATTTTTCACGTTAATCCCATAGACTTTTAAACGGTGTTCCGTGGCTTTCGAATTTGCCGCAAATTGTTCGCTATTCGGCGACCAGGCGAACACCCAATGTTCGACTCGAACATCTGGCTTATCCCTACTCCTGAGTAGAGATGGGCTCATGCATGTTTGAAACCCCACATGCCTGATCAGTGCCGGGACAAGGTCAGCCAGTGCCCAGGGCGAACATACCAAATTGTGCCCCCCCGGGTTGGACATGACCAATCATCTTCAGGGGGGACCAATCACACTGGGGGGCTCTGACACGCAGGAGGCTCTGATTCCCAACAACATCTATGGCATTTGCAGCTTGCTGAAATAATGTTTCCCCAGCCTTTATCCCCAGTCTGCACATGTACAGAGATCTATGCTAACACCTCAGCTCTTTTCTGGGAATGTGGGGCTTACAGCGCAGGGGAGGGCTCAATAGACTGACAGGAGACTGGGCTAATAGGGACAGGTATTTTTTTTTTTTTTTCATTGCATCCAGCTTATATCAGGCAAATAATAAGTACACTGCTGTTAGTGAGACATATCCTGTGTTCAGGATTGGAGACAGCTGGGGGGAGTTAGTTAAGCACTGCATCCTCTCCCCATACACAAGTACTAGATGGATTAGCAGAGAACATTAACAACTGAAAAGTCCCAGTATATTCCCAACATATATAAGAATTGTTCTTCTCTTTTAGTAAACCTGCTCTGCAAAGTACAAGGCGAGTTTACAGCACAGCCAGGTACAGTTTGGAAGGCAGAGCAGTGGGGACTCACATGGAAGAAAACTGACATCCATCCTGTGAGATCTTCATGTTGGGAGAGCTGTGTGATGTATGCAGGGGGCCAGAAGTAATGATCGGGACTGCGCTGTTGTGTTATCATCTTGCTCAGCCCACCTGTAGAGGAGCTCTGTGTCACAGCCCAATCCAGCCAGCCAGACTGATGAGAAATCAAGCCCGGGAGAGTGAATTTTTCTCCCTCTGTGCCAGGATGTGGTTGCCGCTGTAGAGAGGAGGCAAGCAATATGTATGGGCGCATCCTCAGACCACTTTTTGGGCAGGCTGTAGCATTGAGTGGAGGCATAACCTAAATATTTTCTGCCCAGATTCCTCTGCATGCTGCTGCCAGCAACCCAGCGCCCCTTCCCACACTCCTCCCACACCCAGCCCAGGGCAGCCGCCCCTCCCGCCCGCCCCTTGTACCGGCCCTGTGCCCGATCCCGCCAGGAAGCCGACACTGCACAGGCCTAATCACAGGCAGTGAGACATTTCCCGATCCGCAGATGCAGAGACCGGGAAATATCTCACTGCCTGTAAATAGCTGTGTGCAGTGTCGGCTTCTTGGAGGGATGTGGCATATGGGGTTTCAAACACTCCCAAGCCCATCTCTAGTCCTGAGTATGGCGATACCACATGTGAGACTTTTTCACAGCCTAGGCATGTAGAGAGGCGCAACATCTAAGGAGCACCTTTAGCCATTATCACCTTTAGCCATTATCAGGCCTTCTTCTGACGCTTTTTGTTTACAAGTAAAAATCTGTGTTTTTACTAGAAAATTACTTCAAACCCCCAAACATTATATATTTTTGTAGCAGAGGCCCTAGAGAATAAAAGGGTGGGTTTTGCAAATTTTTATGTTGCACATTCTTTGCGCAGCAGTTTTTCAAATGCAATTTTACACGGTAATGCATAAATACACTTTGATGAATTTCAATGCACACACAAAGACAATATAATATCCAAATGTTTGGTAAAATATAAAATGTTTTTTTTTTAATTTATTTATTATTTGGGGGGGGGGGGCAATACCTCATGCGTGGTGCGATTGCCATTTACATATATGTATGGGACCAACGTGTGTGTTCGCCTTTTGCACGGGGGCACTTTACATTTTTTATTTATTGGTGGGACACTGGTACACTGACATGTTCTTGTGCACTTGTACAATATTACAGATGTTGATCGTCCACCAGTGGACACTGACAAATGTTGATGTTGCAATGGAACACTATTGCAGATGTTTTTTGTGCACTGGTACAGATGTTGATGAGACACGTGTCTCTCTAAAGATTGGATGTGATTGGACACAGCCATCACGTGATTGGGAGGGCAAATCACAGCACCCATATCCCGATCTGTAATGGGCTGACTCACCACTCTCTAATAAGTGTTATAAAAACTCCTTACTGTAAACGTCCTCTCAACACAGCAAAGGCATGTATTCCTGCTCTATGGAAGAGCCCTAACCCTGTAGCTCAATGGCTTGCCCGGATATCAGAGATCCAGCAAATAGAGAATCTAACTATTATACTAAAAGAACAGGAGGAGAAATATTGGAAAATCTCCTTACTACTTTTATAAGGATCAAACACCTCTTGCCTTCCAACGGCAATAAACTGGAACCTATTGGCTCTGGCAGACCCTCATTGCATAGGTGCAGGGCCTGTTGGGTGGGGAGGTACTCTCTAGTTATCCTCCTCCCTCCTCTATCCTTCCCACCCCCCTGCCCTTTCACCCTTTATTTTCACTTCCATTTCTTTCTCTTACTGACCTTCTGCATGTACATATACCTAAAAGGCAGGGAAGACTTGACCTGGTGCATAGACAAGATATATTGTATGGCCAGTTATTTGGTGTTTCGTGGGTCCACGGAACCTTGTCATACTTGCGTTTATCAGCCAAGTCATGTGATGCCTCGTTTGTTGTATTTTTGTTGTTGTGAATGCAATGTTATGGAGTTTCAGGTTCACGCAGCCACTCAATAAAATTGGAGTAGAAGCTGTTCAACCTTTAAACTTGGTAAGGGGTCTCTTAATTATGAGAGCTGAGATGTGGAACTAGACATGTGTGATTCAGTTCATTGTTATTTGGACGAAAATTTAATTTTCTGAGATTTGGATAGATCAGCATTAACAAATGAACATGTGAATGGCAACGAATCTCAAAAAAGTTATAACAAATGCATTTTATTCATTTGTGTCATTCAAATGACATCCACTTTTTTTTTTAATATATTGATAACATTTGAATTCAACATTTGATAACATTGTGAATATAGCTGGTTGTTAAGAAGCGGGTGGCTGCCATATCCTTCTCCTTAACAACCATGACTGATCTGCACCTTTATGTCTGGTATGAATTTTAAAGTGGATGTAAACCCTCCATACACCCAGTGAAGTGAACAGCCTCAGATGATACACAGGGATGAACCTAATCTCCCTACATAGGTTTTACATGTATATCTGCTGTCTTCCCATTTTATATACTGTTTAGAATGTTCAGATTGTGTTAGGAGATTTTCTCTTCCTGTTTAAGACAGAGTGTGATGTCTGGGCATACATCAAAGATAGCCAACATTGCTGATTGGAGGAAAGGCATACACCCCCTCTCATCATAGGCAGAGACTCTCAGAGGTGTTTTGTAACAGAGCCAGCTCCCTGTTAATCTATTTTAGCAACCTCCCCTGACAGAAATTTTAGGCTGCTAAAGTGTCAGAGATTTTGTCAGGAGTTATCAGGCTGATAACAGAGGAACAGTTCAGGAGAGAGCCAAGGGACTTAGCGAGATAACAAAATACTGCAGATATATGTGCCCAGCTCAAATTTCATGAATTGGGTTTACATACACTTTTTAAGGGGAACCTCATGTCAAAATAAAAACAAAAATGGGGGGTCCATACCAGACCTTTATCCAAACATGCAGCCTGGAAGGCCAGGAAAGAGGGGGGATGAGCAAGCAGCCTCCCTCCTGAACCCTTCCTGGCTACATACCCTCAATGTGGGGGGTGCTTTGGGGCATAAGGGGTTCTTTCCCTCAACCCTTGGTGATGGTTGTGGAGGTCTCTGGGTGTGGTGTTTATCAAAATTGAATATCCCCCTTCAACAAGAGGGGCCCCAGATCCCAGCCCTCATATTAATAAGCATGGGGCACGTTAAAAAATGTGCAAAGTAAAAAAAAGACAGTTTTTAAAGTCCTTTTATTCAACTCCCCCAAAAATAAAATGTTGGATCTACTTTGGGGGACATCAATGTTTCCATGGGGACAATCCCTCCCAAAATGACAAGTAGAGTAAAGGACTTGTCAAAAACTGTCTTTTTTTACTTTGCACTCTTTTTGGTGAATGAGTAGGGGTAATATCCAAAACATTAAGTTTATGCAAAGAGTCAATATTTGCAGTGTTGACCCTTCTTTTTCAAGACCTCTGCAATTCTCCCTAGCATGCTGTCAATCAACTTCTGGGCCACATCCTGATTGATGCCAGCCCATTCTTTCATAATCAATGCTCGGAGTTTGTCAGAATTTGTGGGGCTTTTTTTGTTCACACACCTCTTGAGAATTGAACACGTGTTCTCAATGGGATTAAGGTCTGGGGAGTTTCCTGGCCATGGACCCAAAATTTTGATGTTTTATTTCCAAGCCACTTGCTTATGACTTTTGCCTTATGGCAAGGTGCTCCATCATGCTGAAAAAGGCATTGTTCTTCACTAAACTGTTCTTGGATTGTTTAGAGAAGTTGGTCTCGGAGGATGCCTTTGTACCATTCTTTATTCATTGCTGTGTTCTTAGGCAAAATTGTGAGTGAGCCCACTCTCTTGGCTTTGAAGTAACCCCACACATGAATGGTCTCAGGATGCTTTACTGTTGGCATGATACAGGACTGATGGTAGGGCTCACATTTTCTTCTCTGGACAAGGTTTTCCCAGATGCCCCAAACAGAATGGGGATTCATCAGAGAAAATGATTTTACCCCAGTCCTCAGCAGTCCAATCCTTGTACCTTTTGCAGATTATCAGTCTGTCCCTGATGTTTTTCCTGGACAGAAGTGGCTTCTTTGCTGCACTTCTTGACGCCATCCTCCAAAAGTCTTCGCCTCACTGTGTGTGCAGATGCACTCACACTTGCCTGCTGCCATTATTGAGCAAGCTCTGCACTGGTGGTGCTCCTATCCCGCAGATGAATCAACTGTAGGAGATGGCCCTGGCGCTTGCTGGACTTTATTGGTTGTCCTGAAGCCTTCTTCACAAATGCAGTGGAAATGTTTTTTATAGGATTAAGTTCATTATCATGGCAAAGACAGAATTTGTAAATAAATTGCAATTCTTCTCTTGTGGTATTTTAGCTGTGAAAATGTGGTAATTTAACGCAGCCAGTGTTTTTATTTACTTTTTAGTAAATAGGCATTGTTAAGGAACATGCAGCCACCGGCATCTTCTTCTTTTTTTTAAAATTATGTATATTAAACATTTGAGTAAGACATACAGTACAACACATACAAAACTCATATCTCAACCCCCCCCACCCCGTAACCTGTGCAACATTCCATATAGTGCAGGAGCATAATCAAAGTCGACAACCGACAAAAACAATTGTTGTTCTAGAATCTTATGTGTTACACCATCTTCTCAAGGAAACAGTCCTTTACTTGGCCACAATTGAGTTGCAGTTTAACTATGGTTTCAAATAGATCTAAACCACTGCAGTTCCTAGATTAGCGTGTCTGTCACGTACCTGATCGGAGTCTGAAGTGACGAGGTCGGCCTCCCTTGTATCTCCAACCCGGGTCCCGCTGAGAGTGGGAACAGAGGGACCCCAAGGAAAGGAGGAAAACGAGTGCCTGTAGAAGTAACCCAGGAATCTTGAGGCAGATGATGCGACTTTAGGTAGGCAGGAAGTCGCAGCAGATCGCAGGAGCCGAGATGCCGGAACTTGACAGGCAGCTTGGAGCCAGACAGGAGACAGGAACGGAGTCACAGGAATAGCCGGGTTCGGAAGCAGGCGGACAGCAAGGTACCAAATCATCAGGCAGAAGCAGAGTCAACGTAGGAAGCCGAAGTCAGGAACCAGTGAATCAGGATATGGGAGAGTCCAGAGACAAGGTCAGGGGAGCCAAGGTTCAGCAACGGATATCAAGCAGGCAGGTAACACAGGATACAGATACAGGAACAGCTGAAGATCAGTCAGCACCTGTCACAGTCAGTGTGTCCTTTAAATAGGCCGTCTGGCGCCAAAGGGCCGCGCAGACGCGCTCCCGCGGGTGCGCCCATTCCTTTGCGCACGCGCATTAGCACGTCCGCGATCCGAAGCGACCTTCCCGAACGCATGCGTGCGTAAAGAGTCCTTTACGAACGAGTGTACCCGCGAGTGAACCCGAGACGTAACAGTTCTCTTACAGTGTCATTGGCATCAAACCAGCTCTGCCACACCTTCTCAAACTTTTTGGGACAGCCCCTACTTAGATATGTGGGGGGGGGGGGGGGGGGTTGGGCCTTTTCCAGCATAGTAAGATGGCTTTACGTGCGTAGAACAATGAAAGAGGGATCATAGTCCTTTGGGCCCTACCTCCTCCACCAGGCCCAGTAAACATACTGGGACTGTAAGTGGGATAGGTATAGTCAGTAAGCCTTGAATGGTACGTGTGACCCCCGCCCAAAACTCCTGTATCGGCCGCCAATGCAAGACTATATGGTCAAAGTCTGCAGGATTGATGGTGCATCGCCAGCGATCAGCTGCGCCAGTGCCATAAATGCTGGCTATCCTTGCTGGGGTATAAATATACCGTGTGCAGTAGTTTAAATTGAATGAGCCTGTCCCGTGCCAACACTAGAGCCCCAAACAAGTGACCCCACATCCAAGTCATCTCCCCCAAAATCAGGTATTAAAGTGCTCCATGTGTTCCTGCATTTGCTGAGCATTTTTGGCCTTTCCACAAACAACTCTTTGTAGACTTCTGATAAAGGTTTTTTTAGATTTTCATTACACAGTAAGAATGGGATGACCCAAGTTCCAAGGTATCTGATCCAAACTGTGTCATGAACGCATGTCTCAACTGTATGTAACGGAAGAAATACCAGTTAGGCAACCCGTGTTTATTCTTAAGTTGGTTAAAAGTAAGTAATTTCCTACCCTCCACTATATGTTTCGGTTGTTTTATACCTACCCGAGCCCAAATTATGGGGTCTGGTATTGTACCCAAATAAGGTAATCTGTGGTTGAACCACAAGGGGGTATCCGGTGACCATATCCCTGTCACGGATTTCATCAGCACCTGTGCCTTGTCCCATGCGCGAACAGTGAGGCGCATCAAGCCAGTCAAAGATGGTGATGCTTGAGTGCCCCTGTATACCAGAAAAAACAGACTCTCGTATGACCCCATACAAGCTGCTTCCAACACATTGGCTACATCCCCATCATCTCGTAACAACCAGCGTCTAGCAACCACCATTTGCCCCACTATAAAATATTTGAAAAAGTCAAGAAGGGCTAGTCCACCCTGTCCCAGGGGTTCCTGTAGTGTACGAAGACTAATCCTGGGGTGTGCTGTGGACCACAGGAATGAACTGAACAGACTGTTCACACGCCCAAAGAATGATGAGAGAACCCAAATTATGGAATTTCGTAAGAGGTACAAGAAGACCGGCAAAACTTTCATTTTCAGAAGGTTTACCCTTCCAATAAGAGAGAGTGGCAGGTGTCTCCAAGCATCCAGCTGTATTTTTACCTTGGCCAGGAGTGAGAGAAGATTCAATGACATGAAATCGCTTACCTTGGGAAATATATGAATACCTAGGTATTTAAACTGAGTGGCAATGGGGGCCACTTTCTTCGCCAGAGCCTGAGCACCCATGTCAATGGCCATTGCATTTGATTCCTCCTAGTTCACACACAGCCCTGAGAACCAGAAGAATTTGTCTAAGTTTTCAAAGACTGCCTCTAAAGATGGTCCTGGGTCAGAGCGGTACACTCTCGAGAGCCTCCCACGTCTAACGCCTTCACATCAGACAATTTCCTGAAAGCTATGGCCAGTGGCTCTATCGCCAGAGTGAATAATGATGGCGAGAGAGGGCATCCCTGACGCGTACCCATATGCACCGCAAACTGAGGGGTGACTGACGTACCTAGCTTAATGGCCACTTTTGGTCTACTGTAGAGCAGAGATATCCATGTCATAAAGACGTCTCCAAACCCCATATGTTTTAGCACCTCAGACATGTAATCAAAAGCTTTAGCCATGTCAAGGGACACCACCACCCTAGCCCCAGGATTAGCATGGTCAATCTGTAGATGTGCGAACAGTCTGTGAAGGTTAGTGTCTGTAGACTTTTGAGGAATACAGCCTGTTTGATCTTTGGCCACCAGGGTAGTGATAACCCTCGACAGCCTTGGGCCACTATCTTTGTCAAGATTTTAAGGTCCTGATTCAAAAGTGCTATAGGTCTATAAGAGGAGCAGGACAACGGGTCCTTACCTGGTTTGGGCAGAAGGATCACCTGGGACTCCAATAGCGAGTCATGGAGGAGCTTATTTTCTAAACAAAAAAGGAAAAGAGACCTAAGCCGTGGGACCAGAGCCTCCAGATGTGATCTATACCACTCCATACACTACCCATAAGGGCCTGGGGATTTGTGAGGAGGGAAGGATCTTTTATAGCCATTTCGATCTCTTTCTCCATTATCTCAGCCTCCAGATCGTTCCTATCTGTTTCCAACAGAACAGAAATATCTAGAGAAGACAACAATGCCTCCAATTCCTGTGCATTATAAGCTGGGATAGGAGCATATAGTGCTTTTGTAATCTACAAACGTATCCAGGATAGCAGTCGGATCCATAAGTAGGACCCCTTGGCCATTTTTAATACAAGGTATGTTTGTCTGCATTCTCTGTTCTGCCACCAGAATAGCCAGTAACTTCCCATTTTTATCACCTTGTTAAAGATGGACTCGGCCCTCTTTGTTCAAGAAGTATGCGTCAGCTCTGTGAAGTGCAGCGCCAAAAGACGGCGAGCCTCCAGTAGCTCTATGTAGGTGACAGCTGACTGATTATTTGCATGAGCTAGTTCGTGCGCCCTTTCCTCATCTTGTAATTCCTGGGTTTTTACTATTGTATACTTTACGTGCTTGTTTAATGGCCGATTATATACTGTCCCCGCATACATGCCTTGAAGGCATCCCACACAACAGGTAGGTCAGCTGACTCGAGATTGTCCTCCCAGTAGCCAGAAAAATGTGGTCCCACCTGAGAGGACACTGACTCCACCTCCAACCAACCCCGATTCAACCTCCATGCTCCCCCCTAAGCTGCAGGGGGAGACCAATGTGCACAGATAAGGGTGTATGATCCGACAGGCCACCAGCTAAATAATTTGCACCCCTCACCAATTGTAGCATGGGGTCATTAGAAAATGCCAGATCTATTTGTGAGGAAGATCTATGATGTCTTGGACGTTCCAAGACACCACATTAACAACTGACCCCGCCATAGACATATATTGGCAGAAGATATAAATCGCTGTATACCGTCAGTATGAGTGAATGTGACCAAGAGATTCTCATATATTGTAAGTGTATCAGAGTACATACAGTATGTCACCAATGGCCCAGTATGAAACCTTGCACATTCCTTGAAAATAAGTCTCCAGTCCCATTTAATTCCCTGCTGCAGTGTTAAGAAACCAAAACAACCTATACACACAACTTGTTCCCAAAACTTTTTTCCAAACAGTGAGAAAGTGTGACCACAAAAAAAGGTCCAAAACAAAACAGAAAAAAGAGCAAAAAAAAGTTCCTGAGTCCGTCAGTCTGGAAGACATTACTGTTCGTGCCTCTGTCGCTCCGTGCCTTAGGGACGGATATGCTGTAGACCCCCTACTAAGAAGGGTAGGAACTTTCTGTCCATCAGGAAACCTCTAATCTCAACAGGAGTAGCATGTGGGGTCTGTTGGGGTGCAGGTCAGGCTGGGTGTAGGCAATGAACTAGCCAATACAGTTTGTAAGGCTACTATCTCCCAGCTCACCCCATCCTTGAAAAGGGAAGAAAATCCCCCCCCCATGGAAAAAAAAGGGAAAAGAGAACAATCCCGCACTTGCAGTAAAAAAGGAGGAAACCGACTCCAACCCTTGACATGTTAACCCTTTGACTCACAGACCATCGCTCCAATGATTGGCCATCATAGGTGTATCAAAGAATCGGACCATGCCTTTGTGAGGATTCTGAGGAACCTGCAGCCTGCTGTGGTAGAGCATACTATACTTGATATCCTTTTCCCTTAGCCGGCATCTCACCTCATTAAAGGATCTGTGGTGCTTCTGGACCTTGGCTGAAAAATCCGGGAATAGCATCACTTTGGTGTTTTCATAAGGCAGTTCTGGGTGCTTCCAGGCCTCTGCCAATATCAGATCTGTGTCCCTAAGAATTGCACCAAAAATGGCCAAGGGTGGGCGCTTTCAGGGCGACAGCCCATAGAGACTCTGTGGGCCCTTTCTACCATGTAGGTGGGAGGCCTAGCAGGCTTTTGAATAATGATTCAGCAAATGCGGCCTGGACCGGAGCCTTCAGCACCCTCCGGCAGGCCCACCACGCAAATATTATTGTGTCTTTGTCTATTCTCGGCATTGTCCACTTTATGGACTAAGGAACTCGCCAACGACTGTAGATCCGCTATCTGTGTGGCCTGGGACCCTTGCTGATCTTCCACCACTCTGATCCAGCCCTCTGCCTCCAACGGCCTCCCCCGGATCTTGTCTAAGTGATGGTGGATCAGGGTGCATTAAGATGCCATGTGTTCTACCCGTACCATCAGCATGGTTTTAAAACCCTCTATGGCCTCCAGGATAGGTTTGATAATTGAGTCCAGAGCTGCCTCCATTAAGATAGGAGACAAAGGAACATCCTGTTCTGGAGATAGAGACGCCATGGCTGCAGGAGATTTTGCTGGGCTTGGCTGCGTCTCTCGTCCACGCTGTGCTCCGGAGGTAGTGGGTAAAATGGCGCCTGGAGAGCTTGCGGCCGCCCCTTTCCCTGGCACTGTTGCTTCAGGTCTTTTACTGTCTTACCTGGCCTTTTGCAGACATGATCGCAGCTTTTGGAGGGTCCCGGACTCTGGGCGAGTCAAAGAGATGTCTTTTCGGTGGAGAATAAGCAAGAATTCAGGCTATTTTAAACGGATGTGCATGGAGCTCTGAAGGCACACGTCTTCTCCGACTCACATCCCGGCGACGCCATCATTAACAACCAGTAAACATGAAGAATACATGAAAAGAAGAAAACCACAGGACTTTAAAGGTGTCAATAAATGAATGATTGAATTTTGTAGAAAAATATATCAATTTTATTATTAGCATTAAAAATTCATAAAAATTCCTTCTTGTGCTGCTTAATCAATTCATATACAAATACAGACACTACCGCTCTACATGTTTCGATCTGACTGAGTTTCTTCAGGAGACTTGAAATTGCTGTATGAATTGAATGCTAAAAAATAAAACAAGGGAACAAGATAGAAATAATTGACATAAAGTTTTAGACAGAAGAATTACATCTATCATATCATAGGTATACAAAAGTACACATTTCCTTAATTCAAAATATTGTTGGTAGGGAACATATATTTAAATGTTTTGCAAATTGAGACATAGATGGACTTGCCAAAAACAATGAACCAAAATAATTCAAAATGTTAGTAGACTCCTAAATGCTATCAACAAATGCTCTGTTCAAGGAGAATGAGGTGATCACAGAGGAAGGATAGGCAATATTTTCCTATGTCCTATAGGAAAAATATAAGTGTTCGTGTGTGTGTGTGTGTGTGTGTGTATATATATATATATATATAATATATGATCAAAGAATTTCCTCTCTTTAATTATTTCATATAATGATAATCAAATGACCTATTTACCATACATGTCTTTTATATTGACATATTAAATGTTAGTTACCTTAATTAGTTTATATGATATGATCAATTGATAGCCTTTGGGAAAAGGAATTGCCCAAAGGTAGGAAGAGGAAAGGAGGGAGAGAAGGGCAGAAAGATGTTACTGTAGAAAAGCCCTTAGATAGCAAAATAATCCACCGGGCTATCTCTCCACTTGATAACCCTGAAGATGTTCCTCCTTTCTAAATCAATAGGAATAGAGCCTATAAAATAGTTCAAATAATAGCTTTGTTAGTCTGAGGTAAGAGGTAAATAGTACATATAAATTAGGGCAAAAATGATACTTTTGATTTTTTTTTCACACATCCCTTTATCACATGTGCCATTCATATTAATGTATATAAGTTTACTGTGGTCTGCATATTGATTCAATTCATGTTTATAATATAACCGCAGTAACTTAGTTTGTCACTTCAGCGCTACAATTGTTTCACCTGTTGATTTGAGCAAGATTTCTGTTCGCTGTGTTAGCTGCTAATACTTCAGGCAGCGCGGAGTATTGTATTAGATTTTTGTCACCATTGCGGAGGTGTCTGATGTCACCTCCAGCACATGGACGTGTGTCTGGATTCTAGTGCGCATGCGCTGAATCAAAAAGGGGGAAGTGGTGCCGCGCTGAATGCTAAGGAACCAGATTCGCCATTTTGGATACTGTCTGTCCACAGTTTATTCACAGCACGGCAAAAGAAGTGATCCACAATTGGACAGATTGCACAAATAGATAAGTGTTGAGAAGACCCCAAATGATGGTTAAAATCTCAGAAAAAGGCACCAATAGACTTATACCAATAGGGCTCCAATTAATCTTGACAAATGATCAAACAATAGAAATAAAAGGTGCCCGGGGCACCTGTATGATCACCATGGATCCAAAAATCAGTGCAAATTTGTTTGGGCAAATAAGAAAATTTCTTTAGAACAGTTGTTATCTCTACACATATGTATACATGTGTAGAAAATATCCTTTCAAAAAGGAAAATTAGTCCAATAAAGTCATTTTTCATTTACTGTAGATTGCTTTTCATTTTAGTTTTCATTCTTAATAGAAAACGGTCCTAATTTGGAGGTCCATCCTTATATCTCAATGCAACATTTATTAGAACAATCATTGCTATAAAAAGTTGCATAGGGGCGCATGCGCGGCCGGCGATGATGGCGGACGCTTGATAGAGTAGCTCCGGACCCGCTCCTTCCATTCCCGGACCCTGCTCAACAACGCTAGCTTCACCAGACCCAGGATCCACTGGAAAAGCTCCCGGAACCCTCCGGGCACCTCATGGGGAAAATAGGATCCCAGCGGCACGGATACCAGGGGTTTGTCCCGCCTCCAACCTCCCGGCCGGCTCAAAATATGGAGCGGTTCCTGTATAGGCCGCAATCCCTGGCCTCAATTAGCCAGACGGCTGCAGCGCTCGCCGCGGAATGAGCGGCAGATACAGCAGCCACTGCACCGGACCGCTCTGCACATAGTCCCCTAACCCAAGAGACACCCTCCTCTGCACAACAACAAAGAAGGGAGACTTCACATAGCAACTACAGAGAAACAGAAGAACATGCTGCAGACCTTCATGCTGATCACCCTGCATTATTCACAGGTACTTCTACCTCTACCCCCCCCCCCCCCCAGACAGCTCAGTTACAGTTACAGTAGCGGTGCTTGACTTAAAGCTACAGACCCTGCTACAAGACCTGACCCGTAACTTTACAGTAGCAGTAGGGAAATTGGCTCAGGAGTTACGAGGGGAAATCGATCAACTTGGTGATCGAACGGACACTTTAGAATCCAAATTTGACGAACTGGTGAAATACGTACACGTGCTTGAAGAAGATAACGCGACACTCAAACAAAGCGTTTTCCAGGTCCAACTACAGCAGGAAGACCTAGAGAACAGAGAGAGACGCCAAAATGTGAGAATCCGTGGAATCCCGGAAACAGTCCCTGACAAAGAAATACGTCCCTATCTTCTAGGACTGTTTGTCACTTTGGCTCCACACATTCCGGATATCGATTGGAGGCTAGATAGGGCCCATAGGTCCCTAGCTCCGAAACCACCCCCTGGTACCAACCCGAGAGATGTAATAGCTCGCTTCCATTACTATGAAAGCAAAGAAGCTATTATGACGGCCACACAAAATAAACATCGCATTGAATATAAAGGCGCTAAACTCCAAATATTTAGTGACCTATCACCCATCACCCTCGCCAAAAGACGCGACTTACAGCCAGTGACCATGCACCTACAACAACATCAAGTGGCCTACAGATGGGGTTTCCCCTTTCGCCTCTCGGCCTCGAGAGATGGCACTCAATATTCGATGCGAGCCTTACATGAATGTGAGGCCTTTGTCCGTAACTTGGGACTGCCACCTATCCCTGAAGAGGATCTCCCTCCGCCACCATTAAACATGATCACCGCCCCTCTTCAACCACTCACAGCGATCTGGACCCCAGTTCGTCAGAGACGTCATAGAAACCTTTCCACTCCTCAACGCCCTGTCTCAGCTAGAATGCCTACCTGAACTCATTCCACATAAGGAGGAGCAGCTCCTCAATATATCCTTCTTTTTTCTCTTATCAAACCCTCGAAGTACCGAGGGAAATGGTAACGACACTACCCTGGTGTCCGCAGAGAAGAGACCTCTCCATTCCTGCTCTTGATGGTCTAGTTTAATGGCAACTGTTCCAGTCCGTGGACTTCAATTTTCCGGCCGAGATTGTCCACTCTCTCTCTCCTTTTTCCTTTTTTACTCCCCCAGAATCTAAAGTTTAAAGTTTGCACAATTTTCTTTTCCTTTTGGAGGGAGCGGGTGCCACTCCGCCCTTGTTGCTGACCGACATGCTCCTCTACAGGTCTATGGCTGATAGCCAAGGCCCCCTGAAGATTTTTTCATCTTCAGGCTCACAAAATGTTTTCTTTTTATTATTTTTTGGATCATTTTTTGTAGTTCATATTTTTTCCTTTTTTCTTTTTTTCCTTTTTTCAAACCAAGGCCCTTTTTTGGCCTGAATATATGCCTAACATTGTCTGTTTATTTTGTTAATGTATATTTGCCCACTGTCTACATGCTAATTGAGAAATTTGCAAAGTTGTTATTGTTTGATCTACACTGGTTAAACATGCTGATGCTTATTATTAAGATTTCATTTCCTGTAAATTACTTGTCCTCCTCATGGCTCTGAAGGTCTTCTCGTGTAACGTGAAGGGTTTGAACTCCATTCACAAGCGCTGGTTGGCCTTGAAGGAATTCAGAGCCTCCTGGAGCCGATGTGGTCATGGTTCAGGAGACACACTTCCAAGCGGGAGGCTCCTTTAAATTCGCCTCTAAATTGTTTCCTAACACATTTGTAGCCTCCGTCCCATCTGGGAAGGCAGGGGTAGCAATTTTGTTCAAGAATTCATGCCCTATAAGAGTAATTGACTCCAAATTAGACCCCCAGGGACGATTTGTCATCCTGAACTGTGTCCATTTAAAAACAAAACTCACGATAGTTAACATTTATGCACCCAATTCTGGACAGATAGGATTCCTCACTAAGGTCCTTGAGGAGGTACAAAATTCCTCTCACCCATTTACGATTGTGGGAGGAGATTTCAACATGTGTATGTCCGCCAACAAAGACAGACTAAATCTCTTCCAAAATACTCCCCCAACTCAAGCTTATAGGTTATCTACCTCCTTCCGCAAATTAATTCGCACCCATAACCTGTTTGACTCTTGGAGAGTGAAACATCCCACTGGTAAACAATTCACTTTTTACTCCCCCCCCACACAAAGGATACTCTCGTCTTGATTATTTCCTACTCTCCGCACCCTTACTACCCCAACTAGTTGCCTCTGAAATTGGCCCAATTACATGGTCTGACCACGCACCCATATCTCTAGATATATCCATACATTTAGCATCCCCTAGGTCATGTCATTGGAGACTTAATGAGTCTCTTCTGAAAAATGAAGGCATTAAACAGCAACTCCAATCAAAATTGACTGAATACTTCCAGCTCAATGAAGGCTCTGTCTCGGACACTTCCATATTGTGGGAGGCCCACAAAGCCTTCTTCAGGGGTGAGTGCATATCTGCTGGGTCGCATAGGAAGCGTGACTCGCTCCAACAAAAATCTGAATTATTGACCCAACTGCGTTCAGCCGAGGTGCACTTACTTCAAGCCCCCACAACTACCCGTTTAAGGGAGGTGATAAATATTCGTAATAAAATTAAGTCCTTAGATATGAATAAAATCTCCAAAGCCATCCTTTGTTCAAGGCAGAAGTTTTATGAATATGCTGACAAACCTCACAGAATGCTAGTGAACAAGCTGAAACCACGCCCAAGCCTCTCCATCCCTGACCATCTAACACAATCGGATGGAACTCCCACCTACTGTCCCCAATCCATGTCTAAGATCTTTGGAGAATTTTACAATAAATTATATAACTGCTTAAGTTCTGATCCACATACCCAATTCACTCAAGGGAAATTTGATTCATTTATTTCGTCTTTGAAGCTTCCACAAATATCCCCTGACCATTGCTCCTCATTAAATGCCCCCATCACCACTGAAGAATTGACTGAAGTGACTAAATTGCTCCCCCTACATAAATCCCCAGGCCCAGACGGACTTCCTTACTCTTACTACAAAACCTTCCTTCCTATATTATCTCCATACATGTTAAATCTATATGCCTCCTTACTAAAAGGTACAACACCCCACTCCCAGTTTCTCCATGCCCATATCATAGTCATACCAAAACCAGATAAAGACCCTTCTGTCCCTGACAACTATCGCCCTACTAAATTCCGACTACAAAATTTTCACCAAAATCTTGGCAAACAGACTCTCCAAAATTTTACCATCTCTGATAAATAGAGATCAGGTTGGATTTGTTCCCCTGAGACACGCAGGGGACAACACTAGACGCACCATAGATCTTGTCGATTTGCTAACTAGAACTAAAACTCAGGCAGTAATACTTAGTTTAGATGCACAGAAAGCATTTGGCCTTAGTTGGCCTTTCATGTTTGCGATCCTGACCAAATACGGTTTCTCAGGTCCCTTTTATACAGGCCCTTAGATCCTTATACTCCCACCCTACCTCCCAAGTACAACTTGCATCTTACCTATCTTCCACATTTCCCCTTAGCAACGGTACTAGACAGGGCTGCCCTTTGTCACCTCTACTTTTTATACTCAGCTTAGAACCCCTAGCTATAACAATTCGTGAATGTCCTTCCATTATTGGAGTACGCCTGCGTCAGCTAGAATATAAATTATCCCTTTTTGCAGATGATATTCTTTTAACACTTACTCAACCACACACGTCCCTACCCTCGCTACACAAAATTCTAAACACTTTCAGTGAAATCTCTGGATTTAAAATCAACACCACCAAAACAGAAGCTCTTCCCATAAATATCACACCATCTAATCTGACCACCCTTAAACAGAAATACAATTATCATTGGAGCTCTACATCCTTGAAATACTTAGGTGTCCGAATTACAGCATCATACTCCTCACTATATCAGGCAAACTCCCCCCCCCTATTCCAAGAAATTAACCGCTTGCTGAACCATTGGACCACTTTGCCCATCTCTCTCCTGGGACGTATAAATATTCTAAAAATGTCTATCCTTCCTAAACTATTGTACTTATTTGAGACACTTCCAGTGGCAATACCAATGTCTCAGTTGAAAATTCTTCAAAGAAGAAGCCTCTGTTTTATATGGAACAATGCCTCACATAGGGTGGCGGGCTCAGTGGTCCTGGCACGTAAGCTTAAAGGGGGCCTTGGTGCCCCTGACTTTATCAAATACTACTACGCCTCTCACCTAAGGGTCCTTACTTCGTGGACCAACAGAACTGCCCCAAACAGATGGGCGGATATTGAAATGAGCATAACATCCCCAGTACACCCGTGCTACATGCTCTGGCCGTCCACGGACAAATATATGCCCCAGCTGAGAACCCTATGCCTGGCCCCAATACTCTTTACATTGGCAATATGGAAGAAATGCTCCACTAAATACTCACTTTCATCCACATTCTCACCTCTCACCAACATCCTCTTTAACCCAGACATCCCAGATAGTCTGTCCTATGAACGTATGGTGCCCTGGACTAAGGCCGGGATTTTTCAATTGCGACAGCTAGTCAATCCAGCCACGAGACACTTATTATCTTTTGAGGACCTTAAAAAACACCACCAATTACCCAAAACAATATTTTACTCATACCTACAAATCAGACATTTCTTTTCTATCAAAACTCCCACACTATCTTTAGATAAACCTACCCAGTTTGAAATGCTTTGTGCTACCGGCCCTCATGAACCCCAATTGATATCCACCATTTATAGAATACTCCATGAGGCCAATCCCCTAACAGTAGATACACATCATTATATGAAGAAATGGACACAGATTCTCCAACATGACATATCTCTTCTAGACTGGGACAAGATTTGGATCTCCATTTCCAAGAGTTCCCGATGCATTTCCCACAAAGAAATCGGTTATAAAGTACTTATGTTTTGGTATAAAACCCCAGAAAGACTACATGCGGTTGATCCGTCCATATCCCAACGGTGCTGGAGATGTAATAAGGAGGTAGGCTCCCACTTTCACATTTTTTGGGAATGCTCTTTAGTTACACAATTCTGGGAGCAGATCCAAATTTTACTAGAGAAACTGATGGGAATCCTCGTTCCCCTAGACCCCATGTATTATTTACTAGGTCTTCCCTATCAAGGTCTTCACAAACCAAAGCAGAAACTGATGTCCTACGTATTATTAGCAGCTAAGAAAGTTATCCCTAAACTTTGGCTATCCACTTCCCCTCCCACCCTTTCACATACTCTAACTACCTTAATGGATATACGTAGAATGGAACACCTAACTGCCATAGTTGAAGACTCCATACAGAAATTTTCCCTCATCTGGCAACCATGGGATGACTATGAAAACAATAGTAAGACAAATGAAAATGGCTGAAACGATGGATTTATATAGTAATACATGCTTTCTATTTTCCCGGGCTAATACATACTCTACTCTTCTGATTGTGTAGATTTTTCCTAACAAGTTCTCCATTTCCTGTAGGACAAGTAATGTAATCACAGTTGAACCGCTTAATTAATAACCAAAGGTTCTTATCACTTGATATTTTCAATCTTAAAGTTGTAGTGTAAGTTACCCTGCGTTTTCTGATAAGGCTGTGCACCCTTGAATGACAGTGTTGAAGCCTCCTGTTTTTCTTTTCACTCTGAATGTGACATCAATGTTATTATAATTGTTATGAAAAATGTTAAATAAACAATTAAAAAAAAAAAAAAAAGTTGCATAATCGCATACAGGCATTATTTAATTGTAACAAATAAATATAAAACGATAATTAACATATTAATTACAAACCGCGCTCCTTTTAAAGTGCAAGTTCAAAATCACATTCTGTTGTAAAACAAAACCATAAATTGTAGTGTATAAATAATAACAGTGGTGATACTCATAAATAACTAACAACTGAGTGAAATCAATATATCAAATATTGAAACAAAAACAAGTGAAAGCAACAGTTCAAAATTGAATTTCAAAAAATATGAAAAAATATATTCAAAAGTTATATGTATTCAGAAAATGTTCGGATAGTGATAAATCAAAACTTCTGGATAAATCTTCCTTGGGTTCAGCCCATAACAGCCAAAGAAGCTTCTCGCAATCACGGCTATATTCAGGCGCTGGGACTCAGGTGCTGGAATTCAGGTACCTCAGGTAGCACTGTAGCTGCTTGGATGCATGCAAACAAACTCCCAAATAGAGATGGGTCATTGAGACCATTGGTGCCATGAATGGGGAGAAATTAAATGGAAAACTCCCATTGTGAAGTATGCCAAAAATGTATTAAACAGGCTAAAAACAAGCGTAAAAACGCATCACCCACGTGTGGGTTCGTGCGGGCAAACAAACTGCGTTGCGAACGGAAGGATTACACTTCAAGGATTACAGTTTTACCAGTTCTACTTTATACTGTTGCGAAACGGAAGTGGCGTGTCACATTTGTTACATCCGACCGGTTTCGTCAGTGCGTTCTGACATCATCAGGGATCATACGAACGGGCACGCCGCCTCCTTAAATACACATATCAATCAAAGGCATCCAATCCGGTGACATCCCGCCTCACAGAGGGATTATCCAAAATTGTAAAAAAAAATTAAAAGAAACACTGCCATCTTGTGGCCAGCAGGCAGAATACGATTATAAAATTATTACAACATCCAAACTGCCATCTTGTGGATAAATGCCAGATTGCACAACTGGATAAAGTGTCATTATGTGAATAAATCAGGGTATATAATAAATTAAAATTTGAATATATGAAAAAATGTATAATGAAAAATTGAAAATATAAAAAATATAGAAATATATAATAAAAATATTGAAATTAAAATAATGTTAAAATTAAAATTTGGAGAAAATAAAGGGGGAATATAAAGAGATGAGATTGGAATGGATTGCCCCTTCACAATCTGTATAGATAAAAATCAATAATTGGACAGATAGCAATTTAGATCGATGTCGACATTAATAACTGCCGGAGTGAGTGTGTTCAATCGATAAATACATTCCGTTTCATTTTTTGATATTCTCTGAACCATATTTCCTCCCCTCCAATCAGCATCTAGCTTGTCAATCCCAATGAATTTGGCCAAGCTAGGATCCTGTCAATGGTGGATTCTAAAATGGTTAGAGAGACTGTGTTTGGGAAAACCGTTTTTAATATTTGTGAGGTGTTCATTGATACGTGTGCAGAGGTTTCTCTTGGTACGTTCGACGTACTGTAACCCGCACAGGCAAATGATGAGGTACGTAACAAAGGATTTACTATTTTGTAGTCTTTACCTGTACTAAAGGATGTAAAGTATTCTACTTTCCTCATATTATTTCTAGTTATTTTGCAGGCTTTACACTTCCTACAATAAAAAAAAACCTTTTACCATCCAAGAAAGTGGGAGCTCTCCTAGGGGGGTTTAATACATTAGGGGCTAATTTATTTTGTAAATTTGGTGCACGCCGATAAATGAACCTAGGACGTTCTGGTAGGAAGCTAGACAAAGTCCTGTCTCCTAGCAGAACTGGCCAATGTTTTAAAAAAAATCTTTTCAACACTTTTAAAGTCCCTATAGAAACTGGTCAGAAAAGTAACATAGTCCAGTTCACATTTCTCTTTGATATTATCTTTCAGAAGTTGATCCCTATCCATCCATGAAATAAGTAGTTGAGTGGCCCTGAGATCTTTTTCCTGCTACCCTTTTTCTTTGAATCTGTCAACCAATAAGTTAGATTGAGACATGTAATCTGACATAGAATCACAATTACGTCTAATCCTTAGTAGTAGCCCCTTGGGTATCCCTTTGATCCAGTAATAGAAAAAAGCATGACAGGTCCTCTTAAATATGAGATCTGAGGACAAAAAGTCCTCAGATCTCATATTTGGACTTTAATGCAATAATTAAAAAAAAAAGTCGTTTGAAAAAAATGACAAAAAAGTGCCTTTAAGACAAATGGGCGGAGATGACATTATGACGTTGCTTGGTGGGGGCCATCTTAGCCTCACTCGTCTCCATACCTAAGAAGTGAAAGGACCCAATTGCCTCCGCCGCTAGCGATGGCTCCGGTAAGCAACGGAGGGCGCGGTAGAGCGGCGGGAGGGGGGTGGCATCTCTCCCACCGCCGATAACGGTGATCTTGCGGCGAACCCGCCGCAGAGACCACCATTATCGTGTACAGAACCGCGGGCCCTAAAGATCGATACCTTGGTTGTGGCAGCAGCTGCTGCCGTTACCGAGATATTCATCTTTAAAATAATGACGTATATATACAGTGACCAGTCGGTAAGCGCGGTTTGTAATTCGTTAATTGTTTTTTCCACTATTGATATAACGTGCTGCTCCTCAAATTAATTAATTCATTTCACATTAGTTTTATCAGCTTCCATTTGTGCGAGTTGGTAGTTTCTACCATTCACCATAAATATAAAACGATGTTTACAAATAAATGCAGAATATTTATACGATTATCACTTTGGATTTCAGAAAGAGAGAGAATGAATAAAGAAAATAGATGGAATAAAACTTTATATATTTTTCTAAAAAATTCAATCATTCATTTATTTTACACCTTTAACCACTTCAGCCCCGGAAGAATTTACCCCCTTCCTGACCAGAGCATTTTTTGCGATTCGGCACTGCGTTGTTTTAACTGACAATTGCGCGACTCCCAAACAAAATTGACGTCCTTTTTTTCAAACAAATAGAGCTTTCTTTTGGTGGTATTTGATCACCCCTGCAGTTTTTATTTTTTGCGTTATAAACCAATAAAGAGCGACAATTTTGAAAAAAACGTATTTTTTACTTTTTGCTTTAATAAATATCCCCCAAAAATATATATATGGTAAAAAAAAATCGCAATAAGCGATTATTGATCGGTTTGCGCAAAAGTTAGAGCGTTTACAAAACGGGAGATAGTTTTTTTTTTTTATAGCATTTTTATTAATTTTTTTTTTTTAATGGCGGCGATCAGCGATTTTTATCATGATTGTGACATTATGGTGGACACATCGGACATTTTTGACACATTTTTGGGACCATTGTCATTTATACAGCAATCAGTGCTATACAAATGCACTGATTCCGGTGTAAATGACACTGAAGAGGTTAACCACTAGGTAGCAGTGTAGGGGTTAAGTGTGTCCTAGGGGCGTGTTTCTAACTGTGAGGGGCATGGCTGTGTGTGGCACGTCACAGATCTTTGTTCCAATGACAGGGAGCAGAGATCCGTGACACTATCACTAGGCAGAACGGAGAGATGCTTGTTTACGTTAGCTTCCCCCGTTCTTCCTCCCCGTGAGGCGATCGCGGGTATCCCCACGGCGATTGAGTCCGCAGGACTCGCGACCCGACTCACGGAGCTTGCCGCAGCATGCGTGCGCCGCTGGCCGCCTCTTAAAGGGGAACGTACAGGTACGAGATCTGCCAACTGGCCGCCTCTTAAAGGGGAACGTACAGGTACGAGTTCTGCCGACGTATATCATCGCGAGGCGGTCGGCAAGCCGTTAAAGTCCCGTGGTTTTCTTCTTTTTCATGTATTCATAAAAATTGGGATGTGGTGTCCATTCTGATCCCATCACCCTTATCTCTTTAGAAACCATAAACAACATGGTTGTTAAGGAGCGGGTGGCCACCGCGTCCTTAACCGATGAGTCACCAGCTGTCAGTGGGGTTCACCACTGACAGCTGAATGTAAAAAAAGAAAGGGAAAAAACAGTGTGGGGTACCCCCAATCCATACCAGGCCCTTCAGGTCTGGTATAGATTTTGAGGGGAACCCCACACCAAAAAAAAAGGGCTAGGGTCCCCCAAAATTCATAACAGACCCTTATCAAAGCATTCAGCCCTTCTGAACTATAACAAGCCACATGCCCTTAACATGGGGGTGCTTTGGGGCAGGGGGATCCACCCCCCCAAGCACCTTATCCCCTTGTTGATGGGGACAGGGACCTCTTTCCCACATCCCTGGCCAGTGGTTGTGGGGGGCTTAGCAGAATCTGGAAGCCCTCTTTTATCAAGGGGGGGCCCAGATCTCAGCCCCCCATGTGGAAGAGTTCACCAAAAAAAGCCAATTTGCAGTTTTTGACAAGTCCTTTAAAAAAACAAAACAAAAAGTCCCCCGGTGTAGATCCATCATCAATCACAATGCCCGCTGCCACAGCCAACCAAAAAAAAGTCTGCTCCCACTGAAGACTCCTACCATCTGACATCACCACAGTCTGACAGTTCTTAAATAACTAAGGGGTGGGGGCCATCCGGTGACCTTGATGTCACAAGAGGGCAGGGTCACCCAGGATCATGTGTGTGTGTGTGTGTGTGTGTGTTTTTTTTTTTTTTACACTGTCATTATCACTGTAACAGCAATCATTTGAGCATGTATGGCTTTTACACTATTTCACTTCTGGTGGTGTACACAATACAGTGCACCCCTAGTGCAGTTGCTACTACTTTTCTGGTGGTGTACACAGTACACATTACAGTGTAGTGTGGTTTTGCTAAACAAAATTTACAGCATGTCTGGAAGGCCACCGAGGAAAAGAAGACACTCATAGGCCACTAAAAGAGGGCAAGCAGGCTCTGTGTCTACAGTAAACAGTGCTGGTCATGGGGCACGCTTAGTGGGGCACGAGCAGTGTGCCTGCCAATGCAGCTGCCAAAGCAGCCTATTCCATCGGCTCCATGTCAACAGTCACTCCTTCCCTAGCCCCACCATCATTCACAGAGGAGTCCCCCGAACTATTTGACCACAGTGTCGGGTACATGCAGCAGGAGGATGCACAGCGATTTGAAGGCTCAGATGATGGTACCCAGGTTGAGGAAGGGAGTAACGTGAGCCTAGAGAGAGGGGGTGCCCAAGAAGGACAAGAAACTGGCAGCCATGTTCCGCCAGCTGCAGCATGCTGCCAAGTTTGCTCCAGTGATGAGGAGGGAGGGGATGATGAGGTCACTGACTCTACTTGGGTGCCTGATAGAAGAGAGGAGGAGGCACATCTCCGATGAGTCAGGATGCCCTCCAGGGGGCAGCTTAAGGGCAGCCACCTTATTGCATCACACCCCAGAGCTAAGCAGGTGCAGGGCGCTGCTGTCCCCCCGCATATTTTGAAAAGTTCTTTGGTGTGGGCCTTTTTTGACATGTGTGCAGCAGATCACACCGTTGCTGTTTGCAACCTATGTCTGAAGCGGATAAATCATAGCCAAAACAGCAGCCGCTTGGGCACCACATGCTTGACCAGACATATGACGACCTCGCATGCAGTCCATTGGCAACAGCACTTAAAAGACCCACATCAAAGAACAAGGGGGACCTCTCCTTGCTCATCATCAGCTGGGATCTCCAACCCCACTATACCTCCAGTCCTCTCAGAAACCTGCACTAAGAGGAATGAAGATATAGAAATAGGTGTCCCAAGTATTGCAGCCAATCTGCTAGTGGTACACCAACATCCGATTTTAGCAGGCAAATTTCCCTACCCCAGTTGCTAAACTGTCAAAAGAAATTTGGTCCAAGCCATCCACATGCTCAGCGTCTGAATGCTAGCTTGGCCAAATTGCTTGGCTGCAACTGCTGCCTTTTCAGCTGGTAGACTCTGCCCCTTTCGTGAATTTGTGGAATGTGCGGTACCTCAGTGGCAGATTCCCAAACGCCATTTCTTTTCACGGAAGGCCATTCCAGCTCTCTACCAGCATGTGGAAGGCAATGTCTTGGCCTCGTTGGACAGGGCGGTCAGCAGTAAAGTGCATATTACCGCTGACTCATGGTCCAGCAGGCATGGACAGGGACGTTACCTAAGTTTCACGGCGCACTGGGTAACTCTGCTGGAAGCTGGGAAGGATGCAGGACAGGGTGCAGTATTGTTGGAGCTTGTTCCACCACCACACCTCCAAAATGCTAGTGGTGATTCTGCCACAGCTCTCTCCTCCACCCCTTCTCTTCTTCTTCCTCTATGGCCTCTTCCTCTGCAGATTTGTCCTCTAAACCAGCGGTGCTCTGTAGGCGTTTAAGGGGCTACGCAAGCACTCAGGCAAAAAGATGCCATGCGGTACTTGAGTTGGTCTTCTTAGGGGACAGGAGCCACACTGGGGCAGAGATTCTGTCATCTCTGCAGGGGCAGGCTCAGAGGTGGTTGACACCATGCCAGTTTCAGCCAGGAATGGTTGTATGTGACACTAGCACCAACCTCCTCTCTGCCCTCTGACAGGGACACTTCACCCATGTTCCCAGTTTGGCTCCCGTCCTGAATTTGGTGGTGCAGCGGTTATTGAGCAGGTACCCGGGCTTACGGGATCTCCTGAGGCAGGCCAGGAAAGTCTGTGTTAATTTCCTATAATGCCAGTGCTCGGCTGGCTGACCTTCAAAGGGAATGCAACCTGCTCAAGAACCGCCTCATTTGTGACATGCCCACCAGGTGGAACTCAACATTGGCAATGCTGCAGCGGTTGCACACACAGCAGAGAGCCTTTAATGAGTACCTGTGTAAGTATGGCACCAGGACAGGGTCAGGGGAGCTTGGCTTTTTTTTTTCACCACGCCAGTGGCTACTGATCAAGGATGCATGCACTGTCCTGTCACCATTTAAGGAGACCACAAGGATGGTGAGCAGTGACAGTGCATGCATCAGTGATACTGTTCCTCTTGTCTTCCTGTTGGAGCACACGCTTTGTGGAATAATGGACAGGGCACTTGAGGCAGAACAGCGGGAGGAAGAGGAGGACTTCCTTACCTCTCAAGGCCCCCTTTATCCAGATAGTATTCCTGCGGGCCCACCGATCACACAGGGAAAGAATAGGAGGAGGAGGAGGATTGTGTCAGCATGGAGGTGGAGGATAACACTCAGCATCAGCAGCAGTCCTCAAGGGATCATTTTCAGTCCCCGGAAACCCATGGAGTTGTACATGGCCGGGAGGAGGTGGTTGCGGATCATGTGATCCTTAGTGACTCAGAGGACTCAGGATCGATTGCCTCTGCAAACTTACGCTGCATGGCCTCCCTGAACCTGCAAACCCTGCGAAAGGACCCTAGGATTCGTGGTATCAAGGAGAGGGATCATTACTGGCTGGCAATCCTTCTTGATCCACTTTGCAAGGGTAAGGTTGCAGAACTTATCCAGCCTTCGCAGAGGGAGCAGAGGATGAAACATCTTCGGGAGGCCTTGCAGAAAGGTTTGTGCAATGCATTTCCAGAGCCTGGGAGGTTACAATTTCCTGGTCCTCCTGGACAACGTGTTGCTGAGGCTTTGTCCAGTCACAGAAAGAGTGGTGGAGAAGGTGGCCAGCTGACTGATGCCTTCAGACAATTCTTCAATCCTCAGCGCCAAGGTCTGATCGGTTCCAGCAACCATCGCCAGCATCTGAATTACATGGTGCAGGAATATCTAGGGGCAAGATCCAACTTGGAGACCTTTCCAACAGAACATCCACTGGGTTACTGGGTCTTGAGGATGGACCACTGGCCAGAGCTTGCTCAATATGCAATTGAGCTACTGGCCTGTCCTGGATCCAGCGTTCTTTCTGAATGCACATTCAGTGCTGCTTGAGGCTTTGTAACTGATCACAGAGTGTGCCTGTCCACAGACTCTGTTGATCGGCTCACATTCATAAAAATTAATCAGTCTTGGATCACTAGCTACCAAGCACCTGATGCTGATGTAACCAATTGATTTTTTTATGCATGTGGGATCCCTTATACACTGCCTATGCTGAGTGACTATCTCATTATTATGTTGAGTGATTATCCTATTCCTCCTCAAACTTCATGATGATGGCTTCTAAGAATATGTTTGGTTCAGGGCACCACCACCACTGCCTAACGCCCAATTTTTCTGCCCCTGTTTAACAGGGGCATGTAATTACATATGATGATATAATATTTCACAGCAGGGACAGTTCAAGCGCCCACCAAGAGTAACTGTGAGGGCTTACAGTGTTCTGGTACCACCAACACCTAAGGCCCAATTTTCCACAGAGTATATAGGGCAGGCCATATAGTATATACAGGCGGTCCCCTACTTTCAAACATCCAACTTACAAATGACTCCTACTTACAAACAGGGAGACAACAGGAAGTGAGAGGAAATCTACCCCTAGGAAGGGAAATTCTCTTCTGTAAGAGTTATTATGGGAAAAAGGTGTCTCCGCTGATGATCACCAATCCTTGTTTCCCTAATAACCCAAAATTTTAAAAATCCAATTGTCATTGGGACAGAAAGTGAGGTGGAATCTTCTGGGGTGATAACCCTTACCTATGTTATCCAAAAAGCTTAAAAATAGATTTTTTGGCTGGAGCTACACTTAAAAAATGTACCTGTTCCAGATTACAAACAGTTTCAATTTAAGAACAAACCTACAGTCCCTAGCTTGTTTGTAACCCGGGGACCACCTGTATACTGCTGTTCAGAGTATATAGGGCCTGGGGACCCCATGCCTTTTTTTTTTTTTTTTTTTTATTTGGATGCGGGGTTCCCCTTTAATATCCATACCAGACCCAAAGGGCCTGGTAATGGGCTGGGGGGGACCCATGCCATTTTTCTCAATGATTTTCATCTATATTGTCGGGACTCCACAATACATTACAGCCGCAAGCAGTTTTAAATGACTTTTATTCCTTTAGAAATGTCATTTTGCTGCAGGGACTGTTCTAAACACAGGAAAAATACACCACTTTACAGGCATACTATTGTCACCCCTCCAGGCATGATATTTAAAGAAATATTTCACTTTTATTGTTTCACTTTAAGCATTAAAATCACTGCTCCCAAAAAAACGGCTGTTTTTAAAACTTTTTTGCATTGATTCATGTCTCCTGGGGCAGGACTCAGGTCTCCAAACAATTTTTATGACAATAACTTGCATATTAGCCTTTAAAATTAGCACTTTTTTGATTTTTCACGTGCGGGTCCTATAAACTTTAACAGTGTTTGCGTGTTCGCACAAACTTTTTGACAGTTCGCATGTTCTGCCGCGAACCAAACTGGGGGGGGAGGTGTTTGGCTCAACAAACTATGAAAACTCCCCCCCCCCCCAATTTTCGGTCTTTTTTTTGTTTAAGCAAAAAATAAAAAGCCCAATATAGTTATTAAATACCGCCAAAATAAAGCTCTATTTGTGTGAAAAAATTATAAAAATTTAATTTGGGTACAGTGTTGCATGACTGCGCAATTGTCATTCAAAGCGCAACAGTGCGGAAAGCTGAAAATTGGATTGGGAGGGGGTTTAAGTTCCCAGTTGGCAAGTGGTTAACTGGAAATATGGAATAAAAACTCAAAATTAATAATGGGGGGGAAAAAAAAAATATGATTGACCCATACCATTGCTGTGTGGTATAGAAATCACCCATTTAACCCTAAAATGGTCAGGACAACTCAAGTGTGTGCTTGTTCTGAAGGGTGTAGATCTATCATAGACTGAAAGTGATTGGGTGAAAGTGGGAACATGGGTGGAAATAAAAGAAGGGATGCATATCCTCAAAAGGGAAATGTGTAAAAAAAAACTACAGTGACTGGGTTTCACAAATACAAATCTGGATGTACAAAATCCAATCCAATCATATCTGAGGAAAATAAATGTAGCGTTCCCACCCCCCAGGTACAGGTTTGTGTACAATGGGGCACAAGTAGTCCCCATTGCAATGCCCTGCACCTGGAGGTAGATGGAGCCAATAAAGAAAAATGCGTTATGAGTCAGTATATGAATATGTGAATTCCAAAAATCTCAAGAATAAACCCAATTGTATCTATCATATGTCCTGCTTTTCTCTTTCAAAAAGAGAAGATAACATTTTAAGCCTTTTGTGTGTGCAATACTCAAGTAGAGGCCTCTACATCTCTATAGGCTATTATAGTTCATTCTGTAACATGAAGGTTATCTAATATTGTTAGGAGGTGAATGGTATCTTTAAGGTATGAAGGTAAGGATTCAACGTGTGGACGAAGGTAATTGTCCACCAGTTTGCCAGCCTTATGTGTAAGTGAATTAATGCCAGAAATTATTGATTTGTAATTGGTATATGTAAAATGTGAGGGTTACAGGAAATGTAACCTTCAGAAATTTGCAGGTATTTTTGGAAATTAAATTGTTGAGAAATGCCATGTCAATAATGGCTTCAAATGGCTTGAAAAATAAAGATGTCAGTGTCAGGATTCTGTTCTATGGTACCATGCATGGTTTTTCAAGCTCTTCTGACACATAGAAATATATTGTTTTTTAAGCATGTTGTCCCCTTTATAAGAGGGTTTAATAAAGTTATCTTTTCATTATCAAAGTTAATAAACAGCATATTGTTAGACATTACGTTATATTAGATTATGAGTTTATGGGAGTTGTATCATTGTGGGTGTGGAATATGTCTTCTCATAATTCCATGTTCTACAAATAGTTAGGGATAGATTACATTGCTAAGGGGGATTATTCAATAATTGCTACTGTGTGCTAGAAGGCTTGAAAATATGCTGAAAGTCTTCTTTTAGATGGTGCCTGATATAGTTTAACAGTGGGACCTAAACATGTTTGCTTTATAAATATCCACTTCAAAGGAGCACATATTTAGATAATCAATGAAGGTGGCCAGCCTTTCACGAATACTTTATTTTCCTGAGAGAGGTCATGAACTTGCATACTTTTCCCTCCAAAAAAAATTGTGCTAAGGATTTGCATTGAATGGGATTGACTTATGCTAAATGCAGGGGGTTTGGAATTATCCAGTCTTAAAAAGGATGGGTAAGATTTCAATAAAAGTGAATAGGGGTGCCCACTAATCAGAGCCACTCCATGCAAACTAATGAAGGAGAGGCCTATAACAATACACACACACTAGATGGAGAAAGGAGGAGATGACTTTGAAACACAGTTACCAGAATAGGGCCCTCATGCACAGTTCCATGGTAATTTTAGAATATATCCCTTGCACATATATTTAAATGTTTGTCTTAAGTCTTTTCTTTCTCACTGGCTGTATTTAGAAGTATAAGTTAAAGATTTCTTAATAATGCTTTTTTTTCTGTAACTGGATTTGTTTGCTATTTTTTACTCTATGATCATTAGAGGGTGTGAACTTACAGGATATGATTTATTGTTATATTTTTTAGGTGCAGGGGACATTTTTGTTTTGTGTTGCATGCTGACATGACCATATGTGGTCAATGACATACCCTGGGATCCCTTTGCCATTTTATTTACAAACAGAATCCGGCTGGGGGTTGGAACTGTCATTACTTGCAAATGGTTGTGTGTTTATTTATTTTAAAATGTCACTTTTGATTTAGCACATCCTACCAGTGAACCACCAGGTAGATTTTGGGCACCCCCATACATGCTATTTAAAGAATTTGTGCATTTTTTGTTTTACTAAAAGCCTTATTAAAAGAGCCACTACATGCTAAATTATGTTTTTTTAAATTAACATTTTTACATATACGTTATATACGGTATACGTTCCCCAGCTCTCCATGCCCATTGTTTACAATCACTATTAGTCTTGAAAATGGCTAACACTGATTTGCATGATTTTTTCACCCATGGAATTCAGTGGGGATTTATGTTTACAGTATAGTTTGTTTGGTATCAGTTTGGCACCGTCGGTCAACCTGGCAAGTATTTCTGATTTTTAGTACTCCTTGCTTAAGAAATACTATCTTCAATAGACATAGAAGCTGCCCTTGCTGATTATTTTACAAAAAGTTTACTCCAATGCCATATTAAATCTATTATTTCTCCAAGTATCTCATAGGGCAACTGAATTGGATGGGTCCTACATGTGAATGATTATTTAAAAACTATACATATTTTATGTAAAAGTATAGAGATAAAACAATGCACGTTCTTTTGGAATAGACTACAACATATCTGTTAAGGATTTCCATTGTTATTGAAACCATTGTTTTATTCGTTGTTGGTATCTATTAAGCCAATTATCATACTGTTAAGGGGTTCTTACTGATCTATTCCCTTGCCTGTATTAACATGCTAATGACTGGGTTGGTGAATGAAAACAAAGGATAGTTACCGTATTTATCGGCGTATAACACGCGCCGGCGTATAACACGCACCCAAGTTAAGGAGGGAATTTTAAGGAAAAAAACTTTTAGGAGTAAAGTTTAAGGAAGAAAAACTTACATTAAAATGCCCATCAATGCAGCGTTATCGGTGTCCATCTGCAGCCTTGTCAGTGTCAGTGCAGCCTTGTCAGTGCAGCCTTGTCAGTGCAGCTTTGCCCCAGTGCAGAATTGTCAGTGCAGCCTTGCCCCAGTGTCCATTGCAGCCTTGTCAGTGCAGCTTTGCCCCAGTGCAGCCTTGTCAGTGCAGCCTTGTCAGTGCAGCCATGTCAGTGCAGCAATGTCAGTGCAGCCTTGCCCCAGTGCAGCTTTGCCCCCATGCAGCCTTGCCCCCCGTGCAGCCTTGCTCCCATGCAGCTTTGTGGGATCGCCGTGATCCCTGCCGACAGCCCTGTGTAAATTTAAATATGGCGCCGAGACTGCAGGGACTCGGCGGAGCACTGATACACATAGCCGAGAGTCCTCGGGTTTTCTCGGCGCCGTTTACAGTCCCGTCCAGTTCCGCCCTATGGGCGGGACTGTAAGCGGCGCCGAGAAAACCCGAGGACTCTCGGCTATGTGTAGCTCCGCTCCGCCGAGTCCCTGCAGTCTCGGCGCCGTATTTGAATTTCCACACGGCTGTGTATGTCGGCGGCGATCGCGGCAATTGCCGCGATCGCTCCGATCACACACAATTGGGGGGGGGGGATCGGCCTATAACATGCACCCACGATTTTCCCCTGATTTTCAGGGGAAAAAAGTGCGTGTTATATGCCGATAAATACGGTATATTGTTCAGTAAGAATGTATGAAAGATGTCTTTTGTTAGATAAATTAGAGCTGTGACTCAGGAGCGAGCCTGCAGGGGTGCCCCATGGAAAGCAGTTTTCTGTGGGGGTACCCGATGAAGAGGAAGAGCCTGGAGCGCCAGTGGGGGACCCCAGAACAAGAGGATTGGGGCTACTCAGTGCAAAAGCAGGTAAGTATAACATGTTTGTTATTTTTATCTTTATAAAAATTGAGGGTTTACAAACCTTCTAAGGTGAGGCATAGCTTAGTCAGTCACTAGTGTTACAAACTGATCAGGAGAACAAAGAGCTGCTGAGATATCACTATCTGTACTACACTGTTCCAGGTATCTATACATTTTATGATGGAGCAATTGAGTGTCTTGTTCAAATGTTCAAATTTTGCTTTGAGAGATGTGTTTCAGTTTAAATGTATTACAGTCGCTTTTTTTTTTTTTAGGAAACTTGTACGTTAATTGTCCATTTGAATTTGATTGTTTGAATATTTATCATTCTAAATGCATTCCCAGACAAAACCTTTTTTATGTTTAATAAGGGGAGAAGGGTTAAAGTCAAAAACTCTCTGTAGCCCTGCTGAGGCGTTATTCTAAGATATTTAAGATATTCTTAATTACTGACTTCATGAATTGGTGTCATTATTTGTTTGCATTTTTTTTGCATTGTTATTATTATTATTATATTCCGTCCAGTACATTTTTGATTTATTTTTTTAATTTCCATTGCTCTTTAAATTCATTTTTATGGAGATGAGCAGATTGGGATGTGTGCAATATTCAAAATCAAAAACATATTCTAGGAGGAAAACAAGGTTAATTTAAAGATATGACACAGTGAGTAGGGCTTTTCATCCTTGCAAAAAAAATGTTAGTAGCAGGATAACAATTTAAAAAAGGAAAACTGTTTGGAAAAATGAATACAAGAATTACATCAATGGACTTGCTGGCAATAAAATGTACAAATCGAGGTTTAGACTCAACGAATGACCATAAATCAGAAATTAGAGACAAAGTCAAGTTTTATTATTAAGGGAATTTTACATCTAAACCTATTGTAATAAGGTCTACTTTGACTGACCCTCTATCATTGCAAATTATGTGTGGAAAGGCATTTGTGATTATTTGTTAAAGGAGCTGAGAATATTTACTTTAACCACTTTAACAGCCCGGAAGGATAGTTTTGAAAAAGCCTCTCACGCTACTTTGAACTAAATCAATATGTGAAAAAATAAAAGTGCCGCAAAATCTATAAGTGTAACACATAACACTAAACAGTCTAAGTGAATGAAGTGATTTTGCGCAAATGGTGATACAAGATTCAGAATAAATTATCCCATATGGGATATAAAGATAAAAAATCTTAAATATTTTAAAGTTAAATTGTGTATTAGACGTCTATCTACAATAACCATATACAAATGATATGTGTAGATGATGTAATCTCAATCTTGCCGTGTATACTCAAACAACATCCTTAATATACTCATGTGCAATTAGATGTGTATCGCCTTGTGTAAACCGAAAACAAAAATAAAAAAAAATAAAAAAAGAAACAGAAAAAAAGAAGAAAAGAAAAAAACACAGCTTCAAATTTCAATAAAATAGTGACAACAAAGTCCAGTAATTGCTACAGTGAATGGGGAGTGGTGAAGTTCTGTGGCTGTTAGAATAGGTGGAGATGATCATTCATATATAATCCTGTTGTTGCTCTTTTAACAGTCTGGTCTCCCAGAACTCTTACCTCAATGCTATAAATAGCAGGCAATCACCATCTGGGATATCCACTGACCTCCCTCGATAGTCGGTGTGATCTCTCTGGATGATAGATTTAACAGTCTTCCTTCTTAGGGTGCAGCGGTATGTTGTCAGATCGAAATGGTATAAGGAGGTACCTCAGTGTAAGAAAGGGGACAAAGAGGAAAAGAGGAAAAGCTTCCAATAGTGTAGTATGTCAGGGCTAAAAACGTGTTTATTTATACATAATAGCGTGGACTCTTACACACAAAAGTTAAAAATAACACAGGGAACAAAATAGGCGTTGTTCCTTGCCTTCTCACGTCACTTCTGGTCGCAGCTCTCCCGGCCAATCCCTATGCATTACGTTGTCTCTCACAACTTCATCTGGGGAACCGGATTGCCTATTGGGCCAAGCCTTTATTGCTATGCGCCCGGAAGTAGTTGAGCGGCCATTATTTAGAAGTCCACGATATGTAAACAACATGGCCATTTTGTTGAAGTTTGCTATAGAGAAAGATTGCGGTCACTCCTTTTCTTGTTCATAAAGTTCGAATCGGTCATTTTTTGTTAGTCTGGTGTCTGCAATGTAGGTATGAGACTGGCAGCATGTTTCATATTCCGTATGCTGCATTAACTAGCTCATTATAGATGAGTAAGTCTTCTTAAAATTACATAAAATTAATAATATAAAAACTCAATAGCTGATATTCCACTCGCTAATGAGATTGATGATCGGTATAGTCGCATAGCGTCTGTTTAGTGAGATAACTTATACTTTTATATGATGTTACATGTTCTTAGTAGTGGGGTCATCAAGTTAACATTATCCAGAATGTATAGAATGTAATTAATATTTTACAGGACCACAAAATATTGCAAGGAGAAGTACATTATGTTTATACAAAATAGGGTATAATAACAATAAAATACAATAAATTAAAAAATGGGATAAAATTGCGATAAAAAATGAGGTAAAAAATAAAACAAAAAAATAAAATAAATAAATATAAAGTAAAGATGAAAATAAAAATAAGAAAAATGTAAATAAAAAATAAATAAACAGATAATGAGACTCTCAAAATGAAACGCCAATAAGGTGAAAAAATAAATTCAGTGACTATATTCATCCATAGTATTAATAAAAATACAAGATGAAGTTAAAAATTTCTTAAAAAACAATTAAGGTTGAATTCTACATTCATCCCCCCAGGTGTTATTGTACGCATGGTATATATCCATTTGGATTCCTTCTGACTGATTGTTCTAATTTTATGGATCCCTCTCCATGCCTTTTTATATATTTTTCTATGCCCCAAAATTGGAGTTGTGAGGGGTTTTTATTGTACTTTAGTGCAAAATGTTTTGACACATTGTGTTTTGGGAAGCCATTCTGTATGTTTTGTACATGTTCTTGTATCCTTACTTTTAGTGCTCTCTTAGTTCTTCTAACGTATTGCAAATTGCAGCTACATTGGAGTACATAAACGACTCCTTCCGTATGGCAATTTATGAAGTCATGGATAGTATGTACTTGACCCATATTGGTGGCCACAGATTTGGTTCTTTTACCCTAAAACTTTTTTGCATGGCGGCAGGCATAGCAGTTCTTACATGGGTAGAATCCTTTGCCATTAAAGAACGTGAATGTTGGTTTCCTTGGTGGTTCTACTACTGATTTAACAATGAGGTCCTTGATGGTAGGGGCTCTTTTATATATGATATTAGGACGTTCTGGTAAGATCTTTTCCAAGTCCTTATCATTTTTGAAGATGTGCCAATAACGTTGGGTAATCTTGGCTACGTCCTTGTGTTGGACATTATAGTCCAATATCAGACACGGTGCTTCCAATTGCATTTTCTTTTTGGGTTCATTTTATAGCATTTGGGTTCTCTCAATCTCCTCAATGTGTTGTATTTGATTTTTAATCCATGACTCTTTGTAACCCTTAGCCTTAAATATTTCCCCTATTATCAAGGCTTGTAGCACTGTAGCAATTACTGGACTTTGTTGTCACTATTTTATTGAAATTTGAAGCTGTGTTTTTTTTCTTTTCTTTTTTTCTGTTTCCTTTTTTTATTTCTTTTTAATTTTTGTTTTCGGTTAACACAAGGTGATACACATCCAATTGCACATGAGTATATTAAGGATGTTGTTTGAGTATACACAGCAAGATTGATATTACATCATCTACACATATCATTTGTATATGGTTATTGTAGATAGACGTCAAATACCTATTTTAACTTTAAAATATTTAAGATTTTTTATCTTTATACCCCATATGGGATCATTTATTCTGAATCTTATATCACCATTTGCACGAAATCACTTCATTCACTTAGCCCAGAAGGATTTCCACCCTTAATGACCAGGCCATTTTTTGCAATACGGCACTGCGTTGCTTTAACTAACAATTGTGCGACGTTGTACTCAAACAAATTTTTTTCCCCACAAATAGAGCTTTCTTTTGGTGGTGTTTGATTACCTCTGCGTTTTTTTTTTTTTGTTTTTTTTACACTATAGTCAAAGAAAGACCGACAATTTTGAAAAAAACTAAATTTTTTGTTATAATACAATTCCCCCAACAAATTTGTAAAAAAAACATTTATTCATTAGTTTAGGCCAATATGTATTCTGCAACATGTTTTTGTTAAAAAAACAAACAATAAGCATATATTGATGGGTATGCGCAAAAGTTATTGCATCTACAAAATAGGGCATCGATTTTAGGGACTTTTAATTTTTGTTTTTACTGGTAATGCCGGTGATCTGCGATTTTTAGTGGGACTGTGACATTGCGGTGGACAAATATGACCCTAAGTGACACTTTTTGGTGATCAGTGCTATAAAAATGCACTGATCATTGTATAAATGGCACTGGCAGGGAAGGGGTTAACACTAGGGGGTGATCAAGGAGTTAAGTGTTCCCTAGGGAGGTGCTTTCTTACTGTGGGGGAGTGGACTAACAAGGAGTAGAGAGAGATCGCTGTGCCCGATCAATAGGAACAGCAGATCTCTCTGTCTCCTCCCCTCTCAGAACATGGATCTGCCTTACATTGGCAGATCCCCGTTCTACCTCTGTGAGGAGCGAACGTGGGTGGGCGGCGGACATCAAGCTGCTGTAGGCGTGTGCGCACACACATGATCACATGCATGGGCCAACCTCCTGGGATGTCGGTTCGTGCAGCCGAGCCGCCTTGCCACAGTATATCTGCAGTGGGCGGTTGGCAAGTAGTTAAACCAAATTAATATTCACTTCAATTATCAAGTTTACTTATTTTATTGACACTTGATTGGATATTCAAAATATGCATGACTTTGCTTTTTTCCTTGATTGGGTATTTAAAATGAGTATTTACATACTTTTTTTTTAAGTAAAAATTCTCAAATGCTTTAGCAAATCAACATCATTAATTCCTTTCAAACCTAATCTAATGTACAAATTAGTCAGTAAGTGAGTTTAGAGAAGCTTCCAATTCCTCAGAAGAAAATTGCAATGGGGAGTACACACAGATTGAAACTCGGATGGTTCAGCAGGGACCTCACAAATTTTTATTTGTGTTTGACGCTCCTTGTTTGACAAAATTCAATCGGTAGATTGACTTCTGTCAAACTGCCATGCTGGAAAATGTTCATCGAGCATACCATTCAGCCAATTGGTTGCAGGTGCTGATTGATGTTTTTTGACAGTGGAGAATCCTTGGTATCAGAATGCAATGTTGCAGTGGGAAGAATTCCTTTTTATCCACCTCGCTTGTGTGGATGAAGGAATCAATTCATCTTTTTTGTTCAGCTGGGAAGCTGAACAAAAAATAAAATAAGCGTGTGTACCCAGCTTTAGACATAACCGGATGTTTACAGATCAGACACCAAGAACTTATTGACCTGATGCACTATAGAAAGAAATTCATTTTTTGGACTGAACAATAATTGGAGTCAGAAATAGTCATTATGTGTCTTTTTTACTATTAAAAGACAACCTGCTATGGTCTGTAGACATGTGCAGTTAGTTACGTTCCGAATTAATATTCAGACACATTTTTCATTATTCGGAAATTTGGATATATTCGAATACCCGAATTACATTGTAAACAAAGTTTACCGAATGCTTCGAAAAACTAAATGAAATTCGTCAGAATTTCCGAAATTCAAATTGAAATTGAAATAGAATTTTACATTTGAATTTGAACTGTAAACATATTTCTAAAATCAAAGACTGTGTGTGTGTTATTAGAGTATCATTTTCGAATAAATGCTGTTTTTGTTAAGACCAAGGTAATTTTAAGAGTCATTGTAAACACTTGATAAAGGGGGGCGTGGCCTGGACCGGCATGGTGTGAGGAGTGCTGAACGGGAGCTCCGCTCGCCGTATATCCGTATCTGCAAATCCTGGGGTCTTAATCGCCCTTAAACAATACCCACAACATCTACCAAAAGAGGGGAACACACAGGGAGAATGTCCCCGCCGAAAAAAACCACGGACGCGGCTTCTAAACTTGCCAAATATCGTCTGCAAGACAAGGCGGCCGCAGAGGAAAATGGCGCCGATCAGCCTACCCCGCCTGATCCAAGTACAGACGACACTGCACGTGTACTCGAGGCAATCTCGGACTGCAAAAGTACTCTTACATGTAAGATAGAGGAGGTGAAGGTGGATGTCTCCCTGATCCGTCAGGATCTTCAGAAGCTGAGGGAGCGAGTCACGGAGACGGAGACCCGAATCAGCCAGGTGGAGGACAGTGTACCGCCATTACAAGTTTCAACTGAAAGAATGCAACATCAACTGAATGCGGTGCTCACGAAACAGGATGATTTAGAAAATAGATTACGGAGGTGCAACCTAAGATTCGTGGGACTGCCGGAGGGTGCGGAGGGTTCTGACCCCCCTACGTTTCTCGAAAATCTGCTTATAACCACTTTTGGACGAGCTGAATTCTCCTCCTCATTCGTGGTGGAGAGAGCACACAGGCTGGCATCCAGACCCCCCCCTCAAGGTGCACCTCCTAGAACCTTCATTGCCAAAATGCTCAACTTTCGAGACCGGGACGCCGTCCTCCGCCTCACCAGGATTAAAGGCAATATCCCATACAAAAATGGAGAAATAAAAGTCTTCCCGGACTTTTCGGCGGAGGTCCAGAAGAAGAGGGCGCACTTCACAGAAGCTAAACGGCAACTGAGAATCCGCCACTACGCATATGCAATGCTCTTCCCCGCCAGGCTCCGTGTGGTTGGCGAGGACAGAGCTCACTTTTTCGATACACCCGAGGCTGTTTTTGCGTGGCTGGAGGATCAGGCGGCGCCGGACAGAGCACCTGCTTGAGGCACCAGACGGCTCCGGAACTGCTGAGAGACACCCCCGTGTTCAACACGGAACACCTCAGAACACATCTGCTCCACATTCCACTAAGGTACTATGTCCCCCCGAAACCCAGTAGATATCCCCTTCATCCCCCGGGACACTGCAAGAATAGAAGATTTAATATTGGAGGATCGCCGTATCCTTTCTCCTTTTCTTTCCACCCTCCCCTACATACTCCTCATCTGATGACTACCTCTTTCCCCATCACGCAACAGACCCCACATAACCAACTTGTGAAAGAGGCGGGCTGGGACCCGCTGGGACTCCCGGAACCTAACCCCAAATCATCCCTTTCTTATTTTTCATGCAAGTATGCCATCCTGAAGGTTACAATCTGGGAACCACACCACTCATGCTATTCGCTCTTCAGCGAGTTATTGCCCCCATAGATGCAGGTTCCACAACGGACCCTGTCTATACAAGTTATAACTGTAACGTTCGCCAATTGGCGCAAGTTTTGTTTCCCTGGAATGTCCGGCAGACATGCCCTTCCCCTGTGTTAGAGGGGGGGTGCTGTATGTATGGATGGCCCAGAGTGTTGAAGTACAAGATGCACAGGTTATCACGTTGTCATAATGTATATGCTGCTAATGATGGAAAGAGTTTTATTCACAGGCGTATGTTTGATATACCACTACATTTGTGTTGTCTCATGCCACATGTCGGAGATCCATGGCTGCGGGGTGGGATGCTGGAGGATGTATACGTTGGCTTCGTTGCTCCGGATGCGCCGTGCGGGCCTTCGCGTCACCCAGCTGGGTGGGGCGGGGCACTCGCTGGGCCGCCGAACCGACGAATCACTATTGAGCAGAATCTGTTAAGATGTCTAAGTTGAAGTGTGTTACATGGAACGTGCGGGGTATCAGAGCCAGGCCAAAAAGAAATGCAGTACTATCTGTCCTCAAAAGTATGCGTGCAGAGATGATGGTCCTGGTGGAGACCCATCTCACGGGACAACTGATGCTATCACTTAAAAAGCCCTGGATAGGTTGGCTATACCAAGCCCCTTATACTGCCAACTCCAGGGGAATAGCGATCATTGTAGCCAAAACGGTACAATTCTCCTTACTGACCCTCCAATCTGACCCACAGGGCAGATTCTTATTTCTGCACGCCAGAATAAACGGGCTGGAACTTCTGATACTGGCAATTTATATACCCCCCCCCCGTTCCATTTTGATGTACTGAATGAGGGCTTGACGTTTATGTCTCAATATCCTAGTACACCAGCGATTTGGTTGGGAGACTTTAACAATGTTATGGATAGAGAGCTTGACAGACTGACAATGCACCCATCTAACATGACTCCCCCACAACACACAAGATTTGGTAGATTCTTTAAAGAATTAGCATTGGTAGACACATGGCGACATCACCACCCCCAAGATAAAGTATTCTCTTGTTTTTCAGCAACGCATAACTCCATGTCCCGAATAGACATGATTTTTATATCCCGTTCCCTTCTCCCTATGTTAGAGGAGGAGGGATTCCACCCTCGTACACTCTCAGACCATACCCCATACTGGGTTGTAATTAAATTTGACTCCCCGCCTAATACATACACATGGAAACTAAATCCCTTTTGGCTGTCAGTGGTTCCAGAGATGGATAAACTGGGAATTGAATGGGACATATTTTTTCAGAATAATAAGAACTCAGCACCCTATGATGTCGTGTGGGACTCCTTTAAATTACATGCCCGTATGACACTTGCCCATTGTATCACCAAACACAGGAGGACCTCCTCTCAAGTGGTAAGACAGGCGGAACAGGCCCTGTCGGACCTTGAGAGGGAGTTCTCTTCGAATCCAACTCCCATCACGGCAGATCAACTAAAACAACAAAACCGGTTAGTCACGGGTCTGCACTTTGAAAGAGCAGAGCGAAAAATATTCTACGCTAAACAAAGAACGTACGAGTGCGGAGAGCGGGCGGGTCGCCTCCTGGCATACCTAGCTCATATGGATATGAGACCACCCACAGTTGTATCCCTTAGAGGTACCGATGGGGAATTGATATCTGAACCCGATAAAGTGGCAAGCGAGTTTCGCTCATTTTTCCTATCCCTATACACTTCTACGGCCAATACTACCAACGAAGAAACAAAAACCCTGCTAGGAGATATTGATTTGCCCACACTCTCTCGAACTCACTTTGATATGCTCGAGGCCCCCATTTCCATAGATGACATTTTGGAGGCGCTGTCCCCTCTGCTATATGCTCTTGCGGTGGAACCCTTGGCAGCATTACTTAGATCACACCCGGGAATCACAGGTTTGAGGAGAGGTGGCCTGACAGAAAAACTTAGCCTCTACGCTGATGACATGTTGTTGTACTTATCTGATTCTGGTCCCTCTCTGACAACAGCGCTAGAAATAATACAAACATTTGGAACACACTCAGGTTTAAAAATAAACTGGGATAAATCCCAAATCCTCCCTATAGATATAGGCGCACCCCCTCAGAATCAGGCCTCCTCTCCTCTCACGACCGTTAGCTCCATAAAATATCTGGGAACTACCATCACTCGTAACCCTGAAGAATACACCAAGTTGAACATAGAACCCCTAATTACCAGCTTGAAACACAAGACCCGGGTGTGGGCTAGGCTTCCCCTGGGAGTCATGGGTCAGGTGAACCTCAAAAAGATGATCCTACTCCCCAAGTTCCTATACGTCTTTTGGCATGCCCCAATTTATTTGCCGCTTAGAATATTTAAATCAATCGAAAAAATTCTCAATTCATTTGTATGGGGGAAGGCCCGACATAAATTACCATGGCATGTACTAAAGAATCCCACGGATCTGGGCGGCGCCGCGCTCACGGATTTTAATTACTACTATTTGGCAGCGCAGCTATCACATTTTTACTATCTTGACAAGTGCGATAAAGAAAGATATATGGTCCTGCTATGCTCCCAACAAGCCCACTTGTACACTCACCCCTTTCAAATCATTTTCAGGGACCCCCCAGCCCCTGGGGTGGGGGGTGACCTTAAGGGCCTAGTATATGCTCACTGCAAAATTTGGGCAGTGGTGAAACGTAGATTGGCCCTACCAGCCACGCACTCACACACACCACTGTGGGACAACCCAGGCCTAAGGGAATTACTACTTCTGCCAGGACGCCATATGTGGCTCGCTCGAGGGGTGAGGGTGCTCTCGGATGTGTATCAAGACAACAATCTGAAATCCTTCCAACAGCTTAAGGAGGACTTTGCTCTTCCCAATTCTATGCTTTTCAGATACCTCCAGCTCCGCCACGCCCTGCAGACCCAGTTTCGAGATGAATGTCCCAATCTAGAACAACTAGATATCTTATATGTTATTGCAGGGCAAGACCCCTCCAAACTTATTTCAATTTTTTACAACTTTTTGATTCGCCCTGCGGCAGTAACCCTTGCCTACGGGGGGTTGAAGAATCGATGGGCCGGTGACGTGGGGGAGCTGGAGGATGATGAATGGGAGGACGCACTGGACAACTGTAAGGTGGTGTCTACTAGACTAGCAGACAGGCTTACCCAACTGTATATACTGCACAGATCATACTTAACTCCCATACGATTAGCTAGATTCAAACCTCAGCACAACCCCCTCTGCCCCAGATGCGACAGTCCTTTCAGTTCCTTTTATCATCTAATATGGGCGTGCCCAGCTATACAAGATTACTGGTCTCACGTGGTACGGTTCATACATGATGAGATGGGATCTCCCCTCAGGCTATGCCCCAAACAATGCCTGCTGGGAATTTTCCCAGATCCTGAGTCGGATAAATTCCATATCATCTTCCTTAGAGAATCATTGTTTATAGCTAGGCTACTTATAGCTAGAAAATGGATGAGGGTTGAAACACCTACATTGCAGGAATGGATCGCTGCTATCAACAATGTCTTACCCTACAAAAAAGAAATATACGCCCACAGAGGATGCCCATCCAAATATGAGAAAATATGGAGCTCCTGGTTAGGTAACTCAGCTACCTGCAATTCCACGAGCGATAGTAACATATAAGTATAATAAACATACCCCAAAATATAATCTACTAATATATTGTGTGTACCGAAACCCTCAACGCATGATAAGGTTTGATAGAGAACATTAATCCAAAATACCTGTAACCAGTATGTGTAACTGTACAAAATGCACTGCTTACTCTGTCATTCATTACACCTTTGTAAATATGTCAATGCAATGTTTGATAACCACCTGTGTACTCTTTGCAATAATAAACAACGTTTGTTTGTAAAAAAAAAAAAACACTTGATAAAGATTTTTCTTTTGTTCACTTTTCCGCATTCAAATCGAAAAAAAAATAACATTTTTGTTTCAACCGATTCAAAGTTTATTGATTTGAACATCTCGAATCGAAACAAAATCGGTAAATTCGAAGAAAATTCTAAATATTAATTAAACAAATCAACTGAATTTAAAGAAAAAAAATCACTAGGTTAACGAATCTAAACAAAAAACATTTTTTCGTCATACACATGTATAATGGTCTCCATAATGATAATACATTTAAAGTGTATACTTTTAGTTTATCTAAAAATCAGTAAAGTTATATATCTGTACTTCTCATTCTGTTGATATTATGAATTTGCATAACCATCTATTTTTATTTTTCATATAGGTAAATCAATTAGCTCAGTTGTTAACTCAACACCTACTGCTGAAAAAATAAATAAATAACACAGCTAAACAGATCTTCGTTGAGACAAGATGAGTCAAATGGGGGAAAATGTATATCCGTGCTCTGATTGCCAGAAGATTTTTCCATCTAAGTCACGACTCAAAGTTCATCGGAGAATTCACAGCGGAGTGACATCACTTCAATGTTCAGAATGTGGCAAGTACTTCACACACCCTTCTAATCTTAATCGGCATCAGAAGACTCACACAGGACAGAAGCCATTTAAATGTTCAGAATGTGACAAATGCTTCTCACGAAATGATTATCTTATTCAACACCAGAAGATTCACAGGAGAGAACCATATAAATGTTAAGAATGTGGCAAGTGTGTCTCACAAAGTGCTTGTCTTACTCAACACCAAAACTATTTAAATGTTTTAAATATGGCAAGTGCTTCTCATGAGGTTATTTTCTTTTAATATACATTAGAGGATTCAGATTGGAGGAAATGATTTAAATGTTCAGAATGTGGCAAGTGCTTCTCGCACAGTTCCAGCCTCACACAACATTAGAGGATCCATATAGGAAAAAAGCCATTTAGGTGTTCAAAATGTGACAAGGGGAGACCTTACTCAGCACCAGAAAATTCACATAGAAGACAAGCCATGTGGAAAATGTAACAAGGATTTCTCATAGAAGCCAAATCCTAATATACAGGAGGTTATCTACGCAGATGGAAGTCATATTCAAGAATGTGATAAATATTTTACATGTAAAACAAAATTGATCTAGCTTACCATAGGAGATAAGCCATTGCACAAAGGAGACTACAGCAGACAAGCAATGATCTCTGGGAAGGCCGTACAGGACTCATATTAGGGGAATCATAGTCTCAAAGATATAACTGATTGCTTATTCCTGTATTAAATGAAAGCATTTCCTTTTCATGCACACATTAAACATTTTTATATTCCTTTTTCCTTTTATACATAAAATTATTGCAGCCATGAAATCAAACGGATTTACTTGATAAGGTTTTAGAGAATCGCTAAATTGCAAATTAATACAAAGAATACCATGATTAAATTGTGGAGATGTACCCAAAAGTGTCTGCAAAATAAATAGTGTAAATGTATAAATCATGTTAAAAAATTATTTTAAGCTTAATATAAAAGTCTGAATTTTGATCCTTGTAATTTATCTTGGGCTGAAGAATTTGACTCTACCCCCACTATATTCCAGTTACAGGAACAGCACCTTATATTTCTTGCATACTCTGGCAATGTTAGATCCTCCCTAACCTTGGTGTGCCAACATTTCTTGTTGTATTCTGCATAATACAAAATTAAAAAAACAATATGGAGAGAAGAAATGCTAAGAAACTGTAGGTGTATAGAATGATACACCTTGAACGATATGCATACATCTCTCCAACAGTCTACAGGAAGAAATATTAGGTGGTTAAAATCTTCACAAACCTATAGATTTGTTTTTGAAGTATTCACCCTTATTTACTATATAGTGACAGCTTGTAGTAATATTTTAAATAGCTCTTTTTAATGTATACTTTGCAACAACACATGTACTGTACACAAGTCAGTCATAATAAAGCATTACACAGCTAAACTCTGCTTCCTTATTAGTGCTGCACAAAGGATATGCCTTGCTGATCCTTTTATTTTTGGAGGTGTACAAGACAGGCTCTGTCAGATTGATGCACTTTTGAAGTGTCTTATGATGTAAAACAAAATCTGTGTTGTTGGTAACTTGAAATTATGTGATCTTTGCTGAAGCTTTACATCACTTAATTGAATTAAGAATCAGTTTCTTTATGTCCAGAAAGTAGTACTTGTTAACTCTAAAAAAATAAATAAGACCATTTACTTTTATTGATGTAAACAATTTTATTTTATGTGAAGTGCGAAATGTAATTATACGTTTTGCTTTTTAAAAAAGTAATATCCAATGGGTGCGCTTCTGATATTTTGCAAGCTCAGTTATGCTTGCTGCCATGACTGAACCACATTGGATGATATCTGAAGAACATGGCAAATTAACAGTGGCCAATATGAATTATATATAAAATATAGAGGTCCATAAATGTATAAATTAATTTATTGTATTAAGGTTAGAGGCATGTTCTGTCAACCAAGCAACTGCGTTCTATAATGTATCAGATATGTTACTGTAAGAGATTGTCTATTCTTTAAAGTCTCTTTGAACTACACTCTAATAATTTACACCAACCTTCCTCCATTGAGGGCTGGGGAGAAGCTGGATGAGAAATGTTGAATTTGGATTAATAACAGGAAGATGTTTATTTATGTGTTCTTTGTGAGCACAACTTAAGGGTAAATGAAGCTTCCAGCAGGCTTTAATTCCTAAATCTATTCATCAAATTACCTGTAATTAATATTGCATGTATCTATATCTCACTAATGTAGAGTATTGTACTTTATACTGTATAATGTACTATCACACCAATCCCTGCTTCACAGATCTTGCAGTCAAAGGTCTCTACCCCCAAATGCATATATACATATAGTAGGGCACACGTTTGCTCTCCTTGCCTGGCCAGCCTTGTGGACAATGACCTGTTATGATTTTTTTGAGGTTGGGGGTGCTTTGCCTTTAGAATATCTTAAAAGTGCAGTTGGGCATCCATTATTTAAAGTAATTGTTTATTATTAATGTTTCACGTTAAGCTTTAATAAAATAACTGCTACATGCTGAATTGCACTTCCTGATGGCAGCACACACTAGGTTGTGACTCCACCCCCACAACCTGATAGGATTGATTAGCTATAAATCCTAGAGAGAGACACCCAGAAGCATTCTCTTTTTTTTTTTTTATCCTCAGCTGACAGGATTGGATGGATAGCGCAATACTCCTTAATGTATTTGCCCGGTTCAGGTTCAGCCTCTCCTGGGTGGAAGTCCTCTCCTAAAGGAGCTATATGGAGGGAGCCCCAATCTGGTGGTCTTAGATGATTGTCTGGTGTAAATAAGCCTAAAATGGGCTTATATTGCTGCAGTGGCCTCCAAATCCTTTTTATTTTCTCTGTACATGGCGTTTTTTGCTTTCTCCTGAGTCCTTGTAGTCCTACAGGTAGTCTGGCCTGTTCAAAGATGGCGGGCGTGCATGTTGCTGCTTCTGCGCATGCACGGGGGGGAAATGAGGTCACTCGGAACCCTTTCTGTCCTTCTCCAAGATGCTTCCACGCATACATGGTGACATCACTTCCGCCATGGCGGCGGTGCATTTAAAAGACTGGCTTGTCAGTTTAATGCTGACATCTATGCATGAAGGTCCCTGCTGCCCTGGCTCTGTCAAGGTACACTGGACATCCAGCTATGCTTCTTCCTATTCACTATAGGGATTCATATATTTGCTGCTATTCCGATTGATGATTCCTTTCTATATTAAGACTTTTTTAGGTGGGGGGTGCTTTTCTTTACCTCACAGCTCATGGATGCCACTGTACAAGCAGACCACTCTCAGCCTGTAAGGTAAGGGGTTGTCTTCCTTTTTGGTAAGTAGTGAAGATTTTCTAGAAAAAGGCAGAGTGATGGGATATCTGATGGGTGGCGGCTGGATGAGCAGTATGTGCTGCTGGGCAGGGGTCCCTCAGATGTACCAGATAGAGACATGGCATAAGGGAGAGCCAGGAGCAGGGTTAAGAGCAAGGTCAGTAGTCATACACAGAATATCAGCCAGGGGTAAGGCAGCAACCAAGGAATGAAGACAAGACAGGTCAAAGGCAAGCCGGGTCGGTAACAGGAATTCCAATAAAAATAGGAACTTGGGAACACATGGGGGGAGCTGAAGATCATCCAGCAACTAGTGGCTCATGCTTCTGGCTCTAAATAGGCCACTGGGTGACAGGATCTGTCACACATTGCGGGTGCCTTGGCGCAGGTGCGTATGCGTTCAGGGGCCATAAACCCATGAATTGGGGGGTGGAGACTGTGTCCGTACAGCCACTGCATCCCAATTGACATGACATCCATGTTCGACTCGAACATTGCCTGTTCGACCGTTCGCCGAATTACGAACGATATGGGCTGTTCGCGCCAAACTCGAGTGGCGCATCACGGCCCATAATTCACTGCGGCATCGCAGTGCATTGCTGGCTGATGATTGGCCAAGCATGCACTATGACCCGCATGCTTGGCCAATCACAGCGCCGTCTGAACAAAGAGCCGTAATTGGCCAAAGCCAAGGAGGCTTTGGCCAATTATGGCTCAGGGGGTTTAGTACACGCCCCACACTATATAAGGCTGCCTGCACGGCGGCCCTGTGTAGTGTGTTCCGGCGTTCAGAGAGAGACAGACAGTGTCATTTGATTTAAGTTAGATAGAGTAGGCAGGTCCAGTCAGTTAGCTGCAATTAGTGTATTGTGTGTATATATATGCATCCCAGGTGTTTGTGTGTGTATATATAAATATATACAGTATTCAGTTTAGCTAGATCCTTTTCTTCTCTTCCTAATATACTGACAGGCAGGCAGGTGTGTTTACAGTATATCCAGCTACTGTACTGTGTACCCTGCACAGTCTCACCTACAGTATAGTAACCTGCAGCCAGGTGTTTGTGTAGACTCATTGAAGTATTTCCAGTTACTGTTCTGTGTTGCAGTACACAGTTGCACCTATAGTATAGCTACCAGAAGACAAGTGCAGGGGTTATCATACTAATAATACTACAGGCAGGCAGTTGATTCTGCCAGCTGCAGTATAATCGGTGTGTGTGTGTGTGTATATATATATATATCTATCCCAGGTTTGTGCAGCTCACTGCAGGCCAATAGTATGTCTGGAAGGCCAACAGGGAGAGGCAGACAGTCACAAGCCAAAATAAAGAGGGCAAGCAGGCTCTGTGTCTAGAGGCAACAGTGCTGGTCGCGGACACGGTGCATCCTCATCAGCACGTGGCCGTGGGACACGCTTGGCCTTTTTTTTCGGCAGCTGGCCGCGTTGAGCCGCAACATGCGGAAGACTTGGTCGAGTGGATGACCAAGCCGTCCTCATCCTCCTCATCCTCTCTCACCCATGCTCAGGGTACTTTGGCAAAGCGGCTGCCAACACGGCCTCTTCCCTCAGCTCAGTGGCATCAGTGACTCCTTCCATAGCCCCACCATGTCTTCCTGAGGAGTCCCTCGAACTGTTTTACCACAGTGTTGGGTACATGCTCCAGGAGGATGCCCAGCGTTTTGAAAGCTCTGATGATGATACTGAGCTAGATGAAGGCAGTAACGTGAGCATGGACAGAGGGGGTACCCAAGGAGGACAGCAGTCATGTTTCCCCTGCTGCAGCATACTGCCAGGTTTGCTCCAGTGATGAGGAGGGAGGGGATGATGAGGTCACTTACCCAACGTGGGTGCCTGAGAGGAGGAGGAGGCACATCACCAACGAGGCAGGATGCCCTCCAGGGGCCAGCCTAAGGGCAGCACACTGACTGCATCACACCTCAGAGCTCTGCATGTGCAGGGCGCTGCTGTCTCTGCGCGTTATTCTAAAAATTCTTTGGTGTGGGCCTTTTTTGAGACGAGTGCATCAGATGGCACCGCTGCCATTTGCAACATATGTCTCAAGCGTATCTCGCGTGGCCAAAACATCTCCCACTTGGGCACCACACGCTTGACCTGACATATGTTGACCTGCCATGCAGTTTGTTGGCAAGCGTACCTAAAAGACCCGCACTAAAGAACAAAGAGGACCTCTCCTTGCTCCTCATCAGCTGGGATCTCCAACCCCACTAGACCTTCAGTCCTCTGAGACCTGCACTGAGAGGAATGAAGGTGTAGAATTAGGTGTGTCACAGCCAAGTACTTGCGGGCAATCTGCTATCGGTACACCGACGTCAGATAGTACCAGGCAAATTTCCCTGCCCCAGCTGCTGCACCGCAGAAAGAAGTTCGCTCCCAGCCATCCACATGCCCAGCGGTTGAATGCTAGCTTGGCAAAATTGCTAGCACTTCAACTGCTACCTTTTCAGTTGGTAGACTCTGCCCCCTTCCGTGAGTTTGTGGAATATGTGGTTCCTCAGTGGCAGGTTCCCAAACGCCACTTTTTCTCACGGAAGGCAATTCCCGCTCTCTACCGGCATGTGGAAGGCAATGTCTTGGCCTCGCTGGACAGGGCGGTCAGCGGTAAGGTGCATATTACCACTGACTCATGGTCCAGCAGGCATGGACAGGGACATTACCTAAGTTTCATGGCGCATTGGGTGACTCTGCTGACAGCTGGGAAGGATGCAGGACAATTTGCAGTACTGTTGGAGGTTGTTCCGCCACCACACCTCCAAAATGCCACTACTGGTGATTCTGACACACCTCTCTCCTCCACCCCCTCCTCTTCTTCTTCCTCCATGGCCTTTTCCTGTGCTTTGTCCTTGGAACCAGCGGTGCTCCATAGGTGTTCAAGGGGCTACGCAAGAACGCAGGCCAAAAGATGCCATGCGTTGCTTGAGCTGGTGTGCTTGGGGGACAGGAGCCACACTGGGGATGAGGTTTTGTCAGCTCTGCAGGGGCAGGTTCAGAGGTGGTTGACGCCATGCTAACTTAAGGCAGGGATGGTGGTTTGTGACAATGGCACCAACCTCCTCTCCACCCTCCGATAGGGACAAATGACCCATGTGCCCTGTTGTGCTTATGTCCTTAACTTGGTGGTGCAGCAGTTCTTGGGCAGGTACCTGGGCTTACAGGATGTCCTGAGGCAGGCCAGGAAAGTCTGTGTGCATTTCTGCCAGTCATATAATGCCAGTGCTCGGCTGGCAGACCTCGGAAAGCTATTTAACCTGCCCAAGAACCGCCTTATCTGTGACATGCCCATCAGGTGGAGCTCAACGTTGGCCATGCTGCAGCGGCTGCACACGCAGCAGAGGGCCATCAATGAGTACCTGTGTGACTATGGCACCAGGACAGGGTCAGGGGAGCTTGTTTTTTTTTCCCCATGCCAGTGGGCCATTATCAGGGATGCATGCACTGTCCTGTCACCATTTGAGGAGGCCACGAGGATGGTGAGCAGTGACAGTGCATGCGTCAGTGACACTGTCCCCCTTGTTCACCTGTTGGAGAACACGCTGCGTGGAATAATGGACAGGGCACTTGAGGCAGAACAGAGGCAGGAAGAGGAGTACTTTCTTAGCTCTCAAGGCCCCCTTATCCAGACAGTGTTCCTGCGTGCCTGCTGATCATACAGGAAGAGAATGAGGAGGAGGAGGATTGTGTCAGCGTGGAGGTGGAGCCTGGCACTCAGCAGCAGCAGTCTTTAAGGGATCATTTACAGTCCCAAGAAACCCATGGACTTGTACGTGGCTGGGAGGAGGTGGCTGCAGATCATGTCGTCCTTAGTAACCGAGAGGACTCCGGACGTAATGCCTCAGCAAACCTACGCTGCATGGCCTCCCTGATCCTGCAAAGCCTGCGGAAGGATCCTTATATTCCTGGTATCAAGGAGAAGGAACAATACTGGCTGGCAACCCTCCTTGATCCACGTTACCAGGGTAAGGTTGTGGACTTTATCTTGCCATCGCAGAGGGAGCAGAGGATGAAACCTCTTCGGGAGGCCTTGCAGAAAGGTCTGTGCAATGCGTTCCCAGAGACTGGGAGGTTACAAACTCCTGTTCCTGGACAACGTGTTGTTGAGGCTTCGGTCAGTCAAAGAAGGAGTGGTGGAGAAGGTGACCGTTGCGTTCAGACAAATTTTTAGTCTGCAGTCCCAAGGTATGATCGGTTCCAGCAACCATCGCCAGCGTCTGTTTATGCATGGTGCAGGAATACCTAGGGGCAAGATCTGACTTGGACACCTTTCCTACCGAAAACCCTCTGGGTTACTGGGTCTTGAGGATGGGTCACTGGCCAGAGCTTGCACAGTATGCAATTGAGCTACTGGCCTGTCCTGCATCCAGCGTTCTTTTGGAACGCACATTCAGTGCTGCTGGAGGCTTTGTAACCGATCACAGGGTGCGTCTGTCCACCGACTCGGTCGATCGACTGACCTTCATAAAAATGAATCATTCTTGGATCACCACCAGCTACCAAGCACCTGATGCTGATGTAACCGAATATTTTTTTTTGAAATGTCAGATCCCTTCAAAGACTGCCTATGCTGATGCTGAGTGACTATCCTGTTATGCTGAGTAATTATCCTCTTCCTCAATGATCATGCTGATAGCTTGTAAGAACATTTTTGGTTCTGGGTGCCGCCACCAGTGCCTAAGGCCCAATTTTCCAGCCCCTGTTCAACAGAGGCATGTAATTACAATTCTTGTTCTAATATTTCACAGCAGGGCCCTGTGAGGGCTTGCAGTGTTGTGGCAACACCAACACCTAAGGCCCAAATTTCTGCTGAGTATATAGGGCAGGCTCCTACTTTCAAACATCCAACTTACAAACGACTCCTACTTGCAAATGGAAGGAGACAACAGGAAGTGAGATGAAATCTACCCCTAGGAAGGAAAATTTTCTCCTGTAAGAGTTAATATGGGAAAAACGTTTCTCCTTTCCACTGATGCTTTATCACCAATGCTTGTTTCACTAAAAATCCCGAATTTTCTAAAAACATTTGTGATTGGGACAAAAAGTGAGGTGAAATCTTCTGAAGAGGAGCACAGACAGCAAAACAAATGTCACAGGGGTGATAACCCTTCCATATGTTTTCCAAAAAGCATAAAATTGATTTTTTTGCTGGAGCTAAACACGTTAAAAATGTACCAGTTCAAAATTACAAACAGATTCTACTTAACAAACCTACAGTCCCTGTCTTGTTTGCACCGCCTGTATACTGCTGTTCAGAGTATATAGGGCCTAGGTGCCCCACACCTTTCCTTTTTTTAATTTGGGTGCAGGGTTCCCCTTAATATCCATACAAGACCCAAAGGGCCTGGTAATGGACTGGGGGGTACCCATGCCGTTTGTCTCACTGATTTTCATCCATATTGCCAGGACCCGACATTATATTAAAGCTGCAAGCAGTTTTAGATGACTTTTATTCCTTTAAAAATGTCATTTTGTGCAGGGACTGTTCTAAGCACCCCCCAGGTACGATATTTAAAGCAGTATTTCACTTTTTTTATTTTTTTTTTACTTTAAGCATCATTAAAATCACTGCTCCCGAAAAAACGGCCGTTTTTAAAACTTTTTATTGCTTTGATACATGTCTCCTGGGGCAGGACCTGGGTCCCCAAATGCTTTTTAGGACAATACCATGCAAATTAGCCTTTAAAATTAGCACTTTTGATTTTGAACGTTCGAGTCCCATAGACGTCAATGGGGTTCTAACGTTCGTGCGAATTTTCGGTCCTTTCGAAGGCTCTGGAGCGAACCGAACCGGGGGGGTGTTCAGCTCATCCCTAATGTAATATGTGCTGCTTTTTGCTATTATATTGCAATTTTTCCCCCCTGCTTTTCAGGGAGAAGAAACAGTCAGATCACTGTTCACAGTACACAGAGTTCTGTGTTTTTGGAAACACAGAACTGTGTGTGTGATTGGACACAACTGGCCAGCTGATTTCAGCTGAAAATACTGTATTTACCGGCCTATAACACGCACTTTTTTCCCCTTAAAATCAAGGGAAAATCGTGGATGCATGATATACGCCGATCCCCGTTAATTTTGATCAATCGGGGCGATCGCCGCCGACATACACATAGTGTGTAGATTATAAAATTGCACCGCGGAGTTCGCAGGGACTCGGCAGTGCGGAACGAGCACCGCCGAAATCACAGTGACTGGGCGGAGCCGAGATACACATAGCCGAGTGTACTCTGGTCTTCTCGGCACCGCTCACAGTCACGCCCAGTCACGCCATTGGACCTGTGTTATGTCCATCATAGGGCGGTTCTGGGCGTGACTGTGAGCGGCACCGAGAAGAGCCGAGTACACTCGGCTATGTGTATCTCGGCTCCGCCCAGTCACTGTGATCTCGGCAGCGCTCATTCAGCTCTGCCGAGTCCCTGCGAACTCCGCGGCGCCATGTTTAAATCTGTAATGGACACTGGGGGCAAGGCTAAAATGACAAGGCTGCACTGACCACTAGGGCAAGGCTGCACTGGGGCAAAGCTGCACTGACAAGGCTGCACTGGGGCAAAGCTGCACTGACAAGGCTGCATTGACAAGGCTGCAATGGACACTGGGGTAAGGCTGCACTGACACTGAAAAGGCTGTAATGACACTGACAAGGCTGCAGATGGACACTGATAACGCTGCATTGATGGGCATTTTAATGTAAGTTTTTTTTTCCCTTAAACTTCCCTCCCAAAAGTTTTTTTCCTTAAAATTCCCTCCTAAACTTGGGGTGCGTGTTATACGCCGATAAATACAGTATTGGCTAAAATCAGCTGCCAAATTCGTGCCATGTCCAATTACAGCATGGGTCAGCAGGGGACGCACTCATATGCACCCCAAACCCAGAAGAAGGCTGATCACGTGCATTATCGTGCCTGTACCTGCTGCCTGAGTATATTTACTTTGAAGGGAAAGGCAGGTGGTTAAGAGATCAGTACGCATTGACATATTGTAGAATTAAACAACTTAATGTTGCTTTGGTTGGTCATGAGCTTTGCTTGAAATATATCTATATTATGTTCTGTGTCTGCAAACCTCCTGCACCTGTTATGTATTGGTGACACTTTCTGTAGTCATTTTTGTGAATGTTATACTATAGCAAATACAGTAGGAAATGCTGCAACTCAAAATGTTTGGAGATATAGGGAGGCATCTAAAACTCAAGGTGACCAGGAATAGATGGACTGACGGAGAGATCGTTTCGCTATTGGAATATCCAAGAAAGTATCCAGAAGCCAGGGATTCCATCTGTAATTAAGATATCACTGTTGCCAAACTCCTGCCAATGTTTTTCTTTTGGATATAGTAAGGAAGAGTTAAAAAATTCAAGAAATAGAAAATTATACGCTGCGCTTTAGAATATTGCACAATAAATGCATCCTGGAGATTAAACAAACACGCGTAGTGTTAATGTGACGTAAGTGACGTATGGGACATAGATGTCATATGACCAAAGTAAAAACAATAAATATGTCAATTAAAACATTAATAATAAAGTGCTCATGTGCATCCAAGTGCTTTGTAACACAGATATTAGTGTCCGGTGGTATATAGGGAACAACATTAGTCCCACTTTAAATAGCAAAAAGTGCTATTGTGCAAAAACAAGTCTTTATAAAACAATACTGTGACAGTCCTGTTGAAAAAAAGTGCATATGCATGGTATCCAGTAATAGCACTGGTGACATGCTTACAAAGCCATGCATCTAAAGATGATTGACAGGTGTTGCAGATCATGTATTGGTGCTCTTATTTCAGTGACCCCCTAGGTATTAAATGCTCACCTTGGAGCGTGTGACTTAGCAATTACGCTCAGTCAATACACACTTGTGAACCACCCCTGGGTTCTATAATGGTAACAGGATCCTGGGCTTCCCACGCAGTATCTCAGGAATAATGGGGAATAAAAAGCCTTGATAGTGTGATATCGCTTAAAACGTTTTATTAACCTCCTGGCATCCGCGCTATGGCCGAATGACGGCCACAGCGCGGACCTGCATTCCCGGGAGGCCGTCATATGACGGCCTCCCCTGTGCGCGCGCCGGGCACGCTGTGATCACCGAGTCACTGAGACTCAGCTGATCACCGATCTAAGTAAGGGGCCGGTCCCGGCCCCTTACCATGTGATCAGCTGTCAGCCAATGACAGCTGATCACATGATGTAAACAAAAGATCGGTAATCGTTTTTTTTTTTTTACTCACGCTGACAGCGTGAGTAGAAAAAAAAGCCGATCACCGGCTAGGATGTGAGGGACATCGGTCCCCAAGTGGAAGAGGCACATCTGCCTCATCAGTGCCACTTAACAGTGCCCACAGTGCCACCTAACAATGCCCACAGTGCCACCTAACAGTGCCAACAAGTGCCACCTATCAATGCCCACAAGTGCCACCTATCAATGCCCACCTGTAGTGCCAATCAGTGCCACCCGGCAGTGCTGCCCATCACTGCCACCCATCAGTGCCCATCACTGCCACCCATCAGTGCCCATCACTGCTGCCTATCAGTGCCCATCACTGCCGCCTCATCAGTGTACATCAATAAAGGAGAAAAATTACCCGTTTAAAATTTTTTATAACAAAATATAAAAAAATAACAATTTAAAAAAAAAAAAAATTCAGTTTTTTACATTTTTTAACAAAAAGTAAAAACTGCAGAGGTGATCAAATACCACCAAAAGAAAGCTCTATTTATGATGAAAAAATTGTAAAAATTTCATTTGGGTACAGTGTTGTATGACCGCGCAATTGTCATTCAAAGTGCGTCAGCGCTGAAAGCTGAAAATTGGTCTGGATAGGAGGGGGGTTTAAGTGCCCGGTAAGCAAGTGGTTAAACAAATAAGAACAATCCCCCAATGGGGTACTCACATGTACCAGGTGCATCAGTGCACCACTCTGTGTATGGCATGAAATATTACAGCGGCTGGTTTTGGAATGGTGTATGCTTCCTCCTAGGCAGATAGACTGCCTGTCGTACAGTCCTGTCCCCTCCCCTACACGTGTTCGATACAGGGTAATTGTATCTTCATCAGGGGGAATTCTAACTGGACGGTCGATGTGTCTATCATATATAGTGTGCCCCGTGGCCATTTTGTTGTAGACCGCAGACACTCTAGTGTCAATCTATACTTTAGAATGGTGTGTTGTATGGGGAACGCTGCACAGGATACACCTATTGGCAGACGGCTTCCCTCTCGTGTGTCAGAAGGATAACTCGTGCTACAGCAAAATGGCAGTTTAACCTCCCTGGCGGTATGATTTTTTCAGATTTTAGGTGCTGAAAGCGGTACAATTATTTTGCATGGAAATTTGGCATTTTATATTGTAGGCCTGTAATTCTTAACAATAACACACTTAAATCTGCCCAAGCAAGAGTCTAGTAGATAGCCCGGGTATGATGAAGTTTGAAACACAAAAACATAAATTATAATATAATAAATAACTATAAATAATTAAAAAAAAATATATAATAATAATAAAATAAATTTCCCCACGATTCACTATCGCTCAATTCTGCAAGTGTTCTAATTTACTGTCACTGTTTTCTAGCTGGTCTAAAGCCATTTTTGACGTAAAGGGACACTTTTTGGTTGCTATAGACAATCTCAAGTTTCCAGGCAGAAGGAACAGTATATATAATATAAAACTGCATGCAGTCCATTAGACAAAGCACTGGGGACAAAAGGGATGTGAAATAATTTCATACAGTACTGTAATCTGTAAGATTACAGTACTGTATGTGTTATGATTTTTACTTTTTTAAATTTGCCGCCAGGCTCCGCCCCCGTGTGTTGCAGCGCTTGCAGAGAACAGAGCCTGGCACAGAGAGGCTTCGGAGTAGACAGAGCCCGCAGACACAGCGGGGGACATTGCAGGATGCTGGGGACAAGGTAAGTATTCTACACCAGGATCCTGTAATGTAATCCCGAGTGTGGGTCAGGGTTACCGCTAATGGTGCTGAAATTTAACCCCGAGCCACACTTGGGAAAACCGTCAGGGAGGCTACCCCCTATTTATCCAGGACGAACGTGGAGGATTTATTACACCATCCCCAGCTGCCAGCAATGACATGCAAATTATAAGATGAAACAATCAGTGCCACAAGTAAAAAATATTGTGATGTTTAAATAAGATAACCTAATAATAAACGTGCACAGCTGCTAAACATTCCAACAACTAGTGGCTCATGCTGCTGGCTTTAAATAGGCCACTGGGTGCCAGAATTTGTCACACATTGTGGGTGCCTTGGTGCAGGTGTGTGCACAGCTTCACATTGATCTCCACAGCAGTTCACACCCATGTGCGCATGCACAGTTGCATTTGCAAATTCCTATGTGCTATTCTGCAATTCCATTGGGCATTAGCAGATATGCCAGTTCTTCTGCGAACCATTCTCTGACACCTGTGGAGGTAGTCCTATTTATGTCAATTGGGATGCTCTGGCTGCATGAACACAGATGTTTTCCCCAATTTGACAGCTGTGTAACCGTGTGTGTTCAGGGCCATGAAACCATAAATTGGGTGCAGTGGCTGTGTCCGTACAGCCACTGCATACCATATGACATGAATAGGACTGCCAGCAAGGAGATGTACGGAACACCTGTGCATGCATCCCAATTGAGAGACTGCTTGCATGGGGATGCATCTCTGTGATGAAAGCAACAGACATGCCTGTGTACCTAGAACCCCAGTGAGGCCAATAATTTACACTCTTGTGTTATTGTGTTCCCAGCACCCCAGTTCTACAAAAGACACATACACCTGTATTCCCATTACCCCAGTGCTTAAAAGAGATTTTAACATCTGTGTTGTTGTGTTCTCAGCACTCAGCGCTGCAATTAACTTTGACTCTTATGTTTGTGCATTTCCAGTATCTCCAGTGATCCCCATGCCTCCTGCAACTCCTGTGTCACTTGGTGTCTTTTCTGTATTCCCATGTTCCAGAATTATTGTCTATGTTCCTGAGATTGTCTACCAATATACACCTTGGTTCCTTCCAAGATGCTGCCTGCTTGGGTGTGTCTGAGGGTCACAACCTGAGAGCCATCCTTCACCAAAACTCATCTCTCCTCGCACTTGTGAATACCGGGTGGCTCATTATACTCTGTGCCTTGGCCCTTTTTAGGGCTCACATGGCCTCCAAACAAATAGATAACACAGGATGTCTACAACCCTTGGACCTCATGTTACACATCAGACTGGACATTATGAGAGTTGAATAATTTTCTGGAAAAATCTAGTAACTAATGGTGACACAGAAATGTTCAAGAAGAAATAATGTTTCCCCGTCTGTTATTATAGGTGAATGGTCTCCTGTCTATGGCTACCTTTATGCAAAACATCAATCAATCTCATTTCCAAATTTATGTGCATATTTTTTTAAGCAAACCTGAACCAAAGATATTTCAGAGAGTTTCAAATGTATGCTCCATAAACTTTCAATAAAATTTGATTGTGAAAAAAAAATATTTCAGAGAGTTATTGCTCCATTCCTTCTTAAAGCTATATAATAGAAATGCTAAATGTTTTATTTTCTGCTAAACAGAACTTTGTCAAAACAGTTGATTTCTTTTCATCGTGTACATTTATGTGAGTGTGTGATTAGAACAACTTGATCTCCGAATCCCCTTCCACCCATCTGGCTCTTTACTCCTCTTCAGATTATGTATCCTCCCCCCTTTTTTTTCTTTCTTACTTTTTTCTCCCTTTTCCTTTTTTGCTTTGTTTATATATATGATGACACACACTTGAGATTTTGCTTGTGATCCCAATACAATCTCCTTCATTAACTCACTGGGTTCTGTAAATATGTTTACCTTCTATTTGGAAACAAACCCACATGACACACATGACACCCTGTTCCTTACCCCTGCCTATATGTGGGAATGACGGTTGGATGGGTCTCAAATACTCTACTGTGTGTTTAGTAATTATTGTCTGGACGTCTATACTGTACAACGTGGGTTTTCTCCTATGCACATATATATACACGTTATTGTATTTCTTTGTAAAAAACTAATAAACAGACATGGGTCCTGTGTTTGGAAGACATCTTTTACCTCTTTAAAGTTTTTTTTATGAATTTATGATATAGATTAAACAATATTCTGGTTATGTGTATAAATCTCTTTTACTTCTTTAATTCATATTAGCCATTATTAATGTGCAATGTTTCTCAGATATTATTCAATGTCATTCAGTAAAGACAATGATCAAATTTAAACTTTAACCACCCCCTTAATGACCAGGCCATTTTTTGCGTTACGGCACTGCATCGCTTTAACTGACAATTGCGCTGTCATGCAACGCTGTACCCAAACAAAATCGAGCTCCTTTTTCCCACAAAAAGAGCTTTCTTTTGGTGGTATTTGATCACTTTTGCAGTTTTTATTTTTTGCGCTATAAACAAAAAGACCGACAATTTTGAAAAAAAAAACTATATTTTTTACTTGTTGCTATAAAAAAATCTTTTTGTTTACACTGACAGATCACCATTCTGGCTCTCTGTGTAGCAATCGCGGGTGGCCAGCGGACATTGCGGTCGCGCACCTGTTAAAGCCATTAAAGGGACTGCTGTACTGGTATGGCGATTTGCACAGCCAAGCCATTCTGCCACAGTATAATTGCAGTGGCTGGTCGGCAAGCAGTTAAGCTGTGGAAGATTTTACCCCCTTCATGACCAGGCCATTTTTGGCTATTCAGCACTATGCTATTTTAACTGGCAATTGCACGGTCATGCAACACTGTACCCAAATAACATTTATATTGTTATTTTCACACAAACAGAGCTTTCGTTTGATGGTATTTGATCACCACTGGGTTTTTATTTTTTGCGTTATAAACAAAAAAAGACCGTAAATATTGAAAAAAGAACTATATTTTTATTGAACATATTCAAAAAACATCTCACATAATGCATAACAAACACATTAGAATGAATCTAGCTTGCCTCTATCACAAAAGGACAGTATAGTGTTGTAGGTAAACAATAGAATCAAGCTCCTTGAGTCCTCACATCCTCTCTGCTACATGTTTGTGGCAAGAAGCGTATATTAATTGGTTTGTGCAAAAATTATAGTGTCTAGAAACTATGGTATACAGTATAAAATGGAATTTATGCAGCTATGATGATATACTGGTAATGGCAGAGATCAGTGAGTTATAGTGGGACTGTGATAGTGTGTTGGGCAATCTGGCACTAGCTTACACTGGCTGGGAGGTACACTAACATCGATACTGACACTAATACATTGATCAGTGCTAATATTGTGCACTGCCACTGTACTAATGACACTGGCTGGGAAGGGGTTAACATCTAGGGTCAATCAAAGGGTAACGGTGTGCCTAACAATGTGTAATGTATGTAATATGTGCTGCTTTTACTTTACTATCTTGCTGTTTTTTCTCCCTGCTTTTAAGGGAGAAGAAACAGCCAGATCGCTGTTCATAGTACACAGAGTTCTGTGTTTTGTAAACACAGAACTGTGTGTGTGATTGGACACAACTGGTCAGCTGCAAAACTCATCTCTGTCCCCGATCACAAGATGGGTCGGTGGGGGGAGTTCATGCATGACCCAGAAGAAGGCTGATCACATACATGTACATGGTAGTGCCTGTACCTGATACAGGAGATGTCCTGAGACACATTGCCCAGATTAATACTCAAGGGGAACTCCTTCTGGTGGGGATCGACGTGGAGTCCTTGTACACGTCGATCCCCCACAGATGGGGGATAAGAGCAGTCGAAACCTTCCTTGATAAACATTTCCCCAGATGTGGCCCACAAAATGAATTCCTGGTAGACCTGTTGGCCTTTGCCCTCCAAAATAACTGTTTCCAATTCCTCTCCAATTTTTACCAGCAAATTAATGGTACCTCCATGGGTGCACCATGGGCTCCAGCATATGCCTGTCTCCACTTGGGCCTGTGGGAAGAGGACGAGGTATATACCTCGCCGATGTACCTGAGCCACGTACATACGTGGCTCAGGTACATCGACGACGTTTTTGTCATTTGGAAAGGTGACCAGCATGCTCTGGCACAATTCATTACCCAACTTAACTCCAATGATAGGAACATAAAACTGACATATACGTGGGACAGTGAAAGGATTCCTTTCCTTGACCTGTTCATCAGTAGAAGAGGCCCCTCCCTTGAGACTCAAACATTCCGTAAGGAAACCTCGGCAAATACGCTCCTACGAGCAGACAGCCACCACCCAAAGTGGCTAAAGGACAGTATCCCCGTGGGCCAATTTCTTCGGATAAAGCGAAATTGCTCCAACAGAGAAAGCTACAGATATGAAAGCAGTGAGCTATATAAACGCTTCCGAGAACGCGGTTACTCTCATAAACAACTCAGGAGGGCCAAACGTAAAGCAGCCGAACGGGACCGCCCAACCCTTCTGGACGGCAAACCATTAATAAAGTCACGTCACACCACTACTCCCCCCCCCGGCACCCCAGATCCGGTAAGAATCATTACTGAATTTGGGTACCAATGGGATACGGTAAAAACAATCCTGGAAAAACACTGGGAAATACTTACCAACACCCCCGGCATAGCCCAAATAGTGGGTCCCAACCCCAAAATGGTAGCCAGGAGAGCCAAAAATCTTGGCGACTCCCTAATCCACTCCGAACACATTAAAAATACCGATAGCTCATGGCTATCCAGCTTTCCCAGGAGTAAGGGAATGTTCCCATGTGGTCACTGCCAGGTCTGTCCCTACGTACATAGAACAACAATCTTCAGTGATTCCCAAAATAAAAACAACTTTGAGATCAAAAGTCTCATAAACTGCGCTACCACCAAAGTCATATATATGCTAACATGCCCGTGCAAAAAGCTATATATTGGGAAGACTAAACGCCAACTTAGGATCCGACTAGGAGAGCATATGAGGGAAATCCTGGAAAAGAACCCAGAAAAACCGGTAGCCAGGCACTTTGCCCAATATCACCAGGGCAAACTATCTGGCATGCAAGTAAAGGGAATCTATGCCCTTAGTTTATCCCCTAGAAGAGGGGACTTTGATCAAATTTTACAACAAAAAGAAAAGCGATGGATTTTCCGCCTAGGCTCTCTGGCCCCTCAAGGGTTGAATACAGAATTAAACTTCCAACCATTTCTGGTAACCTGAATTAAGTTGAAGATGTTATACCATATGTGTTTTTTTTTTTTTTTTTTTTTTTTTTTTTCCTCTCCCTCTCCCTCTCCCTCCCCTTCCCCCCCCCCCCCCCCCCCCTCCCCTGGGTACCTTCATCTCCAATTTTTTTTATATTTTCACATATTGATATACATCCAAATATATATATCTGCTATTCTTACCAACCTTCTCTCCCATAAATAGGTGATATATATATAAAAACTATATCTCACAATATGGTGGTCATATGCACAATACACTGGACTGTCTGAGTTACAGGTGTTTGAATCCGGGCCTGGATGCCTCAAAACGATGTAAAATGGACAGCGTAATGACAACAAAACAAATATATACTGTCCATACACTCTCCATCCATACCAGGATTCCCAGCTTATCTCAACGAGAATATCACGGAAGATATTTCCCGTGACTATTTATACACCAGTAAAATAGCAGACAAACAAAGAAGGAGGATCAGAACAATATGCAGACGAACAGACTCTCCTTCAATCAAATCAATCTAGATGGGCGTGCACGAGGAAGGGATGGGAATAAGAAGGAGCCCGTGCACGTCAGCTGTACGTCCAGATGAAGCTACGCACATTTGTCCTGTGAAACGCGTCGACGTCACCGCGTCCGGACGTCACGCCCGCTGTCATCCCCCGCCGGGGCTAGCCGGCATACACACCAAGGGAGTATCTCGTTCCCAAGCCCGGAACAGCTGTACGGAGGGCAACAGGTGCACCTGTACGGACGGTCTCCAGCACTTCAACAGCGGCATATCAGGAAAATACCGTGAAGCACGGAATACCCCCAGATCGAGATACGGAGGTATATAAGGTAACAGGAAAAGTCTATCTACAACATCGGAGCTACAGCCACCCGGAAGTACCCAAGCAGCCTCGCACGGGACCCGGGATCGGTAACGTACCTGGCTACCTCTGTTGTTTCTTTACATACACCTGCTACCATACGATTTCACTACAGTGCAACTGCACCGAATTTACCCACCCAAAAGCAGCATATATGCTTACCTCATACTCCGAAACCTGGGAACAGTGACTCCACGGCTCAACATAGCCATATGATCTACATCTCAGTCCCATTCAGGACTAGCCGCTCAGCTGACCACAGACCCCATACCAGCACCCTACCCCACGACAGACCATCTCCCTAGGGTTCCCATTCCCCTACTCTCCCCTCCCCCCCGCCCCCCCCCCCCCTTCCCTCCCCCCCCTCTCCTTCCCCCCCCTCCCCCCCCTTCCCGTTCCCACCAGTTCTTCTTCACCCGAATCCTTCCCTCCCCCCTCCCCCCCTTCCCCCCTCATTGCCGCCCCTCCCCCCGGGGGAATTGATGTCTGCACTATACACCGTATTCAGCAATTGCTGCACACCCACCTAGGTGTCTTGGGCAGACATCAATAGCCAAGACGTCCGGACGCATTTGTCTTGTCATTTATATGTATACATGTTGAATGTTTCCCTAGTCTGTATATGTATTACCTTTGACCAAAAATAGCTTTTTGATCAATTTTATGAGGGCAGTGAACGATACCTTTTTCAGATCATGGTTCTGCACATATCTCCATGTACATTGATTTCGTACCAATAAAATTTGTATTTATATTTACCATACTTCTAGTGTACCTTCCCGTGAGCCCCGCTTTTTTCTTTTCTTGGTCCCCACCTGTTTGGGACAACTTGTTATACAGGATATGGGGGTTGGAAGGCAACCATAGTGTGACGGTACCGAATCCATTTACATGATCAAAACAAGCCTCATTATACTCTATCTTTTGTTACATGGTAGTGCCTGTACCTGCTGCCTGCTCAGAGTATATTTACTGTGAGTGGACAGCAGGTGGTTAAGAGATACGCATTGGCATATGGTAAACTACTTAATATTTCTTAGGTTGCTCATGAGCTTTGCTTGAAAGATATCCATATTTTGCTCTGTGTCTGCAAACCTGCTGGACCTGTTATGTATTGTGCGACACTTTCCTTAGGCTCCATGCACACTGGACATTAAAATAACATTATAAAAACACCAGTAGCTTTGCAGTGAGTCTTTCAATGTTTTTTAACGTTTTTTTCAATACCGTTTATTAGCGTTTTTTTGCATTAGCGTTTTTTAGCATTTTTTTGTTTTGTGAATTTTTTTTTCCAATAGATCAAATACGTTAAAAAACACTGGTGAGCTATGGTTTGGAGTGTTTATCGACGTTTAACAGCATTTGAGCATTTGGCGGTTTTTATGATCAGAAAAACGACTCCTGAATGTGATTTTATGGCGTTCAGAAAACAGCCCATAAACTCCACTGCTGATAAACATCCAAAAACGTCCATGTGTGCATGGACACATAGGATAACATAGAGGGGAGTTTATGGGCTGTTAAAAAAAAAACGCCCAAACTTCCAAAAACGGCCGTTTATGAGCTTCAGTGTGCATGGAGCCTTATAGTCATTTTTGTAAATTTTATACTATAGCAAATACAGTAGGAAATGCTGCAACTCAAAATATTGGGATATGGAGGGAAGCATCTAAAACTCAAGGTGACCAGGAATAGAGTCCAGACAGAGAGACGGATTCACTGTTGGAATATCCAAGAAAGTATTTAGAAGCCAGGGACTCCATCTGTAATCAAGATATCACTGTTGTGACTAACTATGCAAAACCAAACTCCTGCCAATGTATTTCTTTTGGATATAGTAAGGAAGACTTAAAATCTTCAGTCTGAGTTAGATCAGACTTTTTACCATAAAGTTTCAAATCATTATTTTAAATTTTAATTGATGGATGAAAAAAGTTTGAGTGATTATTCAGGAAAACTGTTAATTTTGTAAACGTCTAAAAAATGTAATCATCTTTTTGTGCATCTTTACAATTTAACCACCCACTAAAACTTTTGTTTAAGGAATTCTATTTTTTGATTCAATAAAAAAATCTATAAATTCCATGATTTCTGAGCACTGCCCATCAAAAATAAATGACTTATATCTTTGTGACTATGATCCCCTAAGAATGTGTGGGCTCGTTTGTTATAGACTCCTTTGCATAACGACTTTGGCTCCCTCTAATGAACCTTCTGGTGTGATTGCAGATGGAACAGTTTTTTTAAAACACATGTGATATTCGAGATTTTGATATGGCTTCATTTCCTTGTAAGGCTTTTCCTGTTGGATCAGTGTATTTGAATGTCAAATATTTATCACATTCATTAATAAGGCTTCTACCTAGTGTAGATTACTTAATGTTGCTTAAGATCTGCTTTGTATGATAAATCTTTGCCACAGACTTTACATGGTTTTTCTTTTGCGGGAATCCTCTGGTGTCAATATGTCCGAAATAGTTTTGAAATGAAGGCTGCAAAGAACAGAACACATTAAAGATCTTGGCTGAGAAGGAAGAGGTGTAAGGCTTGAAAAAGATACAGAAGAAGGAAGTGTTTGAACATCAAAATGGCTTCTCTCCTGTGTGGATCCTCTGGTGGAAAGTAAGACTAGACTTGTGTGAGAAGAGAATACCACCCTGTCGTCATGCATATGGCTTCTCTTTGATGTGGATCATTTTGTGTTTTGTAAGATTTGTTTTATTTGAGAAGCTCTTGCCACATTCTGAACATTTAAACGGTTTCTCTCCTGTGTGAATCTTCTGGTGTTGAGTAAGAACATCATTTCGTGAGAAGCCCTTGCCGCATTCTACACATTTAAATGGTTTTTCTCCTGTGTGAGTCATCTGGTGTGAAATAAGTCTTTTTTTTAGCAAAAAGCATTTGTCACATTCTGAACATTTAAATGGCTTTTCTCCTGTGTGAGTCTTGTGATGCTGATAAAGATTTTCCCTTTGAGAGAAACACTTGCCGCATTCTGAACATCTAAATGGTTTCTCTCCTGTGTGAATCCTCTTGTGTGCAATTAGAGTGTGTTTTTGCGAGAAGCACTTGTCACATTCTGAACATTTAAATGGTATTTCTCCTGTGTGAGTCTTCTGATGCCGATAAAGACTTTGCCTTTCAGAGAAGCACTTGTCACATTCTGAACATCTAAATGGTTTCTCTCCTGTGTGAATCCTCTTGTGTGAAATTAGAGTTTGTTTTAGCGAGAAGCACTTGTCACATTCTGAACATTTAAATGGTTTCTCTCCTTTGTGAGTCTTCTGGTGTTGATTAAGAAGAGCATGATCTGAAAAGCATTTGTCACATTCTGAACATTTAAATGGCTTCTCTCCCGTGTGATGTCTCTTGTGTACAGCAAGATAACTTTCTTTTGAGAAGCCTTTGCCACATTCTGAACATGTAAATGGTTTCTCCCCTGTGTGAATTCTCTTGTGCACAGTGAGATAATTTTTTGTTGATAAGCATTTGCCACATTCTGAACATTTGAATGGTTTCTCTCCTGTGTGAATTCTTAGGTGTACAGTAAGATTACAAAGTTGAAAGAAGCACTTGCCACATTCTGAACACTTAAACGGCTTCAGTCCAGTGTGACTCCTCTGGTGAATATCGAGTTGTGACTTAAAAGTAAAACTTTTCTGGCACTCGGAGCACTCATATGGTTTCTGCGCTACTTGACTCATTGTGTTGATGAAGATCTGTTTGGCTGTAAAATGTGTCAATACTTGGATCACTTTTACCTATGTGAAAAAATAAAAATAGATGAAAATTCAGAATCGTAATATTAACAACTGTAAGTGTAAGTCAGATTTAGTGTTTTTGAGTCTTTTGTAATTTGTAATTCAAGCATTTTGTTATTGCACACAGCAGATTTATGTATTGAAAATCCATGACTCTGACAGATTATTGATGGATGACTTTACTGTTTTTAAGGTTAATAATTCACCCCCATTTTTTATTATTGTGACAGTTGGTTATTTTCTTACAGTAATTACTAGACAAGGCAAGGTCTTCTCATCCAACTCTATTCCAAAAAATAAACTAAGGATACAGGATAATAAGAAGTTCAGTTTAGTACAGTGTTCAGTTGTGTTTTTCAAAGCTACAAGAAGGAAATTAGAAGTCTGAGCTGTAAACATCTTATTTTATTTAAAGCTGGGTATAGGCTAATAGAATTTTGAATGAAATCTTCCATACGAAGATTCTCAGTATATTCAAATGTCACTGAAAAGTAGTTCAAGACTTCATTTGCTTCTAACATTTGAATTTGGAGTGAATGGGCTTAACCAAATGAAATCCATATACGCTGTTAGAAAATCATGCATAGGAGAAAAAAACAGTCCATTCTGCTCCTTCAAATTTTCTCCTCACTGTGGTCAAAAACAAAAATTATTGATTTAAAAATGTCTAACACAATTCTGCTAGTGTATAACCAACTTAACGTAGCTGCTCTGACTACAACACAAAACAAATATTTACCCTAGTCAGAGACCAAAATATTTTGTATAGAAGAGTGGAGACCCAAATTTTATAATCGCAATAAAATCTACCTTGACTAGTCTGAAGCTACACCCAAAAAACAATAGACCAAAGAGACAGGTAAATAATAGGGTTGAGATACAGTGTTTACAATAAACACACCATGGACAATAGTGTAGGTGAACCTCTAGACCAGTGGTTCTCAACCTGGGGACGGGACCCCCTCGGGGGTCAAATGAGGATTTGCCAGGGGTCACAGAATCCTGAATCCCGCACTGCTCTCCCAACCTTTTTGCAGCCGCCGATCAGGGCTATCCCTGGAGCCCACGGCTGCCCACTCAGCCTCTTCGCAGCCGTGGCTGGGGGGGCAGAGACTAGAGGTCAGCTGACTGGTGAGGAATGTGAAGTGGGAGAGGCTGGAGGAGACTCTATCTCCTGATTTTGGCATAGGTGTCACTGCTACGAGACACCACGAAGTCAGAGACATAGTGAGTAATACTACCTGTGATTATAGTTGCCATTAAAAGTCCCCACTACAGTTCTCAGATCAGTAGATGACCTTGATCAAGAGCACCTAAGTTGGCTGATCAGAACTCCCCCCAGCATTGCCACTCATCAGTTTTAACTTCAATAGTTGGGTAGATACATGAGAGTGTAAAACACACAGTTGAGTTTTTCCTAGAAAACAATATTATACACAAAAGCCATCATGGATTCAAAAAATTGTGAAGTTGTCAAACATATTAGCTTTTTTTATGAAGTATGCAAAAATGTGAACAATGGAGTGGCTGTGGATATCGTATATTTAGACTTTGCAAAGGTGTTTGACACAGTTACCTACACAGCTAATCTGTAAGTTATATAGGCTTGGAAAATTCAGCTGGTAAATGTATAGAAACCTTGCTAAAAGACTGTATTCAGAGGCTATTTTAAATAATACTAATACTAATAATATACAATTATAAGTTGTGTACCCCAGGGTTCAGTGTTGGGGTCCTTAATTTTTACTTATTTATAGATAACATAGAGTTGGGAATTAGTGGTGCCATTTCTATTTTTGCAGAGGACACCAAGATATATAATGGAATGATGCCTTCACAAGATGTTTCTAACTTACAAGCACACATGAATGCTTTGTTTGATCAAGCAATTATGTGGAAAAACAGTTTTAATGTTGGTAAATGTAAAACTGGAGGCTAAAATATGCATGTGTCATACATTCTAGGAGGAGAACAACAGGAGTTATCAATGGCCAATAGGGATCTATGTGTGCTGTAGAACTTAGACTTAAAGCAGAACTAAACCTCCCTAGACTTTTCAGCCAAGGATGCTGCCATCTTAGTCTCTGTTTGATCTGCAACTGCCATGGTGCTGCACATGTGATCAGTTATGGCACCAGCCATTTGATCTTTTGACAGTTTGGTTGAGAGCACAGACAAATGTGACAGTTGGCATTCCCAACATTCCTTGAATGTAACTGTGTTTGAAACCATTAAATTGATGGGTTTAGCTCCAATTTAATACTAGCATGCAATGCCAAGCTGCAATTTAAAAAAAAGCAAAATTCTTTGTGTATTACAAAAGAGGTATGGACTCCTGAGAGAGTGGGAGACATTATATTGCCCCTGTACAAAGCATTAGAAACAACAGGTGGTAAATAGAGAAGATTAAACTTTCATTCATCCACCTGTCCTTCATTTATAGAGCGTTTTTCATTGCTGGAAGCTATAGTAAAGTTTCTATGAATGGAGGAAGGGGAGGAAAGGGTTATCATAGTTGGCACTCTTGACAAGTGCCTATGACAGGTATAATATCTGTATTAACACTACAGCTCTAAAACATTACCTCTGTGGGGGTACGGGGGGAGACAGCGGTTGGAAGTTTTCAACTAAGAGCCATCACTAAGACAGCAGCCACCAGCACAAGGGACACTGCTCAATGAATGTAAGTATTGCCCGTTGTGCCAATTAAACAAATAATAATAAACATAGGCTGTAAAAGTAAACCTTGGATATTCTGCATTTAAAGCAGTTCTATTTTTTTCTTGGAGATAAAATATACTATTCTAAGTAGACCACAGGACTTTTGAAGGTATTGTTTTACTAGCTCATTATGTACTTTATGATATATTTTCTGTGTTGCAATATATTTTAACTGGATTACATGAAAATAGACAATATGTATTAATAAGTAATACATTTTCACATTAACCATCATCTAGTTTAAGCATGTAATCTACAAATAAAACAATAGACAAAGTTAAAAACTCTATGTAAAACAAAAACTCAACAAATCAAAAATCAAATTAAAACAGGGATACAATATTGCTGAATATTACTGAATACTAGAACATAAGAAAAACATTTACCACCCTTCCAAAAAATGCATTTCTCAAAGTTAAAGCAAATACACACATCTGTACAAGTTTACAGTCATATAATATATAGATACCTGGTATGGTGTAGTATAGAGATGCCAAAACAGCCCCTTGTTCTCCTGACCTGCCTGCAATACATAAGGTGGCTTTAGATTTGCTAAAAGGGTTTAATCTACCTAAAAAAAGTAAAGTTTTATTATGCCTATTGGACAGCATGACTATCCTTTGCTTTCACTCGCTATCCAAGTCATTAGCATTTTAATACTGGGAGAGAATATAACAGGAAGGAAATGTTAATTAAAATGCATGATGACTAGCACAATTGATACCAAAAAAAAAATGACACCATCATTTCTTTATGAATTGAATTGGCCATCAAATACTTTGTGGTCTTTCCCCAAAACGGTTTGTTTCCCTTAGATATTAAACAAATGGCATTTTCAGAAGGAGGTTAACAAAGGTGCTAACCTCCTTCTGAAAATGCTGTTTGCTTTCTCTTTACTGACCCTCTGACTCCTTAGCTGCATAGCTGACAGAAACCACAGGGCCAGTATTTTGTCTCTTCTTTCTCTCTCTATCGTCTCTGTCTTTCTCGTCTTTTTTTTTTTTTTAACAAATGCATCTGTCCTTCAGAACACTTGCTATCATAAGTAGAAATATTCAGAGAATGGATGTTACTCTCTTTTACTTTAAAAAATGTGAGAGAGGATCTAAAGCTCACTTGTAAAACATCCGTTTATTGGTCAAAACACAATACTAGTGGAGGGCACAGAAGGAAGTGAAGATTTTTTCCCTGTCATAACTTTGAGGAAAATGTCTTCTGTATATGACTACCTTCATACTAGGCTTTATTGAATCCAGTTGCAAACTAGATAAGCAACTGACACGTTAAATAAAATAAATCAGTACATTTAAATAGCAAACACAATTTCTGTACTGAGATTTCTAGTAAAAGAAAAAAATAACTTTGAGGCTGTAATACATTCAAAATTGAATACATTTTGTAAACTGTTAAAAGTACAAATGTGCAATCTAAAAAAAAGTAAACATACCTGAAATGATATAATTTAGAAATGTCTCAGCAGCTCCTTGTTTTTCTGGCCTACTTGTAATTTCTGAAACTGACTGAGCTCTGCCTCACCTTAAATAGCTAGCACCTCCCTTTTTGGTGGGAAAATTAAGTATGCCCGGTCATAGATTTTTTTGGAGGAAACATTAGCTATGCATAGTCATAGCCTGGGACAATTGTGCATTCCTGGACAGATGGCTATCCTCGTTACATATCTAAAGAGAGGTTCCTTTGAATTGGACATAGTGAAAACAAAAGAGATTTAAATGGGCTTGTCTAGATAATTACTTTGGCCTTAAAGAGTTTGAAATAAGGTAATTTATTGAATTGTTGTCCCTTCTCACATACAGTATTAGGACTGGTAAATAACAGAGCATTTTCTGTTGCACGCACATGTTCAGCACAAGAAAACATTTCTACACTACAAAGACTCTGGTAAATCAATCCCACTAAAATCTTGAACCCTTGTTCCCATATATATGTACAGTATTCCTACATTAAACCAATATCTAATACCTCTAACCTTGTAACTTGTTTAACAATTATAGCTACTGTATACAAATATCTATTTAGAGTCACTAAAACATAAACCCCTCATAAGGCAACAAACATACATTGCAACACAGTCCATTTAGTGGAAAAAGCAGCAGGCAATATAAAAGTAGTAGCGTGGTGTATAATAAGTCACATTTTTTGGAAGCCGTGGGATAGATTCACTAAAACTGGAACACTCAGAATCTGGTCCAGCTGTACATGGTAGCCAATCAGCTTTTAACCTCAGCCCTTAAGCTTTGTCAATAAAACCTGGAAGCCGATTGGTTTATATGCAGAAGTGAGCCTGATTTTGCACTCTCCAGCTTTAGTAAATAAACCTTACTGTGTCATATCAAAGTTTGTATGATTTATTCTTCACCAAACTCAAAAGTAGCTATGAAGAAAAAGGTCAAATCATTTCAGCATAGGCAAAAGGTGCATAAGGCCTAGACAAGCAACAACACCATTTAGGGTCCATGCACACTGGGCTTAAAAAAATGCCAGTACCCTTGGCAGAAAAAACGCTCATATAGAGCGTTTTTTTTGTACAAAGTTTAGATGAGTTTAGGAGAGTTTTGCGTTTTGTCTGCCAGTAAGCTCCAATCAGAAATGCCAACTAGAAGGGTTTTTTTTACTGCCTCTAAAAGTTGAGTTTAAAATAGTGCATGGACACAGGATAACATTGATCTGCTTCTACAGACAAAACACAAACTCCTGTAGAAGCAGCAATTTTTAAGCCAGCGTGCATGAAGCCTAATAATAGCATGCAATGCCAAGCTGTAATTTCTAAACAAAGCAAAATACTTTCTTGCATTACACAAAGAGTGGTCATAGTCAGCACCCTTAAAAAGTGCATATGACAGGTCTAATGGCTATATTAACCCCGCAGCACTAGAACATTACCTCTGTGGGAGTATGGGGGGAGGCAGAGGTTGGAAGATTTCAACTAAGAGCCATCACTAAGACAGCAGCCACCAGCCCAAGGGACACTTTTCAATGAATGCAAGTATTGTCCCTTGTGCTGATTAAAAAAAATATTAATAAACAGAGGCTTTAAAAGTAAACCTTGTATATTCTGCATTTAATGCAATTATATTTTTTATTGGAGATAAAATATACTATTCTAACTAGACCACAGGAGTTTTGAAGGTATAGTTTTTACTTGTTCGCTTTGTACTATATGATATATTTTCTGTATTGCAATATATTTTGACTGGATTACATGAAAATAGACAATATGTATTAATAAACATTAAATGTTCACGTTGACCATCATCTAGTTTTAAGCGTGTAACCTACAAATAACACAATAGACAACGTTAAATATTCCATGTAAAACAAAAACCCAAACCAACAAATCTAATCAAAATATTACAATAAAAATATTGATGAATAATAGAACATATAAGAAAATCATTCACCAGTCTTTCAAACAAAATGCATTGCTCAAAGTGAAAGCAAATAACACATCTGTATAAGCATACATTCTTACAATATATAGATACCTGGTATGGTGTAGCATAAAGATGCCAAAACAACCCTTTGTTCTTCTGACCTGCCTGCAATACATGTAAGTGACTGAGCTCTGCTCCACCTTATATACAATTCACCACACTTCACCAGCATGAAGTGTGGCTTTAGACTTGCTAAAATGGTTTATTCTACCTAAAAAGGGCATGTTTTATTATGCTTATTGGACAATACGACTATCCTTTGTTTCCATTCACTCTCTAAGTCATTAGCATTTTAATACTGGGAGAGAATATAACAGGAAGGAAACATTAATTAAAATGCATGATGGCTGGCTCAACTGATACCAACAACAGATGGCACAACAATTTCTTTATGAATTGAATTGGCCATCAAATACTTTATAGTCTTTCCACAAAACTGTTTGTTTCCCTTAGATATTATTGCATGAATTACATGGATTCTCAAGTAACCAATTATATTTAGGGTGTCTTTAAATTGACCCATGCTGTCACCAATTCATGGCCTAACATAATTCTCAGCACAGGTTCTGCTCATTAAGTATATCATAGAAGGCTATAAAGTGTTTTTTCCTAAGAAAAACAGAAAGCAAATGGCATTTTCAGAAGGAGGTTAGCAAAGGTGCTAACTTCCTTCTGAAAATGCTGTTTGCTTTCTATTTACTGACCTTCTGACTCCTTAGCTGCATAGTTGACCTGTGCCAGTGACACAAAATACAGAAACCACAGGGTCATCATGACATCTCTTTTCTCTCTCTTTTTCTATTTTCTTTAACAAATGCCTCTGTCCTTCAGAATACTTGCTATCACAAGTAGAACAATTTCTCAGAGAAGGGATGTTACTCTCTTTTACTTTTTAAAATGTGTGGGAGAGGATCCAAAGCTCACTTGTGAAACATTAGTTTCTTTGTCAAAACACTATACTATTGGAAGGCACAGACGGAAGTGAAGATTTTTTTTCCCAGTCATTACTTTGATAAAAATGTCTTCTGTCTATGACTACCTTCATGCTAGACTTTATTAGACACAAGGAGAATTGGCGCAAGATTACAAGTCCTGGTGTGAGCCTGCGGAACTCAGGTGGAATCAAGTTAAGTAAGATATATCAAGATTAATAAAAATCAATAAAATAGTCCATAATGTCCATACATAGGCTTGACATAGGCAGCTCAGTGAGAAGCAAGAAGCAGCTTTGGGATCAATTGGGGAGGAAACACAAGCGATAAACTAAGTGTAGCATATACTGTATGGCAGTTAAATACAGATAAGAAGACTTGTACTCACAAAAGTAAAAACACCAAAAGCTACTACACCCTAGTGCTAAATGTCTTTGATGTTTTTACTTTTGTGAGTACAAGTCTTCTTATCTATATTAAACTGTCATATATGCTATACTTAGTTTGGCACTTGTTATTCCTCCTCCCATGCAAGACTTTATTGAATCCCATTGCAAACTTGATAAGCAACTGACATATTAAATATAAGAAATCAGTACATTTAAATAGCAAACACTAATTCTGTAAAGAGACTTCTAGTAAAAGTAAAAAAACTAACTTTGAGGCTGTAATACATTCAAAATTAAATACATTTGTGAAATGCAAAAAAATACAAGTGTGCAATTAAAAAAAAAGTAAAGATACCTGCAATATAAAAATGTCTCAGCAGCTCCTTGTTCTTCTGACCTGTTTCTAAATTCTAGTAACTGACTGAGCTCTGCCTCATCTTAAATAGCTAGCAGCTCCATTTTTTAAAATAAATCAGTACATTTAAATAGCAAACACAATTTCTGTACTGAGATTTCTAGTAAAAGAAAAAAAAATAACTTTGAGGCTGTAATACATTCTAAATTGAATACATTTTGTAAACTGTAAAAAGTACAAGTGTGCAATCTAAAAAAAGTAAACATACCTGAAATGATATAATATAGAAATGTATCAGCAGCTCCTTGTTTTTCTGGCCTGCTTGTAATTTCTAGTAACTGACTGAGCTCTGCCTCACCTTAAATAGCTAGCACCTCCCTTTTTGGTGGGAAAATTAAGTATGCCCGGTCATAGGATTTTTTGGAGGGAACATTAGATATGCATTGGTCATAGCCTGGGACAATTGTGGATTTCTGGACAGATGACTAGCCTCATTACATATCTAAAGAGAGGTTCCTTTGAATTGTACATAGCAAAAACAAAAGTGATGTAAATGGACTAGGCTAGGTGATTACTTTGGCCCGTAGCGTCTGAGATAAGGTAATTTATTTAATCATTTTCTGTGACACACACATGTTCAGCACATCAAAACATTCCTACACTTCAAAATTGTCTGGTAAATCAATAAATCAATCACACTAAAAACCTGAACCCTTGTTCCCATATATATGTACAGAACACCTACATTAAACCAATATCTAATAACTTTAACATTATAACTTGTTTGAAAAATATAGTTATACAAATATCTATTTACAGTTGCTAATGGAGATTACACATAAACCCCTCATAAATCAACAAACATATAAATTGCAGCACAGACCGTTTCCTGGAAAAGCAGCAGGCAATCAGATATAAAAGTAATTGAGTGGTGTATAATAAGTCATATTGTTTGGAAGCAGTGGGGTAGATTTACAAAAACTGATACACTCAGAATCTGGTGTAGCTGTGCATGGTATCCAATTAGTTTCCAACCACAGCTGTTCAATTAAGCTTTGGCAATGAAACCTGGAAGCTGGTTCATTTCTATGCAGAAGTCAGCCTGATTTTGCACTCTCCAGCTTTGGTAAATAAGCAACATTGCATCATAACAAAGTTTGTATCATTTATTCTTCATGAAACTTAAAGGTAGATATGAAGAAAAGAAGAAGATCAAATTATTTCAGCATAGTCAAAAGGTGCATATGATATAGACAAGCAACAACACCATTATCCTGTGACGCCTCCATAAAAGGACAGCTTTCTCAAGCGAGTTGGTATAGTCAAATGACCAAACATGCAAATGGGGCTAAATATGCCCAAAGTGGCACCTGGGACCATGTGCAAACAAAGCAAATTATGTCAGCAGGAAATGATGTCAAAAAGCCAGAATACATTTTAAAGAGACAGAGACACTTTAAGGTACAAAACCATGTATACACTGTAGAAAAGAAAGCACCATCTGGTGGATAAGTGGCTAATAATAACATTGCATTCAAATATTTTTCATATACAAATGCAAAATTATATAAGAAACCCTCACCTATCAGGAATGTTTTTTTTGCATCATTTACATACACACCTGCTAATCTGGTATAGTATATACAGTATCTTGCAAATATTGCATTTGCATACATATCTGCTAACCTGTTGCTCCTAGTACACAGATGATACATAAAGTAATTATCAACAATGTTTTATGAACTCTTATATAGTCTGAAATTTGCATATGGCTTATTCTTACTGTCCGTATAGAGTGTATGAACTTCAATAGTTGGGTAGATACATGAGAGTGTAAAACACGGGGAGAGCGCATGTGCGAAGCTGCTGAGCAGTCATGAATGCTTAGAGCTCCGCTGTCACCGGGACGAAAACGGCCTTCTATCGGCAAGTCACGGTCGAATACCGCATTAATACGGTAACCCACTTATTACTGAGACTACGGGGCACAACTACATATAATGTTTAGCGGGAAAAAGACAAAACTTAAACAGCCAGCAGGCAAAGAAAATCTGACAAGAAACGCTCCTAATATGACAGCAGCACAATCTTCCCGCTCTGCATTACCTCAGAGACAGTCACAAAGGGGGAACTCTACCTATTCTTTCTCACAACTTGCTGACTCTAACCTTGATTATGGATTAACACCAATATATCTACAGAATATTCCTAATAACTCGGATATTCTTAGTCAGTTTGAACGTGTTTTACAAAAAGCCCTCCAAAATACCTCAGACACAATAACAGAAAAACTGACAAGGGAAATTCGTGAGGTAGGGCGCCGCACATTTATCTTAGAAAACAAAATGAAGGATATAAATGATATCACTAATACTCATACTGATGAGCTAGAAGCCTTGAAAGAAGAAAATTTTACTCTACACACACGTCTGGAAGATTTTGAAAACAGAGCCAGGAGATCCAACCTGCGACTCCGTGGTATACCTGAAACTATCATAGATCTTCAATCAACCATTACAGTGCTTTTTCAGGAGTTAGCCCCATCAATCCCCATTGAACGATTGGAGATGGACAGAATTCATAGAACTCTTGCCCCTAAAAAAGAAGATGGTCCCCCCAGGGACATTGTAATAAAATTACACTATTTTAGAACAAAGGAACAACTGATAGAAGCGGCACGTAATAAAGATACATTAACCTTTCAAGGCCATCATCGCTAGCAAGTATTCCAAGATCTCTTGCAGCAAACTCTCTACAGAAGAAAAGAGATGAAACCTCACCTACAAATACTTCAATATCACCACATCCCCTATTGTTGGAGTTTTCCATTTGCCCTGCGATTCACCTATAAAGGTACAACATATACCTGCAAGAAATTGGACGACCTACTGACTGCGATCCAGGAGCTTCGTTTGTCAATTCCAGATAATTCGACTAAAGGCTCCATACGCAGAGCATCATCAAACTCACCCAAGGCTCAGCAAGACAACCCAACTCAACTAGCTCACTCCAGTACCAGTAAAAGGAGTCATTTTGCATCACCACCTCCTAATTCCGAAGATCAAATGGACTGAAAGCCACTACGATTCTTTTATTTCATTCAAACCTTTTACCTAGTGTTACTATTATAACGGTAACCAATTTCAGGTAGATTCAGAGTAGGGATCGAATAATCCTTCCTCTGTCATTACTTTTATCCTTATAATTTCATTTAAGCAGAAGTTAATCAAGCTTTTGTAAAATAATAATGGTTACCAAACTTTATTACTCCAATATCATTCTTTAGGTTTAGTTTAGTAAATGCAATGCCCTTTTTTATAAGTGCATGATGTAATGCAAAGTTATAGAAACATATCTCTATTACATTATCCTAATAATAGCTATTATATTATTAGTGACTTGTATTATTTTATTATTGTTTGTATAGCCTTTGAGGAGGCTGCCTTTTTCCCGGAGAAAATCCACTGTGCCTCTCAATAGATCCTCGAGTAGCCGGACTTACTGACCGGACTCTCTTTGGACCATTTGTACCCACGGTTGGTGATTTTTCACCACCCCTTGGATACTAGCTCCACATAGGAGCTATTTTCCTCTTTATTTAAAAACAACTTCTCATCTACAGCTCTAAAACAGGAATTTTACTTATTCTACTTCTCCTATTTAATCCCCTTTTATTCTTTTTACCCATCCTTTCCTGCCCCCCCCCTTTTTTTTTATTGTGTTTATTTTTTTTTCTCGCCCCTTCAGAGTATAACCTTCTTGGATATTATCACAATAAGAAACTATTATAATCCCTAATACCTTTATTCAAAAATGTCTTTAAATGTACTAACACTTAATGTCCAGGGTCTCAACTCCCCACCAAAACAAACAAAAGCCTTTCATTCCTTTTCTTCACTTTCTGCACATGTAATATGTCTGCAGGAAACACACTTCTCTACACAGTCTTCCCCTAAATTTATAAGTCGCCAATACCCACAAGTCTATATGGCCTCGGCCACTACAAAACAAAGGGGAGTGCTGATTGCATTTCATAACACAACCCCCTTCACTTTACATAGAGAAATAAAAGATCCTGAGGGTCGCTATATAATTCTTACAGGTCTCCTGTTAGATAATTAAATAACTATAGTTTCTTACTATGCTTCCAACAGAAATCCTCTTTCGTTCCTCTCACACTTGTTCTCAGTAGTTGAATCTCATAAAAAAGGTACCCTCATGATGTGTGGAGACTCAAATCAAGTTTTATACCTAATTTTAGACAAATCCCCTACACCACAACCTCAACGCCTTAATTTCAGACAACTCCTTGAACAACATTCTCTTATTGAATCTTGGCGTGAACAAAACCCTAGAAGAAAACAATACACTTACTATTTCCATCCCCACAAAACGTTTTCTCGTATAGACCACCAATTCGTCCACATTGGCACGTTACCACAAATACATAATTCCTTAATCATCCCATGCTCATGGTCAGACACAATGCGGTTATGATGTCCTTTTCATCCTGGATCCCGAGGCCTAGCCATAGATCCTGGACTATAAATGATAATTTATTAGTTGACCCAACATACCGTCTAAAAATAGAAACAGCCATACAAGATTACATCGATAATAATTTACCAACAGATACTAATCCACTGAATCTATGGGAAGCTCTTAAACCTTCCATTAGAGGAGTCTGTATCAGCCAGTCGTCTTACCGACGTAAATTGAAACAGCAAATGCAAAACAAATTAGAGGAAGCTTATTATAAAGCCTCTGAAATTTTCCAAAATTTGCCCTCTCAAACTACAAAGCTAGACTATGATAAAGCAAAGTTGGAGCTTGATCTTTTTTTAACAGACTCAGCTATACAGATTCTTCGCAAAACTAAACATACAATATATATGAAAGCTTATAAGCCAACCACATTCTTAGCATTAACTTTACGCAGAGCAGACCACATTTCGAAACCAATTCGGCTACAAATCACCAAAAACAATTTTTCTAGTAATCCACAGAAAATTATCAATGAGTTCCGTAGGAAACTCAAAGATTTATACCGAAATAAACATTTGACTCAACAAAATTAGACGCACTGTTATCTTCTATTCTTCTCCCAACCCTTTATGTTACCCAACAAGAAACTTTAGATAAGCAGATCACTAATATGGAAGTCATATCAGCAATAAAATCCCTAAAATTGCATAAACGCCCAGGAACTGATGGATACTCAGCCACATTTTATAAACACTTTGCTACACTACTAGCCCCACTTATGACAAACGCATTTAATTCTCTATTAGAAGGATGTTCCTTTAACACAGAATCCCTACTAGCTTCAATATCCATGATTCCAAAACCGCATGCAGATAACACGTCATGGTCCAATTACAGACCAATCTCAATCCTTAATATAGACATAAAAATATTAGCAAAGATTCTATCTAATAGACTTAATCCAATTATTGGCACATTAGTTCATAAAGACCAAACGGGTTTCATACCTTTCAGACAAGCAGGTGATAACATACCGCGTGCTACCCTACTGGCTCATATAGCCAGGTCTCGCAAAATCCCTGCCAAAATCCCTGCCTGTTTCCTCTCTATCAATATACAAAAGGCGTTTTACACTCTTTCATGGTCTTATCTTAAAGCTATTCTTCATAAATGGGGATTTGGTGAGCGGTTCCAGGGATGGATTTCCTCTCTTTATCATAATCCAAAAGCATATATAACCTATTCAGGTTACCGCTCAGACCCCTTTAATATTGAAAGAGGAACCAGGCAGGGATGTCCATTATCCCCTCTTCTATTCTCCTTGGCTATTGAGCCCCTAGCTCAACTTATTAGATCCAATATAAATATAAAAGGACTTGAATCAGGTGGTCACCAACATACGTTATGTTTATTTGCCGATCACGTCTTAGTATTTCTTACTTCGCCCCTACTATCAGCTCCAAACCTCATTGAAATTCTTACAAAATTCGGTAAAATATCTGGTCTTAAGATAAATCAGCAAAAATCAAATGGATGGGCATGGATGGGTAGAATCACAGTAGTAAAAATGTCCATATTGCCTAAAATCCTATACCTGTTCTGTGTACTTCCTATAAACGTTCCGGCTTATTTTTTCCGAATACTACAATGCAAATCAGCCCAATTTATTTGGGGTAAAAAACTTAAACCACGATTACCACAAAATACCCTACATATGCCCCGAACCTGTGGAGGCTTGGGTGTTCCAAATTTCTCAAAATACTATTATGCTTCTCAATTAGCACAAATTATTAAATACCATGCCACTAAAGAAATCCCTCTTTGGGTAACTATAGAATTGGTGGAATGTGATCCACTTTCTATATCAAATCTGTTATGGCTTTCACCACCCCAACGATGTTCAATAACAAATCTAGTCACAAAACATAGCCTCTCAATATGGGATTGACTTAAATTCAGTTTTGGTCTCCAAACTCCACTAAACCCTCTCCTCTCCTTTCTAAACAACCCCTCCATCTACCCAGCTTGGACTTTACCTTCCTCCTTTAACCACTAGCCTACCGCCCACCGTCATATGACGGCCGGACGGTAAGCCTATTGTTCTGAGTGGGCGTCATATGACGTCCTCGCCCTCCCGAGCCACTAGGGGGCGCGCGCGCGCCGCCGGCGGAGCGCGCGCGCCCGCTGCGTCACTCGGGACCCGGTGCGCGTGCCCGGCGGCCGCGATGTCCGCCGGGCACCCGCGATTGCCGGGTAACAGAGCAGGAGCGTGGATCTGTGAATGTAAACACAGATCCACGTCCTGTCAGAGAGGAGAGGAGACCGATGGCGTGTCCCTTGTACATAGGGACAGCGATCGGTCACCTCCCCCAGTCAGTCCCCTCCCCCCACAGTTAGAATCACCTCCTTAGGTCATACATTAACCCCTCGAGCGCCCCCTAGTGTTAACCCCTTCCCTGCCAGTCACATTTACACAGTAATCAATGCAATTTTATAGCATTGATCGCTGTATAAATGTGAATGGTCCCAAAAATGTGTCAAAAGTGTCCGATGTGTCCGCCGCAATATCGTAGTCACAATAAAAATTGCAGATCGCCGCCATTACTAGTAAAAAATAAATAAATAATAAAAATGCTATAAATCTATCCCGTATTTTGTAGACGCTATAACTTTTGCGCAAACCAATCAATAAACGCTTATCGCAATTTTTTTTTACCAAAAATATGTAGAAGAATACGTATTGGCCTAAACTGAGGAAAAAATTTGTTAAAAAAAAAAAAAAAATGGATATTTATTATAGCAAAAAGTAAAAAATATTGTGTTTTTTCAAAATTGTCCCTCTTCTTTTGTTTATAGCGCAATAAATAAAAACCGCAGAGGTGATCAAATACCACCAAAAGAAAGCTCTATTTGTGGGGAAAAAAATGCAAAAAATTTAATTAAGGTGCAGTGTAACATGACCGCGCAATTGTCATTCAAAGTGCGACAGCGCTGAAAACTGAAAAATGGCTTGGACAGGAAGGGGGTGTAAGTGCCCTGTATTGAGGTGGTTAAAGCTTGGATAAATGTGGGTCTTACACGAGTTCATCACTTCTACGACCCCTAATAAACTTATTTCATTTCCTACAATAAGCAAGACACACAACAACCCAGTAATGAAACATTTAGATTCTTACAAATTAAACTAAATTTTTATCCCAAAACATCCTCACAAACTTGACAGCTCCAGAATATACTTCATTTGAACGATCATGTATGTCAGATCCACACAGACGAGGACTTATCTCTGACATATATGCTCAACTACTTTCACAAACAAATTCCTCTCCCCCGTCTTATACTACCAAATGGGAAGCTGATTTAAACCTTCCTCCAGATTCACTGGATTGGTCACAAATCTGGCAATCTACAAAATCAGCCACACCCAACATAGTTGCCCTAGAAACAAATTATAAAGTTCTTACCAGGTGGTATTTAGTGCCAGCACGTATATCAAAATACCTTCCCCAATACCCCCCTCACTGTTTTCGCGGATGCAGCGACATTGGTACACATTGCAGTGGCTGGTCGGCAAGCAGTTAAGCTGTGGAAGATTTTACCCCCTTCATGACCAGGCCATTTTTGGCTATTCAGCACTACGCTATTTTAACTGCCAATTGCACGGTCATGCAACACTGTACCCAAATAACATTTTTATTGTTATTTTCACACAAACAGAGCTTTTGTTTGATGATATTTGATCACCACTGGGTTTTTATTTTTTGCGTTATATACAAAAAAAGACCGTAAATTTTGAAAAAAGAACTATATTTTTATTGAACATATTCAAAAAACATCTCACATAATGCATAACAAACACATTAGAATGAATCTAGCTTGCCTCTATCACAAAAGGACAGTACAGTGTGGTTATAGGTAAACAATAGAATCAAGCTCCTTGAGTCCTCACATCCTCTCTGCTACATGTTTGTGGCAAGAAGCGTATATTAATTGGTTTGTGCAAAAATTATAGTGTCTACAAACTATGGTATACAGTATAAAATGGAATTTATGCAGCTATGATGATATACTGGTAATGGCAGAGATCAGTGAGTTATAGTGGGACTGTGATAGTGTGTTGGGCAATCTGGCACTAGCTTACACTGGCTGGGAGGTACACTAACATCGATACTGACACTAATACATTGATCAGTGCTAATATTGTGCACTGTCACTGTACTAATGACACTGGCTGGTAAGGGGTTAACATCTAGGGTCAATCAAAGGGTAACGGTGTGCCTAACAATGTGTAATGTATGTAATATGTGCTGCTTTTACTTTACTATCTTGCTGTTTTTTCTCCCTGCTTTTCAGGGAGAAGAAACAGCCAGATCGCTGTTCATAGTACACAGAGTTCTGTGTTTTGTAAACACAGAACTGTGTGTGTGATTGGACACAACTGGTCAGCTGCAAAACTCATCTCTGTCCCCGATCACAGCATGGGTCGGTGGGGGGAGTTCATGCATGACCCAGAAGAAGGCTGATCACATACATGTACATGGTAGTGCCTGTACCTGCTCAGAGTATATTTACTGTGAGTGGACAGCAGGTGGTTAAGAGATACGCATTGGCATATGGTAAACTACTTAATATTTCTTAGGTTGCTCATGAGCTTTGCTTGAAAGATATCCATATTTTTCTCTGTGTCTGCAAACCTGCTGGACCTGTTATGTATTGTGCGACACTTTCCTTAGGCTCCATGCACACTGGACGTTAAAATAACATTATAAAAACGCCAGTAGCTTTGCAGTGAGTTTTTCAATGTTTTTTAACGTTTTTTTCAATACCGTTTATTAGCGTTTTTTTGCATTAGCGTTTTTTAGCATTTTTTTGTTTTGTAAATTTTTTTTTCCAATAGATCAAATACGTTAAAAAACACTGGTGAGCTATGGTTTGGAGTGTTTATCGACGTTTAACAGCATTTGAGCGTTGGGCGGTTTTTATCATCAGAAAAACGACTCCTGAATGTGATTTTATGGCGTTCAGAAAACAGCCCATAAACTCCACTGCTGATAAACATCCAAAAACGTCCATGTGTGCATGGACACATAGGATAACATAGAGGGGAGTTTATGGGCTGTTAAAAAAAAAACGCCCAAACTTCCAAAAACAGCCGTTTATGAGCTTCAGTGTGCATGGAGCCTTATAGTCATTTTTGTAAATTTTATACTATAGCAAATACAGTAGGAAATGCTGCAACTCAAAATATTGGGATATGGAGGGAAGCATCTAAAACTCAAGGTGACCAGGAATAGAGTCCAGACAGAGAGACGGTTTCACTGTTGGAATATCCAAGAAAGTATTTAGAAGCCAGGGACTCCATCTGTAATCAAGATATCACTGTTGTGACTAACTATGCAAAACCAAACTCCTGCCAATGTATTTCTTTTAGATATAGTAAGGAAGACTTAAAATCTTCAGTCTGAGTTAGATCAGACTTTTTACCATAAAGTTTCAAATCATTATTTTAAATTTTAATTGATGGATGAAAAAAGTTTGAGTGATTATTCAGGAAAACTGTTAATTTTGTAAACGTCTAAAAAATGTAATCATCTTTTTGTGCATCTTTACAATTTAACCACCCACTAAAACTTTTGTTTAAGGAATTCTATTTTTTGATTCAATAAAAAAATCTATAAATTCCATGATTTCTGAGCACTGCCCATCAAAAATAAATGACTTATATCTTTGTGACTATGATCCCCTAAGAATGTGTGGGCTCGTTTGTTATAGACTCCTTTGCATAACGACTTTGGCTCCCTCCAATGAACCTTCTGGTGTGATTGCAGATGGAACAGTTTTTTTAAAACACATGTGATATTCGAGATTTTGATATGGCTTCATTTCCTTGTAAGGCTTTTCCTGTTGGATCAGTGTATTTGAATGTCAAATATTTATCACATTCATTAATAAGGCTTCTACCTAGTGTAGATTACTTAATGTTGCTTAAGATCTGCTTTGTATGATAAATCTTTGCCACAGACTTTACATGGTTTTTCTTTTGCGGGAATCCTCTGGTGTCAATATGTCCGAAATAGTTTTGAAATGAAGGCTGCAAAGAACAGAACACATTAAAGATCTTGGCTGAGAAGGAAGAGGTGTAAGGCTTGAAAAAGATACAGAAGAAGGAAGTGTTTGAACATCAAAATGGCTTCTCTCCTGTGTGGATCCTCTGGTGGAAAGTAAGACTAGACTTGTGTGAGAAGAGAATACCACCCTGTCGTCATGCATATGGCTTCTCTTTGATGTGGATCATTTTGTGTTTTGTAAGATTTGTTTTATTTGAGAAGCTCTTGCCACATTCTGAACATTTAAACGGTTTCTCTCCTGTGTGAATCTTCTGGTGTTGAGTAAGAACATCATTTCGTGAGAAGCCCTTGCCGCATTCTACACATTTAAATGGTTTTTCTCCTGTGTGAGTCATCTGGTGTGAAATAAGTCTTTTTTTTAGCAAAAAGCATTTGTCACATTCTGAACATTTAAATGGCTTTTCTCCTGTGTGAGTCTTGTGATGCTGATAAAGATTTTCCCTTTGAGAGAAACACTTGCCGCATTCTGAACATCTAAATGGTTTCTCTCCTGTGTGAATCCTCTTGTGTGCAATTAGAGTGTGTTTTTGCGAGAAGCACTTGTCACATTCTGAACATTTAAATGGTATTTCTCCTGTGTGAGTCTTCTGATGCCGATAAAGACTTTGCCTTTCAGAGAAGCACTTGTCACATTCTGAACATCTAAATGGTTTCTCTCCTGTGTGAATCCTCTTGTGTGAAATTAGAGTTTGTTTTAGCGAGAAGCACTTGTCACATTCTGAACATTTAAATGGTTTCTCTCCTTTGTGAGTCTTCTGGTGTTGATTAAGAAGAGCATGATCTGAAAAGCATTTGTCACATTCTGAACATTTAAATGGCTTCTCTCCCGTGTGATGTCTCTTGTGTACAGCAAGATAACTTTCTTTTGAGAAGCCTTTGCCACATTCTGAACATGTAAATGGTTTCTCCCCTGTGTGAATTCTCTTGTGCACAGTGAGATAATTTTTTGTTGATAAGCATTTGCCACATTCTGAACATTTGAATGGTTTCTCTCCTGTGTGAATTCTTAGGTGTACAGTAAGATTACAAAGTTGAAAGAAGCACTTGCCACATTCTGAACACTTAAACGGCTTCAGTCCAGTGTGACTCCTCTGGTGAATATCGAGTTGTGACTTAAAAGTAAAACTTTTCTGGCACTCGGAGCACTCATATGGTTTCTGCGCTACTTGACTCATTGTGTTGATGAAGATCTGTTTGGCTGTAAAATGTGTCAATACTTGGATCACTTTTACCTATGTGAAAAAATAAAAATAGATGAAAATTCAGAATCGTAATATTAACAACTGTAAGTGTAAGTCAGATTTAGTGTTTTTGAGTCTTTTGTAATTTGTAATTCAAGCATTTTGTTATTGCACACAGCAGATTTATGTATTGAAAATCCATGACTCTGACAGATTATTGATGGATGACTTTACTGTTTTTAAGGTTAATAATTCACCCCCATTTTTTATTATTGTGACAGTTGGTTATTTTCTTACAGTAATTACTAGACAAGGCAAGGTCTTCTCATCCAACTCTATTCCAAAAAATAAACTAAGGATACAGGATAATAAGAAGTTCAGTTTAGTACAGTGTTCAGTTGTGTTTTTCAGAGCTACAAGAAGGAAATTAGAAGTCTGAGCTGTAAACATCTTATTTTATTTAAAGCTGGGTATAGGCTAATAGAATTTTGAATGAAATCTTCCATACGAAGATTCTCAGTATATTCAAATGTCACTGAAAAGTAGTTCAAGACTTCATTTGCTTCTAACATTTGAATTTGGAGTGAATGGGCTTAACCAAATGAAATCCATATACGCTGTTAGAAAATCATGCATAGGAGAAAAAAACAGTCCATTCTGCTCCTTCAAATTTTCTCCTCACTGTGGTCAAAAACAAAAATTATTGATTTAAAAATGTCTAACACAATTCTGCTAGTGTATAACCAACTTAACGTAGCTGCTCTGACTACAACACAAAACAAATATTTACCCTAGTCAGAGACCAAAATATTTTGTATAGAAGAGTGGAGACCCAAATTTAATAATCGCAATAAAATCTACCTTGACTAGTCTGAAGCTACACCCAAAAAACAATAGACCAAAGAGACAGGTAAATAATAGGGTTGAGATACAGTGTTTACAATAAACACACCATGGACAATAGTGTAGGTGAACCTCTAGACCAGTGGTTCTCAACCTGGGGTCGGGACCCCCTCGGGGGTCAAATGAGGATTTGCCAGGGGTCACAGAATCCTGAATCCCGCACTGCTCTCCCAACCTTTTTGCAGCCGCCGATCAGGGCTATCCCTGGAGCCCACGGCTGCCCACTCAGCCTCTTCGCAGCCGTGGCTGGGGGGGCAGAGACTAGAGGTCAGCTGACTGGTGAGGAATGTGAAGTGGGAGAGGCTGGAGGAGACTCTATCTCCTGATTTTGGCATAGGTGTCACTGCTACGAGACACCACGAAGTCAGAGACATAGTGAGTAATACTACCTGTGATTATAGTTGCCATTAAAAGTCCCCACTACAGTTCTCAGATCAGTAGATGACCTTGATCAAGAGCACCTAAGTTGGCTGATCAGAACTCCCCCCAGCATTGCCACTCATCAGTTTTAACTTCAATAGTTGGGTAGATACATGAGAGTGTAAAACACACAGTTGAGTTTTTCCTAGAAAACAATATTATACACAAAAGCCATCATGGATTCAAAAAATTGTGAAGTTGTCAAACATATTAGCTTTTTTTATGAAGTATGCAAAAATGTGAACAATGGAGTGGCTGTGGATATCGTATATTTAGACTTTGCAAAGGTGTTTGACACAGTTACCTACACAGCTAATCTGTAAGTTATATAGGCTTGGAAAATTCAGCTGGTAAATGTATAGAAACCTTGCTAAAAGACTGTATTCAGAGGCTATTTTAAATAATACTAATACTAATAATATACAATTATAAGTTGTGTACCCCAGGGTTCAGTGTTGGGGTCCTTAATTTTTACTTATTTATAGATAACATAGAGTTGGGAATTAGTGGTGCCATTTCTATTTTTGCAGAGGACACCAAGATATATAATGGAATGATGCCTTCACAAGATGTTTCTAACTTACAAGCACACATGAATGCTTTGTTTGATCAAGCAATTATGTGGAAAAACAGTTTTAATGTTGGTAAATGTAAAACTGGAGGCTAAAATATGCATGTGTCATACATTCTAGGAGGAGAACAACAGGAGTTATCAATGGCCAATAGGGATCTATGTGTGCTGTAGAACTTAGACTTAAAGCAGAACTAAACCTCCCTAGACTTTTCAGCCAAGGATGCTGCCATCTTAGTCTCTGTTTGATCTGCAACTGCCATGGTGCTGCACATGTGATCAGTTATGGCACCAGCCATTTGATCTTTTGACAGTTTGGTTGAGAGCACAGACAAATGTGACAGTTGGCATTCCCAACATTCCTTGAATGTAACTGTGTTTGAAACCATTAAATTGATGGGTTTAGCTCCAATTTAATACTAGCATGCAATGCCAAGCTGCAATTTAAAAAAAAGCAAAATTCTTTGTGTATTACAAAAGAGGTATGGACTCCTGAGAGAGTGGGAGACATTATATTGCCCCTGTACAAAGCATTAGAAACAACAGGTGGTAAATAGAGAAGATTAAACTTTCATTCATCCACCTGTCCTTCATTTATAGAGCGTTTTTCATTGCTGGAAGCTATAGTAAAGTTTCTATGAATGGAGGAAGGGGAGGAAAGGGTTATCATAGTTGGCACTCTTGACAAGTGCCTATGACAGGTATAATATCTGTATTAACACTACAGCTCTAAAACATTACCTCTGTGGGGGTACGGGGGGAGACAGCGGTTGGAAGTTTTCAACTAAGAGCCATCACTAAGACAGCAGCCACCAGCACAAGGGACACTGCTCAATGAATGTAAGTATTGCCCGTTGTGCCGATTAAACAAATAATAATAAACATAGGCTGTAAAAGTAAACCTTGGATATTCTGCATTTAAAGCAGTTCTATTTTTTTCTTGGAGATAAAATATACTATTCTAAGTAGACCACAGGACTTTTGAAGGTATTGTTTTACTAGCTCATTATGTACTTTATGATATATTTTCTGTGTTGCAATATATTTTAACTGGATTACATGAAAATAGACAATATGTATTAATAAGTAATACATTTTCACATTAACCATCATCTAGTTTAAGCATGTAATCTACAAATAAAACAATAGACAAAGTTAAAAACTCTATGTAAAACAAAAACTCAACAAATCAAAAATCAAATTAAAACAGGGATACAATATTGCTGAATATTACTGAATACTAGAACATAAGAAAAACATTTACCACCCTTCCAAAAAATGCATTTCTCAAAGTTAAAGCAAATACACACATCTGTACAAGTTTACAGTCATATAATATATAGATACCTGGTATGGTGTAGTATAGAGATGCCAAAACAGCCCCTTGTTCTCCTGACCTGCCTGCAATACATAAGGTGGCTTTAGATTTGCTAAAAGGGTTTAATCTACCTAAAAAAAGTAAAGTTTTATTATGCCTATTGGACAGCATGACTATCCTTTGCTTTCACTCGCTATCCAAGTCATTAGCATTTTAATACTGGGAGAGAATATAACAGGAAGGAAATGTTAATTAAAATGCATGATGACTAGCACAATTGATACCAAAAAAAAATGACACCATCATTTCTTTATGAATTGAATTGGCCATCAAATACTTTGTGGTCTTTCCCCAAAACGGTTTGTTTCCCTTAGATATTAAACAAATGGCATTTTCAGAAGGAGGTTAACAAAGGTGCTAACCTCCTTCTGAAAATGCTGTTTGCTTTCTCTTTACTGACCCTCTGACTCCTTAGCTGCATAGCTGACAGAAACCACAGGGCCAGTATTTTGTCTCTTCTTTCTCTCTCTATCGTCTCTGTCTTTCTCGTCTTTTTTTTTTTTTTAACAAATGCATCTGTCCTTCAGAACACTTGCTATCATAAGTAGAAATATTCAGAGAATGGATGTTACTCTCTTTTACTTTAAAAAATGTGAGAGAGGATCTAAAGCTCACTTGTAAAACATCCGTTTATTGGTCAAAACACAATACTAGTGGAGGGCACAGAAGGAAGTGAAGATTTTTTCCCTGTCATAACTTTGAGGAAAATGTCTTCTGTATATGACTACCTTCATACTAGGCTTTATTGAATCCAGTTGCAAACTAGATAAGCAACTGACACGTTAAATAAAATAAATCAGTACATTTAAATAGCAAACACAATTTCTGTACTGAGATTTCTAGTAAAAGAAAAAAATAACTTTGAGGCTGTAATACATTCAAAATTGAATACATTTTGTAAACTGTTAAAAGTACAAATGTGCAATCTAAAAAAAAGTAAACATACCTGAAATGATATAATTTAGAAATGTCTCAGCAGCTCCTTGTTTTTCTGGCCTACTTGTAATTTCTGAAACTGACTGAGCTCTGCCTCACCTTAAATAGCTAGCACCTCCCTTTTTGGTGGGAAAATTAAGTATGCCCGGTCATAGATTTTTTTGGAGGAAACATTAGCTATGCATAGTCATAGCCTGGGACAATTGTGCATTCCTGGACAGATGGCTATCCTCGTTACATATCTAAAGAGAGGTTCCTTTGAATTGGACATAGTGAAAACAAAAGAGATTTAAATGGGCTTGTCTAGATAATTACTTTGGCCTTAAAGAGTTTGAAATAAGGTAATTTATTGAATTGTTGTCCCTTCTCACATACAGTATTAGGACTGGTAAATAACAGAGCATTTTCTGTTGCACACACATGTTCAGCACAAGAAAACATTTCTACACTACAAAGACTCTGGTAAATCAATCCCACTAAAATCTTGAACCCTTGTTCCCATATATATGTACAGTATTCCTACATTAAACCAATATCTAATACCTCTAACCTTGTAACTTGTTTAACAATTATAGCTACTGTATACAAATATCTATTTAGAGTCACTAAAACATAAACCCCTCATAAGGCAACAAACATACATTGCAACACAGTCCATTTAGTGGAAAAAGCAGCAGGCAATATAAAAGTAGTAGCGTGGTGTATAATAAGTCACATTTTTTGGAAGCCGTGGGATAGATTCACTAAAACTGGAACACTCAGAATCTGGTCCAGCTGTACATGGTAGCCAATCAGCTTTTAACCTCAGCCCTTAAGCTTTGTCAATAAAACCTGGAAGCCGATTGGTTTATATGCAGAAGTGAGCCTGATTTTGCACTCTCCAGCTTTAGTAAATAAACCTTACTGTGTCATATCAAAGTTTGTATGATTTATTCTTCACCAAACTCAAAAGTAGCTATGAAGAAAAAGGTCAAATCATTTCAGCATAGGCAAAAGGTGCATAAGGCCTAGACAAGCAACAACACCATTTAGGGTCCATGCACACTGGGCTTAAAAAAATGTCAGTACCCTTGGCAGAAAAAACGCTCATATAGAGCGTTTTTTTTGTACAAAGTTTAGATGAGTTTAGGAGAGTTTTGCGTTTTGTCTGCCAGTAAGCTCCAATCAGAAATGCCAACTAGAAGGGTTTTTTTTACTGCCTCTAAAAGTTGAGTTTAAAATAGTGCATGGACACAGGATAACATTGATCTGCTTCTACAGACAAAACACAAACTCCTGTAGAAGCAGCAATTTTTAAGCCAGCGTGCATGAAGCCTAATAATAGCATGCAATGCCAAGCTGTAATTTCTAAACAAAGCAAAATACTTTCTTGCATTACACAAAGAGTGGTCATAGTCAGCACCCTTAAAAAGTGCATATGACAGGTCTAATGGCTATATTAACCCCGCAGCACTAGAACATTACCTCTGTGGGAGTATGGGGGGAGGCAGAGGTTGGAAGATTTCAACTAAGAGCCATCACTAAGACAGCAGCCACCTGCCCAAGGGACACTTTTCAATGAATGCAAGTATTGTCCCTTGTGCTGATTAAAAAAAATATTAATAAACAGAGGCTTTAAAAGTAAACCTTGTATATTCTGCATTTAATGCAATTATATTTTTTATTGGAGATAAAATATACTATTCTAACTAGACCACAGGAGTTTTGAAGGTATAGTTTTTACTTGTTCGCTTTGTACTATATGATATATTTTCTGTATTGCAATATATTTTGACTGGATTACATGAAAATAGACAATATGTATTAATAAACATTAAATGTTCACGTTGACCATCATCTAGTTTTAAGCGTGTAACCTACAAATAACACAATAGACAACGTTAAATATTCCATGTAAAACAAAAACCCAAACCAACAAATCTAATCAAAATATTACAATAAAAATATTGATGAATAATAGAACATATAAGAAAATCATTCACCAGTCTTTCAAACAAAATGCATTGCTCAAAGTGAAAGCAAATAACACATCTGTATAAGCATACATTCTTACAATATATAGATACCTGGTATGGTGTAGCATAAAGATGCCAAAACAACCCTTTGTTCTTCTGACCTGCCTGCAATACATGTAAGTGACTGAGCTCTGCTCCACCTTATATACAATTCACCACACTTCACCAGCATGAAGTGTGGCTTTAGACTTGCTAAAATGGTTTATTCTACCTAAAAAGGGCATGTTTTATTATGCTTATTGGACAATACGACTATCCTTTGTTTCCATTCACTCTCTAAGTCATTAGCATTTTAATACTGGGAGAGAATATAACAGGAAGGAAACATTAATTAAAATGCATGATGGCTGGCTCAACTGATACCAACAACAGATGGCACAACAATTTCTTTATGAATTGAATTGGCCATCAAATACTTTATAGTCTTTCCACAAAACTGTTTGTTTCCCTTAGATATTATTGCATGAATTACATGGATTCTCAAGTAACCAATTATATTTAGGGTGTCTTTAAATTGACCCATCCTGTCACCAATTCATGGCCTTACATAATTCTCAGCACAGGTTCTGCTCATTAAGTATATCATAGAAGGCTATAAAGTGTTTTTTCCCAAGAAAAACAGAAAGCAAATGGCATTTTCAGAAGGAGGTTAGCAAAGGTGCTAACTTCCTTCTGAAAATGCTGTTTGCTTTCTATTTACTGACCTTCTGACTCCTTAGCTGCATAGTTGACCTGTGCCAGTGACACAAAATACAGAAACCACAGGGTCATCATGACATCTCTTTTCTCTCTCTTTTTCTATTTTCTTTAACAAATGCCTCTGTCCTTCAGAATACTTGCTATCACAAGTAGAACAATTTCTCAGAGAAGGGATGTTACTCTCTTTTACTTTTTAAAATGTGTGGGAGAGGATCCAAAGCTCACTTGTGAAACATTAGTTTCTTTGTCAAAACACTATACTATTGGAAGGCACAGACGGAAGTGAAGATTTTTTTTCCCAGTCATTACTTTGATAAAAATGTCTTCTGTCTATGACTACCTTCATGCTAGACTTTATTAGACACAAGGAGAATTGGCGCAAGATTACAAGTCCTGGTGTGAGCCTGCGGAACTCAGGTGGAATCAACGTTAAGCAAGATATATCAAGATTAATACAAATCAATAAAATAGTCCATAATGTCCATACATAGGCTTGACATAGGCAGCTCAGTGAGAAGCAAGAAGCAGCTTTGGGATCAATTGGGGAGGAAACACAAGCGATAAACTAAGTGTAGCATATACTGTATGGCAGTTAAATACAGATAAGAAGACTTGTACTCACAAAAGTAAAAACACCAAAAGCTACTACACCCTAGTGCTAAATGTCTTTGATGTTTTTACTTTTGTGAGTACAAGTCTTCTTATCTATATTAAACTGCCATATATGCTACACTTAGTTTGGCACTTGTTATTCCTCCTCCCATGCAAGACTTTATTGAATCCCATTGCAAACTTGATAAGCAACTGACATATTAAATATAAGAAATCAGTACATTTAAATAGCAAACACTAATTCTGTAAAGAGACTTCTAGTAAAAGTAAAAAAATGAACTTTGAGGCTGTAATACATTCAAAATTAAATACATTTGTGAAATGCAAAAAAATACAAGTGTGCAATTAAAAAAAAAAGTAAAGATACCTGCAATGATATAATATAAAAATGTCTCAGCAGCTCCTTGTTCTTCTGACCTGTTTCTAAATTCTAGTAACTGACTGAGCTCTGCCTCATCCTAAATAGCTAGCAGCTCCCTTTTTTTAAAATAAATCAGTACATTTAAATAGCAAACACAATTTCTGTACTGAGATTTCTAGTAAAAGAAAAAAAAAATAACTTTGAGGCTGTAATACATTCTAAATTGAATACATTTTGTAAATTGTAAAAAGTACAAGTGTGCAATCTAAAAAAAGTAAACATACCTGAAATGATATAATATAGAAATGTATCAGCAGCTCCTTGTTTTTCTGGCCTGCTTGTAATTTCTAGTAACTGACTGAGCTCTGCCTCACCTTAAATAGCTAGCACCTCCCTTTTTGGTGGGAAAATTAAGTATGCCAGGTCATAGCATTTTTTGGAGGGAACATTAGGTATGCATTGGTTATAGCCTGGGACAATTGTGGATTTCTGGACAGATGACTAGCCTCATTACATATCTAAAGAGAGGTTCCTTTGAATTGTACATAGCAAAAACAAAAGTGATGTAAATGGACTAGGCTAGGTGATTACTTTGGCCCGTAGAGTCTGAGATAAGGTAATTTATTTAATCATTTTCTGTGACACACACATGTTCAGCACATCAAAACATTCCTACACTTCAAAATTGTCTGGTAAATCAATAAATCAATCACACTAAAAATCTGAACCCTTGTTCCCATATATATGTACAGCACACCTACATTAAACCAATATCTAATAACTTTAACATTATAACTTGTTTGAAAAATATAGTTATACAAATATCTATTTACAGTTGCTAATGGAGATTACACATAAACCCCTCATAAATCAACAAACATATAAATTGCAGCACAGACCATTTCCTGGAAAAGCAGAAGGCAATCAGATATAAAAGTAATTGAGTGGTGTATAATAAGTCATATTGTAAAAAATATTGTGATGTTTAAATAAGATAACCTAATAATAAACGTGCACAGCTGCTAAACATTCCAACAACTAGTGGCTCCTGCTGCTGGCTTTAAATAGGCCACTGGGTGCCAGAATTTGTCACACATTGTGGCTGCCTTGGTGCAGGTGTGTGCACAGCTTCACATTGATCTCCGCAGCAGTTCACACACATGTGCGCATGCACAGTTGCATTTGCAAATTCCTATGCGCCATTCTGCAATTCCATTGGGCATTAGCAGATATGCCAGTTCTTCTGCGAACCATTCTCTGACACATGTGGAGGTAGTCCTATTTATGTCAATTGGGATGCTCTGGCTGCATGGACACAGATGTTTTCCCCAATTTGACAGCTGTGTAACAGTGTGTGTTCAGGGCCATGAAACCATAAATTGGGTGCAGTGGCTGTGTCCGTACAGCCACTGCATACCAATTGACATGAATAGGACTGCCAGCAAGGAGATGTACGGAACACCTGTGCATGCATCCCAATTGAGAGACTGCTTGCATGGGGATGCATCTCTGTGATGAAAGCAACAGACATGCCTGTGTACCTAGAACCCCAGTGAGGCCAATAATTTACACTCTTGTGTTATTGTGTTCCCAGCACCCCAGTTCCACAAAAGACACATACACCTGTATTCCCATTACCACAGTGCTTAAAAGAGATTCTAACATCTGTGTTGTTGTGTTCTCAGCACTCAGCGCTGCAATTAACTTTGACCCTTATGTTTGTGCATTTCCAGTATCTCCAGTGATCCCCATGCCTCCTGCAACTCCTGTGTCACTTGGTGTCTTTTCTGTATTCCCATGTTCCAGAATTATTGTCTATGTTCCTGAGATTGTCTACCAATATACACCTTGGTTCCTTCCAAGATTCTGCCTGCTTGGGTGTGTCTGAGGGTCACAACCTGAGAGCCATCCTTCACCAAAACTCATCTCTGCTCGCACTTGTGAATACCGGGTGGCTCCTTATACTCTGTGCCTTGGCCCTTTTTATGGCTCACATGGCCTCCAAACAAATAGATAACACAGGATGTCTACAACCCTTGGACCTCATGTTACACATCAGACTGGACATTATGAGAGTTCAATAATTTTCTGGAAAAATCTAGTAACTAATGGTGACACAGAAATGTTCAAGAAGAAATAATGTTTCCCCGTCTGTTATTATAGGTGAATGGTCTCCTGTCTATGTCTACCTTTATGCAAAACATCAATCAATCTAATTTCCAAATTTATGTGCACATTTTTTTAAGCAAACCTGAACCAAAGATATTTCAGAGAGTTTCAAATGTATGCTTCATAAACTTTCAATAAAATTTGATTGTGAAAAAAAAATATTTCAGAGAGTTATTGCTCCATTCCTTCTTAAAGCTAAATAATAGAATTGCTAAATGTTTTATTTTCTGCTAAACAGAACTTTGTCAAAACAGTTGATTTCTTTTTATCGTGTACATTTATGTGAGTGTGTGATTAGAACAACTTGATCTCCGAATCCCCTTCCACCCATCTGGCTCTTTACTTCTCTTCAGATTATGTATCCTCCCCCCTTTTTTTTTTCTTTCTTACTTTTTTCTCCCTTTTTCCTTTTTTGCTTTGTTTATATATATATGATGACACATACTTGAGCTTTTGCTTGTGATCCCAATACAATCTCCTTCATTAACTCACTGGGTTCTGTGAATATGTTTACCTTCTATTTGGAAACAAACCCTGACCTCTTTCACACATGACACCCTGTTCCTTACCCGTGCCTATATGTGGGAATGATGGTTGGATGGGTCTCAAATACTCTACTGTGTGTTTAGTAATTATTGTCAGGACGTCTATACTGTACAATGTGTGTTTTCTCCTATGCATATATATATATATATATACACGTTATTGTATTTCTTTGTAAAAAAACTAATAAACAGACATGGGTCCTGTGTTTGGAAGACATCTTTTACCTCTTCAAAGTTTTTTTATGAATTTATGATATAGATTAAACAAAATTCTGGTTATGTATATAAATCTATTTTACTTCTTTAATTCATATTAGCCATTATTAATGTGCAATGTTTCTCAGATATTATTCAATGTCGTTCAGGAAAGACAATGATCAAATTTAAACTTTAACCACCCCCTTAATGACCAGGCCATTTTTTGCGATACGGCACTGCATTGCTTTAACTGACAATTGCGCTGTCATGCAACGCTGTACCCAAACAAAACTGAGCTCCTTTTTCCCACAAAAAGAGCTTTCTTTTGGTGGTATTTGATCACTTTTGCAGTTTTTATTTTTTGCGCTATAAACAAAAAGGCCGACAATTTTGAAGAAAAAAAACTATATTTTTTACTTGTTGCTATAAAAAATCTTTTTGTTTACACTGACAGATCACTATTCTGGCTCTCTGTGTAGCAATCGCGGGTGGCCAGCGGACATTGCGGTCGCGCACCTGTTAAAGCCATTAAAGGGACTGCTGTACTGGTATGGCGATTTGCACAGCTAAGCCATTCTGCCACAGTATAATTGCAGTGGCTGGTCGGCAAGCAGTTAAGCTGTGGAAGATTTTACCCCCTTCATGACCAGGCCATTTTTGGCTATTCAGCACTACGCTATTTTAACTGGCAATTGCACGGTCATGCAACACTGTACCCAAATAACATTTATATTGTTATTTTCACACAAACAGAGCTTTCGTTTGGTGGTATTTGATCACCACTGGGTTTTTATTTTTTGCGTTATAAACAAAAAAAGACCGTAAATATTGAAAAAAGAACTATATTTTTTATTGAACATATTCAAAAAACATCTCACATAATGCATAACAAACACATTAGAATGAATCTAGCTTGCCTCTATTACAAAAGGACAGTGCAGTGTGGTTATAGGTAAACAATAGAATCAAGCTCCTTGAGTCCTCACATCCTCTCTGCTACATGTTTGTGGCAAGAAGCATATATTAATTGGTTTGTGCAAAAATTATAGTGTCTACAAACTATGGTATACAGTATAAAATGGAATTTATGCAGCTATGATGATATACTGGTAATGGCAGAGATCAGTGAGGTATAGTGGGACTGTGATAGTGTGTTGGGCAATCTGGCACTAGCTTACACTAGCTGGGAGGTACACTAACATCGATACTGACACTAATACATTGATCGGTGCTAATATTGTGCACTGTCACTGTACTAATGACACTGGCTGGGAAGGGGTTAACATACAGGGTCAATCAAAGGGTAATGGTGTGCCTAACAATGTGTAATGTATGTAATGCTGCTTTTACTTTACTATCTTGCTGTTTTTTCTCCCTGCTTTTCAGGGAGAAGAAACAGCCAGATCGCTGTTCATAGTACACAGAGTTCTGTGTTTTGTAAACACAGAACTGTGTGTGTGATTGGACACAACTGGTCAGCTGCAAAACTCATCTCTGTCCCTGATCACAGCATGGGTCGGTGGGGGGAGTTCATGCATGACCCAGAAGAAGGTTGATCACATAAATGTACATGGTAGTGCCTGTACCTGCTGCCTGCTCAGAGTATATTTACTGTGAGTGGACAGCAGGTGGTTAAGAGATACGCATTGGCATATGGTAAACTACTTAATATTTCTTAGGTGGCTCATGAGATTTGCTTGAAAGATATCCATATTTTGCTCTGTGTCTGCAAACCTGCTGGACCTGTTATGTATTGTGCGACACTTTCCTTAGGCTCCATGCACACTGGACGTTAAAATAACATTATAAAAACACCAGTAGCTTTGCAGTGAGTCTTTCAATGTTTTTTAACGTTTTTTTTCAATACCGTTTATTAGCGTTTTTTTGCATTAGCGTTTTTTAGCATTAGCGTTTTTTAGCATTTTTTTGTTTTGTGAATTTTTTTTTCCAATAGATCAAATACGTTAAAAAACACTGGTGAACTATGGTTTGGAGTGTTTATCGACGTTTAACAGCATTTGAGCATTTGGCGGTTTTTATCATCAGAAAAACGACTCCTGAATGTGATTTTATGGCGTTCAGAAAACAGCCCATAAACTCCACTGCTGATAAACATCCAAAAACGTCCATGTGTGCATGGACACATAGGATAACATAGAGGGGAGTTTATGGGCTGTTAAAAAAAAAACGCCCAAACTTCCAAAAACGGCCGTTTATGAGCTTCAGTGTGCATGGAGCCTTATAGTCATTTTTGTAAATTTTATACTATAGCAAATACAGTAGGAAATGCTGCAACTCAAAATATTGTGATATGGAGGGAAGCATCTAAAACTCAAGGTGACCAGGAATAGAGTCCAGACAGAGAGACGGTTTCACTGTTGGAATATCCAAGAAAGTATTTAGAAGCCAGGGACTCCATCTGTAATCAAGATATCACTGTTGTGACTAACTATGCAAAACCAAACTCCTGCCAATGTGTTTCTTTTGGATATAGTAAGGAAGACTTAAAATCTTCAGTCTGAGTTAGATCAGACTTTTTACCATAAAGTTTCAAATCATTATTTTAAATTTTAATTGATGGATGAAAAAAGTTTGAGTGATTATTCAGGAAAACTGTTAATTTTGTAAACGTCTAAAAAATGTAATCATCTTTTTGTGCATCTTTACAATTTAACCACCCACTAAAACTTTTGTTTAAGGAATTCTATTTTTTGATTCAATAAAAAAATCTATAAATTCCATGATTTCTGAGCACTGCCCATCAATAATAAATGACTTATATCTTTGTGACTATGATCCCCTAAGAATGAGTGGGCTCGTTTGTTATAGACTCCTTTGCATAACGACTTTGGCTCCCTCCAATGAACCTTCTGGCGTGATTGCAGATGGAACAGTTTTTTTAAAACACATGTGATATTCGAGATTTTGATATGGCTTCATTTCCTTGTAAGGCTTTTCCTGTTGGATCAGTGTATTTGAATGTCAAATATTTATCACATTCATTAATAAGGCTTCTACCTAGTGTAGATTACTTAATGTTGCTTAAGATCTGCTTTGTATGATAAATCTTTGCCACAGACTTTACATGGTTTTTCTTTTGCGGGAATCCTCTGGTGTCAATATGTCCGAAATAGTTTTGAAATGAAGGCTGCAAAGAACAGAACACATTAAAGATCTTGGCTGAGAAGGAAGAGGTGTAAGGCTTGAAAAAGATACAGAAGAAGGAAGTGTTTGAACATCAAAATGGCTTCTCTCCTGTGTGGATCCTCTGGTGGAAAGTAAGACTAGACTTGTGTGAGAAGAGAATACCACCCTGTCGTCATGCATATGGCTTCTCTTTGATGTGGATCATTTTGTGTTTTGTAAGATTTGTTTTATTTGAGAAGCTCTTGCCACATTCTGAACATTTAAACGGTTTCTCTCCTGTGTGAATCTTCTGGTGTTGAGTAAGAACATCATTTCGTGAGAAGCCCTTGCCGCATTCTACACATTTAAATGGTTTTTCTCCTGTGTGAGTCATCTGGTGTGAAATAAGTCTTTTTTTTAGCAAAAAGCATTTGTCACATTCTGAACATTTAAATGGCTTTTCTCCTGTGTGAGTCTTGTGATGCTGATAAAGATTTTCCCTTTGAGAGAAACACTTGCCACATTCTGAACATCTAAATGGTTTCTCTCCTGTGTGAATCCTCTTGTGTGCAATTAGAGTGTGTTTTTGCGAGAAGCACTTGTCACATTCTGAACATTTAAATGGTATTTCTCCTGTGTGAGTCTTCTGATGCCGATAAAGACTTTGCCTTTCAGAGAAGCACTTGTCACATTCTGAACATCTAAATGGTTTCTCTCCTGTGTGAATCCTCTTGTGTGAAATTAGAGTTTGTTTTAGCGAGAAGCACTTGTCACATTCTGAACATTTAAATGGTTTCTCTCCTTTGTGAGTCTTCTGGTGTTGATTAAGAAGAGCATGATCTGAAAAGCATTTGTCACATTCTGAACATTTAAATGGCTTCTCTCCCGTGTGATGTCTCTTGTGTACAGCAAGATAACTTTCTTTTGAGAAGCCTTTGCCACATTCTGAACATGTAAATGGTTTCTCCCCTGTGTGAATTCTCTTGTGCACAGTGAGATAATTTTTTGTTGATAAGCATTTGCCACATTCTGAACATTTGAATGGTTTCTCTCCTGTGTGAATTCTTAGGTGTACAGTAAGATTACAAAGTTGAAAGAAGCACTTGCCACATTCTGAACACTTAAACGGCTTCAGTCCAGTGTGACTCCTCTGGTGAATATCGAGTTGTGACTTAAAAGTAAAACTTTTCTGGCACTCGGAGCACTCATATGGTTTCTGCGCTACTTGACTCATTGTGTTGATGAAGATCTGTTTGGCTGTAAAATGTGTCAATACTTGGATCACTTTTACCTATGTGAAAAAATAAAAATAGATGAAAATTCAGAATCGTAATATTAACAACTGTAAGTGTAAGTCAGATTTAGTGTTTTTGAGTCTTTTGTAATTTGTAATTCAAGCATTTTGTTATTGCACACAGCAGATTTATGTATTGAAAATCCATGACTCTGACAGATTATTGATGGATGACTTTACTGTTTTTAAGGTTAATAATTCACCCCCATTTTTTATTATTGTGACAGTTGGTTATTTTCTTACAGTAATTACTAGACAAGGCAAGGTCTTCTCATCCAACTCTATTCCAAAAAATAAACTAAGGATACAGGATAATAAGAAGTTCAGTTTAGTACAGTGTTCAGTTGTGTTTTTCAAAGCTACAAGAAGGAAATTAGAAGTCTGAGCTGTAAACATCTTATTTTATTTAAAGCTGGGTATAGGCTAATAGAATTTTGAATGAAATCTTCCATACGAAGATTCTCAGTATATTCAAATGTCACTGAAAAGTAGTTCAAGACTTCATTTGCTTCTAACATTTGAATTTGGAGTGAATGGGCTTAACCAAATGAAATCCATATACGCTGTTAGAAAATCATGCATAGGAGAAAAAAACAGTCCATTCTGCTCCTTCAAATTTTCTCCTCACTGTGGTCAAAAACAAAAATTATTGATTTAAAAATGTCTAACACAATTCTGCTAGTGTATAACCAACTTAACGTAGCTGCTCTGACTACAACACAAAACAAATATTTACCCTAGTCAGAGACCAAAATATTTTGTATAGAAGAGTGGAGACCCAAATTTTATAATCGCAATAAAATCTACCTTGACTAGTCTGAAGCTACACCCAAAAAACAATAGACCAAAGAGACAGGTAAATAATAGGGTTGAGATACAGTGTTTACAATAAACACACCATGGACAATAGTGTAGGTGAACCTCTAGACCAGTGGTTCTCAACCTGGGGTCGGGACCCCCTCGGTGGTCAAATGAGGATTTGCCAGGGGTCACAGAATCCTGAATCCCGCACTGCTCTCCCAACCTTTTTGCAGCCGCCGATCAGGGCTATCCCTGGAGCCCACGGCTGCCCACTCAGCCTCTTCGCAGCCGTGGCTGGGGGGGCAGAGACTAGAGGTCAGCTGACTGGTGAGGAATGTGAAGTGGGAGAGGCTGGAGGAGACTCTATCTCCTGATTTTGGCATAGGTGTCACTGCTACGAGACACCACGAAGTCAGAGACATAGTGAGTAATACTACCTGTGATTATAGTTGCCATTAAAAGTCCCCACTACAGTTCTCAGATCAGTAGATGACCTTGATCAAGAGCACCTAAGTTGGCTGATCAGAACTCCCCCCAGCATTGCCACTCATCAGTTTTAACTTCAATAGTTGGGTAGATACATGAGAGTGTAAAACACACAGTTGAGTTTTTCCTAGAAAACAATATTATACACAAAAGCCATCATGGATTCAAAAAATTGTGAAGTTGTCAAACATATTAGCTTTTTTTATGAAGTATGCAAAAATGTGAACAATGGAGTGGCTGTGGATATCGTATATTTAGACTTTGCAAAGGTGTTTGACACAGTTACCTACACAGCTAATCTGTAAGTTATATAGGCTTGGAAAATTCAGCTGGTAAATGTATAGAAACCTTGCTAAAAGACTGTATTCAGAGGCTATTTTAAATAATACTAATACTAATAATATACAATTATAAGTTGTGTACCCCAGGGTTCAGTGTTGGGGTCCTTAATTTTTACTTATTTATAGATAACATAGAGTTGGGAATTAGTGGTGCCATTTCTATTTTTGCAGAGGACACCAAGATATATAATGGAATGATGCCTTCACAAGATGTTTCTAACTTACAAGCACACATGAATGCTTTGTTTGATCAAGCAATTATGTGGAAAAACAGTTTTAATGTTGGTAAATGTAAAACTGGAGGCTAAAATATGCATGTGTCATACATTCTAGGAGGAGAACAACAGGAGTTATCAATGGCCAATAGGGATCTATGTGTGCTGTAGAACTTAGACTTAAAGCAGAACTAAACCTCCCTAGACTTTTCAGCCAAGGATGCTGCCATCTTAGTCTCTGTTTGATCTGCAACTGCCATGGTGCTGCACATGTGATCAGTTATGGCACCAGCCATTTGATCTTTTGACAGTTTGGTTGAGAGCACAGACAAATGTGACAGTTGGCATTCCCAACATTCCTTGAATGTAACTGTGTTTGAAACCATTAAATTGATGGGTTTAGCTCCAATTTAATACTAGCATGCAATGCCAAGCTGCAATTTAAAAAAAAGCAAAATTCTTTGTGTATTACAAAAGAGGTATGGACTCCTGAGAGAGTGGGAGACATTATATTGCCCCTGTACAAAGCATTAGAAACAACAGGTGGTAAATAGAGAAGATTAAACTTTCATTCATCCACCTGTCCTTCATTTATAGAGCGTTTTTCATTGCTGGAAGCTATAGTAAAGTTTCTATGAATGGAGGAAGGGGAGGAAAGGGTTATCATAGTTGGCACTCTTGACAAGTGCCTATGACAGGTATAATATCTGTATTAACACTACAGCTCTAAAACATTACCTCTGTGGGGGTACGGGGGGAGACAGCGGTTGGAAGTTTTCAACTAAGAGCCATCACTAAGACAGCAGCCACCAGCACAAGGGACACTGCTCAATGAATGTAAGTATTGCCCGTTGTGCCGATTAAACAAATAATAATAAACATAGGCTGTAAAAGTAAACCTTGGATATTCTGCATTTAAAGCAGTTCTATTTTTTTCTTGGAGATAAAATATACTATTCTAAGTAGACCACAGGACTTTTGAAGGTATTGTTTTACTAGCTCATTATGTACTTTATGATATATTTTCTGTGTTGCAATATATTTTAACTGGATTACATGAAAATAGACAATATGTATTAATAAGTAATACATTTTCACATTAACCATCATCTAGTTTAAGCATGTAATCTACAAATAAAACAATAGACAAAGTTAAAAACTCTATGTAAAACAAAAACTCAACAAATCAAAAATCAAATTAAAACAGGGATACAATATTGCTGAATATTACTGAATACTAGAACATAAGAAAAACATTTACCACCCTTCCAAAAAATGCATTTCTCAAAGTTAAAGCAAATACACACATCTGTACAAGTTTACAGTCATATAATATATAGATACCTGGTATGGTGTAGTATAGAGATGCCAAAACAGCCCCTTGTTCTCCTGACCTGCCTGCAATACATAAGGTGGCTTTAGATTTGCTAAAAGGGTTTAATCTACCTAAAAAAAGTAAAGTTTTATTATGCCTATTGGACAGCATGACTATCCTTTGCTTTCACTCGCTATCCAAGTCATTAGCATTTTAATACTGGGAGAGAATATAACAGGAAGGAAATGTTAATTAAAATGCATGATGACTAGCACAATTGATACCAAAAAAAAATGACACCATCATTTCTTTATGAATTGAATTGGCCATCAAATACTTTGTGGTCTTTCCCCAAAACGGTTTGTTTCCCTTAGATATTAAACAAATGGCATTTTCAGAAGGAGGTTAACAAAGGTGCTAACCTCCTTCTGAAAATGCTGTTTGCTTTCTCTTTACTGACCCTCTGACTCCTTAGCTGCATAGCTGACAGAAACCACAGGGCCAGTATTTTGTCTCTTCTTTCTCTCTCTATCGTCTCTGTCTTTCTCGTCTTTTTTTTTTTTTTAACAAATGCATCTGTCCTTCAGAACACTTGCTATCATAAGTAGAAATATTCAGAGAATGGATGTTACTCTCTTTTACTTTAAAAAATGTGAGAGAGGATCTAAAGCTCACTTGTAAAACATCCGTTTATTGGTCAAAACACAATACTAGTGGAGGGCACAGAAGGAAGTGAAGATTTTTTCCCTGTCATAACTTTGAGGAAAATGTCTTCTGTATATGACTACCTTCATACTAGGCTTTATTGAATCCAGTTGCAAACTAGATAAGCAACTGACACGTTAAATAAAATAAATCAGTACATTTAAAAAGGCAAACACAATTTCTGTACTGAGATTTCTAGTAAAAGAAAAAAATAACTTCGAGGCTGTAATACATTCAAAATTGAATACATTTTGTAAACTGTTAAAAGTACAAATGTGCAATCTAAAAAAAAGTAAACATACCTGAAATGATATAATATAGAAATGTCTCAGCAGCTCCTTGTTTTTCTGGCCTACTTGTAATTTCTGAAACTGACTGAGCTCTGCCTCACCTTAAATAGCTAGCACCTCCCTTTTTGGTGGGAAAATTAAGTATGCCCGGTCATAGATTTTTTTAGAGGAAACATTAGGTATGCATAGTCATAGCCTGGGACAATTGTGCATTCCTGGACAGATGGCTATCCTAGTTACATATCTAAAGAGAGGTTCCTTTGAATTGGACATAGTGAAAACAAAAGAGATTTAAATGGGCTTGTCTAGATAATTACTTTGGCCTTAAAGAGATTGAAAAAAGGTAATTTATTGAATTGTTGTCCCTTCTCACATACAGTATTAGGACTGGTAAATAACAGAGCATTTTCTGTTGCACACACATGTTCAGCACAAGAAAATATTTCTACACTACAAAGACTCTGGTAAATCAATCCCACTAAAATCTTGAACCCTTGTTCTCATATATATGTACAGTATTCCTACATTAAACCAATATCTAATACCTCTAACCTTGTAACTTGTTTAACAATTATAGCTACTGTATACAGTATACTGTACTGTATACTGTTGCCTCATAAGGCAACAAACATACATTGCAACACAGTCCATTTACTGGAAAAAGCAGCAGGCAATATAAAAGTAGTAGCGTGGTGTATAATAAGTCACATTTTTTGGAAGCCGTGGGATAGATTCACTAAAACTGGAACACTCAGAATCTGGTCCAGCTGTACATGGTAGCCAATCAGCTTTTAACCTCAGCCCTTCAATTAAGCTTTGGCAATAAAACCTGGAAGCCGATTGGTTTATATGCAGAAATGAGCCTGATTTTGCACTCTCCAGCTTTAGTAAATAAACCTTACTGTGTCATATCAAAGTTTGTATGATTTATTCTTCACCAAACTCAAAAGTAGCTATGAAGAAAAAGGTCAAATCATTTCAGCATAGGCAAAAGGTGCATAAGGCCTAGACAAGCAACAACACCATTTAGGGTCCATGCACACTGGGCTTAAAAAAATGCCAGTACCCTTGGCAGAAAAAACGCTCATATAGAGCGTTTTTTTTGTACAAAGTTTAGATGAGTTTAGGAGAGTTTTGCGTTTTGTCTGCCAGTAAGCTCCAATCAGAAATGCGAACTAGAAGGGTTTTTTTTTACTGCCTCTAAAAGTTGAGTTTAAAATAGTGCATGGACACAGGATAACATTGATCTGCTTCTACAGACAAAACACAAACTCCTGTAGAAGCAGCAATTTTTAAGCCAGCGTGCATGAAGCCTAATAATAGCATGCAATGCCAAGCTGTAATTTCTAAACAAAGCAAAATACTTTCTTGCATTACACAAAGAGTGGTCATAGTCAGCACCCTTAAAAAGTGCATATGACAGGTCTAATGGCTATATTAACCCCGCAGCACTAGAACATTACCTCTGTGGGAGTATGGGGGGAGGCAGAGGTTGGAAGATTTCAACTAAGAGCCATCACTAAGACAGCAGCCACCTGCCCAAGGGACACTTTTCAATGAATGCAAGTATTGTCCCTTGTGCTGATTAAAAAAAATATTAATAAACAGAGGCTTTAAAAGTAAACCTTGTATATTCTGCATTTAATGCAATTATATTTTTTATTGGAGATAAAATATACTATTCTAACTAGACCACAGGAGTTTTGAAGGTATAGTTTTTACTTGTTCGCTTTGTACTATATGATATATTTTCTGTATTGCAATATATTTTGACTGGATTACATGAAAATAGACAATATGTATTAATAAACATTAAATGTTCACGTTGACCATCATCTAGTTTTAAGCGTGTAACCTACAAATAACACAATAGACAACGTTAAATATTCCATGTAAAACAAAAACCCAAACCAACAAATCTAATCAAAATATTACAATAAAAATATTGATGAATAATAGAACATATAAGAAAATCATTCACCAGTCTTTCAAACAAAATGCATTGCTCAAAGTGAAAGCAAATAACACATCTGTATAAGCATACATTCTTACAATATATAGATACCTGGTATAGTGTAGCATAAAGATGCCAAAACAACCCTTTGTTCTTCTGACCTGCCTGCAATACATGTAAGTGACTGAGCTCTGCTCCACCTTATATACAATTCACCACACTTCACCAGCATGAAGTGTGGCTTTAGACGTGCTAAAATGGTTTATTCTACCTAAAAAGGGCATGTTTTATTATGCTTATTGGACAATACGACTATCCTTTGTTTCCATTCACTCTCTAAGTCATTAGCATTTTAATACTGTTTTAATACTGGGAGAGAATATAACAGGAAGGAAACATTAATTAAAATGCATGATGGCTGGCTCAACTGATACCAACAACAGATGGCACAACAATTTCTTTATGAATTGAATTGGCCATCAAATACTTTATAGTCTTTCCACAAAACTGTTTGTTTCCCTTAGATATTATTGCATGAATTACATGGATTCTCAAGTAACCAATTATATTTAGGGTGTCTTTAAATTGACCCATCCTGTCACCAATTCATGGCCTAACATAATTCTCAGCACAGGTTCTGCTCATTAAGTATATCATAGAAGGCTATAAAGTGTTTTTTCCCAAGAAAAACAGAAAGAAAATGGCATTTTCAGAAGGAGGTTAGCAAAGGTGCTAACTTCCTTCTGAAAATGCTGTTTGCTTTCTATTTACTGACCTTCTGATTCCTTAGCTGCATAGTTGACCTGTGCCAGTGACACAAAATACAGAAAACACAGGGTCATCATGACATCTCTTTTCTCTCTCTTTTTCTATTTTCTTTAACAAATGCCTCTGTCCTTCAGAATACTTGCTATCACAAGTAGAACAATTTCTCAGAGAAGGGATGTTACTCTCTTTTACTTTTTAAAATGTGTGGGAGAGGATCCAAAGCTCACTTGTGAAACATTAGTTTCTTTGTCAAAACACTATACTATTGGAAGGCACAGAAGGAAGTGAAGATTTTTTTCCCAGTCATTACTTTGATAAAAATGTCTTCTGTCTATGACTACCTTCATGCTAGACTTTATTAGACACAAGGAGAATTGGCGCAAGATTACAAGTCCTGGTGTGAGCCTGCGGAACTCAGGTGGAATCAACGTTAAGCAAGATATATCAAGATTAATAAAAATCAATAAAATAGTCCATAATGTCCATACATAGGCTTGACATAGGCAGATAAGTGAGAAGCAAGAAGCAGCTTTGGGATCAATTGGGGAGGAAACACAAGCGATAAACTAAGTGTAGCATAAACTGTATGGCAGTTAAATACAGATAAGAAGACTTGTACTCACAAAAGTAAAAACACCAAAAGCTACTACACCCTAGTGCTAAATGTCTTTGATGTTTTTACTTTTGTGAGTACAAGTCTTCTTATCTATATTAAACTGCCATATATGCTACACTTAGTTTGGCACTTGTTATTCCTCCTCCCATGCAAGACTTTATTGAATCCCATTGCAAACTTGATAAGCAACTGACATATTAAATATAAGAAATCAGTACATTTAAATAGCAAACACTAATTCTGTAAAGAGACTTCTAGTAAAAGTAAAAAAACGAACTTTGAGGCTGTAATACATTCAAAATTAAATACATTTGTGAAATGCAAAAAAATACAAGTGTGCAATTAAAAAAAAAAGTAAAGATACCTGCAATGATATAATATAAAAATGTCTCAGCAGCTCCTTGTTCTTCTGACCTGTTTCTAAATTCTAGTAACTGACTGAGCTCTGCCTCATCTTAAATAGCTAGCAGCTCCCTTTTTTAAAATAAATCAGTACATTTAAATAGCAAACACAATTTCTGTACTGAGATTTCTAGTAAAAGAAAAAAAAAAATAACTTTGAGACTGTAATACATTCTAAATTTAATACATTTTGTAAACTGTAAAAAGTACAAGTGTGCAATCTAAAAAAAGTAAACATACCTGAAATGATATAATATAGAAATGTATCAGCAGCTCCTTGTTTTTGTGGCCTGCTTGTAATTTCTAGTAACTGACTGAGCTCTGCCTCACCTTAAATAGCTAGCACCTCCCTTTTTGGTGGGAAAATTAAGTATGCCAGGTCATAGCATTTTTTGGAGGGAACATTAGGTATGCATTGGTCATAGCCTGGGAAAATTGTGGATTTCTGGACAGATGACTAGCCTCATTACATATCTAAAGAGAGGTTCCTTTGAATTGTACATCGCAAAAACAAAAGTGATGTAAATGGACTAGGCTAGGTGATTACTTTGGCCCGTAGAGTTTGAGATAAGGTAATTTATTTAATCATTTTCTGTGACACACACATGTTCAGCACATCAAAACATTCCTACACTTCAAAATTGTCTGGTAAATCAATAAATCAATCACACTAAAAATCTGAACCCTTGTTCCCATATATATGTACAGCACACCTACATTAAACCAATATCTAATAACTTTAACATTATAACTTGTTTGAAAAATATAGTTATACAAATATCTATTTACAGTTGCTAATGGAGATTACACATAAACCCCTCATAAATCAACAAACATATAAATTGCAGCACAGACCATTTCCTGGAAAAGCAGCAGGCAATCAGATATAAAAGTAATTGAGTGGTGTATAATAAGTCATATTGTTTGGAAGCAGTGGGGTAGATTTACAAAAACTGATACACTCAGAATCTGGTGTAGCTGTGCATGGTATCCAATTAGTTTCTAACCACAGCTGTTCAATTAAGCTTTGGCAATGAAACCTGGAAGCTGGTTCATTTCTATGCAGAAGTCAGCCTGATTTTGCACTCTCCAGCTTTGGTAAATAAGCAACATTGCATCATAACAAAGTTTGTATCATTTATTCTTCATGAAACTTAAAGGTAGATATGAAGAAAAGAAGAAGATCAAATTATTTCAGCATAGTCAAAAGGTGCATATGGTATAGACAAGCAACAACACCATTATCCTGTGACGCCTCCATAAAAGGACAGCTTTCTCAAGCGAGTTGGTATAGTCAAATGACCAAACATGCAAATAGGGCTTAATATGCCCAAAGTGGCACCTGGGACCATGTGCAAACAAAGGAAATTACGTCAGCAGGAAATGATGTCAAAAAGCCAGAATACATTTTAAAGAGACAGAGACACTTTAAGGGACAAAACCATGTATACACTGTAGAAAAGAAAGCACCATCTGCTGGATAAGTGGCTAATAATAATATTGAATTCAAATATTTATCATATACAAATGCAAAATTATATAAGAAACCCTCACCTATCAGGAATGTTTTTTTTTTGCATCATTTACATACACACCTGCTAATCTGTTGTTATTAGTATATACAGTATCTTGCAAATATTGCATTTGCATACACATCTGCTAACCTGTTGCTCCTAGTACACAGATGATACATAAAGTAATTATCAGCAATGTTTTATGAACTCTGATATAGTCTGAAATTTGCATATGGCTTATTCTTACTGTCCGTATAGAGTGTAGGAACTTCAATAGATGGGTATATACATGAGAGTGTAAAACACGGGGAGAGCGCATGTGCGAAGCTGCTGAGCAGTCATGAATGCTTAGAGCTCCGCTGTCACCGGGACGAAAACGGCCTTCTATCGGCAAGTCACGGTCGAATACCGCATTAATACGGTAACCCACTTATTACTGAGACTACGGGGCACAACTACATATAATGTTTAGCGGGAAAAAGACAAAACCTAAACAGCCAGCAGGCAAAGAAAAGCTGACAAGAAACGCTCCTAATATGACAGCAGCACAATCTTCCCGCTCTGCATTACCTCAGAGACAGTCACAAAGGGGGAACTCTACCTATTCTTCCTCATAACTTGCTGACTCTGACCTTGATTATGGATTAACACCAATATATCTACAGAATATTCCTAATAACTCGGATATTCTTAGTCAGTTTTAACGTGTTTTACAAAAAGCCCTCCAAAATACCTCAGACACAATAACAGAAAAACTGACAAGGGAAATTCTTGAGGTAGGGCGCCGCACATCTATCTTAGAACACAAAATGGAGCATATAAATGATATCACTAATACTCATACTGACGAGCTAGAAGCCTTGAAAGAAGAAATTTTTACTCTACACACACGTCTGGAAGATTTCGAAAACATAGCCAGGAGATCCAACCTGCGACTCCGTGGTATACCTGAAACTATAATAGATCTTCAATCAACCATTACAGCGCTTTTTCAGGATTTAGCCCCATCAATCCCCATTGAACGATTGGAGATGGACAGAATTCATAGAACTCTTGCCCCTAAAAAAGAAGATGGTCCCCCCAGGGACATTGTAATAAAATTACACTATTTTAGAACAAAGGAACAACTGATGGAAGAGGCACGTAATAAAGATACATTAACCTTTCAAGGCCATCGCTAGCAAGTATTTCAAGATCTCTTGCAGCAAACTCTCTACAGAAGAAAAGAGATGAAACCTCACCTACAAATACTCCAATATCACCACATCCCCTATTGTTGGAGTTTTCCATTTGCCCTGCGATTCACCTATAAAGGTACAACATATACCTGCAAGAAATTGGACGACCTACTGACTGCGATCCAGGAGCTTCGTTTGTCAATTCCAGATAATTCGACTGAAGGCTCCATACGCAGAGCATCATCAAACTCACCCAAGGCTCAGCAAGACAACCCAACTCAACTAGCTCACTCCAGTACCAGTAAAAGGAGTCGTTTTGCGTCACCACCTCCTAATTCCGAAGATCAAATGGACTGAAAGCCACTACGATTCTTTTATTTCATTGAAACCTTCTACCTAGTGTTACTATTACAACGGTAACCAATTTTAGGTAGATTCAGAGTAGGGATCGAATAATCCTTCCTCTGTCATTACCTTTATCCTTATAATTTCATTTAAGCAGAAGTTAATCAAGCTTTTGTAAAAAAATAATGGTTACCAAACTTTATTACTTCAATATCATTCTTTAGGTTTAGTTTAGTAAATGCAATGCCCTTTTTTATAAGTGCATGATGTAATGCAAAGTTATAGAAACATATCTCTATTACATTATCCTAATAATAGCTATTATCTTATTAGTGACTTGTATTATTTTATTATTGTTTGTATAGCCTTTGAGGAGGCTGCCTTTGTCCTGGAGAAAATCCACTGTGCCTCTCAATAGATCCTCGAGTAGCCAGACTTACTGACCGGACTCTCTTTGGACCATTTGTACCCACCGGTTGGTGATTTTTCACCACCCCTTGGATACTAGCTCCATATAGGAGCTATTTTCCTCTTTATTTAAAAACAACTTCTCATCTACAGCTCTAAAACAGGAATTTTACTTATTCTACTTATCCTATTTAATCCCCTTTTATTCTTTTTACCTGCCCCCCCCTTTTTTTTTTATTGTGTTTTTTTTTTCTCGCCCCTTCAGAGTATAACCTTCTTGGATATTGAAATCTTTGCAAAGAAAAGGGAAGTATAGAGGGATTATAGCAGTGCCAAAGACAACAACTTCATTAAAATAAAGCATATATTTTTTTTAACAAAAAGACTAAAACACAAGTTACAAAAGATAGGTGTGCATTAAACCGTTTAAAATCGTTGGTAGCAGTTCTCAACGAGATTCGGCCTGGGGGTGTGGTGGCCCGTCCCGTGAGTAGGTATTAAAAGAGTCCTACATGTTTCGCCGGAAAACGGCTTCCTCAGGGACAGATGGTATACCTAATATGCTACTCTGTAATCTGGAGAAAAAGTGACAATCAGGTACTTTGTATATAATTTAACAGGTACAATAGTATGGAAAATATTTAACAACATTTAGGGAATATTAATGCTATGTTTGCGGGTCGTCATGCATGAGTCCAAACACTCCATGCCCAAGGGATTGGTCACAGGAGCCAAAACACACATTCACATGTAAACCTTCACTCATTCGCCCGAACGAAATAACCCATAGGGGGAAGAGAATTGTGACTACCTTAGACACCGGGCACGAACACAGACAACTCCGGAAATGCTCCCAAAAGCGCCGAGTACACTAGGTGGCTGCAGGGGGCAGAAAAGAGCGATCCTGGCAAGAAAATATCCAGGTATACTGTTTTTAAAAAAGGTTACAAATAATGAAAAAGATAAAGTGGAGCCCCCAGATTAGGTGGAGTCCCACCTAGTGTACTCGGTGCTTTTGGGAGCATTTCCGGAGTTGTCTGTGTTCGTGCCCGGTGTCTAAGGTAGTCACAATTCTCTTCCCCCTATGGGTTATTTCGTTCGGGCGAATGAGTGAAGGTTTACATGTGAATGTGTGTTTTGGCTCCTGTGACCAATCCCTTGGGCATGGAGTGTTTGGACTCATGCATGACGACCCGCAAACATAGCATTAATATTCCCTAAATGTTGTTAAATATTTTCCATACTATTGTACCTGTTAAATTATATACAAAGTACCTGATTGTCACTTTTTCTCCAGATTACAGAGTAGCATATTAGGTATACCATCTGTCCCTGAGGAAGCCGTTTTCCGGCGAAACATATAGGACTCTTTCAATACCTACTCACGGGACGGGCCACCACACCCCCAGGCCGAATCTCGTTGAGAACTGCTACCAACGATTTTAAACGGTTTAATGCACACCTATCTTTTGTAACTTGTGTTTTAGTCTTTTTGTTAATAAAAATATATGCTTTATTTTAATGAAGTTGTTGTCTTTGGCACTGCTATAATCCCTCTAATATCCCTCTATACTTCCCTTTTCTTTGCAAAGATTTCATAAATCTTGGGATGAGGTGCCGTATAACATAGAGGATCACCCTACCATTTACCACTTCTTGGATATTATCACAATAAGAAATTATTATAATCCCTAATACCTACATATTCAAAAATGTCTTTAAATGTACTAACACTTAATGTCCAGGGTCTCAACTCCCCACCAAAACAAACAAAAGCCTTTCATTCCTTTTCTTCACTTTCTGCACATGTAATATGTCTGCAGGAAACACACTTCTCTACACAGTCTTCCCCTAAATGTATAAGTCGCCAATACCCACAAGTCTATATGGCCTCGGCCACTACAAAACAAAGAGGAGTGCTGATTGCATTTCATAACACAACCCCCTTCACTTTACATAGAGAAATAAAAGATCCTGAGGGTCGCTATATAATCCTTACAGGTCTCCTGTTAGATAATGAAATAACTATAGTTTCTTACTATGCTCCCAACAGAAATCCTCTTTCATTCCTCTCACACTTGTTCTCAGTAGTTGAATCTCATAAAAAAGGTACCCTCATGATGTGTGGAGACTCAAATCAAGTTTTATACCCAATTTTAGACAAATCCCCTACACCACAACCTCAACGCCTTAATTTCAGACAACTCCTTGAACAACATTCTCTTATTGACTGTTGGCGTGAACAAAACCCTAGAAGAAAACAATACACTTACTATTCCCATCCCCACAAAACGTTTTCTCGTATAGACCATCAATTCGTCCACATTGGCACGTTACCACAAATACATAATTCCTTAATCATCCCATGCTCATGGTCAGACACAATGCGGTTATGATGTCCTTCTCAATCTTGATCCCGAGGCCTAGCCATAGATCCTGGACTATAAATGATAATTTATTAGTTGACCCAACATACCGTCTAAAAATAGAAACAGCCATACAAGATTACTTCGCTAATAATTTACCAACAGATACTAATCCACTGAATCTATGGGAAGCTCTTAAACCTTCCATTAGAGGAGTCTGTATCAGCCAGTCGTCTTACCGACGCAAATTGAAACAGAAAATGCAAAACAAATTAGAGGAAGCTTATTATAAAGCCTCTGAAATTTTCCAAAATTTGCCCTCTCAAACTACAAAGCTAGACTATGATAAAGCAAAGTTGGAGCTTGATCTTTTTTTAACAGACTCAGCTATACAGCTTCTTCGCAAAACTAAACATACAATATATATGAAAGCTAATAAGCCAACCACATTCTTAGCATTAACTCTACGCAGAGCAGACCACATTCCGAAACCAATTCGGCTACAAATCACCAAAAACAATTTTTCTAGTAATCCACAGAAAATTATCAATGAGTTCCGTAGGAAACTCAAAGATTTATACCAAAATAAACAAACATTTGACTCAACAAAATTAGACGCACTGTTATCTTCTATTCTTCTCCCAACCCTTTCTGTTACCCAACAAGAAACTTTAGATAAGCAGATCACTAATATGGAAGTCATATCAGGAATAAAATCCCTAAAATTGCATAAACGCCCAGGCCCTGATGGATACTCAGCCACATTTTATAAACACTTTACTACACTACTAGCCCCACTTATGACAAACGCATTTAATTCTCTATTAGAAGGATGTTCCTTTAACACGGAATCCCTACTAGCTTCAATATCCATGATTCCAAAACCGCATGCAGATGACACGTCATGGTCCAATTACAGACCAATCTCAATCCTTAATATAGACATAAAAATATTATCAAAGATTCTATCTAATAGACTTAATCCAATTATTGGCACATTAATTCATAAAGACCAAACGGGTTTCATACCTTTCAGACAAGCAGGTGATAACATACCGCGTGCTACCCTACTGGCTCATATAGCCAGGTCTCGCAAAATCCCTGCCAAAATCCCTGCCTGTTTCCTCTCTATTGATATACAAAAGGCGTTGGACACTCTGTCATGGTCTTATCTTAAAGCTATTCTTCATAAATGGGGATTTGGTGAGCGGTTCCAGGGATGGATTTCCTCTCTTTATCATAATCCAAAAGCATATATAACCTATTCAGGTTACCGCTCTGACCCCTTTAATATTGAAAGAGGAACCAGGCAGGGATGTCCATTATCCCCTCTTCTATTCTCCTTGGCTATTGAGCCCCTAGCTCAACTTATTAGATCCAATATAAATATAAAAGGACTTGAATTAGGTGGTCACCAACATAAGTTATGTTTATTTGCCGATGACATCTTAGTATTTCTTACTTCGCCCCTACTATCAGCTCCAAACCTCATTGAAATTCTTACAAAATTCGGTAAAATATCTGGTCTTAAGATAAATCAGCAAAAATCAAAAGCCCTAAATATATCGTTATCACCTGATTTACAGAAACAGTTACAAGACTCCCTTCCATTTACATGGTCAACAACACATTTACCATATTTAGGGATCTCACTAACGGCTAATCCAGCTGACCTATACTCTGCAAATTATCCTGCCATGCTAACTCAATTATCAACCTTACCGTTAGCATGGATGAGTAGAATCACAGTAGTAAAAATGTCCATATTGCCTAAAATCCTATACCTGTTCCGTGTACTTCCTATAAACGTGCCGGTTTATTTTTTCCGAATACTACAACGCAAATCAGCCCAATTTATTTGGGGTAAAAAACTTAAACCACGATTACCACAAAATACCCTACATATGCCCCGAACCTGTGGAGGCTTGGGTGTTCCAAATTTCTCAAAATACTATTATGCTTCTCAATTAGCACAAATTATTAAATACCATGCCACTAAAGAAATCCCTCTTTGGGTAACTATAGAATTGGTGGAATGTGATCCACTTTCTATATCAACTATGTTATGGCTTTCACCACCCCAACGACGTTCAATAACAAATCTAGTCACAAAACATAGCCTCTCAATATGGGATAGACTTAAATTCAGTTTTGGTCTCCAATCTCCACTAAACCCTCTCCTCTCCTTTCTAAACAACCCCTCCATCTACCCAGCTTGGACTTTACCTTCCTCCTTTAAAGCTTGGATAAATGTGGGTCTTACACGAGTTCATCACTTCTACGACCCCTGATAAACTTATTTCATTTCCTACAATAAGCAAGACACACAACATACCCAGTAATGAAACATTTAGATTCTTACAAATTAAACACTTTTTATCCCAAAACATCCTCACAAACTTGACAGCTCCAAAATATACTTCATTTGAACGATCATGTATGCCAGATCCACACAGAGGACTTATCTCTGACATATATGCTCAACTACTTTCACAAACAAATTCCTCTCCCCCGTCTTATACTACCAAATGGGAAGCTGATTTAAACCTTCCTCCAGACTCACTGGATTGGTCACAAATCTGGCAATCTACAAAATCAGCCACACCCAACATAGTTGCCCTAGAAACAAATTATAAAGGTGGTATTTAGTGCCAGCACGTATATCAAAATACCTTCCCCAATACCCCCCTCACTGTTTTCGCGGATGCAGCGACATTGGTACACATCTGCATATTTGGTGGACTTGTCTAATAGTCCAAACATATTGGTCAAAAATATTTCAAATTCTCTCTACAATGTTTGAAACCCCATTACAACCAGATCCATTGGTAGCCCTCCTAAATAATAAGCCACGAAACATAACTCAACGTCAATTTAAACTTTTACTACATGTCACAACAGCTGCAAAACAATCGATAGCAAAAGCCTGGAAAACCAATAAGCTTTGTGACATATCTGTAAAACAACGTGTAACTCAAGCTATGATCCATGCTAAAATGGAGGCGATCATACTTGATAAACTGGATAAATTTGAATCTCTTTGGCTTCCATTGATAACACACATACTACCACCGGATTTGAACTATTCACTTCTTTTACCCTAATGAGATCTACCACCTTCATGGTCTATATTATTACATGTTCCCATAAATATTTAACACTCGCTTCTCTCTGGAGACCCCAAATTCCCTCCATAACCCTTTCAGATCCCACCACATATTCCCACTTATTAAATTTTATTTTTAGTGATGTATAATAATAAAATATGTCTTTATCTATTTCTATTAAATTATTATTTGGTTAGGCAAACTATGTCATTTTCGGATGCAAACTAACTATACCTTTGATGGGGATGCTTTGGAGGGGCACCCATGCACCCGGGATATGCCTGGCCAAATACCTGGACCTTGGCCCTGGTTGTTTGGGTGTCTCTCTAGGTCATCTCATTAATACCCGATTTATCTAATTTAGTTGCATTTTATGTCTCACTATTGTGACATATTGTATTTTTATATATATATATATATATATATATATATATATTTATCTACTTACTTATTTATTTATTTTACCAATTATAAAAGCTCTATTAATTGTTATAACCATATAATTCAGATATGTACACTGGATAATAGATTTTCTTACTGATTTCTACAAGTTAACTTAACTATTATTATTAAGTTATTAATAAGTTATGATTGAGAAGTTCCTTTTCCTCATATTTTGTAACTTACATAAATTTAAAACCAGTACTGTAAAATTGTATTGTAAATTGTAAACCTTACATAAATTTAAAACCAGTACTGTAAAATTGTATTGTTGTATTCTCAATAAATTATTTGAAAAGAGAGTGTAAAACACACAGTTGAGTTTTTCCTAGAAAACAATATTATACACAAAGGCCATCATGGATTCAAAAAATTGTGAAGTTGTCAAACAAATTTGCTTTTTTTATGAAGAAGTATGCAAAAATGTAGACAAAGGAGTGGCTGTGTATATCATATATTTAGGCTTTGGAAAGCTGTTATCTATATAGGCTTGGAAAATTCTGATGGCAAATGTATAGAAACCTTGCTAAAAGACTGTATTTATTTATTTATTATTTATCAATGATACTCTGAATAATATAAGATTATAAGTTGTGTACCACAGGGTTCAATGTTGGGGTCCTTAATTTTTACTTAATTTTAGATAACATAGAGTTGGGAATTACACCTGGATGCTTTGTTTGATCAAGCAATCATGAGGAAAAACAGTTTTAATGTTTGGTAAATGTAAAGCTGAAGGCTATAATACGCATGCATCATACATTATAGGAGGAGTGTAATGGGAGTAATCAATGGTCAATAAGGATCTATGTGTTCTGGTAGAACTTAGACTAATGCCGCGTACACACGGTCGGACTTTTCGTCTACAAAAGTCCAACGGACGCTGACGGACTAAAGCTGGCTGGTAATCCGATCGTGTGTGGGCTGCTTCGGACTTTCAACGTACTTTTTTAGCCTCAAATCCGACGTACTTTAGATTTGAAACATGCTTCAAATCTTTACGTCGTAACTACGACGGACCCCGAAGTCCGCTCGTCTGTATGCTAGTCCTACGGACAAAAAAACGACGCATGCTCATAAGCAAAAACTAAACGGAAGCACTCGGTCTAGTAAAACTAGTGTTTGTATTGTAGGTAGCACATTCATCACGCTGCAAAATCTGTGATCGTTGAATGCAGCGCATTTTATTTCTTCTTTACGAATGCTCTAAAGAACGAAGGTGTTTTGCTGTTCATAATCAGAGTTCTCCCAAACTGATTTCTGAATTCTTTTTCTCTTTGATCTCATGAATGATATAGTATGCTTTTTATAAACAATGTTTCCATACTAATAATACTTTTTCCCTTTTTTTTTTTTTTTTTTTTTAGGTTTGTAAAGTTACCACAAAGAACCCATTATTCTTTTTTATTTTTTTTCTAGTGATTATTTTTTAATTTTTAGATAAAGTTAACCCAAAGCACCGTTTTTGTTTATGTATATATTTTTTTTTCAAGACTTACCACTTGAACATTCTTAACATTAGTAATGTATTTTTGGTGTGTTTTTTTAAAACTCAATGAGATTGTTGTCCCTTGTTAATTTAACATTGTGTGTAAAATCAATGATTTAAAAGAAAACACATAAAAGTCTTTTGCTAAACTCAAAAAAGATCCATTTATTCATGGTCAAAATAAAATAAAGAGGAAGTCAACGCTGGAAAAAGTCGGTGTACAAGAAAATTGGGATCTTGAGGAGTCCATATAAGAGGGAGCACAATCTGGTCCAAGAATCCCAGAGATCAACAGCACCAGCAGATGATCTAGATGTCCCCAGACTGTGGTCCTACAACAGCCTGCGTCTTCTGTCAGACCAGACTGAACCCAGGTCATCACTTTCTTCTCTTCCCTGCAGCCTTTCCTCCACGCTGCCCTGCAGCCTTCCCTGCAGCCTTCCCTGCAGCCTTCCCTGTAGCCTTCCCTGTAGCCTTCTTTTGAGGCTGTGGCTCTGGTGTTTCAGTTGTGGCAGGAGGAGGAGGAGGAGGAGGAGGAGGAGGAGGAGGGGGGGGGGCTGCCTCATGTAGTTGGGTGTTTTTGGTTAGCGTGCCCTGCAGCCCCTTATGGATTGTTTCCCCAAATAGGCGCTCACAAATGAGGCGCTGCTCCCAATCCATCTGAAGAAGCCTGCTGGCTAAGTAGCAGCCATAGGCTTCTTCCGCTTCGGGGGGGCTTGTTAAAAAACGGGTGGCCTGTTGCATGAGGCGCAGGGACGCGTCCTGTGTGACCATCCCCTTCTTGGCCCTTTTTTTGGGAAGGTGGAGGGGAGGCACTTGGGATTGGGTGAGGCTCCTACTGGGCCCAGCCACCTCACTTGGCCCAGCCACCTCACTTGGCCCAGCCACCTCACTTGGCCCAGCCACCTCACTGGGAGCAGCCACCTCCTGCCTGACACTGGGCCCAGCCTCCTCCAGGATGATGGTGAATCCGGCCTCCTCCAGGCTGTCCATGGGCCCGGTCTCCTCCTGCCTGCCACTTTCCCCACATTCCTCCTGGATGGACTCATCCTGTGTATAAAAAAAGGACAATAGTTTTAGTTTCTTTTTTTGGGTTCATCAATGACACACAGTTTGCTTCTCATGACTAGCAAATTCAATGTGAATACATCTCTTTAATAAAAGAGTCTAATCAGACACCCTAATTATTTCAAGCAGGTGCCAAACATATTTAGTCACTACTATCATTTGATATGTATACACAATTTGGAGTGCTAAATTATTTGAGACAATTATAACATCCAGTTAACATCATTAATATTAGTACAGTAAATATTTGTTAAAATAATTTACCTGACTCCAGATGGTCATATCCGGTTCATCCAGGATGGAAGACCCAGCTTGCTCCTCATCAGCCTCTGCTGGGGTGGAGGGAAGGGTGGAGGGAAGGGTGGAGGGAAGGGTTGAAAGTGATGCCCTGGCTTCATTCTGGTCATCAAGAAAACGGAGTTGATTGTAGTACCACAGCCTGGGTACATAAACATCATCTGCTGATGCTCCTGATCTCCTTGATTCCTGGATCTTCCTATGCTCCCTTTTATACATGTTCCTCAAGACCCCAATTTTCTTGTGCACTGTCTCCATTGTTGCTCCCGGGATGGTCTCCTGGACAAAGGACAGAAGTCTCTCCAGCGTTGACTTCCTCACATGCTTGTTATAATACTGAGGGTGTTTCACCTCCCACAAATTCCTCGTCTCTCGATACTTTGAAATAAAAGAAGTAAGGAACTCTGGATCCTTCAATAGGGGATTCATTATATCTGGAAAAGAGAAAGTCACAAGACCAAAAAAACTTATTATATGTTTCTGCTAACCCCTCATCATCTTCTCCCTATGTAGGCCTCATCAATCTATCAAGCCATATAGGCCGCTTGCTACAAAGTCATGACCATAAACCCCCCCCAAAAAAATATATATATCTCAAATTACCTTCGTTTTGGAACGTCCTGGTCCACTATCACCTACGCACAGAACGTACGTACGACACGCGCGAAAGGCCCTCCTTTATACACTACGCATGTGTGAAACTCCGCCTGCGTCGCCCGCCCCTGACGTTCGAAATGAACTCATGTTCTCCGCCCCCTAATTTGACGCACAGAACGTACGTACGACACGCGCGAAAGGCCCTCCTTTATACACTACGCATGTGTGAAACTCCGCCTGCGTCGCCCGCCCCTGACGTTCGAAATGAACTCATGTTCTCCGCCCCTTTTTTGTTACGGCGCGTAGTGGAGTTAAAGAATGGCGGAGACACCTGAAATGTTGACGACCTCAGGTAGTGGAGACAGCCCGCAGGCTGGAACGTCTGGAACGTCAACCAAATCTGTGAGGCCTAGATTTAAGGCCTCTAATATGAGTTTCAAAGAGATGGTGGAGATGGTGGCCATTCTTCGCAAAGACGACTATGATGGCAATTATGGGCCGTACGCACGGCCAAATTTGCGCAAGGCCAAAATAATGGCGAAGGTCGTGGAGACTTTGCAGGCATCATTTGGGGTCCAGCGCTCCAAAGATCAATTGCGCAAAAGATGGTCTGACCTGAAACTCAGGGAGCCGGATCAATACCGACGTATCCGGAAAGTTCTTAAAAAAAGTAAGTACTTGTCGTGTTTTTCTCTTGTGTTTATTACCTTGTATACTGCTCCATGTGCTTTTCCTTCCTATACGATTTTTGTTCATCGTTTTAAACGATCTTTGAAGAAACCTCGTTACATATCTATATCTATCTATCTATCTATCTATCTATCTATATAAATATATAAATATAAATATATATATATAAATAAATATAAATATATAAATATATATATATAAATATATATATATATATATATATATATATATATATATATATATATATATATATATATATATATATATATATATATATATATATATATATATATATATATATATATATATATATATATATATATATATATATATATATCTATTTGAAATTCTCTTAATTTTTTGGATTTACATTTAGTTAGATATTTAGAGATTTTGTTACAGATATAGAGAGAGATCAAAAGATTATTAACTATATTTTGAGATATTGATATCTATCTATCCGGTATGTCTTTATAATTTTAAATATTGAACTAAAATAGGAACTCTACACAAACCACTTCACTACAAATGTTGGAAAATTATTATGTCCTAAAATATCTGTGTGCTAATTAGATTACTAATTTTTTGTTTCACATAGGGGAAAAATCACTCAGCCAACCACAAGAACACAGTCCACCCCAAGCAAAACAGGATTGGGCAATCAGCCCAAGTCCCATTGACGATGTGGAGGAAGGAGAGGTGGGCGACATGGGCACCCCACCAGGTGAGTGTCTGACACACCAGCTTACGTTAATCTATGCATGGCTGCCTTTTGTTTAATTGAATTTGTCTACTCTATTTTAGGGGATCTGGTTGTGCTTCATTCAAGCAACAGTGACACCCCCGAGGATGTGGAGGAATTAGGCTACATGGCCACCCCACCAGGTCAGTGTCTGAGACAACAGCTTTATTTCTGGTAAGGTAAACTATGTATGTGTGCATATTTCTAAAGACATTTTTTGGTTTCATTCCACTTTAGGAACAACAAGAAGTGACTATTTCACCTCGGAAAGTGCCCAACGTCTAATTGGTCAAATAATGGCCTGGAATCAAGACATGGATCAAATGCGTAATAGGCTGGATCGTATGCAGCAGGAAATGAAGGACATGATTGATGTTTTGGGTCGAATCTAAATGCCCTTTTTTAAACCCCAAAACATCAATCATGTCCTTCATTTCCTGTTTTGCTGACCCCATTCTGGGCCTTCTCTTTGTTTTTTTGGCATAACAGAAATGGCTGTTTAACCTAATGTCAAAAAGGAGGGCTGTCAAAAATCCACAAAAAAATAAAAATTGATTTTCTAAAAAACACCAAAAAAAAAAAAAAAAAGTGATTTTAAAAAACCCAAAAAAAAAAAAAAAGTGATTTTAAAAAACCCCCCAAAAAAAAAAAAAGTGATTTTAAAAAACCCAAAAAAAAAAAAAAAAGTGATTTTAAAAAACCACCAAAAAAAAAAAAAAGTGATTTTAAAAAACCCCAAAAAAAAAAAAAAAGTGATTTTAAAAAACCACCAAAAAAAAAAAAAAGTGATTTTAAAAAACCCAAAAAAAATTAAAAAAATTAATGTTAAAAAACCAAAAAAAATTAAAAAATTGATTTTAAAACACAAAAAAATCGAATAAATAATTAATGTTAAAAAACCAAAAAAAGTTAAAAAAATTGATTTTAAAACACCAAAAAAATTAAAAAAATTAATGTTAAAAAACCAAAAAAAATTAAAAAATTGATTTTAAAACACAAAAAAATCGAATAAATAATTAATGTTAAAAAACCAAAAAAAGTTAAAAAAATTGATTTTAAAACACCAAAAAAATTAAAAAAATTAATGTTAAAAAACCAAAAAAAATTAAAAAATTGATTTTAAAACACAAAAAAATCGAATAAATAATTAATGTTAAAAAACCAAAAAAAGTTAAAAAAATTGATTTTAAAACACCAAAAAAATTAAAAAAATTAATGTTAAAAAACCAAAAAAAATTAAAAAATTGATTTTAAAAAACAAAAAAATCGAATAAATAATTAATGTTAAAAAACCAAAAAAAGTTAAAAAAATTGATTTTAAAACACCAAAAAAATTAAAAAAATTAATGTTAAAAAACCAAAAAAAATTAAAAAATTGATTTTAAAAAACAAAAAAAAAAATTAAAAAACTTGATTTTCCAAAAACAAAGCCTGTTTTTGAAAATCCAAAAGCCCAAAATATTTTTTTGTGGATTAGGTAGAAATATTTAAATATAATTATATTTTGCTACATCATTAAGATACCATTATATTTTTGTCTATGAACATTTTATACTAAATGCAGAACTGAATGCATACCAACCATTAATAAAAACATCTCCTTTTATAGGATTTTAACAAATGTGTGGTTTGTTATTTCAAGGCTCAGTATCAGTTTGGTTATAATTGTCAAAAAGTTGTTTACAGTGGCAATGGAGCTTATTTAGACATTTTTAAAATTCTAATACAGTTGGCACTACAACTGCTCGACCATAACCTAGGAGACAGCCCAAAAGAAAGGCAAGCAATAAATATAATGCCAGATTTCAGCAATATTTTTTTTATTGTCAAAAAATTATATATCCTGGCCCATTGCAATGGCCCCCCTACCCATAAAATAATCAACATATTGCTGTCTAACCTGACGGGAACTTTGGGGGGCCAAGCCAGTACGGACAGTATCCAGGCCTGTAAGGTTGGCTTCTATTTGTCCGGCCTCAGGCCCAACTGTGCCTATATAATTGGCAGAATGCTTATTTAAAAAGTTGTGCAGAATGCAGCATGATAAAATTATAAAATTAAGTTTGTATTCCGCCAAATTAATGGCTGTTTGAAACAGGCGGAACCGGCTGGCCAGAATTCCAAACGCATTCTCAACCACTCTTCTAGCTCTGGCCAGCCGGTAATTAAAAACCCTCCTCTCCGGGGTGAGGGTTCTTTGGGGGAATGGCCTCATGAGGTGCTTGCTCAGAGCGAAGGCTTCATCGGCAATGAAGACAAAGGGGAGTCCTTCCACGTTATCCTCATCAGGTGGCAATCCCAGGCCACCACTCTGGAGACGCTGGCAGAACTCCGTCTGGGCAAATACTCCTCCATCCGACATCCGGCCATTCTTCCCCACGTCCACATATAAAAAATCATAGTGTGCCGACACCACCGCCATTAAAACAATACTGTGGAACCCCTTATAATTAAAATAATATGACCCCGAATGGGGTGGTGGCACAATGTGGACATGTTTCCCATCTATAGCCCCTCCACAATTGGGAAAGTCCCAACGGCTGGCAAAATGGGATGCCACAGTCTGCCATTCCTGTGGCGTTGAAGGAAACTGGGGAATCAAACAAGAAAACCAAAATCAATTAATTTGGAAGCTAACATTGCAAGAAAATTAGACAATTAAAAACATTATTCCCCAGCATCAGTATAACATTCAATAATTTAATTCTTCTGGAATAACTAATATGGAAAAAGGCACACTTATCAGATTGCTCACCCCCTCTGATAGAACATTGATTACATTTTAGGGGGTTGTGAAATCCCAAAAAAAAATTACTTTAACAACACGCAGGAATTTAGGGATAACAAAGGCTACAAGACTGCAGTTGTCGCACTCTGCAGGTGCAGTTGCTAACCAGCTTACAGTAAATGAGGTAATGTCAAAAGGCATTCATGTTGCAAAGAGTACACAATCACATGCAAGGGCAATTAATGAAAACACTTTGAGGCTTGCATATGATTTGATGATGGAAATCAGCAGAGCTTCTGCTCATTTACTAAAGCACTGGAACAAATGCACTTGTAGAGTGCACATGCATTTTGCAAAGTGCAACATAGATTTGCTTTAGACAAATCAACACCACAGAACATTCAAGCAAATTTTAACGAGGGTGGGGGTGGGGGGGTTGTGAAATCTAGCTAATTGCTAATTAGCAGCACACTATTTGGAGTGAGTTCAGGTGGGGGGGGGGGGGGGTTGTGAAATCTAGCTAATTGCTAATTATAAGCACACTAAATACACTCCAACAAAATACATTCAAAATGAGTAGACTAGGTGGATATGTTCCCATCACTTCATGCTGGGAAGGTTATTGAAGGAAACTATACATGCATGACAAAAAATAACAGGAAAAAATCCCAGCATGTGTGAGGATAAAAAGGGGACATTCACACTATATTGCAATGATGGGAAGTAGTGTTTGAAGCAAGAAATACATTACATTATCAAAGATTACATAAAAGAACATGTGATGCTAATAAAATAAAAATAGCTTACCTTAATATAGTCCTTCTGCAGGACCTGTATGATGGCAGAACAGGTCTCTGGGATAATGATCCCCAGAGCCTGGGGGGAGATGCCTGTCGAGAACTTAAGGTCCTGCAGGCTTCTCCCTGTGGCCAAATACCGCAAGGTAGCGACCAGCCTCTGCTCCGGAGTGATGGCTTGCCTCATGCAGGTATCCTGCCTGCTGATATAGGGGGTCAGCAAAGCCACCAAACGATCAAAAACGGGGTCCGTCATCCGGAGAAAGTTCCTGAAATCCTCAGGATTATTCTCACGGATCTCACGGAGCAAAGGCATGTGACAGAACTGGTCACGCTGAAGCAACCAATTCTTGGTCCATGAACTCCTCCTCGCCCTGTTCATGGACTGGTCTTGGGCTGAAGAATAAACTACAGCACCAAGCACATACAATGCACGAGCTCTACGACGAGTACGTACAGGTAACATGGCTTCAAAACGGTCGGCTGGTCAGAACGCACTAAACAGAACGCACTGAAGAACAGCAAGGCCTGTGAAGAACGACCTGAAAATCAGGAACGAGCGGCCAATAAAACAAAGATTTCTCAATGCCAACTGACCAAACGCACTGAAAAGCAGATACAAACCTCACAAGCACAGACTGAACAACAGTTAAAACGAACTGAAAAATACGAGTCTCACAAGCGCGAATCGTCTCTCACCAAACTTCTACTAACACGAGATAAACACGAGATTAGCAGAAGGAGCCCAAAGGGTGTCGTACGGGCTATTGAACTTCCGTTTTATAGTCTCGTCGGACTTGGTGTACGTCACAGCGTACTAAACTGGCGTACTTTTGTGTGGTCGTGTGTGGGCAAGTCCGTTCGTAAGAAAGTCTGCCCCAAGTCCGCCGAAGGTACGCCGGAAGTATGTCGGACAGACTGTCCGACTTTTGTAGCTGCAAAGTCCGACCGTGTGTACGCGGCATAAGGCTACTTTCACACTGAGGTGTTGCAAAACTGCGGTAAAAACAATGAGCGTTATTACCGCGTTTTTGCAGCATTTTTACCGCGTTATCAGTAAAAATAGCGCTAACGCCCATGTGTTTTAATCGCGTTTTTTAAGCGTTAGCGTCAGCAAACCTGACCATGTGACCATGCAGTCATGTGACCTTCCCCACAGTTTCTGGATGGTTTTAATGTGTTTTTACCACGTTAGTACCGCGTTTTTACAGCGTTTCCCATTCATTTCAATTGGGATAGACGTTTTTACAGCGCTATTTTATGCGCCCCAAAGATGCTCCAAAAAAGCTGTTTGCAGGATTTTTTCCAACGCACAGCCAGCGCAACGCCCCAGTGTGCAAGGGGCCTTAGGCCCCTTGCACACTGGGGCGGTGGGGGCATCGGCGGTAAAACAGCGATATTTTTAGCACTGTTTTACTGTCGTTTTTGCGGCTGTATTCGGCCGCTAGCGGTGCAGTTTTAACCCCCGCTGGCGGCCGAAAAAGGGTTAAAACCGCTCGCATAGCGCGGCCATAGCCGCGGTATTGCCGCGGTATTGCCGCGGTATAGCCGCGCTGCCCCATTGATTTCAATGGGCAGGAGCGGTTTAGGAGCGGTGAATACACCGCTCCTTTACCGCTCCAAAGATGCGGCTTGCAGGAGTTTTTTTCTTCTCCTGCCAGCGCACCGCTTCAGTGTGAAAGCCCTCGGGCTTTCACACTGAACAAACAGCAGCGGCTGTTTTGGGTCGGTTTGCAGGCGGTATTTTTAGTGCAATAACGCCTGCAATCCGCCCCAGTGTGAAAGGGGTCTTAGAGAAGAACTAAACCTTGACAGACTTTTCAGCCAAGGATGCTGACATCTTAGCCTCTGTTTGATCTGCAACTGCCATGGTGCTTTACATGTGATCAGTTATGGTACCAGCCATTTCATCTTTTGACAGTTTGGTTTAGAGCACAGAAAAATGTGACAGTTGGCATTCTCAACATTCCTTGAATGTAACTGTGTTTGAAACCATTAAATTGATGAGTTTAGTTTCACTTTAATACTAGCATGCAATGTCAAGCTGCAATTAAAAAAAAAAAAGCAAAAAAAATCCTTTTTGTATTACAAAAGAGGTATAGACTCCAGAGAGAGTGAGATACATTATATTGCCCCTGTACAAAGCATTAGAAAGAACAGTTGGTAAATGAAGATGATGAAACGTTCATTTATTCACCTGTCCTTCATTCATAGAGCGTTTTTCATTGCTGGAAGCTATAGTAAAGTTTCTATGAATGGAGGAAGGGGAGGAAAGGGTTATCATAGTCAGCACTCTTGACAGGTGCCTATGACAGGTATAATGTCTGTACTAACACTGCAGCTCTAGAACATTACCTGTGTGGGAGTATGGGGGGAGGCAGAGGTTGGAAGTTTTTAACTAAGAGCCATCACTAAGACAGCAGCCACCAGCACAAAGGACACTTCTCGATGAATGTAAGTATTGTCTCTTGTGCTGATTAAAAAAACAATAACAAACATAGGCTTTGAAAGTAAACCTTGGATATTCTGCATTTAAAGCAGTTCTATTTTTTCTTGGAGATAAAATATACTATTCTAACTAGACCACAGGAGTTTTGAAGGTATAGTTTTTACTAGCGCATTATGTACTGTATATGTTTATATATATATATATATATATATGTAAAACAAAAACTCAACAACAAATCAAAAATGTAATCAGAACAGTGATACAATATTGCTGAATATTATTAGATACTAGAACATAAGAAAAACATTCACCACCCTTCCAAAAAATGCATTTCTCAAAGTTAAAGCAAATACACACATCTATACAAGTGTACAGTCATACAATGTATAGATACCTGGTATGGTGTAGTATAGAGATGCCAAAACAGCCCCTTGTTCTCCTGACCTGCCTGAATACTTAAGATGGCTTTAGATTTGCTAAAAGGGTGTAAGCTACCTAAAAGGTCATGTTTTATTATGCCTGTTGAACAGCATGACTATCCTTTGCTTTCAATCACTATCCAAGTCATTAGCATTTTAATACTGGGAGAGAATATAACAGGAAGGAAACGTTAATTACAATGCATGATGATTGGCTCAACTGATACCAAAAAAAGAAGAAAAAATCATTCCTTATGAATTGAAATGGCCATCAAGTACTTTGTGGTCTTTCCCCAAAACTGTTTCCCTGAGATATTGTTGCATGAATGACATGGATTCTCAAGTAACCAGTTATATTTAGTGTGTCTCTAAATTGAACCACCCTGTCACCAATCCATGACCTAATATGATTCTCAGCTCAGGTTCTACTTTATAAGTATAAAGTATTTTTTCCTAAGAAAACAGAAAGAAAATTCAATTTTTAGAATGAGGTTAGCAAAGGTACTAACCTCCTTCTGAAAATGATGTTTGTTTTCTGTATACTGACCTTCCTTAGCTGCATAGTTGACCTGTGCCAGTGACACAAAATACAGAAACCACAGGGCCAGTGTTGTGTCTCCTATCTATCTATCTATCTATCTATCTATCTATCTATCTATCTATCTATCTATCTATCTATCTATCTATCTTCTCTGTCTTTCTCTCTTTTTTTTTAACAAATGCCTTTGTCCTTCAGAACACTTGCTATCACAAGTAGAAACATTTCTCAGGGAATGGATCTTACTTTTTTTTACTTTAAAAAAATGTGTGATAGGATCCCAAGCTCACTTGTGAAACATCAGTTTATTGGTCAAAACACAATACTAGTGGAGGGCACAGAAGGAAGTGATTTTTTTCCCCTGTCATAACTTTAAGGAAAATGTCTTCTGTCTATGATTACCTTCATGCTAGACTATACTGAATTTGGTTGCAAACTTGATAAGTAACTGACACATTAAAAATAAGAAATCAGTATATTTAAATAGCAAACACAATTTCTGTACTGAGATTTCTAGTAAAAGTAAAAAATAACTTTGAGGCTGTAATACATTCAAAAATTAAATACATTTGTAAACTGCAAAAAGTACAAGTGTGCAATTTAAAAAAGTAAACATACCTGGAATGATATAATATAGATGTCTCAGCAGCTCCTTGTTCTTCTGGCTTGCTTGTAATTTCTAGTAACTGACTGAGCTCTGCCTCACCTTAAATAGCTAGCACCTCCATTTTTGGTGGGAAAATTAAGTATGCCCGGTCATAGATTTTTTTGGAGGGATTATTAGGTATGCATAGTCATAGCCTGGGACAATTGTGCATTCCTGAACAAATGGCTATCCTCAATGCATATCTAAAGAGAGGTTCCTTTAAATTGGACATGGTGAAAACAAAAGAGATTTAAATGGGCTGGTCTAGATAATTACTACGACCTTGTAGGTAATATATTGAATGGTTGTCCCTTCTCACACACAGTATTAGGACTGGTAAATAATAGAGCTTTTTCTGTGGCACACACATGTTCAGCACAAGAAAACATTTCTATACTACAAAGACTCTGGTAAATCAATCCCACTAAAAGCTTGAACCCTTGTTCCCATATATATGTACAGTATACCTACATTAAACCGATATCTAATACCTCTAACCTTGTAACTTGTTTAACAATTATAGTTATACAAATATCTATTTAGAGTTGCTAATAGAGATTACACATAAACCCCGCATAAGGCAACAAACATACATTGCAACACAGTCCATTTACTGGGAAACCAGCAGGCAATCAGTTATAAAAGTAGTTGAGTGGTGTATAATAAGTCACATTGTTTGGAAGCAGTGGGGTAGATTTACTAAAACCGGAGCATTTAGAACAGTGGTTCTCAACTCCAGTCCTCAGGACCCACCAACAGGCCAGGTTTGCAAGATAGCTGAAATACATCACAGGTGATATCACTTGCTGCTCAGTGATTGCAGTATTCTAGTCTGCAACTCCCCAAGGTAATACTTAAAATCTGACCTGTTGGTGGGTCCCGAGGACTGGAGTTGAGAACCACTGATTTAGAATCTGGTGCAGCTGTGCATGGTAGCCAATCAGCTTCTAACTTCAACTCTTCAATTAAGCTTTGGCAATAGAACCTGGTTTATATGCAGACGTGAGCCTAATTTTGCACTCTCCAGCTTTAGTAAATAAACCTTACTGTGTCCTATCAAAGTTTGTATGATTTATTCTTCACCAAACTCAAAAGTAGCTATGAAGAAAAAGGTCAAATCATTTCAGCATAGGCAAAAGGTGCATAAGGCCTAGACAAGCATTAACACCATTTAGGCTCCATGCACACTGGGCTTAAAAAAATGCCAGTGCCCTTGGCAGAATAAAACACTCATATAGTGCATTTTTTTGTACAAAGTTTAGGAGAGTTTTGCATTTTGTCTGCCAGTAAGCTCCAATCAGACCTGTGCCAGTGACACAAATTACAGAAACCACAGAGTCAGTATGACATCTCTTCTCTCACTCTCTATTTTTTCTCTCTATTTCTCTCTCTGTCTTTTCTTTAACAAATGCCTCTGCCCTTCAGAATACTTGCTATCACAAATGTGTGAGAGTGGTTCCAACTTGTGAAACATCACTTTATTGGTCAAAACACAATACTAGTGGAGGGCACAGAAGGAAGTAAAGATTTTTTCCCAGCCATTACTTTGTGGAAAATGTCTTCTGTCCATGACTACCTTCATGCTAGACTATATTGTGTCCCGTTGCAACTGGTACAATAAATATAAGAAATCAGTACATTTAAATAGCAAAAACAATTTCTGTAAAAAGATTGCTAGTAAAAGTGAAAAAGAACTTTGAGGCTGTAATAAAATCAAAATTGAATACATTTGTAAGATGTAAAAATAAAAGTGTACAATTTTAAAAAGTAAATATACCTGGAATGATATAAGATAGAAATGTCTCAGCAGCTCTTTGTTCTTCTGGCCTGCTTGTAAATTTTAGTAACCGACTGATCTCTGCCTCATCTACTATACAGTGCATCACCATTCATAGACATGGGGTGATATTTACTATTCGGTTTAATCTACCTAATAATAGGAATATTTCAGACAATCTTATTGGACAGTGTAATTATCCTTTGTTTCTACTCACCATCCTAGTCATTAGCATGTTAATACTGTGAGGGAAAATAACAGGAAGGAGCCCTCTATGATTTCATTATCATTGGAAAGTGTCAACAAATTTATAGTGGCCTTTTGCTCGAGATAAACTCATTGTTTTCCCTGAATATTGTATTTTAAATAATCCAATCACATGTAGGGTGATCGTAAACTGACCCACCCTGTCCCTAATTGCATGATGCTTGGATGAGTAATGGGCTTCATAAAGTTATCTATGGAGAACATTTTTAAAAAACAACTTGTTGGCTGCCATTGCTGACCTTCTAAAAATTCCAGTTTTCTCATTACTATGCTAACCGAGTAGCTTAAAAAAATTCAAAGCCACTGACCAACAACTAGTGCTCTGTGCAATAAAGTCAGAAGTCCTTACCTGCATTGTGTTAGTGACTTAATGCATTTGAAGCCAGAGAATCAGAATGACAGCCAAGAAAGTAGCATTTTCAAGAAATGAAGAGCCAATAACGGCAGCACCCATGTCTCTCTCATTATAGATTAAATGGAACAAAGACTCTTTACTTTTAGAATACTTTTATTGCTACCAGTACAAGGGACACTTCTCAATGAATGTAGGTATTGCCCACTGTGCTAATAAAAAAAATTGACTTTAAAAGTAAATATGGGACATTCTACAGTTGAAAGAGAATCAAGAGAGGAGGCTGGGGGTGGACTTTAATGATACCGTAAAAAAGAAAGGCAATAGTCTCAGATAGTGATTTCAATTTTTTATTACAAAATATATATATAAAAAAGGGAAATTTACAAATATAGTTTTTAAAAACCAAACATGACAATAAAAGAACGGGCTCTATAGTCACATATTGTGACATCTTTTTATATATATATTTTGTAATAAAAACATTAAAATCTCTGAGACTATTGCCTTTCCTGTTTTACGGTACTATTAAAGTCTACCCCCAGCCTCCTCTCTCCATTCTCTTTCATATTTTTGGGATGAAGGTACCATACTTTAATATATGAACTAAATTCAGAACTTTTTCTATACTATTCTAAAGTTGAAGTTTAATTCATTTTTTTTGTTGGATTCAAAATATACTATTCTAACTAGGCCACTTGAGATTTAGAGGTATAATTTTCATTTGTCCACATGTATGATATATTGAGAGGAGAGAGGACATCTAACCGTGAGTTGCACCAACACTACACTAACATCAGTACACATAGGCACACTTGTCACTCCCTTATCGCCCCCCAGTCACTCCCTCATTGCCCCCTGTCACAGTGCCACCAAGTGCAGCTTTCAGATTTTTCACTGATCACTGTACTGGTGTCACTTGTGACACTAATCAGAGTTAGGGCAGTTAGTAGTAGGCCCAAGTAGGTCTGGAGTACCCCCCATTAACCCCTAAAAAAAGGTTTAACCCCTTGATCACCCCCCCAGTTAACCCTTTCACCCCTTGTCACAGTAGCACTAGTATAGTGTATAGATCTCATTTCTGATCACTGTATTCGTGTCACTCGTGATTCTAAACAGCATTAGGTCAGTTAGCGGTTGTTGTCGATGGATTTAGGGTACCTGCCATATGGTCTCTAATTAAGGTTTAACCCCTTGATCACCCCCAGGTAACCCTTTCACTCCCTGTCACTGTGGCATTAGTTTAGTGTACAGATCTTGTTTCTGAGCACCGTATTAGTGTCATGGGTTAGCTAGTCAGCCTCAGTTAGGTTTCAGTGTCAATTAAGTTCAATCCCAGACAGCGTAAGTTGTCCGTTGTTTGATTGCCAGTAGCGCTAACACCCATGCACACACCATATACCTCCCTTACTAGTATAGTGTTTGAACGGATCAATATCTTTGATCTGATCAGATCTATACTAGCGTCCCCAATAGTTTAGTGTCCCCAAAAATGTGGCATTAGCAGGATCAGCCCAGACACCTGCAAGCACCTGCGTTTAGCTCTTCCGCCCAGTTTGGGCAGTTGGAAGAACATCCAAACATTTACCCTTTTGGTTGGAGCTGAACTCCATTTATAAGGCCTCATTCACTGTGCATCTCCATGCAGGTAGTTCCATTTGTGTCAATTGGGATGCAGTGGCTGCATGGGCACAGATGTTGCTTCCAATTTGACAGATGTGTGAGTGCAAGTGTGAGACAGTGCGTGTTTGGGGGCTGTGAACCTATAAATTGGGAGCAGTGGTTGTGTATGTACAGCTACTGCATGCCAATTGACATGAATTGCTTGCAAGGAGATGCATAGAATACCTGTGCATGCATCCCGATTAACATAAATGGGACTGCATCTCTGAGAGGAAAGCAACTGACACACCTGTGAACCTAGAAACCCAATGAAGCCAATAATATATACTCTTGTATCCCTGTGTTTCTAGCGCCCCAGTGCTACAAAGGACACATAAACCTGTATTTCCATTACACAGTGCTACAAAGGACACATAAACCTGTATTTCCATTACACAGTATGACAAGAGATTCTAACACCAGTGTTGTGTTCTCAGCACTCTAGTTCTGCAACAAACTCTCACCCTTGTGTCTTGTGCACTTCCAGTATCTCCAGGGATCTCCATGTCTCCTACTACTTCTGTGTCACTCTGTGACCTTTCTGTATTCTAATCTTCCAGAGTTATTGTCTACATTCCCGAGATTGTCTACCAATATAGTACTACAACTTGGTTCCTTCTTCGGTCAGATGCTGCCCACTTGGGTATGTCTGAGGGTCACAACCTGGGAGCTGTCCTTTAACAAAATCCATCTCCCCTTGTGGAGCGCACATGTGAATACCAGCTGGCTTCTTATACTCTGTGCCTTGGCTCTTTTTAGAGCTCACACCTCCACCAAACTAATAGACAACACAGGAAGCCTACAACCCTTGGCCCTCATGTAACACATGAGACTAGACTTTATGAGAGTTGAATAATTCTCTGGACAAATCTAATAACTAATTGGGCACAGACGTGTTCAAGGAAGAAATAATGTTTTCCCATCTGTTATTGTAGGGGAACAGTTTCCTGTCTATGGCTACCTTTATGTAAAATATCAATCAATCATCCCATTTCCAAATTTGTATGAAAAATTTTCAAAGCAAGCCTGAACTGAAGATATTCAAGGGGGTTTTTGTTCCACTCCTTCTTAAAGCTATAATAATAAAAAAAGATAAATGTTTTTTTTTCTGCAAAACACAACTTTTTTGCTGCATTCTCAGTTGATATCCTTTCAGCGTTTACATTCATGTGAGTGTGTGATTAGAACAACTTTATCTCCCGATCTCCTTCTGCTTTTGCACATCTGGCTCTTCGCTCCTCTTCAGAATATGTGTGTAAATCCTCTTCCTGCCCCTCCTTGACCTCTTTCACACATGAGGCCTTGTTCCTTAGGCCTGGTACACTCTGAGTTTTTTTTGTTCAACTAAGAGGGTTCAACGAAAAAAAAAACTGTCAGCTCTGGTGAGAGCCGCTGTACTAACTATGTGAAGTTAGTACAGTGATCTCCCCTGCTGAGCTGTTGTGTTCTGACAGGGGGACAGCCCCCACCAGAAAACTCTGCCATTGGCTGAAGGCGCTGATCAGGAGTCAGTCAGCTGCTGGTTTTCCCAGCATGTTTATCCATCAGAAGCTGGCCAATGGCCGGCTTCTGTCAGACAGGGTGGCATACACACGGGTCGCATATCAGATGTTTTTTTTTTATTCGGCTGATGTCTCCCAACATTTGGCCCTGTGTACGGGGATTTACTCCTGCCTATACGTGGAAATGATGGTTGGATGGGTCCCAAATTCTCTACTATATATCTAGTAATTTTCGTTTGGACGTCTAACCTGGACAACGTGTGTTTTCTTTTTTTCACATGTGATACAGGCTGTTGTATTTCTTTGTAAAAACTCTAATAAACAGACATAGTTCCTGTATTCGGAAGACATCTTTTACCTCTTTACAGGTTTTTTAAATTATTTTACTGTATAATGTAGATTAAACAATATTCCAGTAATTCATTTACTGGTTATGTGTATAAATCGCTTTTATTTCTTTCATTTATATTAGCCATAATGTGCAATGTTTCTTAGATATCAATGTAGTTCAGTCAAGGCAATGTTTAAAGTTAAACTTTAACCACTTAAGCTCCAGGATATTTTACCCCCTTCATGACCAGGCCATGTTTTGCTATTCAGCAATGTGCTACTTTAACTGGCAATTGCACAATCATGCAATGCTGTACCCCAATTACATTTATATCATTTTGTTCACACAAAGAGCTTCCTTTTGGTGGTCTTTAATCACCAACGGGTTTTCAATTTTTATTATATAAATGAAAAAAATGAATTTTTTGGGAAAAAAATATATTTTATACTTTGTTATAAACATATCAAATAATAAAAAAAAAATCTATGTATCATTTTATACAATTTTTAACATAAATGTAATTTTCTTTTGGGGGCCTTTGATCACCACTGGGTTTTTACATTTTTATGATACTGTATACATGCAAAAAGACCAAAAATGTTGGGGGGGTGTTATTTTACACTTACTGTTATAAAACGTATCCACAAAAAAAAAAGAATCAAAGTTCTTTCATCATTTAGCCCAAAATATATTCTGCTACATTCAACATTTTTTAATCAAAAAATGTTTTATTGAAAGATAAAGGCATAGAAATAAAAAAAAGTTTAAAACAGTTCCAAGACAGTAACTTAAGTTTCTTGAACATTTTCAGAAAACATCTCACATAATGCTTAATATACATGATTGGTATGAATCTAGCTTGCCTCTATCACAAAAGGACAGTATAGTGTGGTAGGTAAACAATAGAATCAAGCTCCCTGAGTCCCCACATCCTCTCTGCAACATGTCTTTGATAAATAAAATGTCAATAAGTGTATAGTAATTGGTTTGTGCAAAAATGATACTGTCTACAAACTATGGTATACAGTGTAAAATGGAATTTATGGAGCTATGATGCTATACTGGTAATGGCAGTGTTCAGTGAGTTATAGTGGGACTGTGATAGTGTGCCAGGAAATCTGGCACTAGCTTACACTGGCTGGGGGGTACACTAACATCAATACGGACACTAATACAGTGATCAGTGCTAATACTGTACACTGTCACTGTACTAATAACACTGGCTGGGAAGGGGTTAACATCTAGTGTCAATCAAAAGGTAACTGTGTTCCTAACAATGTGTAATGTATGTGCAGTCTTTACTTTACTATCTTGCTGTTTCTTCTCCTTGCTTTTTAGGGAGAAGAAACAGCCAGATCGCTGTTCACAGTACACAGAGTTCTGTGTTTTTGTAAACACAGAACTCTGTGTGTGATTGGACACAGCTGGTTGGCTGATTTCAGCTGAAAATATTGGCTGAAATCACAGCATGGGTCAGCAGGGAGCACGCTCATGCGCACCCCAAACCCGGAAGAAGGTTGATCATGTAAATGTACATGTTCAGGGGCTGTACCTGCTGCCCGCTCAGAGTATATTTACTGTGAGCGGTCAGCGGGTGGTTAAAAGATCAGTACACATTGACATATTGTCGATGTTAAACTATTTAATGTTCCTTCAGTTGCTCATGAGATTTGCTTGAAAGATATCTATATTTTGTTCTGTGTCTGCAAACTTGCTGCATCTGTTATGTATTGTCAACACTTTCCACGTGGTCATTTTTGTAAATTTTATGCTATAGCGAGTACAGTAGGAAATGCTGGAACTCAAAATGTTGGGAGATGGAGGGAGGCATCTAAAACTCCTGTCAATGTGTTTCTTTTGTAAACAGGAAAATTGTTTACTTTGTAAACGTCTATAAAATGCAATGAACTTTTTTGTTCATCTTTACAATTTAACCACCCTTTAAAACTTTATTAAGGAATTACATTTTTATATTCAATAAAAAAAAAATCTATCAATTCCATGATCTCTGAGCACTGCCATCAAAAAGAAGTGAATTATATCTTTGTGACTATGATCCCCTAGAATGGATCCTGTATGGCATTTCCAGTCATTGGTGCTTGCTTGTTATAGACTCCTTTGCACAATGGCTTTGTCTCTCTCCGATGAACCTTCTGGTGTGATTGCAGTTGGAACCGTTTTATAAAACACTTGTAACATTCCAGATTTTGATATGGCTTAATTTCCTTGTAAGACTTTTGTTGTTGGATCAGTGTATTTGAATGTCAAATATGTATCACATTTATTAAAAAGGCTTCTACCTAGTGTAGATTACTTAATGTTGCTTAAGATCTGCTTTCTATGAGAAATTGTTGCTACAGTCTTCACGTGGTTTTTCTCTTGTGGAAATCCTCTGGTGTCAATATGTCCAATATAGTTTTGAAATGAAGGCTGCAAGGAACAGAACAGGCTACACATTGAGGATCTCGGCAGAGAAGGAAGAGGTATGAGGCTTGAAAGGGATACTGGAGAAGGATGTGTTTGAACATCTTAATGGCTTCACTTCGGTGTGGATCATTTGGTGTTTTGTAAGATTTGTTTTATTTGAGAAGCACATGTCACATTCTATACATTTAAATGGCTTCTCTCCTGTGTGAATCTTCTGGTGTTGAGTAAGACAATAATTTCGTGAGAAGGACTTGTTGCATTCTGAACATTTAAATGGTTTTTCTCCTGTGTGAGTCTTTTGGTGCTTATCAAGATTATACCCTTGAGAGAAGCACTTGTCACATTCTGAACATTTAAATGGTTTTTCTCCTGTGTGAGTCTTCTGGTGCTTATTAAGATTTTGCCTGTCAGAGAAGCAATTGTCACATTCTGAACATCTAAATGGTTTCTCTCCTGTGTGAGTCTTCTGGTGCCTATCAAGAATATACCTTTGAGAGAAGCAGCTGTCACATTCTGAACATCTAAATGGTTTTTCTCCTGTGTGAGTCTTCTGGTGCTTATTAAGATATTGCCTTTCAGAGAAGCACTTGTCACATTCTGAACATCTAAATGGTTTCTCTCCTGTGTGAATCCTCAGGTGTGACATAAGACTTTGTTTTAGTGAGAAGCACTTGTCACATTCTGAACATCTAAATGATTTCTCTCCTGTGTGAGTCTTTTGGTGCTTATCAAGATGATACCTTTGGGAGAAGCACTTGTCACATTCTGAACATTTAAATATTTTTTCTCCTGTGTGAGTCTTCTGGTGCTTATTAAGATTTTGCCTTTCAGAGAAGCACTTGCCACATTCTGAACATCTAAATGGTTTCTCTCCTGTGTGAATTCTCTGGTGTGAAATAAGACTTTGCTTTATTGAAAAGCTCTTGTTACATTCTGAACACTTAAATGGTTTCACTCCTGTGTGAGTCCTCTGGTGTTGAGTAAGATGAGCATGTCGTGAAAAGCATTTTCCACATTCTGAACATGTAAATGGTTTCTCCCCTGTGTGAATTCTCTTGTGTACAGCAAGATGACTTTCTGTTGAGAAGCATTTGCCACATTCTGAACATTTGAATGGTTTCTCTCCTGTGTGAATTCTTAGGTGTACAGTAAGATTACAAAGTTGTAAGAGGCACTTGCCACATTCTGAACACTTAAACGGCTTCAGTCCAGTGTGACTCCTCTGGTGAATATCGAGTTGTGACTTAAAAGTAAAACTTTTCTGGCACTCGGAGCACTCATATGGTTTCTGCGCTACTTGACTCATTCTGTTGATGAAGATCTGTTTAGCTGTAAAAGGTGTCAATACTTGCCTCACTTTTACCTATGTGAAAAAAATAAAAATAAATGTAAATTCAGAATCTTATTATTAACATCGGTAAGTCAGATTTTATGTTTTTGAGTCTTTTGTAATTTGTAATTGAACCATTTTGTTATTGGAAAAAGCAGATTTATGTAACGAAAATCAATGACTCTGACAAATTATTGATGGATGACTTTACTATTTTTAAGGTTAATAATTCACCCACTTTTTTTTATTATTGTGATATTAGTTGGTTATTTTCCTATGCCCCGTACGCACGGTCGGATTTTCCGATGGAAAATGTGTGATAGGACCTTGTTGTCGGAAATTCTGACCATGTGTAGGCTCCATCACACATTTTCCATCGGATTTTCCGACACACAAAGTTTGAGAGCAGGCTATAAAATTTTCCGACAACAAAATCCGTTGTCGGAAATTCCGATCGTGTGTACACAAATCCCACGCACAAAGTGCCACGCATGCTCAGAATAAATAAAGAGATGAAAGCTATTGGCTACTGCCCCGTTTATAGTCCCGACGTACGTGTTTTACGTCACTGCGTTCAGAATGATCAGTTTTCCGACAAATTTGTGTGACCGTGTGTATGCAAGACAAGTTTGAGCCAACAACCGTCGGAAAAAATCCTAGGATTTTGTTGTCGGAATGTCCGATCAATGTCCGACCGTGTGCACGGGGCATGACAGTAATTACTAGACAAGACAAGTTCTTCTCATCCAATTCCATTCCGCCAAAAAAACTAAGGATACAGGATAATAAGATTTTCAGTTCAGTACAGTGTTCAGTTATGTTTTTTAAAGCTACAAGAAGGAAATTAGAAGCCTGAGCTGTAAACATCTATTTTTTTAAGTTGGGTACAGACTAGTAGAATTTTGGATGAAAATTCATACAATAGTTCTCAGTATATTCAAATGGCACTGAAAAGTAGTTCAAGACTTAATTTGCTTCTAATATTTTATTTTGGAGTGAATGGGCTTCACCTAATTAAATTCATATATGCTGATAAAAAATCATGCATGGGAAAAATAATTTCCATCCTGCTCCTTCAAATTTTCTCCTCACTGTGGTCAAAAACAAATGTTGATGATTTAAAAATGTCTAACTCAATTCTACTAGTGTATATCTATCTTAACAGGGTCTTGCTGCAGGATTGGAAGTTCAGCCTGGCACACACATTACATTTTATTTTTCATTCAACGCAGCGGGATAAATAAAAAAAAAATGGAGGGCTCGCCATACTAACTATCCATTGTTAGTCTGGTGATCTCCCCGGCTGAGCTTTTGTGTTTTGACAGGGGGAACTGCCCCCCTGACAGGACACTCTGATCAGCGCTCACAGCCATTGGTTTTCCAGCATGCCCCTTGGACACACTGTCCAAATATTGGCTGATTCCTGATGAACCAGCCGATATTCGGATCATGTTTAACAGTGTATGTTGCTACAAAATTTCTAAACTGGACAAGGCAGCAATTATTACCAGATGATACACACATTTTGTAATTGACTACGGTAATTAATTAATAATTTTTAGCTGGGTTATATTAATGCAATTCAGATTACAGTAAGGGAAAACAAGCATAAATGGAGGAGAGCAACCCAAAATTTAGTAAACAATAGATAACTCCAGCACACAACAAAACAAGCTTTTACCCTAGTCAGAGACTAAAAAAATATTCTAAAGAAGAGTGGAGACACAAAGTTTATACTCCAAATAAAATCTACCTGGACTAGTCTGAGTCTACACCCAAAAAACAATGGATCAAAGAGAAAAGTGGAACAATATGGTTGAGATACAGTCTTTACAAAAAAAAACACTATGAACAATAGTGTAGGTGAGCCTCTAGACTGACAACAGAAATGGTAAACAAACCAATAATTACTACCACAAATTCAGTTTACAAGTGCCAATAACAAATGCAGTTTACTGAGTCATTAGTGTGGTTCAGTCCAAACAAAACAATCTCAAGGTCTATTAGGTATGCCAAATGCAACTTATTTTATAGTCCAATCTAATTAATAATTATCAGCTTCGACAACCAGACTTCCAAAATGCTGTGCCTAAAGCTGGATACACACTATACAACTTTTGTTCAATTTCCTTTAGATTTACCTTCAATTATGTAGAGCCATGGCCCTGCCTGCCTACAGATTGAAAGTGTTTACGTTTGACCTTATACTGTATGGTTTTGGTAAAGCTAAAAGAAAAAAATCTAAAGAAATTTGTATAGTGTGTATCCAGCTTTAGAATGTTTTAACCATGCACAGAAAGACAACACCAAAAATAAAACTCGTCTATCTGCAATATACTTTTCACTCTGAAAACAATGGAAATTGTATTACTTGTAAATTCCCTAAAAACAGCAAAAAAACAATGTTCCTGTAGCTTTGCTACAGATAAAAAAAAAACATGCCTTTAGTGGACACAAAATCTAAATACAAACATAATTGTCAAGCTATTTCCAAAAGAGAAAACAAAAGAAGACACACAACAAGTCACATTTTTGTGTTTTTTTTTTAAATAACCTACAATTAACAAGAAAAAAATTGCAAGATTTTTCACAAAACAACAGACAACACTAATTAAGTCCAATTCATATGTACCAACAATAAAGCAAAACCAAACAATGATTCAATAGAACTAAAGCTCGGTAAGCACAAAAGAAACAAACAAATTAAAAAACAAAAATTTCCAGCTCCATATATTGACTGGGTTTTAATGGTTCTTCCAATATACTACTCCAAAATAATTATGGGATATTTATATAACAAAAATTCTGTGGTGTATCCTACCTTGTTTGAGTTTTTCTAATACACACAAATAATGCAAAAGGTACTTATTTTACCTAGATACAGTGCCCTGAAAAAGTATTCATACCCCTTGAAATTTTCCAAATTTTGTCATGTTACAACCAAAAATGGAAATGTATTTTATTGGGATTTTATGTGATAGACCAACACAAAGTGGCAGATAATAGTAAAGTGGAAGGAAAATGATAAATGGTTTTCAAAATTGTTTACAAATAAATATCTGAAAAGTGTGGCGTGCATTTACTCTGGTACTCCTAACTAACATCTTGTGGAACAATTGCCTTCAGAAGTCACCTAATTAGTAAATAGAGCCCACCTGTGTGTAATTCAATCTCAGTATGAATACAGCTGTTCTGTGAAGCCCTCGGAGGTTTGTTAGAGGAACTTAGTAAACAAACAGCATCATGAAGGCCAAGGAACACACCAGACAGGTCAGGGATAAAATTGTGGAGTTTAAAGCAGGGTTAGGATATAAAAAAAATATCCCAAGCTTTGAACATCTCACGGAGCACTGTTCAATCCATCATCCGAATAAGGAAAGAGTATGACACTGCAAACCTACCAAGACATGGCCATCCACCTAAACTGACAGGCCGGGCATTGAGAGCATTAACCAGCCAAGAGGCCCATGGTAACTCTGGAGGAGCTGCAGAGATCCACAGCTCAGGTGGGAGAATCTGTCCACAGGACTACTATTAGTTGTGCACTCCACAAATCTGGCCTTTATGGAAGAGTGGCAAGAAGAAAACCATTGTTGAAAGAAAGCCATAAGAAGTCCTGTTTGCAGTTTGCAAGAAGCCATGTGGGGGACACAGCAAACATGTGAAAGAAGGTGCTCTGGTCAGATGAGACCAAAATTGAACTTTTTGGCCTAAAAGTAAAATGCTATGTGTGGCGGAAAACTAACACTGCACATCAACCTGAACACACCATCCCCACTGAGAAACATGGTGGTGGCAGCATCAAGTTGTGCTTTTCTTCAGCAGGAACAGGAAAGCTTGTCAGAGTTGATGGGAAGATGGATGGAGTCAAATACAGGGCAATCTTAGAAGATAACCTGTTAGAGTCTGCAAAATACTCGAGACTGGGGCAGAGGTTCACCTTCCAGCAGGACAACGACCCTAAACATACAGCCAGATCTACAATGGAATGGTTCAGATGAAAGCATATTTAGGCCTCATGCACACGGACGTTTTTACAGCCGCTTTTTTGAGTGTTTTTTGCAGCTTAAAAACACCTGTCTATGTTAGTCTATAGCTTCATGCCCACCTAGGCATTTTTGAGCTGCAAATGGCATAGGCATTTTTAAGCTGTAAAAAAAACCCAGGACTAGTGCGTTCCATGGCGCAGCGCTAGAGCTGTAAAAACACGAAACGCGCAAAAACGCCGATGCGTCGTTTTTGAGCTCCGGCGTTTTTTTGCTCCAAAAAGTTGATTGGACACCGTAATCTCTGTAAAAACAGGAAATTCCTGTCTGGACATTAGATTACCCAAGAGTCCTTTGCACAGCCGTGTGACTGTGGGTAGGACAGAGAAGAGTTTGAAGATGGCAAGTGCTGTGTCTTAAGTTGACCTTATAAATGCTGTACAGGCCCATCCTGAACTGTGGCACATCCACTACATGGAGACCACATCAGAAAAGTTAAAGCATGGGAGGATATAAGTGCTGCCATTACCTCTGGCTGGGAAGACTTAAGACATGGAGAAAGAAAGGAAATAAGTAAGTCTATTTACCTTGAATGCATGATCTGTTTGTGTGTAATATAAATGAAGATTGCATATTAAAACCTTGTTTTCCACGTTATTTTAGGCAAAATTTTACAGTGCCGCTGGAAGTCACTACGCGACCGTGTCAGGAGGGGCCTCACGGATGAAGACAAGGCAGTACGTAGTGGAGCACTAGCGCCTGCGAAAAGACCACATGTGTACCATACTAATTTGCTGTTCTTACGGCAAAATATGATGAACAACACCAGACTGTAAGGTTTTTTTTTCTTTCATATATTTGCCTATGTACATTGCTTTTCAGGCGGTATGTTCCATGGCTATTGTAACCCCTTGCTGACCGCCGCATGTACATATAAGTTGGCAGAATGGCACGGCTGCACAAATGGGCGTACCTGTACAACTCTTTTAATTTGCCGCCGTGGCGGTGTGCGTTCCCATCACGAGGTCCGACCGCGGGTCATGCGGACTCGATGTCCGTGGGGACACTGGCAGTCGTCTCACAGAGAGGAAGACGTTAACCCCTTCACTACCAGTGTCATTTTTACAGTAATCATTGCAAATTAATCGCACTGATCTCTGCAAAAATGACAATGGTCCCAAAAATGTGTCAAAACTGTCCAATGTGTAAGAACAAACTTCAATTTCGAAATTGCGTTTCGTAATACGAGCACTGTATTTCTAAAAATCCTAACTCGGTTTGCGAGTGTCGTCTCGCAAAACAAGCAGGATTCAGGACAAAGCGAAGTGCAGTACCACTTTTGGCCTGAGGTGGGGGTCGCCGGAGCCGATTGGCGCATGAATTACAATTGCAGGGATAGGCGGGGGTGTGTCTTTTGAGGCACCTGATAAGAGCCAGAGGCTCTAATAGGCTTCAAAATAGGGTGGGCTTGGCATGCCGAGAGTGCGCCCTGATCCCACCCAGCTGTGTGACACTAGCGAATGAATATTCACTATTCTGCCAGATTCTCCTCCTGGTCAATCATGAAGCCCCTATTGACCAGGACACACTTCTGTGTTCCAATCAGCTGAAAGGTGAATGTCTGTGTCCTTGCTGGAGCAGCCCAGCTCTTCCTTCTCCCTGCCTCTGTGTCTCCTTAATGCCTCCACTAGGTAAGGTGATCGCCGCTGCCTGTGTCTCCCGCGGGGGGGTTGTTGGTGCTGCGGGGTGATCGCCATTGTTGCGGGAGACACAGACAGCGGATCACCCCGCAGCACCAACAACCCCCCCACACGAGACAGGCAGTGGTGATCATACTGCAGCACCAACAAACCCACCAACAATTGCCGCTGCCTGTGTCTCACGCGGGGGGGGGGTGTTGTGTTGGTTTTGTTGCCCCAACAAAAATAGTAAGCACCAGCCGCCACTGTTACTGTGTCATATCAAAATTTGTATGATTAATTCTTCATCAAACTCAAAGCTAGCCATGGAAAAAAAGTGCAGATCAAATAATTTCATCATAGGGAAAAAGGAGCATACGGTCTAGACAAGCAACAACACCATTATCCTGCGACAATGTTTCACCACCATAAAAGGAGTTTTTATAGTCAAATGAAAAACATGCAAATGGGGATCAATATGCTCAGAGTGGCACCTGGGATCAAAAATAATATCACATCTAAATCATTATGGGGACAACCCCCCCCCCTCAAAAAAAGGACACCTTATCATATACATTCAGCTACATAAGTAAAAAAAAGAAAAACATAACAAGAACAAACAAACCTAGCACATCTTGGACTAAGATAACTAGCATATAATCATGTACTTAAAATAAGCAAAACATAACACTGCACAGAGGCATAGACGCATATTACATATTGTTTTTATCAGCCCCGGTTACTATAAACTACCTAGTCCATAATTCAAACTATAACAGCTTCCTCTTGTCAATATCCAATAACCCTTTTTTTTTACAGACTAATTTCTCCTCTCTTGCCCCTCCCCCTCCCACTTTTTCCTCCTTTCTTCCCTCTTTCCCTCAGTCCCCTCTATTACTAGACAGACCGTTATATAATAAATTACTGGAATCTATCCAGTAGGACCATAGTTTTTCACATTTTTTGGGTGTTCCTCTATGTTTATACATTAACATTTCTCTTTTTAGTATATAATTAGGTTGCTCACACCATTGTTTATGAGTTGAAGGAGAAGGAGAGGTCAATTTTTGTAAAATAAGTTTACGTTCTAAATATAAGGACCTAATCCACAGTGTTCATCTCTTCTGGTAACACTCCATCAAGAATTATTCCTAACAGTGCAAGTTTAGGAGTCCCTATCACTTCAGTAGAACATAATGAATTTAAGGTTATGAACACTCTTTCCCACTAACGATAGAGTTTTGGGCATTGCAAAAAGGATATGAATAAGGGGATAATATAATCTTCTGTATAGGGTCCTGCGTATCTACATCCTCCCAACTATACTAATGTTGTAATTGTGATGCAATAAAATATAATCTTGCCTTAGCCATAAAAGGACAGCTTTTTCAGGTGAGTTGGTATAGTCTAATGACCAAACATGCAAATGGGGATCAATATTCACAGGGTGGCTCCTGGGACCATGTGCAAAAAAAAGGAAATGACTTCAGCAGGAAATTATGTCAAAAAGCCAGAATAAAATTTAAAGAGATTTTAAAGTACAAAACCATGTATACACTGTAGAAAAGAAACCACCAACTGGTGGATAATTGGCTATTAATAACATTAAATTCAAATATTTATGATATACAAATGCAAAATTAAATAAGAAACCATCAGCTATTGGGAATTGTTTTGTCATTTGCATACACAACTGCTAACCTGTTGCTCCTAGTATAGATGTAATATGTTTTATAGACACAATGCTTCTAAATAATGTGATCCATTGTACATTTAAGTTATCTTGAAGTTTGTAAGGAACGTACAATGTATGGAAGGAAGTGATACAGAAAAATTCTCTACATTGATTGTGGAATTTGCATTTGGCTTATTGTTACTGTGGGTATGGAGCCTATGAAACATTTAGACAAAATAAAAATGAATACAGTACCTGGACCAGATGGCTTACACCCACCACCCTGAGAAAAATGAGCCCTATTATTTCAAAGCCATTGTTTCTAATTTTGTGAGAGTTTTTAATGACTGGCTCAGTACCACTAGATTGGCTGAATGCCAATGTGGTGCCTATATTTAAAATGGGATCTAAGTCATTATCAAGTAAGTACAGACTGTTAGTTTTAACTTCTATAGTCAGGTAGATACATGAGAGTGTAAAAAAACACATATTTGAGTTTTTGCTAGAAAACAATATTGTAGGCAATAGCCATCATGGCTTAAAAAACACGAAGTTGTCAAGAAAAAAAGGATTTATAAGGAAGTCGCCATCTTACCCTTGGTTTAATCTGCAAATTCCATGGTGCTGCACATGTGATCAGTTATAGCCCCAGCCATTTAATTATTTGACAGTTTGGTTAAGAGCACAAGCAAATGTGACAGTTGCCTTTCCCAACATTCCTTCAATGTAACTGTTTAAACCATTACATTGTTGGGTTTAGCTCCACTTTAATACTAGCATGCAATGCCAAGCTGCAATTTCTAAAGAAATCAAAATACTTTCTTTTATTATAAAAGAGGTATATACTACAGAGAGAGAGACATAATATTCCCCCTGTACAAAGCATTAGAAAGAACAGGTGGTAAATGGAGGAGATGATACTTTCATTTATCCATCTGTCCTTCATTCATAGAGTGTTGCTCATTGCTGGAAGCTATAGTAAAGTTTCTATGAATGGAGGAAGGGGAGGAAAGAGGGGTCATAATCAGCACTCTTGAAAAGTGCCTATGACAGGTCTAATGGTTGTATTAACCCCACAGCTCTAGAACATTACCTCTGTGGGGGAACGGGGGAGGCAGAGGTTGGAAGATTTCAACTAAGAGCCATCACTAAAACAACCACAAGCACAAGGGACACTCCTCAATGAATGTAAGCATTGTCCCTTGTGCTGATTAAACTCATAATAATAAACATAGGCTTTAAAAGTAAACCTTGGATATTCTGCATTTAAAGCAGTTCTATTTTTTTCTTGGAGATAAAATATACTATTCTAACTAGACCACAGGGGTTTTGAATGAATAGTTTTTACTTGCTCACTATGTACTGTATGATATATTTTTCTGTATTGCAAAATATTTTGGCTGGATTACAGGAAACGTATTATTACGTAATAATAAGCATTAAATGTTCAAGTTGTTCATCATCTAGTTTAAGCATATAGCCTATAGACAAAGGTAAAAATTCTATGTAAAACAAAAACTCAGCAACAAATCAAAACAGGGATGCAATATTGCTGAATACTAGAACATAAGAAATTCACCACCCTCCCCAAAAAATGCATTTATCAACATTAAAGCAAATACACACATCTGTAGAGGTGTACAGTCATACAATGTATAGATACCTGGTATGGTGTAGTATAGAGATGCTAGAACAGCCCCTTGTTCCTCTGACCTGCCTGCAATACATGTAAGTGACTGAGCTCTGCTTCACCTTATATACAATTCTTCACAATTCACCAACATGAGGTGGCTTTAGATTCGCTAAACAGGTTTAATCTACTTTAAAAAAGTAATGTTTTATTATGCATATTGTACAGTGTGACTATCCTTTGTTTCCACTCACTATCCAAGTCATTAGCATTCTAATACTGGGAGAGAATATAACAGGAAGGAAACAAATTAAAATGCATCATGGCTGGCCATCAAATACTTTGTGGTCGTTCCCCAAACCTATTTGTTTCCCTTAGATATTGTTGCAAGAATGACACGGATTCCCAAGTAACCAATAATATTTAGGGTGTCTTTAAATTGACCCATCCTGTCACCAATTCATGGCCTAATATGATTCTCAGCTCATGTTCTGCTTTATAAGTTTATCAAAGAAGGCTATACAGTATTTTTTTCTAAGAAAAACAGAACGCAAATGCCATTTTCAGAGCAAAGGTGCTAACCTCCTTCTGAAAATGTTGTTTGCTTTCTCTTTACTGACCCTCTGACTTCTTCCCTGCATAGGTAATCTGTGCCAGTGACACAGAATACAGAAACCACAGGGTCACTATGACATCTCTTTTCTTTCTCTCTCTCTCTATTTTCTCTCAATTTTCTTTAATAAATGCCTCTGTCCTTTGGAATACTTGCTATCACAGAGCAAGTAGAAACATTTCTCAGAGAAGGGATATTACTCATTTTACTTTTTAAAATGTGAGAGAGGATCCAAAGCTCACTTCTAAAACATCAGTTTATTGGTCAAAACACAATACTAGTGGAGGGCACAGAAGGAAGGATTTTTCTCTGTCATTAATTTGAGGAAATGTCTTCTGTCCATGACTACCTTCATGATAGACTTTATTGAATCCCACTGCAAACTTGATAAGCAACTGACACATTAAATATAAGAAATCAGTACATTTAAATAGCAAACATAATTTCTGTACTGAGATTTCTAGTACAAGTTAAAAAAAGAACTTTGAGGCTGTAATACATTCAAAATTACATACATTTTTAAAATGTAAAAAATACAAGTGTGCAATTTAAAAAAAAAAGTTAACATACCTGGAATGATATACTATAGAAATGTCTCAGCAGCTCCCAGTTGTTCCCACCTGCTTGTAAATTCTAGTAACTGACTGAGCTTTGTCTCACCTGAAATAACTAGCACCTCCCTTTTTGGTTGGAAAATTAAGTATGCCCCGTCATAGCAGAAACACATTTTATACTCCCAATAAAATCTACCTTGACTAGTCTGAGTGTACACCCAAAACACAATAGACCAACAAGACAAGTGGAACAACAGGGTTGAAATACAGTGTTTACAATAAAGACACTATGAACAATAGTGTAAGTGAGCCTCTTGAATGACAACAGAAATGGTAAAGAAAACAATAATTACTATCACAAATTCAGTTTACAAGTGTCAATAACAAATTCAGTTTACAAGTGCCAATAACACATTCAGTTTACAAGTGCCAATAACACATTCAGTTTACTGAGTTATTAGTGTGGTTCAGCCCAAACAAAACAATCTCAAGGTCTATAACTAAGTACTAACAAAAAAAGAAAGACACAATCCTGCCTAATATATATAGGACGCATCTAGTTATACTAGGAGGGTGTGTGTCATGAATCAGATACTCGAAAAATAAACACAAAAAACAAAAAGATATATCACACCCATAAAGTGTTACCTATCAAATTTATTGAAATACAAAATGTAAAAAACATCAGCATGTGGCACCAAACTGGTCCCTCTAAAAACTAACACCCCCCACATATATCCACCTGACAGAATAAAATCTAAACCACCCTCGCCAAACCCAGCCCTGATAAAAAATCACCAACCACATTTTTACATTTTGTATTTCAATAGATTTGATAGGTAACTCTTTATGGGTGTGATGTATCTTTTTGTTCTTTTTTGTTCTTTGTGTTTATGTTTCGAGTATTACTGTAAGTATGCAAAATACTTTCTTGTATTACTAAAAAAATTATAGACTCCAGAGAGAGTGAGAGACAAAATATTTCCCCTGTACAAAGCATTAGAAAGAACAGGTGGTAAATGGAGGAGATTAAACTTTCATTTATCTATCTGTCCTTCGTTCATAGAGCGTTTTTCTATGCTGAAAGCTATAGTAAAGTTTCCATGAATAGAGGAAGGTGAGGAAAGGTTGGTCACAGTCAGCACTTTTGATAAGTGCCTATGACAGGTCCAATGGCTGTATTAACCCCACAGCAGTAGAACATTACCTCTGTGGGGGTATGGGGGGAGGCAGAGGTTGGAAGATTTCAACTAAGAGCCATCACTAAGACAGCGGCCACAAAGTACAAGGGACACTTCTCAATGAATGTAAGCATTGTCCCTTGTGCTGATTAAAAAAATAATAATAAACATAGGCTTTAAAAGTAAGCCTTGGAAATTCTGCATTTAAAGCAGTTAAACTTTTTCTTGGATATAAAATATACTATTCTAACTAGACCAGAGAAGTATAGTTTTTAGTTGCTCACCATGTACTGTATGATATATTTTCTGTATTGCAAGATATTTGGCTGGACTACATGAAAATAGACAATACATAATGAACCGCTTCCTGTCCGCCATATAGCAATATGACGTGCGCAAAGTGGTTCAGTGATCCTGACATATGCCGTCTTTCAGGATAACCTGCAATCGCGTGCCCATGGGGGCGCATAGCACGCTGATCGGTGGTGTGGTTTTTTAGTCTGACATACTGCATCTCCAATCTGGGTAAAGAGCCTCTGATGGAGACTCTTCACCACGTGATCAGCTGTGTCCAATCACAGCTGATCACAGTGTAACCAGGAAGAGACGTTTATCGGCTTTTCCTGCACTCGCTTCTGACAGACGGGAGTAGAGGAGAGCTGATCAGCTCTCCTGACAGGGGGGGTCTGTGCTGATTGATTATCAGTGCAGCCCCCTGAGGATGCCCACCCAGGACCACCAGGGATTCCACCCATGGCCACCAGGGATGCCACCCAGGACCATCAGGTATGAACTTTAGAGGTGCCAATCAGTGCCCATTGTAGATGCCAATCAGTGCCCAGCAGTAAAGCCTGGCAGTGCCTGCTCATCAGTGCTGCCTATCATAGCCATCTATCAGTGCCCATCAGTGCCACCCATCAGTGCCGCCTATCAGTGCCACCTATGACTGCCCATCAGTGCCACCTATGACTGCCCATCAGTGCCACCTATCAATGCCCATTAGTGATGCATATGCATGCCACCTATCAGTGCCCATCAGTGCTGCCTATCAGTGTCTATCAACGCTGCATATTAGTGCCTCATCATCAGTGCCCATCAGTGCCACCTCATCACTGCCACCTCACAAGTGCCCATCAGTGCTGCCTCATCAGCGCCTGTCAGTGAAGGAGAAAACGTACTTATTTACAACATTTTATAACAAAAACAAAGAAAAACATTTTTTTTCAAAATGTTAGGTCTTTTTTTATTTGTTTAGCAAAAAAAAAAAACCCAGTGGTGATCAAATACCACCAAAAGAAAGCTCTATTTGTGGAACAAAATGATAAAAATGTTGTTTGGGTACAGTGTTGCATGACCGCGCAATTGTCATTCAAAGTGCAACAGCTCTGAAAGCTGAAAATTGGCCTGGGCAGAAAGGGGGGAAAGTGCCCGGTATTGAAGTGGTTAATAAGCATGTATGTTCAAGTTAACCATCATCTAGTTTAAGCATGTAACCTACAAATAATACTAGTGGTGGGCACAGAAGGAAGTGAAGATTTTTTCCCCCGATGATTACTTTTGAGGAAAATGTCTTCTATGACTAAATTCATGCTAGACTATATTGAATCCCGTTGCAAACTTGATAAGCAACTGATACGTTAAATATAAGAAATCAGTAAATTTAAATAGCAAACACAATTTCTGTAAAAGGATTTCTAGTAAAAGTGAAATGGAACTTTGAGGCTGCAATACAATCAAAATTAAATACATTTGTAAGATGTAAAAAAAAACAAGTGCACAGTTTTAAAAAGTAAATATACCTGGAATGATATATTATAGAAATGTCTCAGCAGCTCTTTGTTCTTCTGGCCTGCTTGTAAATTCTAGTAACCGACTGATCTCTGCCTCACCTTATATACAGTGCATCACCATTCATAGATATGGAGTGATATTAGATTTGCTATTAGGTTTAATCTACCTAAAAGGAATATTTCAAATAATCTTATTGGACAATGTAACTATCCTTTGTTTCTACTCACCATCCCAGTCATTAGCATGTTAATACTGGGAGAGAAAATAACAGGAAGGAGCCTTAATCCAATCTTCATGTTAATTGGGCCAGTAGATACGAACAATAGATACAGTAACACAATGATTTCTTTATAATTGGAAAGTGTCAACTAATTCTTAGTGGCATTTTGCTTGAGATTAACTTATTGTTTTCCTTGAATACTGTTGCATTTTAAATAATCCAATCACAGGGTGATCGTAAACTGACCCATCCTGTCCCTAATTGCATGTCCCAAAGTGATGCTTGAATGCATAATGGGCTTCATAAGTTTACCTAAGGAGCTAATTTTTTTAAAAGCAACTTGTTGGCTGCCATTGTTGACATTCTGAAAATTCCAGTTTTCTCATTACCATGCTAACCCAGTAGCTTAAACAAATTCAAAGCCACTGACCAACAACTAGTGCACTGTGCAATAAAGTCAAAAGTCCCTACTTGCATTGTGTCTGTGACTCAATGCATTTGAAGCCAGAGAATCAGAATGACAGCCAAGAAAATAGCATTTTCAAGAAATGAAGAGTCAATAAAGGCAGCCTCCATGTTGCTCTCAGTATAGATTAAATTGAACAAAGACTCTTTACTTTTAGAATACTTATATTGTCACACAACTAGAAAATCTCTGTGAAATGGGCCGTTGCTTAATTTTACTCATTGAAACATGTGTCGGAAGTACTGGACCCCACTGGTATTCTTCAAGGAGGAAAAGATGTTTCTCTAATTATTACATAGGGATGATGTTTCCTGTCAATGATGACCCTTATAAAAATTGTCTATCAATCCTGTTTCCAAACATGTGTATCAGATTTTAAGAGCAACCCTGAACTCAACATACTTAAAAGCACTCTCGGACCTACCTCACTTTCCCACCCATCCACGGCCCACTCTAAGGCCACTCACGTCTCTACTCCTTTCACAAAAGCACAACCTATGACGTCGTCTATACCAAAATCATCGATCACTAAGGTACCCACTTCTACAGCACCGGCACTACCTCACTCCCAGAAGCACAATGTCACCAGAAGGGTAAGTGAACCTACGATTACCTCTATGTTCCCAACCAGTGCACAGTCCCTAGACCCAAAAATTGCACCGATTTTTTTAGTACAGGGTCAGGACTCTCCTCAGAGTCCAATTCCCAACTCACAAACCCAAACCCGAGTGATCAACGAGGATCACCCACCTTCGATGTAATCATATTGTCATCCATCCCACTCAATCACAATCAAATTCGTGTGTTACAACTTGGTCTCACATTTTGTCCGTCCAATGTTTTTGACAAATTTTCTCTTATCAAAGACATCCATCTCTTTGCACGGAAATTGCTCTTTAAGGTAATATACGACAAATCCTCCTCCCGTGATGCCCTGTATGCATCCACTACTCCCTCTCAAGATGTCCCTACTTTGGCAGAGATACAAGCTCTTGAGGAGCTGATGTCACTATGGGAGGAAGGTGACATCGATGGTGACGAATCCTCTGATCCCCCTGTGTCAGGTATCGTCGCCCTTGATGTCTCTTTCCCCCCTCCTACTTCTTTCAAGCCCAAATCCCGTAATTTCCCCAATTTATCCACAAATCCCAACCTTTGGGCTTTTGTGCAACAAGTTACTACAGCGATTGAAGAGATGAATCCTAATTCCTGCTCTTCATCCAACTTATCTTCTGCTTCCATCAAAGCACTTAAATCCCTCCAAAACCATCCAGAACTAGTCATCAAGCCTGCCGACAAGGGCGGTAACGTGGTGGTGATGGATGTTGATAGGGTTAGGGATTTGATCCAGAGTTCTCACTTAAAACTAATGCCTACGTGTAATTCTGTTATGAAATATAATAATCTTAGCCTGCGTTGCAGTATTTTATGAAATGTAACCTTTGTGTGCTGACACACCACTCTCGATGAAACTGCTTTTATTGTAACCTTTGGTTGCTGATACAATCATTATCTGTCGAAATTGCGTTGCACTTTAAAACTTGCGTTTTATGTAACAAATCATATAAATATATTCAATAAACCAAGACAGTTCAGATGAATACGGGGCATTGAAGGCTCGTAGGCTGATATACAGATACTCTGTCTCTGTGTGTATTTCTTTAAGAGCTGAAATTTGACAAAGCAATATAAACTTAAAAAGCAACTCATTAAGAGTTGAACCTAACATTTTTGGCGCCCGAATAAGCAGGGACCCACCAAGTTGCTACAAGAGGTGGCTGAGCTACGCTGACGGAACAAAAGGACAGGCATTCCGGGAATCACAGATTGAAAAACCTGCGCAGGTAAGAAAAAGCTTTATTTTTCTTATATTCTGTGCTCCCCTGATTTGTGCCTATCCGTTCTGTCAGTTACGGTTCTCCTGGTTTTAAAACACCAGCCTCTGTAGTGGTGAGTCTAGAATTACTGCATATTGTGGTTTATATTGCTGGAATTATTTGTTTGTTGTCTGTCTTGTTGAGAAAGTGAATGAGCCTTGCCTAGGTTGGTATGAATTGAAAGAATATCATCCCAATGAGCAGTGGAATGCGCCCTTACCTAGCAAAAGGACTTTGGGGGTCTGCCGCTTAAGTTTGATATTTAATTTAGTTCATAAACCATAGACGGGTTGCGAGGGTAAGCCCTGTCTGCTCCAAAAAGCAGGGATAAGAGTATATAAGAGGGACCCCAGATGCAGGATACCTGGTCACTTTAGGGAATGCTTGTATATGTTGTAGCCGTCAGTCTGATCACAATATTTTGTCAGTTGGCTAGCATATAAAGTAATTCGGTTTCAAGAATCTCATTTAGGAGAGGTTTTTTAGTATTCTGGCATCCTAGGAGGAAAAGGCAACGAGGAACTAGTGTAACTTGGTTAAGTTTTGTATATTGTACACTAAGTGTCCCACACGCTACCTAGGCTGGACTGTCAGAATGGGCCAGAGGAACACAAAAACCCTGTCAGGGAATTGTGGCACATTACACGGTGCCACAGATAATTACAAACATCTGTGGGGAAGATGAAGCGCGGGACTTAAAGGATGTCCTTCGTAAATTTAAGGTGAAAGGAGCAGCGGGTTTAGACCCGGATGTATGAAGTGAAATAAAAAGGGACAGACAAGGAGAGGTGTTAGAGAAGCAATGGATGCGTCAGGTTCAATGCTTAATTAAGGTTTCAAATAGAGCGAAAGAAGGGGGGTGGAGATATAATCCAGATTGTGATGGTTGGGATATGAAAGACAGAAGAACAAAAAATGTTGAAATTTTAAATAATCTTAGTTCAACCATCCCACCCCCATATACTGACATAGAACGTAAACCACACAAGATATATCCTGTACTTGAGGGGAGAATGAGTACCACCAGATTCTTGTGTATTTTTACAATGTGTGGATGATTTATTGTTATGTTGCCCTGACAAGGAAACTTGTTTGGATACCACCCTTAATTTGTTGCACTTTTTAGTAGAAAAAGGTTGCAAGGTTAATAGGAACAAATTACCAGTGTGTCAGGAAAAAGTTATCTTTCTGGGGCATTGTATATCACAGGGTACAAGACATTTCACTGAGGAGAGGGTTCAAGTGATAAAGGAATTTCAAACAATTGCATATGTTTTTAGGTATTGTGTCATATTGTAGACAATGGATACCACACGCTAGCACTTTGATGCAGCCATTATACGATTGTTTGAAAATTGTACCGTATATGCTTACAGAAGTAGCTTATGAGTCGTTTATCACTTTAGATTATACTAAGACATTTAATCTGTACATTGCTGAGATCACTGGACATGCCACAGGTGTTCTGACACAGGCACATGTAAAACAAAGACCAGTCGCTTACTTTTCAGCAGCATTAGATCCAGTATCTAGAGGTTCACCGTCCTGTGTACGGGCGGTAGCTGCAGTGTCAATTATCATAGATAAGTCATCAGAGATTGTTCTAGACAATCCAGTTGTAGTGCACACCACACATGACATACATGCAATCTTGTCTCAAGTTCAGCCCAAACACATTTCCATGGCTAGGCAATTAAGGTTACAGTGTACTTTACTTTTACCTCCAAATGTCACTTTTCAGCGCTGTACAAGTTTAAATTTGGCCACCTTTTTGCCTCTTCAGTCACCAGATTTGGCAAGGGGGAATGATAGTGCTAATAGTACTAGTGAGAAAGGAAATGAGGTACCTGACACTCTTTTGTTTAAGGAAGTAAATGAACACGATTGTTTTCAGCTCATGGAACAGGAGACAATGGGATTCCCACATGTTACAGATACACCGATTTTAAATGCTGAGCACACTTTGTACATAGATGGCAATAGGTTTGCTGATGACAAGGGTAAATATCACACAGGGTATGCCGTAGTGACTGATACACAGGTGATTTAAGCATAGCCCTTACCAGCCCACATGTCAGCACAGGAAGCAGAATTAAAAGCTTTAGAACAATCTTCAAAAGGTTAACCACTTCAGCCCCGGAAGGATTTACCCCCTTCCTGACCAGAGCACTTTTTACAATTTGGCACTGCGTCGCTTTAACTGCTAATTGCGCGGTCATGCAATGCTGTACCCAAACGAAATTTGCGTCCTTTTCTTCCCACAAATAGAGCTTTATTTTGATGGTATTTGATCACCTCTGCCGCTTTTATTTTTTGCGCTATAAACGGAAAAAGACCGAAAATTTTGAAAAAAAATGATATTTTCTAATTTTTGTTATAAAAAAAATCCATTAAAATCAATTTTAGTCATACATTTAGGCCAAAATGTATTCGGCCACATGTCTTTGGTAAAAAAAATGTCAATAAGCGTATATTTATTGGTTTGCGCAAAAGTTATAGCGCCTACAAACTAGGGTACATTTTCTGGAATTTACACAGCTTTTAGTTTATGACTGTCCATGTCATTTCATGAGGTGCTAAAATGGCAGGGCAGTACAAAACCCCCCCAAATGACCCCATTTTGGAAAGTAGACACCCCAAGGAAATTGCTGAGAGGCATGTTGAACCCATTGAATATTTTTTTTTGTCCCAAGTGATTGAATAATGACAAAAAAAAAAAAAAAATTACAAAAAGTTGTCACTAAATGATATATTGCTCACACAGGCCATGGGCATATGTGGAATTGTACCCCAAAATACATTCAGCTGCTTCTCCTGAGTACGGGGATACCAAATGTGTGGGACTTTTTGGGAGCCTAGCCGCGTACGGGGCCCCGAAAACCAAGCACCGCCTTCAGGATTTCAAAGGGCATAAATTTTTGATTTTACTCCCCACTACCTATCACAGTTTTGAAGGCCATAAAATGCCAAGATGGCACAAACCCCCCCCAAATGACCCCATTTTGGAAAGTAGACACCCGAAGCTATTTGCTGAGAGGCATGTTGAGTCCATGGAATATTTTATATTTGGACACAAGTTGCGGGAAAGTGACAATTTTTTTTTTTTTTGCACAAAGTTGTCACTAAATGATATACTGCTCAAACATGCCATGGGCATATGTGGAATTACACCCCAAAATACATTCTGCTGCTTCTCCTGAGTACGGGGATACCACATGTGTGGGACTTTTTGGGAGCCTAGCCGTGTACGGGGCCCCAAAAACCAAGCACCGCCTTCAGGATTTCTAAGGGCATAAATTTTTGATTTTACTCCTCACTACCTATCACAGTTTTGAAGGCCATAAAATGCCAAGATGGCACAAACCCCCCCAAATGACCCCATCTTGGAAAGTAGACACCCAAAGCTATTTGCTGAGAGGCATGTTGAGTCCATGGAATATTTTATTTTTTGACACAAGTTGCGGGAAAGTGACAATTTTTTTTTTTTTGCACAAAGTTGTCACTAAATGATATATTGCTCACACAGGCTATGGGCTTATGTGGAATTGCACCCCAAAATACATTCTGCTGATTCTCCTGAGTATGGGGATACCACATGTGTGGGACTTTTTGGGAGACTAGCCGCGTACGGGGCCCCGAAAACCCAGCACCGCCTTCAGGATTTCTAAGGGCGTAAAGTTGTGATTTCACTCCTCACTACCTATCACATTTTTGAAGGCCATAAAATGCCCAGATGGCACAAAAACCCCCAAATGACCCCATTTTGGAAAGAAGACACCCCAAGCTATTTGCTGAGAGGCATGATGAGTACATGGAATATTTTATATTTTGACACAAGTTGCGGGAAAGTGACAATTTTTTTTTTTTTTGCACAAAGTTGTCACTAAATGATATATTGCTCAAACATGCCATGGGCATATGTGGAATTACACCACAAAATACATTCTGCTGCTTCTCCTGAGTACGGGGATACCACATGAGTGGCACTTTTTGGGAGCCTAGCTTCATACGGGGCCCCGAAATTCAATCACCGCCTTCAGGATTTCTAAGAGCGTTAATTTTTGATTTCACTCCTTACTACCCATCACAGTTTTGAAGGCCATAAAATACCAAGATAGCACAAAATCGCCCCAAAATGACCCCATTTTGGAAAGTAGACACCCCAAGCTATTTGCTGAGAGGCATGGTGAGTATTTTGCAGCTCTCATTTGTTTTTGAAAATGAAGAAAGACAAGAAAAACGTTTTTTTTTTTTCTTTTTTCAATTTTCAAAAGTTTGTGACAAAAAGTGAGGTCTGCAAAATACTCACTATACCTCTCAGCAAATAGCTTTGGGTGTCTATTTTCCAAAATGGGGTCATTTGGGGGGGGGGTTTGTGCCATCTGGGCATTACATGGCCTCCGAAACTGTGATAGGCAGTGAAGAGTGAAATCAAAAATTTACGCCCTTAGAAAGCCTGAAGGCGGTGCTTGGTTTTCGGGGTCCCCTATGCGGTTAGGCTCCCAAAAAGTCTCACACATGTGGTATCCCCGTACTCAGGAGAGGCAACAGAATGTAGTTTGGGGTGTAATTTCACATATTCCCATGGCATGTTTGAGCAATATATCATTTAGTGACAACTTTGTGCAAAAAAAAATAAAAAAATAATAATTTGTCTTTTTCCCGCAACTTGTGTCACAATATAAAATATTCCATGGACTCGACATGCCTCTCAGCAAATAGCTTGGGGTGTCTACTTTCCAAAATGGGGTCATTTGGGGGGGTTTTGAACTGTCCTGGCATTTTATGCACAACATTTAGAAGCTTATGTCACACATCACCCACTCTTCTAACCACTGGAAGACAAAGCCCTTTCTGACACTTTTTGTTTACATGAAAAAATTATTTTTTTTGCAAGAAAATTACTTTGAACCCCCAAACATTATATATTTTTTTAAAGCAAATGCCCTACAGATTAAAATGGTGGGTGTTTGATTTTTTTTTTCACACAGTATTTGCGCAGCGATTTTTCAAACGCATTTTTTGGGGAAAAAACACACTTTTTAAAATTTTAATGCACTAAAACACACTATATTGCCCAAATGTTTGATGAAATAAAAAAGATGATCTTAGGCCGAGTACATGGATACCAAACATGACATGTTTTAAAATTGCGCACAAACGTGCAGTGGCGACAAACTAAATACATTTTTAAAAGCCTTTAAAAGCCTTTACAGGTTACCACTTTAGATTTACAGAGGAGGTCTACTGCTAAAATTACTGCCCTCGATCTGACCTTCGCGGTGATACCTCACATGCATGGTGCAATTGCTGTTTACATTTGACGCCAGACCAACGCTTGCGTTCGCCTTTGCGGGAGAGCAGGGGGGGACGGGGGTGCTTTTTTTTTTAATTAATTTTTTGATTTTTTATCTTATTTTTAAACTGTTCCTTTCATTTTTATTTTTTTTAAATCATTTTTATTGTTATCTCAGGGAATGTAAATATCCCCTATGATAGCAATAGGTAGTGACAGGTACTCTTTTTTGAAAAAATTGGGGTCTATTAGACCCTAGATCTCTCCTCTGCCCTCAAAGCATCTGACCACACCAAGATCGGTGTGATAAAATGCTTTCCCAATGGCGCTGTTTACATCCGGCGAAATCTAAGTCATGAAATGCTCGTAGCTTCCGGATTCTTAGGCCATAGAGATGTTTGGAGCCATTCTGGTCTCCGATCAGCTCTATGGTCAGCTGGCAGAATCACTGGCTGCATTCTCAGGTTCCCTGTTGGGACAGGAGAGCCAGAGAAAAACATGGAAGACGGTGGGGGGGGGGATTTCCTCCCACTGCTTGTAAAAGCAGTCTAGAGGCTAATTAGCCGCTATGATTGCTTTTACATGAAAGCCGACCGCTGGCTGAAAAGAATGATACCAAGATGATACCTAAACCTGCAGGCATCATTCTGGTATAACCACTCAAAGTCCAGCAACATACCAGTACGTTGCTGGTCCTTGTTGGGCATATATTGTAAACTTTTTTTTCATGCAGCCTGTGGGCTGAACGAAAAAAAGATATTGATCGGTGGGTATGCCCACCATTAGAATACCTCCCTTCATCCGCCCACTTCTAATGATGGGCATACATGCACCATTTATATATGCCGAAGCATGGGGGCATCCTCCCGCAAAAGGCAGGAGCAAATTGCTCCTCCACCCACTGCCCCCACGCTAGGGCATATATGCTGAAGTATGTAACTGTGGTGGTGAAATCACCTCCGACAGCGCTGGAGTCACGGCTTTATGTATCGTGGGAGCAAACGCTGTTGCTGTCAAGATAAATAAATCCGCGCTGCAACTGAATGGCGTACCTGCTAAGCAAATGATGGTTAACAAAAAACAAAGTAACATTACAGTATAACAGTAATACTTACCATACCTGCAAAGCAAATACAAAAAAAAACCATAGTAAAAAATAAAACATTTAACACAACCTGTGCCTACCTAAAATATATATATGCCGAAGCATGGGGGCATCCTCCCGCAAAAGGCAGGAGCAAATCGCTCCTCCACCCACTTCTGCCCCCACGCTTCGGCATATATGCTGAAGTATGTAACTGTGGTGGTGAAATCACCTCCGACAGCGCTGGAGTCACAGCTTTATGTATCGTGGGAGCAAACGCTGTTGCTGTCAAGATAAATAAATCCGCGCTGCAACTGAATGGCGTACCTGTTAAGCAAATGATGGTTAACAAAAAACAAAGTAACATTACAGTATAACAGTAATACTTACCATACCTGCAAAGCAAACACAAAAAAAAACCATAGTAAAAAATAAAACATTTAACGCAACCTGTGCCTACCTAAAATATATATATGCCGAAGCATGGGGGCATCCTCCCGCAAAAGGCAGGAGCAAATCGCTCCTCCACCCACTTCTGCCCCCACGCTTCGGCATATATGCTGAAGTATGTAACTGTGGTGGTGAAATCACCTCCGACAGCGCTGGAGTCACGGCTTTATGTATCGTGGGAGCAAACACTGTTGCTGTCAAGATAAATAAATCCGCGCTGCAACTGAATGGCGTACCTGCTAAACAAATGATGGTTAACAAAAAACAAAGTAACATTACAGTATAACAGTAATACTTACATACCTGCAAAGCAAATACAAAAAAAAACCATAGTAAAAAATAAAACATTTAACACAACCTGTGCCTACCTAAAATATATATATGCCGAAGCATGGGGGCATCCTCCCGCAAAAGGCAGGAGCAAATCGCTCCTCCACCCACTTCTGCCCCCACGCTTCGGCATATATGCTGAAGTATGTAACTGTGGTGGTGAAATCACCTCCGACAGCGCTGGAGTCACGGCTTTATGTATCGTGGGAGCAAACGCTGTTGCTGTCAAGATAAATAAATCCGCGCTGCAGCTGAATGGCGTACCTGAAAACAAAAAAATGTTTAAAACACAGTAAACTATAAAAAAATTACATACCTGAAAAGCAAACATGATAAAACATAACAATAAAACAATGCAGAATAGAATACAGTAAAAAAGAGCAGAACAATAGAGAGAAAATAGAGAGAGAGAGAACAATAAAACGACAACTATTTTTGGTTTTTTTATTTTATATTTTTTTTGTGTATTTTTTTTTTTTTTTACTTTTTTTTTTTAATTGTAACTTTTAAAACTGTAACGGTTCCAGGTTTGGGTCTCTCAAAATGCGATGGCATCTTGGGAGACCCTGTGCAAGTGTGTCCTAGTCTGTGCAGTGCTGTACCCTACGCTAATACTCAACTAGTGTATGGTAGCGTTCAAAACATTCACCAATGCAAAGACCAGGATTGCCAGGACAGGAGGGACAATAATACCGGGTGTCACGCCTAAATCCGCGCTTTCTGCAGACACGACATTTTCTTTGGGGGGCTCGTTGGGTAGGGGTACTCTGGAGGACATAAGGAAAATGCCTCTCATGCAGCCGGCCTACTGCATTTGGATTGGGAAGGTGAGGTGGAGCACCGTCTGGAAACAGAAGGGCTCTAACGATCTCTTCCTGGAATTTAAGGAAGGATCCAGTCCGTCCTGAAGCTCTGTATAGCACATGAGCTTTCAGCAAAGCCAATTGAAATAAATAAACAGACACTTTTTTGTACCAGCGTCTGGCCTTACGGGCAATTAGGTACGGCGCCAACAACTGGTCATTGAGGTCCACCCCTCCCATATTAAGGTTGTATTCGTGGACACAGAGGGGTTTCTCCACAACACCAGTCGCCGTAGTAATTTGGGTCGTCGTGTCTGCATGAAGGGAGGTGAGAACGAAAACATTCTTCTTATCCCTCCACTTCATAGCGAGCAAATTATTATACTGCAAGCAGGCTCTCTCCCCCAGCCTAAGACGGGACTCTACAAGCCGCTGGGGAAAGCCCCGGCGATTAGGTCGCACGGTGCCACATGCTCCAATCTGCTGATCAAACAAGTGACTAAAAAGTGGCACGCTCGTATAACAATTGTCCACGTACAAGTGGTACCCCTTTCCGAATAAGGGTGACACCAAGTCCCACACTATCTTGCCAGCGCTTCCTATGTAGTCAGGGCAGTTTATCGGCTCTACGTGACTATCTTTGCCCTCGTAAACCATAAATCTACATGTATAGCCTGTGGCCCTGTCACAGAGCTTATACATCTTGACCCCGTATCTGGCACGCTTGCTGGGAAGGTACTGTTTGAAGGACAAGCGGCCAGAAAACTTAATCAGGGACTCATCAACGCAGACAACTTGATGGGGGGTAAACAAGTCTGCAAAACGTTGGTTGAAGTGGTTTACGAGGGGCCGAATTTTGTAGAGCCGATCGTATGCAGGGTCTCCACGAGGACGACAGAGTTCATTGTCGTTGAAGTGCATGAACCGCAAAATCTGCTCGTATCGTGCCCTGGCCATTGAAGCAGAGAACACGGGCATATGGTGAATTGGGTCAGTGGACCAATATGACCGCAACTCACTCTTTTTGGTTATGCCCATGTTGAGGGAAAGGCCCAGAAAGATCTTAAATTCGGAGACCGTAATTGGTCTCCAATCTCTGGCAAGGGAGGACTGGGGATTAGCGGCGATGTGTTGACCAGCGTACAAATTGCTTTGGTCCACAATAGATCTATAGAGATCTTCGGTGAAAAACAGTGAATAAAAATCCAGTGGCATAAAGTCAACTGTTTCCACCCGAATTCCGGGTTGGCCAGTGAAAGGGGGAAGTACGGGTGCTGCAGAAGTGGTGGGTACCCAATTCGGATTGGCGAATGCAGCAGGAAGGGCACTATGGGCACGACGGGCCTGCCTTTGTCTTATTGGTGGCAGCGGGACACTAGTTGTGCTTGCCACCTCGCCAGCTTGAACTGCACTTATGGGACTCGCCACGTCACCACGTGATACTGCAGTGCTGGATGTACGACCAGGGTGTACTAGGCCGCTGGTGCTTGCCAGTTCACCAGAAGGAGTAGCGGCACTAGTACCTCTCTGCTCCCTACGAGAGCCCTGCGGTTCTTGCACGTCAAGGACAGAAGAAGAAGATCGGGGTCTGGTACACCTGACCCTAGCAGGGACCACAACTCCGTCGTCAGAGCTATCTGTCATGGAGCCGCTGTCCTCTACAGGTTCGTATTCTGAGCTTGAACTTGACAGATGAGTGACTTCCTCTTCACTATCTGTCATGCTCAGAATCCTGTAGGCCTCTTCACTAGTGTACCTTCTATTTGCCATTTTGGGCTCTAAATTTAGGGGTACACTAGTGAGACTCACAGGCAAAAAAGCTCTTGACTGTCAGCGACTGATTCAAAGCGCTACCAAAAAACTGTTAGCGATCGCAGGGATCAGGCCTGACTCTGCAAACGCTACAGTTATGTGTGCTTAGTGTTTTGTGACAGTTATCGATCGATACTGCACTTGGGTGGGCTGGGCTGGGCTGGGCCGAGGAGCAAAACGCAGGTGCTAGCAGGTATCTGGGCTGATCCCGCTAACACTGCGTTTTTTTGGGGGACCCTAAACTGCTGGGGAGTATAGATCTGATCGGATCAGATATCGATCCGTTCAGATACTATAGCACTAAGGGAGGTGTATGCTGCGTGCGTGGGTTTTAGCGGTACTAGCGCTAACCTGACACTGCCTGGGGCGACGCAGACCTAAAAACTTAACTTCTATTACCGCCGGGCAATTAGGGGGTTAAACCTTTATAGGGTAATAAACGGCGGGTGCCCTAAAACTGTAATAAACTACAATAAACTACAAAAAACAAACCAACTAACCAGCGTCACCTGTAACAATTATATGGTGATCGCTGGTGAAAGGGTTAACTAGGGGGCAATCAAGGGGTTAAAACCTTTAGTAGGTAGTATATGGGGGTCCCTGTCGCTATAAAACACTGACAGCGAACCTATATACTTACCTCCCTAACTAGCGTCACCTGTGTCACTAATACAGCGATCAGAAAAACGATCGCTTAGTGACACTGGCGACGGGGGGTGATCACGGGGTTAAAACTTTATTAGGGGGGTTAGGGGGGTACCCTGGACCTAAAGGGGGGTACCCTAGATCTAAAGGGGGCTAACCTAACTGCCCTAACACTTGTTACTGTCACAAACTGACACCAATGCAATAAATCAGAAAAAAAAAAACCTGCTATTGGTGTCAGAGTGACAGGGGGTACAGGGGGGTGATCAGGGGGTGATCGGGGGGTGACAGGGGGGTGACAAGTGTGCCTGCGTGTTTTACTGTATGTGTAGTGTTGGTGCACTTACTTGGATGTCTTCTCTCCTCGGCGCCGGACGAAAAGACCGGCTCAAGGAGAGATGACATCACTTCCTCTGCTTCTGTTTACATTCACAGAAGCCGAGGAAGCTTGTCATTGGCCAGGAGCGATCGCGAGGTGGGGGCCACGAATGAGTGGCCTCCCCCTCACCTTTGATCGACCCTGACCTCGATCCGACCGCCGCAGGCACCGGGGGGGGGGGTCCGATCAGACCCCCCACCCACGGGCAGGCAGGGACAGACAGGTAAGCCCTTTTGCCTGCCTGTGCCGCTCTGTCGACGTACATCGTCGTGCGGCGGTCGGCAAGTGGTTAAAGGAGTGGCCATTATGAAGATAGCGGCACACACGAGCGCAAAAACAATTGAGGCGAAATAAAATGCATTTGCAGATTTGACTGCAAAACAGGCAGCTCTAGGGGAAGGAAGGTCTGAGACCTTAGCAGCAGCAGAGGTGAGTATCCCAGAACCAGCATGGCAGCAGCTGAGTAAATTACAGGAGCAAGCAGGGGAGAGCGAGAAAGATAAGTGGGTCAGGATGGGAGCAGCACCAGACCTTGACAATGTATGGAGGGAAGGGGGCAAAATATGCCTGCCTGCCTCTCTGTACCCAGCAATGGCAGCGGCAGTTCACCTACCCACACATGTTAGTTCCAATTCCATGTATAGGATTGTGAACCAAGGATGGCTCGCCCTTGGATTCAGTAGTACTGCAAGAAACTACTGTGCAGCCTGCCAAATCTGTCTCCTGAATAACCCAGGACAGAGAGTAAAAACCCCACGAAAACACCAGGTTCGGGCCCAATACCCCTTCCAGAGACTGCAAATTGACTACATACAAATGCCTAAGAGCGGCCCCTTTGAATTTGTTCTCGTGTGTATCGATTTATTCTCAGGTTGGCCTGAAAGTTATCCAGTAAAATCAGCTACAGCAAAAGCCACAGCTAAGAAACTGATCACTGAGTTAATACCTAGGTTTGGTCTTCCTGAAACCATAGAATCAGATAGGGGGAACACACTTTACAGGAGAAATCATGCAGAATGTGATGACCATGTTAGGGGTTCAACAAAGTTTTCACACCCCTTATCATCCACAGAGTTCAGGATCAGTGGAAAGAGTAAATGGGACAATAAAGTTAAAAATACAAAAGGCAATGCAAGGGTTAAACAAGCCATGGCCTGAATGTCTGCCTTTGGTTTTATTCTCTATAAGGTACACTCCAACAGGAAAAACAGGATTATCCCCATATGAAATACTTTTTGGGAATGCACCTAGATTAGGTTTATACTTTCCACAGAGTATGCAATTGCAATGTGATAGTTTGACTGCATATGTAATACAATTACAACAACGTCTAACTAAGATCCACAAAAGTGGGTATTCTTCTTTTCCAGACCCTAATTCAATAACAGGTACACATACGCTGCTACCAGGGGATTATGTATATGTAAAGAAACACACCAGAAAGACATTGGAGCCAAGGTTTGAAGGTCCTTATCAAGTGCTTCTTACCACAACCACTTCAGTAAAGCTGGAAGGAAAACCTACCTGGATACACGCATCACACTGCAAGAAACAACCCGAGAAAACAACATGATGAAATATTTACTTACATATTTTCTGTTGAAAATTGTTGTTTTACAAATATATGCATGGACTCCTGGTATTAATGTAATTGAGGTAGAGGAAACAGCCAATTTACAATGGGTTATAGACGATCCTAATGTAGCGAATGTTTCAGGATACACAATGGAAGAGTACATTACAGTGGGTAATTATACTGTTAAAGGACACAAGAGACCGTTACACATAGACCAAAACATAGCATGGATAAGGGCAGAACCACAGTCAGAGGTAAATATAACATTTCAATTAAACACTAGTATGGGATTTCTTTTAATAATAGTAAAAATCATAGGTGCCATAAAATATCCCTTTCACAGACGTGGAAACAAGCACGGGAACGGGTGGTAGGACAAATGTACCAAATATTAGTCCATAAAAAGCAGGGGGAGAAAATATATCCGAGGGATGTTTAGCCTAGCGGATATTATTGCAGTCAATCAATCAAGTACCTTTCTCTGTGCCTCCTGGTGGAGGGAAGAGAGACAGGACGGGTGGTATTGGAATGCACAGTCCTATGGGTTTCACATACAGATGGAGGAAGAAGTAACGCCAATAATTGAATCTTCCATATTAACACCCGTACCAAACACTTGCATAAATGTATCAACATCACAACAGAAAACAAAAATAAAATTCAATATCACCTTTCCCCCAATACCAGAGTGTAGGTATAAGCGAGAATGGTATGATACTCTATTAGGATTAACAGGTACAGGGATGGGAGTTTTAAACTCGGTCGAAATAGAAGAAATGAACAACAGATGGAAGCATGCAGGAGGACACATAGCCGATAGTCTGGTAATTATAAGTAAATGGTTACCCACAGCTTTTGAAACCCAACTGCAAGAAATACCCCTATTACAATTTTTGGGAGGGTTAATAAATCACACGATAGGAGCAGAGCTCCAGCTGTGGAATTAAAGTCAACAGTTTGTAAATTTCACACAGTGCTCTTTTAACCTCTTATCCTATCATATACAAATAAATAGGGCCAGGACTGAACTACAGTTGGAAAATTATCATACCTGGATGAAATATTTTAAGGGTTTAACTGACGATGGTGTATGGTTCCAAGTAAAAGGGGATAAGCTAGAATGTGAAGATGAATGGTGTACAGGGAAGTTTGAAGCATATCGAGTAGCAGATGTAATGGAGATGTGTAAAATAGTGGTCATGCCACTAGTAATTAAAGACGAGTTTTGGTATCCAGAAATATATGGGAAATATGTAGATAAAGGAAACAGAACCCATGATTTAACTCTATGTGAAGGAACTAATAAGGGAATGGTATGTGGCAGAAGCTCCCCAGTATATGAACCTTGTTTGTTAAAATACCAAACTAGCATATGCAGAATGCAAAGAACACCAATAAATGTGAACAATAGATTCATAGAAATAGGACCCCAGCATATTTGTATCATTACTAATGACAACCGCACCATGTTAGCGTTAAATAAATCGGCACCGTTTGCAGGATGTATAAAAAAGATTAAAATATTACAATGGGGTAACGACACCTATCTTTTTGAACCAGACGCCGATAAGGTATTCTCTTCAGTTTATGAGGTACATAATCTCACTGACACTACACCCTTTATAATTTCTTTAGACCCACTAAAACAGGTTTTGGAACAATCAGAGTTGTTAAGATGACACATAGAAACACTAGAACATACCCTACAGAATAACCTCATATCCGCAATAATTGAGAAAGGTAGACTAGTGCATCTTTCCTCACAGATACAACAGGATACTGCACCACATTGGTGGGATATATTCAGTGGAATGTCTTCTACAGCAGCCAATACCTTTCACTGGTTAAGTCAAGTCCAATGGTAATTATTATTCTAATATTAATATCACTTACAATCACAAATATATGTGTATACAGGAAAATAAATAGGAAAATTAGGAGAATAGACAGGGCATACTGATAAATGTGTATTGACATCACCCTACTCCTACAAAACTCCTCTTCTTGAATTTAAGATGTTAGTAATACCTAGGGGGATGGGTTTTACCCCTCTGACAACTCGCGGTCAGGGAAAGCACTCTGGGGAAAAACTAACTAGAACTTATTCATGAGGACCCAGGGGGAAGGAGAGGATGATGTCAAAGGGGGAAATTGATAGGGTTAGGGATTTGATTCAGAGTTCTCACTTAAAACTAATGCCTACGTGTAATTCTGTTATGAAATATAATAATCTTAGCCTGCGTTGCAGTATTTTATGAAATGTAACCTTTGTGTGCTGACACACCACTCTCGATGAAACTGCTTTTATTGTAACCTTTGGTTGCTGATACAATCATTATCTGTCAAAATTGCGTTGCACTTTGATACTTGCGTTTTATGTAACAAATCATATAAATATATTCAATAAACCAAGACAGTTCAGATGAATACGGGGCATTGAAGGCTCGTAGGCTGATATACAGATACTCTGTCTCTGTGTGTATTTCTTTAAGAGCTGAAATTTGACAAAGCAATATAAACTTAAAAAGCAACTCATTAAGAGTTGAACCTAACAATGTGCCCTTCTATGAACAAATGTGTCATGATATTTTCAACATTCGGGATTGGTACAGACCAATATCCAAGTCACTCATCGATCATTTCATCTCTGAATACAATCAGCTGATTTTTTCAGCATATCAAAAAGGCACAATTGACTCAAATACATGGAACTTTTTGCATGTTAGGGAACCAAAAACCCCTACCCTATATTCTCTACCCAAACTTCACAAGTCTCTGACCCATCCACCAGGCCGCCCCATTGTTTCGGGACGGCAATGCCCTACTGAACATGCTAGCGCATTAGTTGATAAATATTTAGCCCCCCACGTTACCTCTTTGCCGTCCCATATAAAAGACACTATCCACCTGCTCCGGATCCTTGAAGGCAAATCCTTACCTAAAAACACTTGGCTGGTTGCCCTAGATGTCGAAAGCCTTTACAATATCATTCCACATAACCTCTGTATTCGGGTTATCGAAAAACAACTTCGAGAGCGAGGCCCCAAGTATGATGACTATGGAGATTTTGTTCTCAAACTTCTTCAATTTATATTGACACGCAACTATTTTTTGTTCGGCTCCTCCCACTACCTCCAGGTACAGGGCATGGCTATGGGGACTAAATGTGCCCCCTCCTACGCCAACCTGTACCTGGGGGGGTGGGAGAGAGAACTCTTCGATATGGCCAACTCTATTCCTCTCCTATCCAAGGTAATATCCTGGTACAGGTATATAGATGATATACTACTCCTTTGGTCAGGCACCAGAGATGAACTGACGCTGTTTATCGATCAGTTAACTCAGAACTCTTACAACCTCAAATTTACCATGGAATGCAGCCAGTCTCAGATCCATTTTTTGGACCTCCAGATTAGTCTGCATCCCAATGGTCAGATACAAACTGCCCTTTATCGTAAACCCTCTTCGGGAAACACCATCCTGCATGCCAGCAGAGCCCATCCTAAGCCCCTCCTCAAAAGCATTCCTTTCAGCCAATACCTTAGGCTCAAAAGAAACTGTACTCTTGAAAGGGACTTCTTTCAAGCATCACAGGAACTGCACAACAGACTCATTGACAGAGGATATAGCCACTCTCTCCTAAAAAAGGCCTTTAACAAGGCCAAAAAACTTGACAGAAAGGACCTAATTTTCTCTGACAAATCTGTAGACACTAGGCAGCCTGTACGACTAATCACCCAATATTCTAAACAACACACTCAAATCAAACATATTTTAAACCAATTCTGGCCTTTACTAACTGCAGACTCCACAATCTCTATATATATTAAAGCCCACCCCGACATCACCTATCGCAGATCCCCTTCACTCCGAGATCGACTCATTAAAAGCCACCATTCGGTAGACACACCACATGTTTCCAACAACACTGGTACATACCAGTGCGGAAAATGTGATGTCTGTACATTTGTTAATAATTATAGGGAACTAACTCTTCCCAATGGATCGATTCACAGCATTAGATATCGAGTCACCTGCACTACCGTAGGAGTCATATATCTAGCTCAATGCCGATGTAGCTCGTACTACATCGGAAAAACCAAACGACCTTTCCAGGTTCGTATTCGGGACCATATTAAACCTTTACTCAAAAACACCACCACTACAGCCATCAACCGGCATATTGCCATCCGACACAACTTTAATCCCCATGTTATCCAGTTTTCCGCACTCGAGCATGTCCCTTTACATGCTAGAGGCGGTAGCATAGACAACCGACTATTACAATTGGAGAAAAAATGGATCCATATTTTACAGGCTACAAAACCTCCAGGGCTTAATGAACACATCAGTTTCAAACCATTTCTGTGATATTTGATATCCTTCAGCCTATCACTTAAGTGTTATTATCTGTATTCATTTAATCAGTTATATGCATTTCATTTCCATCCCCATCAATCTCAGCATTTTTTGCTTTTTTCCTATTTGCTTTCCCTCTCTTTACTCTCTTCCCTTTCTCCCTTCTTTCCTTTTCCTTTCTTCTCTTCTTTTTCCTCCCTACCCCCCTCTTTCCCCTCTTTCCCCCCCCCTTTTTTTCCTGTTTTTCCTTCACTTCCCTATCCTCTAGCCATGGTACGATATTGTGTCCCTCCAATACAGCCTTAGTTTCTCTTTTTATCAAGAACAAATTATGATCTATGCTTTTGTATTTGTTGGTTTCTTATTCTCATCAATATTTACCACTAATACTTTAACATACTAATTCCGTGATGTCTTACTTGATTGCTTTGTTGTCTTTGAAGTGTATATCAGTGTTTTACATTTTTGCATTAGCCTGTCTTGATTTTTGTTTTTCCAGTTCTTCTATGTCCCCACTGGGACTCTGTTACTCTCTATGCAACTGATGATGTATGTGGCTGGACCACGTGGGTTGAGGCGCGGGGATATCCCCTCTGCCCCTACAGACCTATGGGGCTGCTGGGATATTTGGGGTGGCTTTCCCTCACCCTGCAGCTCTCCCCGCGTCAATCCCTCTCAATTGGGGGGCCCTGCCCCGGGATTCCCGTTGGTGCCTGCTTTCCATTCCTTCCCTGGGGGGGTGTGGCTCGATCCCCCGCGTCAATGGGCGGGGCCCGCACTGTTGTTGTTTGTACGGATGCCCAGGGCAGTACAATCTCTGTCTGCCCTGGGCGCCTGCGCACCGCTCACGTCACCCAGCCTCCTACTATCCATCTGCCAGTGGGGTTTTGGTTGCGTCATCGGAATCCCTCTAGTGGCGACTCCCACTATCCCATTGGTCACTTCGAGGCCTGGTGGCTTTGAGCATGCGCTCGCGGTGCATCTTGGACCTTGTAGGCTCCAGGATGTTACCTAACGCGCACGCGCAGACGCCCCATTATTGCATCTGCACACCTGTTCAAAATCTCGATCAGGTATGGGGGGTATATATCTGCCGGCCCGTCCACTCAGACAGCTGGACATGACGAGTGCCTGCACAAGCCTTACAGACACCGTTGAGGTAACTTTAAACTGCTGCCTATCCCTCAACATTCTAGCATCAATTCCTTTTCTCATCCTTAATGCTGTTTTTACCCATCCTTTCCCAGAATTCCCTAATCCCTGCCTATACACCTATTCAATTACCATCTTTTATAGGCCATATGAATTATCATCTCTCTCAGCCATATGCTGTATAAACAACGCATCTGGTAAGTTTCCCTATTACTACTTACCCCTTATTTCCTTATTGGAGTGCTATCACCACCTTTACCTATATGGCCAAATGATTTAGTTCATGCGTTTTTTCAGATTATCACCCACTACCTCATTTACTTCTCAACGTGTCTCCTTATCCATCTCCAGGCGCCTGTCTCATCAACTACCTTGCTTTTAAATTGTGAGTTGTTCCAGAGGCCATAGTGCCCTATTAATTTATGTGCGGTCTATGACCCTACTTAAGCTCCTAAAAATGCATATCTCACACACTTGGAATCTATATAGCCCCTATCTCTCCTAATTCTCAATATATTTGATTGCTAGGTCTCTTATGTGCCCCCTGCAAACATAGATACAGTGTGGTCCTGCCTTTTCTCAGCTGGGGATTTACCGCTGGGCCTTCCCTGGTTGTCTGGTCTCCAGGTATGTTCGGGATTTTTGGGGTTCTACATGGTCACCTCCCCTTTGTGAGCTAGTCCAGCCATATGCCTCAACTCATACCCCAAACAACAACCCAAATGGCAAAATATGCGCTCGCTCCTAAATAATTTAAGCAGCTACCACAGCACTAGAAAATTGCACACATACTAAATGAAAAACAAAACGTGTAGCGCTAAAATGAAAACAAGAGGAATAAACAACTGTATACTGATAAGGTGTAGAACCAGTATGCTGTAAACAACTAATCTGAATCACATTTAAATATCTCATAATATGTAGAAATTAGGAACAGTGCAAAGTCCATGTATGAAGCATAGATAAATAATTGTGAGAGATGTGTGAACCACCTTCACCAAAATAAGATACTATAGTCTTTAAATAGATGCCAAACATCAAATTAATTCAGGTCCAAAATTGGATGATATATAAGACGGCTCTGAAACATCACCCCACGGTGTCTTCACACACATGCAAATCACTCTGATGGTGGAGTTGGTAAAATTGAAGGCTTACCGGAGGGTTTGAACCCAAAACAGCGTATACTGTGAGGGTCAAACCAACTTTTATTGCTTAGTGGCAATGGTGGGAAGACCTTGGCGGCGTGTAGCAATCCGAAAGGGTTCATAAAGTTGTATCTTCTCCGATCATGTCATAGGATCACCCCGTTTGTAGCTCATAAAGAATATGAAAGAGGCCACATAGTGTGATACCGTAAAAACCGTAATTTATTTAAAAGGAAATACACTTACATGATAAAGTTGTAAAAAGCGCTTGTACATAAAAGAGGCAGCAGTGGAGTCCTCCCACTGCTGCCTCTTTTATGTACAAGCGCTTTTTACAACTTTATCATGTAAGTGTATTTCCTTTTAAATAAATTACGGTTTTTACGGTATCACACTATGTGGCCTCTTTCATATTCTTTATGAGCTACAAACGGGGTGATCCTATGACATGATCGGAGAAGATACAACTTTATGAACCCTTTCGGATTGCTACACGCCGCCAAGGTCTTCCCACCATTGCCACTAAGCAATAAAAGTTGGTTTGACCCTCACAGTATACGCTGTTTTGGGTTCAAACCCTCCGGTAAGCCTTCAATTTTACCAACTCCACCATCAGAGTGATTTGCATGTGTGTGAAGACACCGTGGGGTGATGTTTCAGAGCCGTCTTATATATCATCCAATTTTGGACCTGAATTAATTTGATGTTTGGCATCTATTTAAAGACTATAGTATCTTATTTTGGTGAAGGTGGTTCACACATCTCTCACAATTATTTATCTATGCTTCATACATGGACTTTGCACTGTTCCTAATTTCTACATATTATGAGATATTTAAATGTGATTCAGATTAGTTGTTTACAGCATACTGGTTCTACACCTTATCAGTATACAGTTGTTTATTCCTCTTGTTTTCATTTTAGCGCTACACGTTTTGTTTTTCACTCAACTCATACCCCAACTCATATTTTGTTGTTTATTGGTTCATATCCTAATGTTCATTGTTCGTATATATGATGTTTTTTGCATTTGTATCTCTATGCATAGATTCCTGCACTTTGCAACAAGCTCTTACCATTCCCTGAGGAAGCCAATGTTTTGGCGAAACATGTAGGAAAGGACACTAAGCTCTTGCTTTGAAGACCTTCTCCACCTGGCCCACTCCTATACATTATGGTCATGTACAATATCTATGTTAATCGCAGTCAATGATTTTACTATCTTTTGTATGTATTGAAGTGTGTTAAATAAAGTATATTTTTGTAATTTTATACCTATTATCTTATTTTCATACACTTTTTTTCTCTGGCACCGTTATAATCCCCTGTTCTCCCGAACCATTACCTACCAAGTTGTTTTTGGATGAGGTGCTGTATCTGACCTAACCTGTCTAGCCATACATTCATTGGTCAGTCCATTTTCCTAAATTTAGCATAGACTGGGAAACAATTACATTTTTTAACTTTTTTAAAGACCGTGTACCTGTTGGAGACTTTTCACATCATTTCTTTCTGACTGGAAGAGAAGAGAAATCTCCTGCATTTAGGCACAGACAGTAGGGGCTCTTATTCAAACGGATTATATCTCGTTAATCACATTCTTTTTTGTTAACACCTAAAGTATCTCTTCTCGGAATGAACATAACATTTCTATATACTGTATGAGCATGTGATGTAAAGCAAAGATCACATAGGTTCTAACTAATTGAAACATTGATGGCATTCTACATTATTACAGTGTGCAAAATTTGTTTTGTATTCAACCCGATAAGTCCCATTTGTTACACCTCCAGCAAGATGGCAGGATTAACAAGGAAAACCCACTGTGTAGCATTACTAAGGAAACAGAGTCCACCTATGTTGTGCCCTAATAACACACTGCCCATCAATGTTGGAAAATAGAAACTATGCAAGCAAAGAAGGTCTTTGTTGATTGATAGATGATAATATTATGCAGTAAATGGAGGTAGTCCATCTATATTTAAAGTGGGAGTATTAAACCATTTGATAGTTCCTTGGAACCACACACACTGAAAACAGCATCTGTGCTAACCTGAGTTCCAGGGTTTGCACATATGCTGTGTCCACTTTGTGGGGTTCTGAATCCCTCTGCTGCCTGTTTTACTTACTTTATATTATAGATGTAGATGTAAGAAAAAATACTGAAACAACATGGGAGAACATCCAAATCTCCCAGGTAGACTGAGATAATAATGTTTGTGCTGGTATTGCTGGTGGAACCCGTTGGGCCTAGTTAGCTGCTGTGTTCTCATATGTCCTGGATCCTCCAACAGATATAGGACATTTGAGAAGACTTCAGCTGACTAAAGTCGGCCATAAATGGATCAAAATTCTGCTGTTTCAGAAGGAACTGGCCAAATTTCATTAATCTTTGGGAAGGCTGGTTCTACTGAAATTAATCTATCAACTTCAGTAGAACTAGCCTGTAGGTTTTTTTTTTTTTGCTTGATCACTGTCTGTCGTTATAGCTGCCCGCAGTGATCATTGTATTGTGATGACAGGGAAACCTCCTACTGTCAGAATACCATAGCTCTGCTGTTCACTGATTGTGGGTGGAATGCTTTGCAGGCTCCTGCAGGAAAAAAAATAATAAATGCACATTGTTTACTTGCAAAAATATGTGCCTTTAATATTTTTTCCTAAAAGGTGAACTTAGCCTTTAACTACTTCCAGTCCAGGCCTTTTCTGGCACTTTTTGTTCACATGTAAAAATTAGTATTTTCTGCTAGAACATTACTTAGAACCCTAGAACCCCCAAACATTATATATTTGTTAAAGCAGAGGCCCTAGAGAATAAATAGGTGGTTACTGCAATTTTTTTTATGTCACACCGTATTTGCGCAGTGGTTTTACAAATGCAAATTTTTGGTGAAAAATTTTTTTTTTTAAATTTTATTGCAAAAAAAAAAAAAAAAAACACAATACATAACCCATTTTTTTTGTAAAATATAAAAGATGAAGTAAATAGATACTAAACATGTCATGCTTTAAAATTTTGCATGCCTGTCCAACAGCAATAAACAACGTACATTTTTACTATCCATAACCATCGCTTAAAAAGCCTTTACAGATTACCAAATTTACAGAGGAGGTCTAGTGATGGAATTACTGTTAATGATCTGACGTTGATGGTGATACCACACATGTGTGGGACAATTGTGTTTGCACGTGTGTGCGGGACCAAAGCGTGCGTTCCCTTTTGTGCGCAAGCATGGAAGGACAGGGGCGCTTTCAATTCTTTTTTTTTTTAATTATTAATTAAATCTTTTTATTTATTAAATTATTACCTAGTCTCAAAATACCAACCTAATCATTCTCTTCGCTCCTCCCAAGACCTCCTGCTCTCAAACTCCCTTGTCACCTCATCCCATGCTCACCTTCAGGACTTCTCCAGAGCCTCTCCCATCCTCTGGAATGCTCTATCCCAATCCGTCCAAATTTCTCCTACTTTATCCACTTTCAGATGATCCCTGAAAACTCATCTCTTCAGAGAAGCCTATCTGGCCCCCACCTAACAACTGTACATTTATCTTCTCAATCAGCACCCACAGTTATTACCTCTTGTATCTCTTGACCTTCCCTCTTAGATTGTAAGCTCTAAGGATCAGGGCCCTCTGATTCCTACTGTATTAAAGTGTATTGTATTTGTACTGTCTACCCTCAAGTTGTAAACTGCTACGTAAACTGTTGGCGCTATATAAATCCTGTATAATAATAATTTATTTTTATTTTTTATTTTTACACTCTTTCTTTATTTTTTTATATATTTTTTAAACTTTTATAAGGAATGTAAACATCCTTGTGACAGCAGTAGGTACATGACTACTGGTCCTCTTTATGGAGAGATCTAGGGTCTATAACACCCAAAATCCCTCCTCTGCACTTAAAAGTATTCAAAAACACCACGATCATTGTTTCTGAAGGCTTTAGGTTTTCAAAAATGGCGCGATGGTCTCCAAGTAAACCAAAAATTGATGGTGGAACAGAAGAGGCTGAGAGAGCCTCGGAAGGTGGCGGGAGGGGGGGCGTCTTCTCCCACTGCTCGGAATTGCAATCGAGTGGCTGGCGAGCTGCTCCGATTGTTATTACAAGAGAGCCATCCGCAAGCTTTAAAAAACAATACTGGGGTGATGCCTGCAGTGGAAGTGGTTAAACTCAATCAATTTGATGTGACAGAGCCTGTCTGGTACACTTCTATAAGGATAAAAGGATCAGCAAGGCACAGTCTTCCTCCAGCACTAACAAGCCTGTGTAATGTGTTTATATGGCTAACCCCTATATAGAGTATTACACATTATTACAAAGTCTACAAAAAAAAAGCATTTATCATTTTTACACATCAAAATAATGTAGTAACTAGAAGTAAATACCTCAAAACTTGCATTTTATTCCAAATATTTAAATCACATTACATTTCTTCTATTAATGGACTTTATTGTAGAGACATCTGCATATTTTTCAGGGTCTGCACACCTGCTGTTCTTATCCACATTGTTGTTTTTGTTTATTTTATATTGTGCAGAGTACAACAAGGAATATTGGAACACGTAAAGGTTAGGGTGAGACTCCATCACTACCAGAGTATACAATAAATATAAGAACACAGGGGTTCCACATTTATCTTGTAGTTGAAATATCACTGTTGTGACCGACAATTTAAAGGAAAGAGAAAATCTTTGGTCCCCGGTGAATTTTATGCATCAGTGTAAAGTATAAATAAGGCAAAACTTTTTTCATTTTTAATAGACTGCAAAGGGAGTAGAACATCAGTCAGTTCTTATTGTGTTTGCGCCCTCATTAACCACTTCAATACAGGGCACTTTTACCCCCTTCCTGCCCAGGTCAATCACCAGCTTTTAGCGCTGTCACACTTTGAATGACAATTGCGTGGTCATGCAACGCTGTACCCAAATCATTATTTTTTTCACACAAATAGAGCTTTCCTTTGGTGGTATTTAATAACTGCAGTTTTTTTTTTTTTGCACTGATGGGCGGCACTTTTGGGCAATGATAGATGGCACGGATAGGTGGCACTGATGGGCACTGAAATGCAGCACTGACTGGCATCACTAATGGGCACTGACAGGTGGCATTGATATGTGGCACTGATGAGCACTGATAGGTGGCAGTGATGGGTGTCACTGATGAGCAGCACTGACTGGCATCACTGATGGGCACTGATTGGTGTCACTGATAGGCACAGACTGGCATCACTCCTGGGCACTGCTGGGGCTGCACTAATAATCAGAGCACTGAAGCCCCCTCTACAGGTCTCCCCTGCAAGGAGATATGCTGATCGGCTCTCCTCGCCTCACATTCTTGTCAGTATGAGGTGAGAAGAGCCGATAAACGGCACTTTCGAATTTACTGTATAAGTGATCGGTTGTGATTGAACACAGCTGATAACATGGGTAATGAGCCGAGTCATCGAGTCATCTGCTCTTTATCGAGGTCATTGTCGCACCTTGTCCTAATGACACAATTGCTGCACTGCATGCCCCTGCGTCATATTACATCATCCCAGAATGAGAGGGGATCCTGCCCGCCATCATTTTACTATACAGAGGGTGGGAGGAGGTTAAAGAGGTTCACCCTCTCTCTTTGTACTGTTTACCATTATAACCAAGAGTAAAAGAAAAAAAAAATCCCAAATTTTGGTTTGTTACCAGAATAAGATTAGAGGGAAAATCTACCAATGGGGTACTGGCTCTGGTGACCCCGTGACTAGAAGAAGTTCCCTCACTTTGGAGGGATTTCCTCTCACTTCCTGTTTTGGCTATGGGGAAGGAAACAAAGGAAATCCTCCCCCATAGTACACAGATAGAAAATAAATGATAGGGGTTATAACTCTCCCTTATTTTATCCAAAATGGAAAAAAGAAAGGTTTGCATTTAGTTTTAATTTACAATCATGTTTTATGGGTAATCTGAAAGAAGTCAAGTCATGTATAATTTGTACATATACTGTACACATTTGGATACAGCTACCATATTTAGTATTTTTAATTTATATACTGTATTTGCAATTTAGCTAAAACTTGAAAGGGCACTTGTGTTTGCATGCATGCATAAGAATGAAATGCATATAACTTATACAAGGAATCCATTTTAGCTTTTAGATTATGAGCCCTTATATTAAGGCTATGATTGCCTTTCTAGGGATCGTTGCTTGTCTTTATAGTTGCCTTTGCACAATGTCTCTCTCTCTCATGAACCTTCTGTTATAAAGCACTTGCTACATTGAAGATTTTGATATCCTTTTCTCCCTGTATGACAATTTTAAAGCTGGATTAATGTTTATGTAATCTGCAAATATTTAACACGTTCATGAAAATGGCTTTTGTCCACTATGGATAACTTCATATTTCTTAAGATCTGGCTTCCAAGGGAGATCATTGTCACATTTTCTATATGGCTTCTCTTCTGTGTGAATTATCTGGTGTTGAATAAAGTTGGGAACACATGGATAAATTTGCCTGTTGCAGAAAGGACCAGCCAAATTTTTAATTTGTGTGTGGCCCTCCCTGTCCAACAGAAGTCGATTGTTGGACCTGTATACTAGGAACAATGGGCTAGCAAGTGTGTATGCAAATGACAAAAAAGGTAAATACTGTGACAGTGCAAGTTTAGCAAAATACTGAAGGTAATGCTAAATATTATTATCTATAGTTAAGGGTCATTACAGGGACATAGCCAAAAAAAAAAAATAATAATTCACTTTGACCTTAGTAAACACCTGTCAAACTTTATATCTGTTTAGGAGAGGTTTCCGAAGAGAATATATTGATATAATCCACCATATGTATATAATGATCATGCTCAGATACTTGACAAGTTTTTTTAGTACAGTCCATTTACTGGAAAAGCAGCAGAGAATAGATATAAGAGTAGAGTGGTGATAATAAATCACATTGTTTGGAAGCAGTTTGTCATATCAAAGTTCATAAGATTTATACTTCATAGAAATCTGCATATGGCTGATGAAGTGACCAAACATGCAAGGGGGCTAAATACTGTATGCCCAGAATGGCGCCTGGGACCAGGTGCAAACAAAGAAAATGACATCAGCAAGAAATGAGGTCAATAGGCCCAGAACAAAATTTAAAGAGCTATTTTAATGTACAAAACCATGCGTACACTGTAGAAAAGACAGAACCATCTGATGGATAAGTGGCTAATAATAACATTGAATACATCCAAATATTTATTATGTACAAATGCTAACTGATATAAAAAAAATCCACACCATCAGGAATTTATATTTTTGGAATTTTTACATACACACCTTCTAGCCTATTGCTCCTAATATACAGATTATAAACTTTAGTATGACACACTGCTTTCTAAATAATGTGAATCATTGTACACCATTCAAGTTACCGTATCTTGAAGTTTGTATGGAACTTACAATGTCTGGAAGGAACTGATACAAAGTAATTCTCTGCAATGATTTATGAACTCCGAAATAGTCTAGAATTTGCATATGACTTATTGAGACTGTGTGCATGGAGCCTATGAAACATTCAGACAAAATAAAAGTGAGTACAGGACCTGGACCAAATGGTTTACTCTCTCAAGTCCTGAAAAAAATGCCATTATTTTCAATTTTGGGGGGAGTTTTTAATGAATGGCTCTCTAATCTACCTATATTTAAAAACAGATCTAATGCCGCGTACACACGGTCGGACTTTGCAGCTACAAAAGTCGGACAGCCTGTCCGACATACTTCCGGCGTACCTTCGGCGGACTTGGGGCAGACTTTCTTACGAACGGACTTGCACACACACGACCACACAAAAGTACGCCAGCTTAGTACGCTGTGACGTACACCAAGTCCGACGAGACTATAAAACGGAAGTTCAATAGCCCGTACGACACCCTTTGGGCTCCTTCTGCTAATCTCGTGTTTATCTCGTGTTAGTAGAAGTTTGGTGAGAGACGATTCGCGCTTGTGAGACTCGTATTTTTCAGTTCGTTTTAACTGTTGTTCAGTCTGTGCTTGTGAGGTTTGTATCTGCTTTTCAGTGCGTTTGGTCAGTTGGCATTGAGAAATCTTTGTTTTATTGGCCGCTCGTTCCTGATTTTCAGGTCGTTCTTCACAGGCCTTGCTGTTCTTCAGTGCGTTCTGTTTAGTGCGTTCTGACCAGCCGACCGTTTTGAAGCCATGTTACCTGTACGTACTCGTCGTAGAGCTCGTGCATTGTATGTGCTTGGTGCTGTAGTTTATTCTTCAGCCCAAGACCAGTCCATGAACAGGGCGAGGAGGAGTTCATGGACCAAGAATTGGTTGCTTCAGCGTGACCAGTTCTGTCACATGCCTTTGCTCCGTGAGATCCGTGAGAATAATCCTGAGGATTTCAGGAACTTTCTCCGGATGACGGACCCCGTTTTTGATCGTTTGGTGGCTTTGCTGACCCCCTATATCAGCAGGCAGGATACCTGCATGAGGCAAGCCATCACTCCGGAGCAGAGGCTGGTCGCTACCTTGCGGTATTTGGCCACAGGGAGAAGCCTGCAGGACCTTAAGTTCTCGACAGGCATCTCCCCCCAGGCTCTGGGGATCATTATCCCAGAGACCTGTTCTGCCATCATACAGGTCCTGCAGAAGGACTATATTAAGGTAAGCTATTTTTATTTTATTAGCATCACATGTTCTTTTATGTAATCTTTGATAATGTAATGTATTTCTTGCTTCAAACACTACTTCCCATCATTGCAATATAGTGTGAATGTCCCCTTTTTATCCTCACACATGCTGGGATTTTTTCCTGTTATTTTTTGTCATGCATGTATAGTTTCCTTCAATAACCTTCCCAGCATGAAGTGATGGGAACATATCCACCTAGTCTACTCATTTTGAATGTATTTTGTTGGAGTGTATTTAGTGTGCTGCTAATTAGCAATTAGCTAGATTTCACAACCCCCCCCCCCCCACCTGAACTCACTCCAAATAGTGTGCTGCTAATTAGCAATTAGCTAGATTTCACAACCCCCCCCCCCCCACCTGAACTCACTCCAAATAGTGTGCTGCTAATTAGCAATTAGCTAGATTTCACAACCCCCCCCCCCACCTGAACTCACTCCAAATAGTGTGCTGCTAATTAGCAATTAGCTAGATTTCACAACCCCCCCCCCCCCACCTGAACTCACTCCAAATAGTGTGCTGCTAATTAGCAATTAGCTAGATTTCACAACCCCCCCCCCCCACCTGAACTCACTCCAAATAGTGTGCTGCTAATTAGCAATTAGCTAGATTTCACAACCCCCCCCCCCCCCCACCTGAACTCACTCCAAATAGTGTGCTGCTAATTAGCAATTAGCTAGATTTCACAACCCCCCCCCCCCCACCTGAACTCACTCCAAATAGTGTGCTGCTAATTAGCAATTAGCTAGATTTCACAACCCCCCCCCCCACCTGAACTCACTCCAAATAGTGTGCTGCTAATTAGCAATTAGCTAGATTTCACAACCCCCCCCCCCCACCTGAACTCACTCCAAATAGTGTGCTGCTAATTAGCAATTAGCTAGATTTCACAACCCCCCCCCCACCTGAACTCACTCCAAATAGTGTGCTGCTAATTAGCAATTAGCTAGATTTCACAACCCCCCCACCCCCACCCTCGTTAAAATTTGCTTGAGTGTTCTGTGGTGTTGATTTGTATAAAGCAAATCTATGTTGCACTTTGCAAAATGCATGTGCACTCTACAAGTGCATTTGTTCCAGTGCTTTAGTAAATGAGCAGAAGCTCTGCTGATTTCCATGATCAAATCATATGCAAGCCTCAAAGTGTTTTCATTAATTGCCCTTGCATGTGATTGTGTACTCTTTGCAACATGAATGCCTTTTGACATTACCTCATTTACTGTAAGCTGGTTAGCAACTGCACCTGCAGAGTGCGACAACTGCAGTCTTGTAGCCTTTGTTATCCCTAAATTCCTGCGTGTTGTTAAAGTAATTTTTTTTGGGGATTTCACAACCCCCTAAAATGTAATCAATGTTCTATCAGAGGGGGTGAGCAATCTGATAAGTGTGCCTTTTTCCATATTAGTTATTCCAGAAGAATTAAATTATTGAATGTTAGACAGATGATGGGCAATAATGTTTTTAATTGTCTAATTTTCTTGCAATGTTAGCTTCCAAATTAATTGATTTTGGTTTTCTTGTTTGATTCCCCAGTTTCCTTCAACGCCACAGGAATGGCAGACTGTGGCATCCCATTTTGCCAGTAGTTGGGACTTTCCCAATTGTGGAGGGGCTATAGATGGGAAACATGTCCACATTGTGCCACCACCCCATTCGGGGTCATATTATTTTAATTATAAGGGGTTCCACAGTATTGTTTTAATGGCGGTGGTGTCGGCACACTATGATTTTTTATATGTGGACGTGGGGAAGAATGGCCGGATGTCGGATGGAGGAGTATTTGCCCAGACGGAGTTCTGCCAGCGTCTCCAGAGTGGTGGCCTGGGATTGCCACCTGATGAGGATAACGTGGAAGGACTCCCCTTTGTCTTCATTGCCGATAAAGCCTTTGCTCTGAGCAAGCACCTCATGAGGCCATTCCCCCAAAGAACCCTCACCCCGGAGAGGAGGGTTTTTAATTACCGGCTGGCCAGAGCTAGAAGAGTGGTTGAGAATGCGTTTGGAATTCTGGCCAGCCGGTTCCGCCTGTTTCAAACAGCCATTAATTTGGCGGAATACAAACTTAATTTTATAATTTTATCATGCTGCATTCTGCACAACTTTTTAAATAAGCATTCTGCCAATTATATAGGCACAGTTGGGCCTGAGGCCGGACAAATAGAAGCCAACCTTACAGGCCTGGATACTGTCCGTACTGGCTTGGCCCCCCAAAGTTCCCGTCAGGTTAGACAGCAATATGTTGATTATTTTATGGGTAGGGGGGCCATTGCAATGGGCCAGGATATATAATTTTTTGACAATAAAAAAAATATTGCTGAAATCTGGCATTATATTTATTGCTTGCCTTTCTTTTGGGCTGTCTCCTAGGTTATGGTCGAGCAGTTGTAGTGCCAACTGTATTAGAATTTTAAAAATGTCTAAATAAGCTCCATTGCCACTGTAAACAACTTTTTTACAATTATAACCAAACTGATACTGAGCCTTGAAA